>OX344761.1:80767117-81394946 GCA_947034895.1 Rhytidiadelphus loreus
TTAGGACTCAATGGTTGGTTACGAGGTTGTGTCAGGGCTTCGGAGGCACGAGAGTTTGGTTTTCTCAATTTTTCCTATCGGCTTGAATCGCCTTTGATACGTGAAGCACAGAAGTAAATGTATGCGCATCTGGTCCACTTGACCACTAACGTCCAAGATCGCACTGACATTTGCATTATGGATTCCAGCAGGTGCTACAAAGCTGAAACAAACCACGGAAAGCGCTGTGAAAACGGACGAGGAAATGGAAGTGGCAAATCCTACCCCAATGACTACGACGGAGGCACAAATGGAGCAGGGGAACGAGAGGAATCAAGAGGAGACGACGACGACCACAGGAGGTAAATCCCTGCATTGGATTACTTGTCATCTCGCGATTGGCACCCCCCTGGAGGGAGTGTTGTGGGCGCTTAATTACCCACCCTTGGTAATTAATCGAACACAACCAGGTTCTAGGGTGACTAAGTGTAGGTCCATTGTGCCTTCCAAGCAATGGATCTTTTTTCCTAAGTTCCTAATTTTCGCAGGTGACAACGGAGTTGCCCCAATTGGCGAGGAAATAGTCCAGGCTAACCGTCCCCTAACGGTAACCTACACGGACTACTACCGAATCTATCCTAATCTATGGGAATCTAAGGTTGATCGACCTTTCTTAACACTGGGGGAGGATTCCTAAGTCCCGTCCATGGTTTCCTATGTCGATTGGATGTGCTTAATTTCTTGAGGTAGTTGGCTAACTGGACTCCTAAACTTAATGTTTCTTCTCTATCTAATCTTAACTCGTGATTCAACTTAAATTCCAACTTAAAGTAGACCCTTAGTTTAACTCTTCGGGTTTAGGTTAAACCTAATTTCCACTTTGGTTTCCTAACCTAACCGGTTGTTTGCTACTCTAATTTATCTTCTAATCTAATTAATCTTCCTCCTAATTTAATTTATCCTCTAATTTAATTTCCCTTCTAATCTAATTTGTCTTTTAATCTAATTTAATTGACCTCCTAATTTAATTTACCCTCTAATTTAATTTCCCTTCTAATCTAATTTGTCTTTTAATCTAATTTAATTGACCTCCTAATTTAATTTATCCTCTAATTTAATTTCCCTTCTAATCTAATTTGATTGATCTTCTAATTTAATTGATTCCTTCCCCTAATTTAATTTACCGTTTAATCTAATTTCTCTTTTTACTTTCTACCCTTGACCCTACGTCTTTATCACCTAAGGTAATTTTGATTTGCTAATTTAACCTTAACTCCTAATTGGATTATTTTGTCCTAATCTAATGTTTAATTTCTTGGTTGAATTTTGACCCTAACGGTTACTAATCCCTAGTCCTATCCTATCCTGTTCTACCTTGTTTTGTAATCTAATTCCTATCCTATCCTAATCTAATTTGGCTGCTTTTACGGTCAACTTCTATGTATGAGAGGGGTTTAGATACTTCTAGCCCTATCGATAAACTTCTATGTCTAAACTTAAGGTCCACCCTAATTCCTATTTGCTAATCAACATTAATCACTACTTAACAGAATTTAGCACAAATTAAAAGAAAAGCACTGGGGATTAATTTACTGACTCACCTGATCGTTGTTGGCATGCGCGACATTTTCCTCCATATCTCCGGCCACGTGCTCGTATTCCATAGTCGACACGTATTTTGAAGTAGTAAAATGCCTACGGCTTAGTCCTTGGCGAAGTAGTACACTCTAAAGACCCTTAATGGTCCCTTCCTTTCTCCTTATCTCTTTTTCTTTTACTTCAACACTATTCCTACCAACCCCTTAAATGAGACCTTACACCATATGACGCTAATCTAATGGAAGAGTCACCTATTCTCTTACGTCGTCATTTTGGTGTCATCCTAATCTCTTTCCTAATGGTTGTAAGAAGCTTTTGAGATTTCCTACCTAATCCTATGACGCAACACTATTTATCGTCTCTCCCTTCTTCCTCTCCTATAACTACCCCCTTCCTAATTTTGTCATCATTGTGTGAGGTGGCTTGTTGGTGAGGGACCTTGAAAGGTTGTGCAGGTTTGGACGCGTAGGATGGCGACTTCTCTTCCCCCCTTCTTCCTTTAGCCTTGAGTTGGTCTTTCGTTAGTCCTTAACTAGACTCCCGGTTTTCAACCTTAGTGTGATGAAAACCCCCCAAAAAGTGTGGTGGGGCCCCGCAGGGCATCGTCCCGTAGTGCTAAATTTAGTTGAGGTAAGGATTTCTCCTTCCCCCCCCCCCCAGAACTCCCCAACTCCCTGGCCCTCCCCGAACTGGCTTCCCCGATATTCGGCCCCTGAGACCCTGACGGGCTGTCCTGATGGGCTGTACCCTTACGGGTTGTACCCTTCGGGCTTCTGACTGTTCTCCCCTTACGGGCTACTAACTGCTCTCCCCCTTACGGGCGCTGACTGTTCTCCCCCTTACGGGCTGTCTCCTTACGGGCTCCCCTTACGGCTGTTCCCCTTGGGCTAGACCTAAGGCCGGTCCCACACTTTTTACTACAAACCTCACTCTCCAGGTTCCCGTATGGGAACTCACTACACAACTTTAAATTGGACGGGTCAGAGTCACAGCTTCGCCGCCTAGGGGGATAGACCAAAATTTTAACAACTAGCAAAACAAACGGCCTAGTGGCGGGGTTTCTCCCTACACTTGTATACCACCTAGGCACTCTTGGGGGCTAAACTTTGGCTTTTCCCAAGAAGATCTTGGGAACTAAACTTTGGAACCAAAAGAATAGGGGGTTCAAAGCTTCGCCGTTGAATTGGTTTTGACACCAACTCTAAGACTCGTGACGCCCCCTGGGTCCAAAGCTTCGCCGTCTAAGGCCTGTTTTTGACACACACTCTAAGACTAGGGTAAGTTACAAGTTCAAAGCTTCGCCGCCTCAAGGGCGGTGGGACCCACTCACAAACAACACGGCAAGGGTGACTATGGTTAGGATTTGCACAAGAGACAACCGAATCCCCAAAGTAAGCATAAACAAGGCAATACTCACATACTAAAGGCCCCCCAAAGCGGCATCGCCAAGGTACGGTGGGGGGTAACTTTAGGATTAGTACAAGACACACAAAAGATACACGGAAACACACGCAAGTAGATGAAACCCGCTTGACTCGCAACAAGTACAAGGTAAGATGGAAGGACCTCAAGGACCTTCAAAGAGCTTGAAATAAAACGACAATGGGAGCCAAAAGTGCTCCGAAAACACCGTAGAGGTTTTTTGGCTTGAAACGCCAAAAATTCCAAGATAACTTGGACCCACGGACCCAAAACAAGTATTGGGGGTGTTTTGGGAGAGAGAAGGGCCCCCTTTTATAGGTTTCCAAGGGCCCACTCCCCCCCTTGACGAGTAACCTCATCCATCCGGATTTTCATCCAAATTTGAGATTTTCACCTAATTTTGGATTTTACGCTGGTCCTAACTTCTAACTTTTGGAGTTTAGCTCGGAATTGCAAATGGATTGCGCCAATGGCTTCAGAATGCCATTTTTAGCCTAAAGGACCCCCTACCCCCTATTTCTATCACAAAAAACCCATCGGAAACTAGTGCCAATTGGAGCCAATTAAAAGGGTAAAAACCTAACTTTTGGGGTTTACCTCTTTTGGCTTGGGTAACTAGCTAGGGTTGTTGGGGAGGCTCTAGGGAGTAAGAAAAGGCTCCTTGATGTCTTCGTTCCGACTTCGTACGCTCCCGGGACGCCGGTCAACCCCGCAAAGATCCTGCCGTAATTATTAATTGAGGGGATGTCGTCAGTTTCGGCTGCTTCCCGCTATTGGAACACCATGAAATTTGTCGGGGCGTGTTATTAACGTAAGAGATGCTAGTCTAATTTTTAGTGAGATTTTACCGCGGCCTAGGTATTTTCCATGAATTTCCCAACGTGGCCTTTGGCGGTTGACTACTCGGAAAAAGATCCTTTCGAGATCAGAAAAAACCTAGACTTTTTGGGGAACCTCTCATGGAGTCCCCCAAGCCACGTGCCAAGTCTTGGGCTATTCTGGCACATAGTTGGTGGCGAGGTGAAAACTGACTTCGGTTGAATCACCGGCAGTCAGGGAATCTTTCACATGTGAGGGAATTTTGGCGAATGGGTTTTGCCGTGGACACCCCGACATGTTCTAGATCCAAGAACACTATCCGGCGGCTGTGGATTCCTCCATGCGGCCTGTCTGGGACAAGTAACACCTGCAAGCTAACAATTTGGATTCCTAATGTTTCGTCGGTGGAATGGGGAAACTAGAACCTATCTTTGGAGATTTACGTGGGGACATCCCTCACTCTCCTAAGACTTAATTTAGCCTATCATGGTCACATGCACTAGGTTTTGGGCTATTTTGGGTAAGTTCCCAGTAGCCCTATTGTTTCCCACTAATTACGGGTTCTAACCCATATACAAGTGGGTTTTATGGGTAATCTATGGATAAAAGGCTATTTATGACCAAATGCTATACTGGTACGTGACATACCTATTTTGGTTCTACACTCTTTTTTGGACTTTTTGTAGTACTTTATGCCTTAATTTGTAATAAACTAAAAAAAAGAAAACAATGAGTCCCAAGTGACGAATTTGGGGCTCACAAGTGCCGCCATCGACACTCCCTCCAAAGGGGTGTTGTTTGCGTCCTACCTCATTCTGGAACCACTGACAACTGGTTACACTTGTCATTTGCACTGAGATTTTGTCGTTGTGTAGGTCAATCGGAGGATATGACAGATGCTGGAAGGAATCCTTTAAGGTCTGGCCTGGAATCATCATCACAACCTGACATTCTCGAGTCGGGTGAGTATCTTTAAACACGTTTTATTAAGATTTTTTTTTTGCGGCCCCGTTGCTCACGAAGTTTGTATTTGCAGAGGAAGTAGACAACGAGGATGTGCAAACCTCCCAAGACGCTCATGAGGCTGATAAGGCAACAACGGAGATGACAACCGAGGAGCTTGGCAAGGAAATGGACAAGATGGTCGTGCAGGAGTCGGTGAATATAAATGTGGTGTCGGACAAGCTTCGTTTCAAGCCAAGGGAGAAGTCCAAACTCAACATCCCGCTCTGCCGAATGAAAGCTCTAGCTGATGTGCGCCCATACTTGAAAAACGATGTGATGGCACTTGGCGCACATTTCGTTAGTACCGGATACATGGATGGCCACAAGGTCTTCTATGTCGCCTTGCAGGACAACAAGGGAAAAACGTAGGATGTGACCGACGCCGAGGTAGCCAGTTGGAGTCCGTTATAGGTTGCTGCAAACGATAACTTTGAGAGGGAGCTCCAAAAGGAAGACGCATGGAAGCAATTCTCGGGTAAAATGTTCTTCGTTTGGGATGGTAACCATCGGCTTGCGACCTGGCTGCCAATCATTAACAGAGACCATGGAGACGATCCAGCATGGCATTATGCGGTTGAATCAATAGTTTTGGAGGTCAACAGCCAGATCGGGCCACTTCTCACCGCATTGCACCAAGTAAACTGGTAATCCACAAGTCATAGATCTGTTTTGATAATGCTTATGTGGGAACTGTGATTGTTATTCTGTTCTAACATCAGTGTGTTGAAACAGGAGAAACCAGACGTGCCATGTGAAGTTGAATCTTGTCCATAAACTCTACCGACTTCAAAGTATTGCTGGCCAACCCCTGTCGTATTACGAGAATCTAGTTTCCAAAGAAGAGCTAGCTGACGCCGAGAAGAAGCAGAAATCAAAGACTCGAACTTGGTACACCTTGACGTTAGACAACTTAATTGGGGTTCTTTATCAGGTACAGTCATGTTTTATGCTTCAGTGATTTGCAAGATGCTATTGCTTAGTCGCTGCCTAGTCGTTGCTTAGTCGTTGCTTAGTTGTTGCTTAGTCGCTACTTAGTTGCTGCTTGAGTTGCTGCTTAGTCACTACTTAGTCACTACTTAGTTGCTGCTTGAGTCGCTGCTTAGTCGCTACTTAGTTGGTGCTTAGTTGGTGCTTAGTTGGTGCTTGAGTCGCTTCTTAGTCAGTACTTAGTTGATGCTTAGTGGCGACAGTAGTTTCCTTTCGGGGTCTTAATATGGAGTGCCGATATCGGCACCTCCGTTGGTTGTGGACATATTAAACGAGTCATTCAAGGACGATGCTTGCTGTGGAACTGGCTGCCGATGTCGGCACTCTAGTTTTATCAACCGCCATTTTTTGCATTCTTTTTTTCATGGTTGTCCTCGGGCATTTGACCATGATTTCTCCACTGCTAACTTCGTATTTGGGCTTTTTCTTGGTCTTGCAGCAAGAGCTGGGTGAGACAGTAGCTCATGCGACCAGGAAATTCAAGGAGAAATATCCGGAGAAGTCAAGTGAATGGACTACTGGGAAGCTGTACGACGTCATTGGGAAGGCTATGGATAAAGAAAAGAAGGACATGTCATCTGATGTGAAGAAACAACTACCAATTGCTGATCCAAGGCAAATACCGCAATTCTTGGAACAAGTTCGGATTCACTATGAGAACCGGGAAGACAATCCAGAGATGTTGCAAGAAAAGTTGTGGTATCTGTCAACCTCAGTCATGGACGCGGCGATGAAAGTGAAATGGCTGGAGCAATGGAACAAGCCTGCCTTGCTTAGGGAAGCAATGAGGTTCCCAAAAACCAAGTTTCCTGATCATGCTTTTCCGGAGTGGCTTCACAAAGCCACCTGGTGGGCTCAGGTACTTCATCTTACCTTCACTTCATCTTTTCGGATTTGATACTGGACTCGATAGAGTTGTCATTAATTCCCTGTTATAGTTGGCAAGTGCTGTGCAGGAACTGTTCGATGCGGCGCTCTCTGAGCTGGACGTTACAAATGAATCAATTACCAGCCATTTGGTGAAAGTCCTATTCCTAGCATCGCTAATTATGTGGAGCAGAATCGGATCCAGCTTTGGGACACCACATTTGCCCATGAGTTTGATGGCAAGGGAGTTCACAAGAATCATCCTCCTGAGTATCAGGTCGGTTTGGATAAGGCTATGGCCAGGGTCCTCTATCGATATTTCAAGTTCGTGTTGTATGCACGGAAGGCCACATCAAAGACGCCGTCGTTCTTCCCAAGCTACTTGGACACTCGAGCGGAGAATTGCATGATGTCGGAGGAGATCGCCAAGAAGTGGAAGAAGGAACATTGGGAAGTTTGTGGGTGGGTGGTACATTGACTGCCCTCTAAACAATCCTCCTCCCTTTGAGATTGACTTGAGGAACCAGGTGCAACCAGATTTAGTTGGGTTGAAGACGGTCCATGATTCACCGCGGAAGGAGGCACCTGCAAAGAAGATTAGGGGCTCAAAGAGAAAGGCCGAGGAAGAAGCGAAGAAGAAAGCTGACTCAGAGGCTGTGGCTGCACAAGAGAGTGCCAAGAAGGCTTCTGGACCGTCTGCAAATCTGTTGCCAGATGTGGATATAGAAGTGGTGGAGGTGGTGAAGCCTAGAGCTCCGCAGCCAACTCCTCGTGATTCTCGAAATCTGGATGTTCTTGCTCCTCATGGGCAATCAAGCCCGTTGTCGTTTACTACGCAGAAGTTGAAGATCACAGTGGCCTCTCAGAAAGCAGCTTCGTCATCTGGATCATCCCAGAAATCGCTGGTGTGTGTTCAAAATTCTAGCCTCTATCAGATTATGGAGGCTCTTCCAAAGGTGCACTCTTGCCTCGAGACGCTTAACAAATTCGTTCTCAAGGTTTGGCTTTTTATTCACCTGTTACACTTATGTATTCCTCTAAATTAGAATGCTAAGTTACAGTTTGTTGCTGTTCTGATGCCTTGCCATTTCACGCTTCAAAATCACTACCATATGTTGGCTTCAAGTGATTCTTCGTCTTTGGTGTCCACGTCGTGTTGGTGCTACAATCTTTCCGTTTCTGTGTGGCGTGAGGCAAATGCCAATCTTAGTTCATTTTTCTGGGATCATTCTGAACTAATTTTTTCCATCTTCTTTATCTTCAGGTTAAGAAAGAAGACGGTGCCAAGGCTTTGAATAAGTCATGTCCACATAGTGGCTTTGATTTGATTCTTGGCAATATTAAAGATGGCCTTTGGGTTCCGTCCATTTCAGTGAACCCCGGAGATGTCCCTGCTTGGAATGAGTACTCAGAGCAACACACTGAAAGTGTGTTTGAGTTTGCGAAACATTTTCTTCATGGTGCGGGTGCAATTCTGTTGTTTGTCCCAGATGTTCCAAAGATTCGGACTGATGTGCTCTCCTATGCAAACGGATACAACTTCATTCTGCATCGAGAGTGGTGGGGAATTAATGACCTTCCCTCTGCATCGTTTTACAACGCATCAAATAAGGTAACTATTGTCTACTGTTTGAAATCCATTGTTGAATTCACTGGATTGTAATTCAGTTTTGGCATGTTCTCATAATGTTTCATCGCTATCTCCATTTCCAGAGCAGAGGATTCCGGATTCAACTCTTCGTTCATCGTGCCATGGATGCTAGCAAATTCACTATAGCGGCCGGCCAATCACTTGCGGAGTTTGGAATGGGAGTTGTTGAATCCAATGTGTTATTCAATTTCACAACTGCGGCCACTCAATCCATGAATGGATCTGTTCCGTGGAGAGGCGCCCGTGAGAAAGATCCAGTCTTCCTTCAAATGCTGATCGAGGCTTTCACGAAGCCGGGATCTATCATCCTCGATGCATTTGCTTCTCTTGGTGAGTATTCTACTGTCTTCTGATGAATTTCTCATTTTCCGGGTCATGTATAATACTAAATTCCTTCTTTCCAATTCAGATAATGCTATTCAAGCTTGCAAAGTTATTGGACGACACATTGCGGCCCTCGAAGACGACATTATGATCTTCCAGGCTAAGTTGCACCAGCTCCAACAGGTCGAAGATACAGTTCCAATGCAACCTGAAGCTTCCGAGCCTCCATCACAGATTGCACTGGACGTCCCTATTCGGCATATCATGAAGAAGAACAGATTTAGTAAGTACGTCTCTTGCTTGATCCTATCATCTTTCATTCTTCACTTCATGATCAATTCACTAACACAAACTCCTTTGGTTCAGACTGATGACTGCACTCCGATCTCCGCCCAAAGACTATTTTATGGCGCCGTGGGACTCAGACGTCACCAACTTGCAAGCGGCAGAGTCTTCTTCGACCTCCACGACTAGTGCTCGATGTTCTGTTCGACGCCTTTGTCTTTTTATTGATGACAAGGCAGACGTTGATATGGAACCAAGACCAGCATCTTCTGGTAGTTCTTCCTCTTTTTCATTTTGATAATTTAAATATCACCCGGATTTATTGTTTGAATTCTTTTCCCCCATCTTACGTTTCCATTTGTAATGCTCAGCATCTGTATATGTCAATGTAATGGTTCTTCTTAGTGTCCATTCAGAGTGCAATTGAATTGAGTTGTTCACCTTAAATATCTCAATTCTTCAAAGTCTTTCTGCCTTGGGCTACGCTCCCAAATACTGTGGAATAATTTAACATACACTACATTGAAACTCGAACCCTCCAAAATTTGAGGAACTTTATGTGAAGTCTCCATGATTTGAATCGTCACTTAGTCTCTAACTTATATTGCAATCTGTTTGCTCTATCATCGGACAATGCATTCAAAATTTAATTTTTATGAATGCATATTTGCGGAGTTCATTTCTTTTCTCTTCAGTACGTGAATAATTCAACAATAATTTCCAATTATTGTTTAACTGTTGGAAACTGCCTCATGGAGTTATGGTTGCAATTTTTTTAAAGAATATGAAATGGTTCTATTTGGATTAATGGTATGATAATATCCAGGGGTACCTTACTTTATTTTAAGGAACTCCTCTCGTGGCCTCCGAGTAACAACGGCTATAGAGTATCCACAGCCATAGGATAACTAGTCAATTTATTCAATAAATTGCTTTAGTTTACCATTTAACCGCCTGTGTGGCCTATTACCGTGGTCAATTATTTCTCACATTCGGAAAAAAAACACGGCTATAGGGCCCTACTATTGTACTTTAGTTTTCTATTTTACATTTTTTTTGGCTTACATTTCATCTTCAACTTTTACTTTTATAAAATATGCACATTTTGGGAGGGCCTTAGGCTCGCAAAAGTACGCTCACCGCTCTACGCTCTACGCTCACCGCACGCAAAATAGCATCATCCCGAAACCAACTACAATCATATATGTTCACTCACAATAAACAATTCCACGAAGCGAAGTCATCATCATGTATAGAGAATGTGGATATGCACCTGAGTGACATAGTTGAATTGAAGAAGAGACGTGCAGGACTTCGTGAGTGTGTGCGTACTTGGACAGGTAATTCATGGAAATCACTACTGCAATTTATACATGCAGGTATGCCGTCAAGCAAACCCCCCAATTAATTGCATTTGATGACGTCAGTCTTCTGATTAGATTTCTCAGTGGGCCCTATCGAAGATTTCACTGATACTTCCTTAAGTTCAAGCGTCGTTCTTACTTACTGGACCCACCTACATGCCATTAACTAGAAGCGGTGATTAATTTCTCAAATCTTCATTTTTGGTTGATTGCAGTCCTACGAAGAAGCTGCCGCAAATCCCGGAAGGATAGCTATAGTGAATTGCAACAAAGTACGCAGCACCGCTCTTTTCATCTGCCACCTCATTGCACATGTAGATTCGGCATTCGCTAAAGACTCCTTGTGTGAACAACCGCTATTTCATGCTTCTAACAGCACCTGTAAGACTCACCTCTAACACCAAGTGTGAACATACCATTAGCTTAAGACAACATGATCAATGAAATTGTTAACTTAATTCTTTTAAATTTTGGTAGTTGTGAATGCTAATATACATGGCAGTAATCCAACATTGTTTGAATTTCACAATTTTTGCAGTAGTCCAAGAAATAGTAAAGTCTCACAAGCCAATTGTTCACTTATCTTCCAGCATCCAGGACTCCGTCAATTCGAATTGACTTCCACCAACTCCCACGCATCTCATACCGAATTCCTTGCTATCAATTTGATGCAAATTCCTCGTCACCAGCTCAAGGCAGGACCGCACTAGGCCCTTGGTCAATTCAACTTGCGCACTCCGTTGATCTTGCTTATGCTTAATTAAGCAATCATTAATCTTTTCTCTCTTGACACACACTCTTGTTCACAATCTTATTAACACGACAATTGACAAGCATTATTACTCAAAAAACTTAACATCATCCCTATAGTCCAATGGACTAGGTTTCACACATGAAATGTGTAGCGAAAAATTTAGTCGCAATTCACACAAACGGAATTCTTTACAGCCGACTTGACTCTTGCACAACAACACAGTCAAGTGAATAAGGCCTCAAACCAACAATAATAACTCACACAATATATTCAATAATTTAACAACTTGATCAATTAGACATTACAGACAATTCTGAGTAATAGATTCAATCTCTCAGTCTATTAACCTACTGTTTCCAAACAAATTCATAGTTGCTGACAACTTATTCAATTTACACGCACAACCAGAATATGCAATTTTACAGATGCACAGTGATTGCGCTAACACACATTTAGTCCAATAGACAATATATATCCTACACTCTACTCCAACTTGAACGCTCAGTCGATTAGCTTGCTACTTCAAGCATACACCGTATAATAGACTGGCAACAATTAGACAAGCAAGCAAAATTAGCACACACGTCAAATGGACCTTAGATCGGTGCTTCAATTGCTCACTGTCAACTTGACTAAATTGACAATCTCCACACAACCAGTTGGCTAGCACAACAATCACTCCAAGATTCACAATAATTTCTTGACTAGTTGCACAGGGATTTAACTCACAACACTCAAGAGTTTGAATTTGATCCACACTAGCAACTTGATCAAATTTCCACACTGTATCAAACACTATAACACCCAGCTAAACAAACAATATTCTCAGTCAATTAGCCTGCAGTTTCAAACGCATACGCATAGGCTGTACATAGACCGGAAGAATCAATGAAATTATTAGTTTTTGAGTGCAATTTCCATTAAAATGAGAGTGTAGTGACATACAAAGTCCTTAACCCCTAAAGGACCGGACTGTGTTTTTTGGCTGTATAAATTTTTGGGGCAAGTACCTACGAGCGGAGATTTTTATATTTGGGGCTGAAATTTTAATAGAATGTGGGGGTGAGGAAGATCTTTCATATGACATTTGGAAATACGAGTCAAAAGTTATAGCCTAATATGTTACTTTTTTTCCCAAGCAGGCAGTTCGGGCAGATTAGAAAAAATCACTTTTTTCAGAAACAAAAATTTGGAATTGATTTTCTAGAGTTTTATATACACAAAAAGTTTTGAATCATTCCATTTTGATCAATGAGTCAAAAGTTATGAGGATTTTTTGTTTGCGGGCAGTTTTGGATTTCCTACTCTAAAATAAACTTTGAAATCCTTTATCTTACCCAATTTTCAATATTTTGGGACAAAAATAAAATCGTAGGATGTAGATACATTATTACAACATTTCGACCATTGGGATTGGAAATTTTCAATTCCATATTTAAATTGTAAATAATTTAGTATTTTTAATCATTCTCTACAACTACCTACTTACTATTTTTTTCCTATATGTTGTACTATTCCAAATGATTTGAAATTTTTCAAGCATGTGGCCAACTTGTCTAGGAAAACAAATCTAAAGAAGAACCACCATTTAGGTCATTTTTTCATAGAAATGTGAGCTTGTGAAGTGCAGCTGCCCTGCTTTTCGCAGGGTAAAAAAATGATTTTAGTTAATTTGAATGCTTATATCTTGCAATCCACCCGGTGGAAATGTCTGAAATTTTTAGGACATGTTTTTGATACTATATTATACAAGATCCTACGGTTAGATATGTCAAAAAAGTTTTTTTTCAAAATTTTGGTACTTGTACTAGAAATGGCAGTTTTGGAGAGTTTTTGGTGAAAGTATAGTGACGGTCCTTTAAGGGTTAATGAACATGAAGCTTTATACACACTTATCACAAACTATCAAATTGACCAAGCTCCTGCATTTATACACTTGGGCTGAAACTCTCAACTCACAATTATAAAGTTGCCACTCGCAGCTAATTAAAACAAACAACACTCACACTTAAGAGCAATTAAACGATTCAAATACTAAGAATTATATTCACCAGAAATGCGCCAGAGAGTACAAAGTGAGTCATACAACTTGGAATAAACTAAAAAAAACAAATAGACCTTTGGACAATATAGTCCCAAAAATTGGAAGACAACTCTTCACAAGTTTTGCATCTCCTCAATTTAACCTTTTCCCGCATCTTGTCAACTTGCCCCTTCCATAGTTTAAGCTAGTGCACCTATTCGACTTTGGTCAATTATCTACAAGGTTAATTGACTCACTAATGGAAAAACAACAAATTGACAGCCCTTTTTATACTGAAAAATCAAATTGACAAAAAGTTCAAAAATTAAATAGCACTGCAGATGTGCTTGAGATTTTTAATTTTAACCATACAAAAATAAAGAGTACTTTGTGTAGTACGTATAGAATTAGTTGTGGACTTGTGGAGAGTATTGACTGTTGAATTTTTAGATTATAATCATTTTGGATGATAAATTTATAGGAAAAAAATTAAAAAATATACATCTTTCTTTTGAGGAAAGAAAATTTATTAGAAAATGAATAATGCTTTCACCCCTACCCCCCCTCCAAAAAAAACTTGATTAGAATCTAAGGCAAATTTAGTATTTTTTTTTTAAATAAAAAAATAATCTCAAATTTGTGCAAATTTTCAAATAGCAGTGAGTAGAAAGGCCACAATTGACCAAATTGGATCCTATTTATTTACCTGTCTATAAATATATGAATCAAGTTTTGAAATTCAATGGTTGATATTAATTAGCAATGTATCTTCTGGAACATTTTCAAAAACAAATCCACTATTTTTTTCACATCAGGGGAGAAATGAGGCATCTGAGAGACTGTTTGGCCATGGTTCTCCATGCTGCAAACCACGACTAGATAGTCAAAATATTTAATAAAAATAAAAAATAAAAAAATAAATTAATGCAGTCCGACGTGGCAATCTTTGTGCCACATCGGACTGTTGCTTCTGCGACGTTCTTATAGTCTGGGAACGTCACGGAACTTGAGGTCTCTCAATGGCTTGAAAAATTCTCTAATGCTTGAACCTTGTCCAAAATTTAAGCTTATTTGTCCCTTGTATAAGATTTCATTTTCAAAATATATTTTTTAATATTTTTTGCATTGAAATTTAGAAAATCCAAAAATAAAACAAGTATGTCAACTTGTTACTCTATAAGATCTTACTTTAAAAAATATTGAGATTTGTTTGATGTGACCAAGAATTTGCCATTGAAAATTTGAAGAGGATTTGTTCAATCCTCTTAGATGAGGGGTTAAAGATTTTTAATAGAATTATTGAATGGAAACAATGCAATAAACTATTTTTACCTAATCCTTTTGAGCAAGCTTCTTGGGTGGAATATCCACATCATTTGAATTTGGTTTAACCCCTAAAAGCCCAAGGGGTTTGGACAAAATACAAATGTGTTATAAAATATAAGTTCAATAATTTTTTTGAATATTACATCAAAGAAGATAATGTGAACCATGAAAAGTAGAAAGTATTAAATAATTTGGTCAAAATTATGAAAATATTTTAAAATTCTCTTCAAATGAATATTGAAGATGTAATTTCAAAAATTCACCAAAAATACAATTTTTATCTTTAGCATTTGATTTTTTTTCTTGATCAAAATTGTGATTTCTAATTGATTTGTGAAAAAATGCATAAGATCTAGTAATGAGAATACCAACCATTAGAGGAGTTTTCGGACCCTTGGAGGGCCGTTTCAAGCAGCTGCGAGGGAACTGTCCCCCTGCAGTTTTCGGGGAACGGCTGTTCCCGATAAAAAAAATTCAAAAAAGAAAAGAAAAAGAAAAAGTTTTAGTCCTGAAATGCAAAAAAAACAGAAAAAAAAAATTTCATTATTTTTTTTTGAAAAAAAAAATTATTTTTTTCCGACGTGGAAGTCGCCATTCCACGTCTGCAAGCTGCTGTGGCCCCCTGCGAACCAGTTCCCGCAGTTTGGGAACTCACAGCTCTCCAGGGGGCTGAAATCTCCTCTAATGACTTTTTCCAAATAATAAATTTTTCAACACTAGGCAAATTCTAAACACTTTGTCCTATTTCTCTTATAATTTTTATTTGACCATAGTGATCTTAATTTAAAATATAAATATTGAAAGAATACCCAATCTCACCAAAAAAAAATTGAAAAAAAGTTTTTTTCTGCCCCAAAATGCTCCTCAAAGTTGGGCAACATCTATAAAATGGTTGTTTGAGCACTTAGGAGTTAAGTCAAAATAATTGAATTTTTGATTTTATACAGAGTTTCATTTCAAAATATTAGAATACCAATGTATGGTAGAACCCACCTATTGTTGATCACTTAAGCAATTTTGTGTATAATCTAAGCAATGTAAATTTTTTGCTATGTAGAAAGATAGAAATGTCGGGCCCTGCAAATTTTTTTTCCATGAATTCAAATTACCATGAGTTTTGGAAGCCAAAAGTTGGCTTGAACCCATATCCAATGTCTTCCATAACTGATCATTGTGAGAGTACTTCCTAGTCACTTTAGCACCCAAAATCAAGGACATTTGTCATGACACTTTTGTACCCACAATGCTACCACAATCAAGAAAATTTATTCGAAAACTAGGGACATGTATCATGACATGCCACCATTTCCAATATCTCATGCTATAATTTTTGTAACACATGACAATCATGTCATGTCCTGCTATTGACATTTTTCAAGTTGTCAAACTTTGAGCCTTATTATAACCATCCCAAAAAATAATCATGGAAATCAATTCCAACCTCTATTGAAATTCACCCCCCATATTGGTTGCCTATGGGTCCTCTATTGAAATCTACCCCCTCTATGGGTTGCCCATGGGATCTTGGTTGATTTTGGGTGGTTCTACCATAGTATGCTTCCAATTTACCTATCTATTTTCATAACTTAATTTTGACATTCGAAATGGAATATATTTCTTTTGAGCTAAGTTGTCAAAAAGAAAACTTTTCAGGTCTAGTTCCTTCTCCTCTTGAAAACTTCAAAATATTGTAAATATGAGTATTGTCTATCCTTTGAATTAATGCATACAATTCAGAAAGAACAAACAACAAGCCAATGTGAAGTTATTTCCTTAGAATAGTACGGAGAAACAAAAACATCTATTTCTAAGTGGTGATAATATTACCAAAAAATACCCAATTTATGGAAATCTTCAAACACAGCTGCTTCGCTTTATGCAGATGCCTCCAGTAGAACACCTCCAGCCAGATGATAAGTCCTAAATGTCTAAAATGAAAAATCTGTTGAAAAAAGTGTCTACCAGGTGTGGGGTCTCTACCAAAGACTCTCAACTCACGCTAGTCTCAAGAAAAAAGACTAAAATTATTCTGTCTGTCGGTTGGCAGGATAGATTATGTTTCCTCCACTTCTACGCATTAACTATTACCAAGAAGGGAGACCAACCGCAAGCTTCAAAGAGGCTCATAAGCCAAAGGATGTAAAGACTTCTATTGCTAATGTTGCACGGAGCTTACTGACATGCTACAGTTTAGCAAAAATACTAATTGCTATCTATCTGCGTGCGAGCTCTGATTACAATAACCATGAATATTCAAAGCCCATTACATCCTGGAGTAAAGAACTGAAATTCAAGAAACAAGAAATGGGCTATTTTTACAAATGCATCTATGCGACCTGCACCTCAAGAAACCAAAAGGTTCTGAAGACTCTTGGTATTTACTCGAGCAATTTTCTCATTTCGTATTCGGGAGCACTGTGAGCAACGAATAGGAAATTCTCCGCTAAGCGATTTTGAGTTCGCTTGCTTTGGAAGCTGCCTGCACGGAACACAGGCTCCCGTTCCTTGGCTGCTGTCAAAATGTCATTCCTGCGTTGCAAACTTGCAAGTATCCTTGCCCTCCATAGTATTCCGTCCTGCAATATATACCAAATTTTTATGATTCTCAATTGATCGCAAATTTTTATGTATGCAAAATTGGGAAAGCAAATGAAATCGAATAAATCTGGTCCAGCACGAATGAAGAGTCTGTTGGGGGGGTAGTTCTACTAAATATGTCGTATGGACAAATATTGCAAATGCTAAATTTGATGACTCGTTTTGGATGTGTACTCAAATCCAACAAAGTGAAAAGTCTGTTTAGGTACTTCTACTAACCATGCCACATACATGCATATAGCAAGTGCTACTTTTGGAGCCTCTTTTACTTCAGAGGTAGCAGCAAATGCAATAGTATTCTTATCGAATGAGAGGATATTATGGTCATACCAAGAATATTTGTCATACCTCCATTATGCTTGGCTCGGGTACTGGACACGATATTGGCTGATCAATCTCAAAGGGCTCCTCTGGCTCTTCAGCAGGTCCAAAGGAGTCAAAAAGCTTGTCAGATTGCAGTGCAGCTGCAGGACTAATCCGTTTGCTTCCCACTCTATCTTCCTGCACATTGGTTCAGCCATACGAATAGAAAGTTTAGCGTAAAATCACCAATTATGAAACACAGAAGTCGATACCAAAAACACAAAGCACTTCGGAGGCATATTACCCCATTGCGTTCTGTCATGTTCTTCACGAATCAGCTACAGATCTTAACTAGCTTTCAATTTGATGCTCGCCCTCTCTAAACAGACTTTTAAGTGCAACACCTGTAAACCATAGCAAATTATGTTTTGTGCCAGGTAATATATATTGATTATGTAGCCTTATGTAGTGAACATCACGCTTTGTGACATCAAGACTCCTTTGCTGTCTGACAATTGAACCAAGCATTCAGGTTTCAAGATAAGCTGTACTGTAATAACAATAAAACGGGCATGATTGTCGGCGAGCTATAAGTCAAGAAGAGATGCCGTCTATGAGGGATCTACGGGAACATACTGTTGATCTCAATAGTGGAAAAGAAATAAACATATCAAGAAACTATCGAAGAGCTGCTTTACTCTCTGAACTAACATGGATTACTTTTTCTTGCTTACATTTGGCAAACCGAATCTATTGAGCTCCTTTCTTTTTAAGGCAGGTCAGCACTTAGCTACAAAGACTCCCGCACCTATCTCCTTTATGACATGCAAACAGTGAGCTGCCCCCGGGGTGAGCTGTGTTAGAAGCAAAAGACTCTCGAACTTCGAGCCATATGTGCTGACGAGATGGAGCCTTTCTTTGCTTGAACCTTAAGCGATGTGAGCACGAAGGCGAAAAATGAATGTAGTACAGCAGTTGCTTGTCCAGAACTAAGACGCAGATGTCAGCAAGTGTGATTTGAATTGCTTGTCCAGAACTAAGACACACATGTAAGCAGGTATGAATTGAAAGCATCCAAGAAAACAAGAAATGACGGGAGAATCAAGGAAGTGCAAGAACTGACCAAGAAATGCTTGGAGCGGCGTGTTGTAGCCGCGCGCCGGCCGGGAGACTTCGGAAAGACTCCCACCATCTCTCCAAAGTACAGTAAACCTTCAATCGTCCTTCTCTTCACAGCAACCACCGACCTCTATCTATTCTTAGACATCACACAGGAGCGTCACGAATTATGCGCTAGATCCAAGTACAAATGCAATAGAACACTCGCAAAATTTATTTCAAAACCTAGCACGCAAGTAGAGCTAGGACAAAAACATTGACAGCCAGTTAGTACCACGCATCTAACCTCGTACTGTGACAACTATCACACTCCCTTTCGACCAAACTCCTCACCTAACGAAAGGAAAAAGAAACAATCGATTCAGTACAGAATCAAAGTCAGCTTACAATATCCAACACAACGACGTAAATCACGTAACTACACACAACCATCCACCTGGAGAATTGAGAAAACCAAGACAAACCTGCACAGGAAAATTCAGTTGAACGTCTTGCTAATGGCTGGAATATGAAGCTCGATACAGTATACAGATAGACTACACGCTTGGTGTACATTTCACAGGGCAGCTATTGTCACCCGTTCCCTGTTCATTGCTGTACATACCTCGAAAGACGTCCCATTCACAAACAGTAGCTCCTGAAGAAACTGTAAGTACGTTCACAGTGGAGATCGATCGGGAGTTACATTCTCTTCATACGAAGATTGGACTCCATGTTGCCACCGGTGAGTAAACACCGGCGACATAAGATAGAGACGTCCTAGCTCAATGTACCTCCATCTATTCCACTTCAACAAAGCTAGCTACCCCTGCAATAACTTAGAACTCTCATTGATTCGGGGTCTGACAAGTTCTTGAGCTCTGTGAAAAGGGAAAAAGAGGCGTGATCATGGACCAGCTCTGTCAGGGCTGTCGAGCGAGCTAGCTCATCAGCTGCATCGAAAAGTGTTGCAGGAGGTCCCACTGCAAAAAGGAGTTAAGAAAAAGTCGGTACTCGGGAGTTATGGCGGATTGGCAAGGCTTTTAGAAAAGGTTAACGACAAGGTTTGGAAAGGTCACTTGAAAACTGACAAGAATCGGCTGTCAGAGGGAGTTGCTGCTGCGAGCTTGACAGTGTTGTTGCAATTGAGAGAGATGCACTTCGTCGGGCTAGGGGACGAAAACTGGCTCGGGATGGAAGCGGAATCCAACGGTTGGGTACATCTTGGAGATTATATGTTATAGGGCAATCCCTGCCAAAGAGGGATTTATGGACCAAAAAATAATATTAATAATTGTCCGAATTGGAGAGTGAAACCCAATGAGGAGGGACATTTTTTTCTTCCATAAATCTTGATGAGAAGGGGATTGTCCGATGTAAACCACTTGTGGAAAATGTAGAAACAAATGACAATTGAGTAGATTTCATATACATTATTTGTTATGATAGATGAGAAACTCTTAATCCCTAGGTTACAATGGATTTAGGGAAAACAATTCACTCGGAAAATGAACAACGCTTTTCCTAGCAATGGTGCATGTGCTGTTTGTGAACATTTTAGGTTGGGATGTGTTTATTACATTCTCAATTTCAATGTCAATCTCTTACAAGGTAAGTATACCTATTATGGAAGTTGAACCCATTTGTATCCCCATCTATAGTTGTCCAACATTTAGTTCTTGAAATTGTGTGGATAAGGATTCAAGGTCTATATATAATGGGCATATTTACCTTATCAAGGGGAGTCGTAATACTACCAAAACCTTCGGAGCATTTAGGAAAGGGTTTACTTGTATCAAAGATAGAGTACAAGTTAATAGTTATATGAATTTGGTAAACAAAGCAATGTAAAGAGGGAAGTGCTTACCACATAGTAAGCTTCAACAAGCGTGGGACAAAGAGTGCATAGTATGTTGCTACATGATTCACCCTATTAAATACAAATTATGCCATAATTTCATTCAACACATCCTCATCCACACAATTTTCATTCATTTGTTCTTACTAAACCCTAATGACATTTTAAAATCTTCTCAATGCAACTTTCAATGAGACCTTAGAGCTTGCATGATGACAATTTTTTGGTATTGTTGCAATGCAATAGTCTCTTTTCTAGTATTTTCATAGGTGTATATAGCTTTTGAGGTACCAGTATTTGACACATTTGAAAATCTAAGTCATTACTTTGGAACCTCCATGGACACACCACACCTTATGTTTTTCAATGCATTCATAGTGGACCAAGGTGATTCTAGTCAATCATTTTACGTTTAATTATGAGTTTGACTAAGAAATGTCATTTCTAACTTATTTTAAAACAAAATGGATAATTATAAAGTTAGCAAAATTCTTAATATCTCAAAGACTAGATCACACATGAAATAAAAAACTATTCACCTCAAGATTTATAACTTAACATGAATTCCAATGTAAGTTTACCCTACAACAATTGGTTGAAAAATTGTATTGTAAATCTTGTAGTAATGTGGATAGTGTTCAAACCTTCACAACATTCGTTGATTGTACTGAAGGCTTTTTGGTTGGATATCATAGTTTACTTATGCCAAGGGTTCTCTACTCCTAGGGGCTATTCTAACACTACAAATCAACGACTTGTAATGGAAAAGGTATCCTATCATACAAAATGTAGTATGAGGGTATGAGCTGCGACACACTCTAGTTGCCAGCTACCAATCTCTCCAATCCGACAAATTTGCAAATATGCTTAAGTGTTGTTGACTTCCAAAGAGTGCAAAAAAGGGACACGGTGATTACAAATGACATAGTGCGTGAGGGAGCTTCATGTGTTACTTAATTGTTGGTTGACACAAACAACGTCCGGAGAATTGGACCAATGAAACTATTGATTTTATTGTGCGCCTCTTTCATTTTCTTGTGCCCCACCTTATTTAGCTCAACATCCCCATCTTTTACTAGAGTTTCTGGTACTGCACCTCCACTCCATCTTGCAACCTACATGTTGTCCACCTATTATAGTAGACATTCTCTAAATGCATAGTCTTGCCAAAGTATTCTCCAAAGTACAACAAAAATTATGTTTTTGCCATATATTGTTTTGCAACACTACCAAGTGCCACTATCCGTTCACATCATCAATGATGAGATTCTTTTTATTTTTAATGGACTTGCCATTGGTTGAAAAATAAAATAGCAAATTACACAAGTGGGATATCCAATTATCCAAGTGATCCATTCTCCAAATCTTAGACACGGTGTTTTGCCTAGGTGAACCATTTTAATGCATGTGCCAAGGAATCCTAATATCGTTGTTGTGAAATGCAATATATCAATTCCACATGAAACTACTTTGACAATTGCAAATGAACAAACACAAAGAAAACATCAAATTGTAGTATAATAACAATAATCTTTTATGGCCTTTCTAACAATAATATAAATTCACATGGCCTAATGATGCAACACCTCGTTCCAATAGTATCTTTTTTCATTGCACATGGATGTGAACATCTTAATTCTATTCTAGAGCAACCTACACCCAGAACCACATGCCGACCAAAATAATCATCCCTTTTTTTGTTAAACATCCACCTACTACATACTTTCATCCATAGTACTATCTAAAACTAGTAAATTTCATCCAAAATTTGGCAAATCTAATCAATTTCTTAGAGATCTTTTTGGTGAATGATTTCATCCCAAAAAATCCCCCTTTTTTTTCCTAGTGTATTGGTAGTCATTACCAAATCAAGATAAGTGAGAGTTTTGGCTACTTTCAATGCCCGAAATTTAAAAGGCTAATCATGGATGTTCCTCATGTTCCATTCATGTGCCTTTTCCAAAAACCATGAACTAATATTAATGGAGTCTTTTAGTGAACTCCTTTTGTTCTTTGTTGGACGAAAAGTGAGACAAAGATGTGGAAGTCCATCCTCAACCAAATCAATCCCCACTACCCAGAAGTCCAGAACCCATTTACTTTAAACTTAAATGGTAAACTAATTAAGAACTCGTGGCTAATATTAATGGAGTCGTTTAATGAACTTCTTTTGTTTTTTATTGGACAAAAAGTGAGACGAAGACATAGAAGTCCATACGCAACCAAATCAATTCCTACCGCCCAATATCCATTTGCCCTTTAACTTAAGTGGTAAGCTAAAATTAAGTACTTGTGGCTAATATTAATGGAGTCTTTTAGTGATCTCTTTTTGTTTTATGTTGGACAAAAAGTGCGATGAAGACGTGGAAGTCTATCCGCAACCGAATGAATCCCCACTGCCCAAAACCCATTTGCCTTTAACTTAAGTGGTAAGTTAATGAAGTACTCGTGGCTAATATTAATGGCTTCTTTTAGTGAACTTCTTTTGTTTCTTATTGGACGAAAAGTGAGACGAAGATGTGGAAATCCGTCCGCAATCAAATGAATCCCCACCGCCCAAAACGCATTTACCTTTAACTTAAGTGGTAAACTAATTAAGTACTCGTGGCTAATATTAATGGCCTCTTTTAGTGAACTCCTTTTGTTTTTTATTAGACAAAAAGTGAAACAAAGACGTGGAAGTCCGTCCACAACCAAATGAATCTTCACCGCCCAAAATCCATTTGCCTTAAGTTCTAAGCTAAAATTAAAATTAAATACTTACGGCTTCCGTCCGGACAAAAGTGTGAGACCCAATGGGCCTCACATGCATGTTTTCTCGAAATGGATGCACCTCATCATCCGGGGCGTTTACCCTTTTCACTTTTATCATTGGTTCTCGCTTTTCCAGGGACCGGAGGTACAGTAATTGAAAGTCCGTCCCTCATTCCGTCCTTGAACATGGACATGAACATGAACATGGTGAGCTTTTTCTTTTTTTTTCTTTTTTTTTCTCTGTTCTGTACCTTTGACTTTAGCCTTGGTTCTGGACCAACTTACCTTTTCAGGAAGGTGAACTTTTTTCTATAATAGTATGCCGTATGATGTGCACTGCGTATGCAGCATTCAGAACTGTGGCTAAATTTGGCAAATCTTCAACCAGGTTGTTTTATTCAGTGTTTTTATTATTTGTTGGTTTGTTTTATTTGAGGTAGTGCAGGAAGTGATGTCTACTGGAGTGATGAAGCTATTTACATCCATGGAAATTATGGATGAAACCTAGAATAGAGTTAATTGTAAAGTGAACCCTAGTTTTTGAGAAGGGGTGTCTGAAGAAGGTTCAACCCTTAAAAGATGAATGGGTGAGCTTGGAAATCATTCCTTTTCATTACCATGCGAATTGTTGCCCAAAACAAAAACAAAAAGTACTTTGGGGGAACTCAACCATAGGGTCTTGAACTAAAATTGTTTTAGATCACGTGGGAAAAATTTCATGAAGTTTGACCGTATAGATTGAAAGACATGAGCATTCAAAGTTGAAAAAACAAGTTTTTTTGAACACTAGATTGCAATTTCAAATGACTTTGACCGCTATTTATGGAAAAAAAATTCATTATGGAATTTGAATTTGAAATTTATTGTGTTGAAAGATTGAGTTGGGAATCTAGGAAAAAAATTCAAAAAATAACAACTTGATTTTCATACTTCAAAAAATTGTCAAGTAGAAGTAGGTCCAAGATTGAAAGAAAAACTAAATTGTTAATAGCTCTTAGATTTGATTGAATAGCAATAATGCCAAAGGTGATATTGTTCTAGCAAGCAAACTTAACCTTTTCAAAAAAAAAGTTTGAAACAATTTGAAAATTACATTTTGAAATGAATCCTATAAGTTATTTTTTCAAGAAGATGCTTAGCTTGCCTGAAAAATAAGATTGTTCGTAACTTTCTCATCACTAATCAAAATGGAATGAATCAAAACTTCACATGAAGACAAAAATATGATTTACAAGGAAAAAAATTGAAAAATATAATTTCAGGTTTTTTGTGGATTTATTTTTCTGCCCACCGAGTTAAAATTTGGGCTTTTTGTGGTATAACTTTTGCTTTGGGGCACAAATTGAAATAAAAATTATATTCCCACGAAGCTTATTAGCTTTTCTATCTAAAACAAATTTAAAAAATCAGGGTAAAATTTCAGCTCGTAGGAACTTGCCTGAATTCTATATTGTCCCCCGAGGGAACAATGGCACTTCAAAGGTTAAGAAATAGCAAGCGCACTCATTGGAAGTCAAACTACTATAAAAGACCTTTTTTTTTACAACAAAATTCTGAGGATGAATAATTGTATTTTTTTCCTACTAAAAGGATTCCATGTCATCCATTGGACACCAAATGTTCGTGTCAACGTTTAAGGAATAACTAAAAATGGTACAAAAGAATTACAATACCAAACTCCATTTGGCAAAGTTTGGATATTTCAAGGAGATTTGTCTTGTGTTTTTCTCTAACTCTTGGTTCCTAGTCCCTCATTGCACACACTTCACGATTAACTCTAGTATATGAATGAAATTCATTTGATAATCTGGACAAGTGTACATTCATCCAAAATAAAGTAATACCGTCGAAAGATTTGGTAGCACTTTTGTGATTTCATCCATTGAAAAAGAAAAATATCTTGCCAATTATTCCTTTAAAAAAATTGCATCGCTTTTTAGAGAAAATTCAGTCAAAAAAATAACCTTGATTTTACTGTCTCTATCCTTTCAAGGTGAACGCATCCCCATCTGAGATGCTCTCCATCCCTATCTTGATGAATTTCATCTAGATAGGGAAGAAAACCACTTGACAAGTTCTTGCATTCCTAAAAATTTAGGGGAGATAGGGCCCAATTCGGTGTAGGGTCTCATTTATACAAATTCAAATTACATTTTTTTATATTAAGCATTTTGGTAGAGAAGAACAATCCCAATCCCATCCCTATCTTGATGAATTTCATCCAGATAGGGAAGAAAACCACTTGACAAGTTCTTGCATTCCTAAAAATTTAGGGGAGATAGGGCCCAATTCAATATAGGGTCTCATTTATACAAACTCAAATCACATTTTTTTATATTAAGCATTTTGGTGGAGAAGAATAATCCCTATCCCCATATCTGCTCCTAGATGGCAATAGGGATAAGGAAGAATTGGTGGAGATGTTTTGAGACATACCAATACAACCTCATTTCAAAAAAATTCTCATCCATTAACCCCTAAAGGACCTGATTGTGTTTTTTGGCTGTATAGAAATTTTGGGCAAGTACCTATGAGCGGAGTATTTCATATTTGGGGCTGAAATTTTAATAGAATGTGGGGGCAAGGAAGATCTTTCATATGCACCAAATTTCATGACATTTGGAAATACGAGTCAAAAGTTATGGCCCAATATGTTACTTTTTTCGTAAGTGGGCAGTTTGGGCAGATAAAAAAAATCACTTTTTTCATAATCAAAAATTTGGAATTGATTTTCTAGAGTTTTATATACACAAAAAGCTTTGAATCATTCCATTTTAATCAATGAGTCAAAAGTTCGGAGGATTTTTTGTTTGCAAGCTGTTTTGGATTTCCTACTCTAAAATAAACTTTGAAATCCTTTATCTTACCCAATTTTCAATATTTTTGGACAAAAATAAAATCGTAGGGTGTAAATACATTATTACAACATTTCGACCATTGGGATTGGAAATTTTCAATTCCATATTTAAATTATAAATAATTTAATATTTTTGATCATTCTCTACTACTACCTACTTACTATTTTTTTTCTATATGTTGTACTATTCCAAATGATCTGAAAATTTTCAAGCATGTGGACAACTTGTCTAGGAAAACAAATCCAAATAAGCACCACCATTTAGGTCATTTTTTTTTATAGAAATGTGAGCTTGTGAAGTGCAGCTGCCCTGCTTTTTGCAGGGTAAAAAAAATGATTTTAGTTAATTTGAATGTTTATATCCTGCAATCCACCTGGTGGAAATGTCTGAAATTTTTACCACATGTTTTTGATACTATATGATACAAGATCTTACGGTTAGATATGTCAAAAAAAGATTTTTTTCAAAATTTTGGTACTTGCACTAGAAATGGCAGTTTTGGAGCGTTTTGGGTGAAAGTATAGTGACGGTCCTTTAAGGGTTAACTATCATTCATCAATCCATGATATTCTCATCAGTGAATCATTTGTCATCCCAAAAAATTATTGTATGGATAATATTCTACAAGGGCAAGAAACGGAGTCAGGAGTCAAGATTTTAGGTGTATCATTTTTAGCAATTTGGAATATTTATAGTTTATTCTTATAAAGTCTAAAAGATGCATTTAAAGAAAATCTAGAATCTTCTTTTGACTTACAATTTAATAATAGGAAGCATGCGTATTTTATAGAGATATTGCTTCAATTTGTTTGCTTTTACATAGGTTAAAAAATATACAAGTATGTATTATTTTTTAATTTTCTTAATACAACAAGAGCTTCTTGATTCATTTTTTCATAGATTCTTAACTTAATTTCTCAACACATCATGAATTTGCCTAAGTAGTAGGATATTTGCACTTTTCTTTTAAAATATCAAAATATAGAATATATAAAGCCTTTAAAAAAATTTCCTTAAATTTTTTTTTATAGTTGAAACATTTAAATATTGTAATTGGTTGGGATCTTTACTTCAAAAAATTTAGAAAATAAAACTTCAACAATATTTTGAGTTTGAAAAAAATTTAAATTTATTGAAGCATTTAGCATATTTCTTGATTTATTAATTACTATCAGTTTTTTTTACATTCTTGCCACTTCATGTTTCTATGATGTTTTAGATTACATTGTTATAATATAGAAATGGGAGGCAATATCCTTCAAGAATAACTTTCTTAATAGAATAATACTCTCTAGGCAATATCCCTCATGGCCTACGTTTTAGTAGAAAAATATTGCCAAGGGAATATCCTTCATGAATCAAGACCTACTTCCTAATAGAAAAGTACTCATTCTTTTCTATCAAATACCAAATAAAGGGTGTTGAAAACATTTGCCCTCTTGGTGTATAATGTGCATTTAAGGATACAAAGATGTATTTGATGGTATAAGAAAGCTCTAATTGACTTGAATTTTTTTGTGAGTTCATAAAGTATCAATAAAAGAGTTAGAGAGAGAGAGAGAATGTATTTTGGACTATGCTATGCAATTTTATAAAATATCATACAAACAAAATGCAATTCCACATATACTATCACTTTGTTAGGATGTGGATTATGGAAGGAAGGTTCAAATCACATGATGATTATTGCACTACATTGATATGTCAATTGTGACGGCGGCAATGTGCCTTTCTGTAATAAATACCACTAAGAAATTTAATAAATTGTTTATACATTATTGGGTTTGAAATTACTACTATATTGGTTCATACAAAGGAAATGGTATGTGCACATAAGCATATGTAGATCAAGTGTGGAAATAATTACCTCATGGGACTTAGAGGTGACCTTTATTCTCTAAATGTGGAATGCATTCCCTTTTATTTGGAGAAAGACATTTATTCTTTATAGGACATTCATGAGGACAATGACAATGAGTAGATTTAGAGATGGAAGTAGTTAGCAAGTAATAAAATGTACAATGATTAATTGTAGGCTATTCTCGTCATTTTTGGAATTACTACAACGATGACATATATATGTAGTAATGTCTTGGTATTTGAATGTATATCTATCTAATCTCACATGCTTTAGTGAATTATACTTCATTTGATTCAAAATACAAATATATGCCTATTACATGGTATATTTGCTTTGCATTTTAAATGACTTTTAGAATACTTTATGTGGTTATATTTGAAACTTTCACAAAGTGGCTCAACTAAATTATGTGTGCAGTTAACAAATCTTTGGAGTTATTTAGTAAGGTGAAGGCATCCAGAATCATCCTTGTACCTATTCCTATACCCTAGATTGTTTCTTAATGTGTCCTTCAAATGCTTACCTCTGATTTGATGATGCATTCAAAGGACACATACTTAACTTTGATTTACTAACTATTGATTTTTGCACATTTCAGTTTAGGGTCCATTTATGTGATAGTTTCAGTGGTACAGGGAATTGGCACTTTGAAAAATCATAAAAATTACATCCTGCATCCAAAAAAATCTAATTTTTTTTTAATTTTTGTGATTTTTACTTGCTAATACTAGAAAAAAAATCATTTTTAGGAAAAGGTGAATTGCTTATATTAATGGCTTTGGGTGCTTCCACCTTATTATTGTATTTCAAATCCCAAGGTTTTGAGAATTTAATGTCAAAGAAACATAGAAGCCATTCGATCTTGAAGAATTTTTTTTGTTTACTTGTATGTGTCTTTTGTCTTGAATTAGTGAATTGAAGATCCAAAATTGTCTTTGAATCAATTTCATCATTTAAACATTTCAATCAAGTTTTAAAAGAATATTGTAGTTAAATATTGAAGTCAAATATTTGTAGAAGCTTAGGTATATTTTCCTACTACATAGATAACTCCTATAAAACTTTTGTCCCCTAGTACCTAATTGTCTTCTAATATTTCCCGGTACACCCAAATGGTTATTTAGTATGGTTGAAATTATTTATTACAAAGACATTCTATTCTGTATTGATTGTAGTGGTGGTATTGTAGCATTTGTGGTGTGTAGGGGTGATGTTAGATTGGTCATACTAATTTCCACTTTAATCAATTATTTATCTATACTAAGTCACCATTTCAATGTAGTACTTAGAGAACTTCTAGATTATTTGTGTGGTCAATAACAATGTATTAATCAATGTTATAAAGTTCAACCACACTTTAGGGTTGGAGACAACATTTTGTTTTTGATACATACATGGCCTATTCAAAAAAGAAATCCTTCGTCCCCATTTCCAATTTAGATCAATTGGAATATTAGGTTGATGAAATATTAGATTCATATTTCAAACAAGGAGAATTTGAATAGTTCATCCATTGGAAAGGTTATAAGATTAGTTGATATACATAGGAAGATCAAAAAAATTCATCAATTATATCCTGACAAACCAAAGTTTGTTCAATGAAAATGAGTCTTACTAACTTCAAGGTCAAGACTCTACATTGGTGCATAAAAGTCATATCTAAGAAGGGAGAGCCATCTTAGAAACTCAATCATAGTTCTAAGTTGTAGCATCCTTTTGAGTTTTAGCATTTTACGTCTAATTTTTGTCTAATTTCAAGAGCTCCATTCTTGTAGTATGTCTAATTGGAATATCTTTATGGAGTCCTAAGATCATGAGCAACATTTGAAGCATGAACTATAACTCTTTATGTCACAATTACTAAACCAACCATTGCACACTTCAAATCCTTCTCCATCATAGCTTCAAGACTAAGGTGAATCTTCTACACAACAAAAAAGACCTCGTTTTGATCAACTTTAGCATGGTAATCTTCAACCTAATGCTTCTACTTTGGTGATCTTATTACAAGTTGGAAGATTCTAACTTGACGAGCTGAAAGCTACTTTTCAAGTATGCTTTGAAGGTCCCTTTATTGAGTATATCATAAATTTCGCTTAGTGGAAGGAAGTCATGGTCACAATTGTTGGTTGAATGGATACTTACATCCTTTGCCAAAAGATCAATGATTAGTCTACAACTACTTGTCATATCCTTAATTTCTTACACATGTGAAACAAGAGTTACTTGTACACCTCTTGACACTAGAAGGGAGTTGATGTCACAAACATTTGAGGACCTTCTGGAAATTTTGATAGTTCTTTAGTACCTTGTAGCATTAGATGTGATTCGGGGGGGTTGGAGGGCCGTTTCAGCCTGTTCCCAGCCCCGTTTCCCCGTCCGTTCCCCCGGGCCCCATTGAACGCGGCTGACAGGTGTGTGTTTTTTTCAAAAAAATAAAAATAAAAATAAAAAATTTAAGTTCTTAAAATGGAAAACAAAGTTAATTTTTTTTTTAATTTTTTAAAAATCGATCTGGCAGTCGCTTGGCTAGGTCAACAGGCCCTGCGAACGTTGATTTTTGTCCAGTTTTGTTAGTTTCGTTGAGTTTTCTTCTTGGGAACTCGCGACCCTTCCCGGTAGGGAAATCTCATCTAATGAACCTCCTTATAGTATTCTAGTGCCTTTATATTATTTTGGTAGCTTTTGTAGAATTCTAGAAGCTTTCAAAAGCTTTTATAGACCTCCTTTGCAAACTTCAAATTTTGCTATTTTAAGAAAAAATAGATTTGGAATGTTTTTGAAAGTATTTGTAGTTATTGGAGTCCATTAGCTTATAAGATATTTAATTGGTTGAGTTTCAAAGTGTTGAACTACAATCTAGTTAGGGTTTGAATGTGAATGAATTTGTTTGAATAAATGTATGCATGAAGTGAGTTGGTGTTTACTTTAATGTAATATTTTAGGAAATACATTTGTTGTATCAACCAATTAGCCATATTCCTATTCTTAGACTAAGTGACAAATGGTTCTATGTATTATGCTAATAAGGGTGGTCTTCCTTTAGTAAGGGGTTGACTATCCACACAATTTAATGGATGGCTTTGTCTACCCTTCTTTCCTTTTCATCTTTTGTAGATTTATGCAATTTGTACTAGTTTATAAGTTACTGACATATAAATTATTATATTACATTTTCTAAATCCTCTAGACTATGTAATACAATATATTCCAAGTTTGTCTAGTATATTCAAAGAAAATTTAATATATAATACATCTTCAATCTAGTTAACAAATTTACAATATATTGTATGATTTAATGTATTTGCACTTGCATTTATATTAAGTTTAAGTTAGAAGTATATTTCCACTTAGCATTGGTGCAAATGTAAGAACCTTGAAATTAACTTTTTATATTTGGAAATGATTGAAGTTACCAATAAATTAAATAAATATGAAAAATAAAGTTAGTATAGTACACAATTTAGATTTGAAATTGTGTTTGCAACTTTCACAAATATGTACTTGCTCCTTAGGATATCTGAAGGCATATTATTAATGTAAGTTGGAGATGAAATATAATTTATATTTGTTATAATTTCACATGCATGTGAATGAGAATTTATATTAATGAATGATTATATATGGTGACTTTGATTCCATGTGTAATCTTTATATGAAATGGAAAACATATATGATAAGCTGGAGACACTTGTAATAGTTTCTTATTATATTTATATTTTTCAAAAATAATTATCAATTAAAAGTGAAAAAAGTCTAGATCAAGAAGAAACACTTAGCTAGGGACTCAAACAAACTTAGTGAGATTGGTACAATAGTGAGAGTAGGGACTAACTTCTACTTGGGGATATAGAGGATATGAGAGCAAAACACCTCCCTAAAGCACTGAGTCGCATTAAACTTTTTACAAAGTTCTCCCTTGTGCTCCTCACTACACAAATACTACTATTGTTATTAATGTTATTTTTGGTGTGATAAAAAATGTGAACATCACAATATTAAAAATTCATCACACTAAATGTGCTAAAAATTTAGCACACTTTGAATTTTTAGCACATTTAGTAAAGTTTTCAGGAACTTGAGCTAATTATGAAAATCACATTTGGAACCTTTGATACATATCCATTATTCTACTTTTTCCAATTGTGTTTGATATCTACACTATAATCAAAATATGCGGGCTAAAATTTTGGACATAAATAGATAGGGGTGCAATTGAAAAAAGTATGATAATGTATATACATATCAACATACTTATATCAATATAAATGACTTTGCCCTTGGGAGTATCAAATCCTACTCAATTGCGATTTTATGCTATAGTGCATATTGAATCTTTGAAAATATTCATGTATAATTGCTTCTATTCTTTATTGTTTTTTTTCATATTTTATGAAGTACAAATGTGGCAATATTAAATGTTATAGAGGTGCTCTAAATTTCAACATTCATCCACATATTGAATAGAAAGTATTGTCTTTGTTTCTAAAAAAGACTCATGTTTCTTTTGTATTTTACAAATTTTTGAGAATAGACTCAACATATCATAGAAAAAAGAATTGGAAGGGCGATACTAAAATTGAACCATTTAGACATTAATTCGACACACTTTTGAAGAATTTAATCTAAAATTATAATTTTAGGAGTAAATTTACAATTTTGCCGCACCGTACATACACAATTATTCTATTCATACATTGAAGTGAGTTCATTAAAATGTCTAATAGTTATTAGAATGAAGTTTTTAATCTTAAAAGGGAGTTGAAAATATTTGCTCTCCAATTGTATATTGTATGTATTAGCATATGAAGATGTATTTGAAGTTGCAAAGAAGCACTAATCAACTTGATTTTTTTTTTAATTCAAAAAATACCAATTGAAAAGTAGTATAATTTTTTGAGTTTTTTTGGATTTAGCTTTGCAATTTTCATAAAATGTTGTACTCACAAAACATGCAAAATGGTGCAATTCTACATATATTCTTACTTTGTCAAAGTTTGAATGATGGAAGAAAGGCAAGAAGAAAGATTAAAATCAATTTTTGCATGAAATTTACATTTTAGTTGTGAAGGTGGCCTTGCGTTTGCTTTTGTAATAGACATTATTTGAAAATATAGTAAATTGTTTAACCCTTAAAGGACCAAGGAGCCCACTTTGGGCTTTTTTTAAACTCAAGCAAGCTTTGTTGACTTTATAATTTGGAAATTTTGCATCAATTTTTTAGGATGGATGCTACTCATCATAATCTATGTGTGAAGCTTTGTTTTATGTCTTTTTGATAAATATTGCAAAAGTTAGAAAGTTTTTTAAATTTCAATGTTAAACTAGGCAACAAAGAATATATTCTAAAAAATACAAATTAATTTTTGGAGGTTAACTATATTGATAAATACTAAAAAAAAAATTGAACCATTCAATTCCGAATAATGAGGTAAAAGTTATGAGAATTTTTTTATATTTTTAGAATGAAGTTGTCTTTTGCTCTCAATTTTGAAAATTTTCAAATTTCAAATAAAATATAGGATATTAATAGTAAACTATAATATTTCTACCATTGTGTTTATCAATTTTTAATTTCTCATAAAAGTTATTAGCATATAAGTTTTTTCTTTCATTTTGTACCACCATCCACTTTATAATTTTTTTGAAGATGAATATGAAAGTTCTTTTGGTCAAAAACATTTTCACATGTTTTGATCAATTTTCCAACTTATTAACAAAATGCACAAGTTATTGGACATAGGAGTTTTTTTCTAAAAATGTTAAAAGGCAAAACTTCACCTTTAGGAAGGGTTAGAAAAGTCTACATTTTGAAGTTTAAGCATGACACATTGAATTTGCAATCAATGGAGATATGTGCTCTAAAATTTTAGGACAATGTATATAAACAAGTCGACTGAAAGATCCTATGGTTGGATTTATTAAAAAATACTTATTGATGAAGATTTTGGCCTTGCTTTGGATATGAGTAGTTTGAAGTGGTTTTGGATCTCTAAACATGACGATCTTTTAGGAGTTAATATGGGATTGGACTCAAAAACACCATATATTTGATTTATACAAAGAAAATGGTATGAGCATATAAGCCTATACTAATTGTAGATTTGTAGTGACCTTGTAGCACTTGGAGGTGACCTTTATTTTCTAAGTGAGACATTTATTCCTTAGAGAACGACATTTATTCTTTGTAGAATAATTATAAAGATAATGAATTTATGTATAATGAACTATAAAATACATCCTAGAGGGCTATTTTTTATTTTATTTTAAAATTGCACAATTTACATTTTGACATGACACAACATAAGTATTCATTGTTTGATCCAATATCTTTGAAAGAACCACATACAAAGTGGCACTTGGATGATATTAGTTGAACAAAATATGTTGAAAAATTGTATTTTTTTATTCAAGTTTTTTTAGAGTACTTTGAATGTGTTTGCATAAGAAGTTGGTTAAAATTTCTTCATTAAGGTATTATTGACTTCTCTAATAAAGAAGATGCCCCCAAAAACAAATCACAAAAGATGATTTTTCAATGTATTTGGGCAACTTGTACCTCTTTCAAGTTAGCCAAAAAGGTGATTGATCTTATTTGAATTTGAGCACAAGTAATGAAATAAAGTTAACTAATACTAATTTCTATTCTAGCTTTAAAATTTGAAAATTTTGTAGAATTAAAAGATTTATAACTATTTGAATTAAGGACCTATAATTGTTGTTTACTAAATTTCTAATTATAAAATGACACAAAAATTTGGATTTTACTCTATGATGTTCCACACTATAGTATGCATGTTAGTAGTGCAATTTTTAGAATTTTCAAACATTTTTTGTATTTTATTTGAATTTTCTTCATTTTTACTTGAAAAAATTACAATAATTTCAAATTAAAAAAGAAATTGACATTATTTTAATTTATAGAAGGTATGTGATTTCATCTCTAAAAAAAGAAAAAAAAGAACTCCCACTTATACCTAGTGGCAAAGAAACCCATACAAAGCAAGGAATATTGAGGTTGTTCACAAGGTCATAGGCTTTATTTTTTAAGGATTAATCAATTATAGGGATTGAAAAATACCCCTATAAAAATTACCCCTCGTCATTAGGGGTTGATCAATTTCAGATGAATTTGTTCACAGAAAGGATGCCAAGTCTATTGGGCACTTCTAAGTACTTCCTCCGTCTCATAATGATCTTCTTGTTGGCTCTAATTTTTTGTCCCAAAATAATCTTCCTATTGCATTTGTGATGTTGTAAATTGGTCAGGTTCAATTTTTGATTGCTCTCTAGGATCAACAAAACAATTTTGAGGAGTAGCTCCCCCTCCATCCATTCAATCATCAATAAAAGACACATGAAATGATTCAAGGGGTCAATCAACATTGTTCAATTTTATTTTTTGCATCTCTTTGAGTATTGTCTAATTGAAGGAGAAGAAACTTTTGGAGTCAATATTGAGGTCCACACATGGGCTTTGGCTTATTCTAAATGCCCATAAAATTATAACCTCACACTCAACAACTATATGCCCACTAGCTAGTGCTATTTAAAAATGCCCAAAAAATTCTACTTTTCAATAATTTAAAATTGCACTTTGAAAAAGGCTTCTAAAGTCAATGTTTGAAGGACACTAAGAGTATACTAAATTCTACCTACCATGCGAAACGGGTCTTTAAAAAGTTATTTTTAGCCTTAATCTGGAACATTTTGTCAAACAAGAAGATCATTTTGGGACAGAGGGAGTACTACATTAGAGCCTCCCTAAAGTATAATACTCTCTAAAGTAATAACCTTTACAAGGTAATATTCATTGCCCATTCCCGCTTTGGTCCACATATAAAGGTCATTAATGAAATGACCCTCCTTAATGCAATAACTGCTTTAAATGTATGTAGCAATGCTAAGGCATTAAATGAACTGTAAATCGTAGCGCATTCCCACTTGAGTGCTTAGCTATTTACCAAATCTACATGGTAGTCAAGGTGGCATGGACTTGACAACGCTACTATGGCCATTGATCACTTTTGCTTTGTTGGCCCATCACTAAAAAATTTGAAATAAGAAAATTTGGGAAATCAAGCTAACTTTCATCTCCAAAAATCCAATTGTGATTTTGAGCCTCCAAAAAAAACTTATGAACAAAATTCAAAGAGGATGTTTGAAAATGTCAAAGAAAATGTTCCTCCCAACCCCTCTCTAAATTTTGTCCCTAACTTTTGAATGGAGTCTCTAAATCTCAAAAAAAAATTTAGAGATGAAAAGTATCTTGATTTCCTAACTTTTCATAATTCAAAGTTTCTTGAAGAAAGTTATTCTACTATGCCTAAATGAGGTATGAAGTTCTCCATTGAACACAATTTCCTGCGTTTTGACAATGAGTGGTTAAACTCTCATCTTCAAATTATCCCATACCCTTTGAGGATTCACGATGGACAATGAATTTGATTATAAAACCAATCTCTCTAAGGTAGTATGCTCTAAAAGCAACCATTTAAGAGCTGCTCCGCCTTTTTCATAGGCTTACATGGACAGAATTATTTTTAGATCATTTTTCGAAGAAATGGATGTAGAAACTAACACAAATGGTTTTGTATTTTTCCAAGCATTTTTGAATTACTTATAAAATTTCAAAGATTCAGAACATAGGCACCTATTTGTGACCATAGGTCTCCCAAAATCTGTCCACTTGCAATTTCTAAAGAGATGTGCAGAAATCAAAGACAATGATTGGCTCTTGCAGTAAAAAATTAATTTTTTCTTGATGCATTCAATTACTAAAGTGGTCCATTTAAAGATCACCCCATCTCCATTCTTCACTCCAAAATAGGGGCGGTTTGAAGAAAGCAAGCGCTTTTAGAGCATACTACCTTACCCTTGGTGAGGTGTTCATGTGTTGGCATTGAAGTGTATTCAGATCTTTTCCAGTATTTGGATTTACTTTACAATTCATTTTCCTTGAATTTGTCAAAGTGACTTGTCGATTTTCAAAATCATTCATAGTTTGAAGTTTTGATAATTTTTGTAAAAGTGTGACCTCTGGCTACGGGAGTCGGATGTGCAGGGGACATGAGGTCCCTTAGGACGGCTGAAGAAAGTACAAGCCATGTGAGAATTGTACTTAGTTGAGAAACAATCATAGCAATTCCAAACCCAAACTCCAGTAAAAAATAATTATTTCCTTATGAGGAGGTTTTATCTTTTAACACATGGAGTTTGCAAACGCCAGGTGGGAATGGACCTTAATGTAATATAATCAGCCTAGTCATAAACCTATTACTTTAGAGAAGTTCTACTGCATATGTAGGACATATTTTTCATTTTTGTCGTATTCCTTCCATCGTGTCCGATACAGTCAATGGAAAGTGAGTGATGTATGGTTCAATTTCTTGGCATGCTGATCCATTGAACCTGAGATTTCCAAAGGACAAATGGATGCTTTGTGCTGTACTACTGCGGTCCAAAATCAAAGACCTCAAAAACAAGCAACTTGCTACGAATCTTTAATTTCTGTAGTTGATGTGAGGTGGGTACTCCCAAAGCACCACTTTTTGCTCCCGTGTCGAGACTGGTACAAATTTCATATTCATCTTGTTGACAAGTGAAAGGAGGTGGTTCCAACGCACTAAAGAATGTGACATTTAGATACTGTATGCAGAAGTTAGGAAAGGTCAAAGTTTTTTTTGGTAGGTGTTTTAAAATTGTTTCTTCAACTTACATACATATTGATTTTGGAGATGTATACATAGCAATGATGGCAGTTTTAGGCAGGGTGTGGTTTTGGGTGTACACACCTTAGGTGGTGAAGAAATGCATGGATGTTGTCCTCTCCTATAGTGGGCACCCCTCAAAATGTGCCATTGATCCTAAACCGTCATCTTCACTCTAAATACATCTTCAAAATCAATTATGTACCTATGTGGAAGAAACTGTTTTAGAACCAAACTTTGTTTCCTTCATAACTATTGCATATGATATCCAAATGTCATGTTCTTTGATGCATTGGAAACTCTTTTCAAGAAAATATGAAAATCTAACTAGTCTAATAATAGTATCTAGGTACCAAATTGACACTATTATTAGACTATGATTTCAACTAATGTAAACTTGCCTATGATAGCTAGGCAAACTACCCATCACAAGCACTTAAGAAATGACCTAGTAGAGTCTTACATCAATCCATGACAAAAAAATTTAATAAATGAGATTTGGATTACATTAGGTTGGTTAGTGGCCAAAATCAATGCCTTGGATGATGGTGATGGAGTTATTAGTGATTGCTTTAGAAACTTCTACCTTTTCAGTGTAAATTCAACAAAGCAAGTGATTTTTTTATTCCTTCATGTTGTAGACACGTTAGAAAATGCTATAGCCATGTTAGGATATATTGTAACTAGCTTTAGGTGGTAGGATGACCATCATCCATATACTTTTTGCTTATTTTGGAATAGTTTAGAGACTCCTTTGGGCCAATTGGATAGCACACTTCAAAAATTCATAAAAAATTCATACTTTGTCAAAATAATAAATTTTCAATTACTCTCTTCAATTCTCACATTTGTGATTTTATAATGGAAAAAAAATCTGAATATTTTTACTAATTGTTAGAAGGCAAAACACTCAGTATAGGTAGGTTTACCTTATAGAAAGTAGAGATGCACTTGGTTGCTTTGAAACCAAACTGGCTGATTGATTGGGTTTTTTTTGTGTTCGAGACTTGTAAATAATCCTAAATTGTTGGGTACATTCTGGGTAGAAATATAAATGTTTGGAAACAGCTATGTTCAAGTGCTTTACAAAATAAGTGAAAAAGTACAAGAGGAAGAGCGACCAGAATCCAAGTGCAACTTGCGTACATACTTGTGTAATTGTTGGAAATTTACTCTCTCAAAGTTTAAGGGATGCTTTACACCTCTGAGGCCAATTTTTTAGATAAGTTGCCTAAAATCCTCACTTGTGATTGGACAAAAAGCTAAAATTTGTGCAATCGACTTCAATGGGAATGGGATGACCTTTAGGTGTAAAGTATCCATAAGTAAGGAAGAACAACCCAATGCCATTAGTAACATCTATTGGATCCTCCCATTTGCTTCAGACACCTATCCATTACCACAATCTTAGTAAACCCTTAGCATCATGACACTTGGGGAGGGGACCCATTATCATGTGCTTTAGCATGGGTCTACCCAGGCTTTACCAATTTAATCCCAACAAACTTTGAAAAATCATGAAAAATTCATTTCTTGTCAATATGTCTTGATTCTACTTGCAAATAGCTTCTCTCAAATTTTTCAATTTCTAAAGAATATGTGAGCTAACAAATAGCTTTTCCAACATATCTTGAAAGTTTCATGTATTGAATGACAATATACATCTGCTAACAATATAATAATTAACCCCAACAATGCTTGAGCAACCATATATGGTTGCTTCAAAATTTTAGGCTCATTTTGGTGTGGGCAATTAAATTCCTTTAATTGGTTTAAAAAAAAATCATGGACATTATTGAAGGTTAACTATTGAAAGTTTTTTATTTTCACTGAAAAATATAAATATTAGATTTTTGAGAGCTCCTCAAAGGCATATATGTACCACTAGTGGAAGAGTAAAGTTTGCAAAATTTTACTTGATTTCTTGGCTTTGAGCAAAGCTTGCCAATTTCACTTGATTTGAGATTTAAAAAATTGTACTTATTCATTTGCTTTGAAAATGGTCTCAATGTATAGTGTAAAGTATTTTCATGATTTTCACCATTGAAAATTTAAACTTACAAGTGTTGATATATTTGGAGTTATTTGCGATTTCTACTTATAAAAGAAAACTGTATTTCAACAATTGCAAGGTGGATTGTGTAATGAGTTTGATAGCTTTTCATGTGAAATTAAGTTTTTTGAAAGTGCATTTTAGTATACTAACACTATTTCTAGTTGTTCATCTCACCTCCGATTCCCAAAAAATTTATATGCAAATTTATGAAACATTGTAGAGAGGGATAAAATACTAAAAATAAAATTCATACATTTTTTTTATTATAGTCTCACAACTCTTATGCAATTTCACACTCAAAATTATATACATACTAATAAGAAAGCTCTTTAAACATCTATACAATCAAAATTTGAAAAAAAAAACAATTTGCTTTATTGGGGATAACTATAAGCCCATGGTCCTATGTCATAAGAAAAACACCCTTGGAAAGGCTTAGGCATTTAGGAATTAACCCTTAACCCCTAAGGTTATTTAAGCTCCCAAAGAGTTTTTGGAAAGCTTGGGGAAAATCTTCCATTCATGATTTTCAACATTATTTTTTGAATTTTTTTGTAGAGTTGTAGGGTTGTGATACCAACTAGCAAACAAATAATTTTTTTGAATTTCTGCCCGGAATTAGAAAATATGTTGTTTAAAAGTAGGACGGACAAGCTTTTATTTTCAATTGTTGATTGAGGTGGAAGGGGATGCTACTGCCCTAGAAATGCCAGGCTGTGTGTTGGGCAGGGAAGGTTGGTCTTCAAAATCCAAAGTCCCCATTTAGGGGGTCTTGGCAGGTTATGGTGGGGATGGGGGTCTTCAAGTGTTCTTGTATTTGGGGTGGTTTGTCCAAGTACTGTACTGCTTGCAAGCTTGATTGAAAGAGTTTTTGTGCTTGTATGTAACTTGCACCTTGGATCAAATTAAAATGAACTAGATAATGTTCGAGAGTTGGGAGACTCGAGAACATTATGGGATATAATGCCAAGTCTAATAGATCATCACAAATGTCCGTATCTATTTGCAAAATCTAAGGGTGTAGAAAGAGGGTCTACATAATGAGTTATAACATTTTTCTTTACTATCCAATGGAATGATGGACAAATCTATCTTGAAAACTGGACTTGGCATTATGGATGTTGATTGCAAATTTCATGGAATTTGAAGAGTAAGTTGGGTGAAAAGATTGAAGTACAAAAGATTACAATCTCCTTCAAGATTAGGGAAATTGCCATTGAAAGTGCTAAACATAAACTTGAAATTGCCAAGAATATTATGGTGGTTAGTTCTTGAAACAACAATGAAATCATAGTTACTCTATGTTAATGCTTTATTTCACCATTTGATACAAAATCCTATCTCCTATGTCAATTTTAGAGTTGTCAACACCATTGATCAAGGTCAAATTTGTGCCTAATTAATGTGCCTCACCTTCAATCTTTCCATTTTATCTACTTGTAAACCAAGAAATTGCTCGTTGAAAAGGCGGGTGGATTATATCACGTAATCTAAGCATTATGTGGGAAATTTGGAGTAATAGGGAATTTTGGATTTTTCATTTGTTATCCTACTAATACTCTTTATCATTCAAAAGTTTATTTTTCATCCATCTTCTTTCTTACCCCATATTATTTTCCATTACAATGCATATGTGTATAAATGCACCCTCATGCAAGCATCCTTCAACTAGTAGTTTAGTGAGCTACTCAATGGTAATCTAAAGAGGGCATGTGGTAGCTATGTGGGACTTCTTGTGAGCATTATGTGAAGAAATCTTTAATCAAATAATTTCATATATGTGACTTACATTAATCAGACAATGCCTAAGGAGGAGGGAAATCCACCTAAAAATGTGCCATTTAAGAAGGCAAAGTTTAACATGGAGGTACTTTTTTTGACAAAATTCCCTCCTTGGGTATTGTCCTATACATAATTGCAAATCTCTACCCCTATATCCTAAATCCGACACAAATGTCTCAAGTGGCCACCTAATTGCATCTACAATTGTACAAATCTTGAAGTAAATCACTACTTTGTTAATGGGACATTTCAGTGGATGAGAGATTGAATAAGAGATACAAAGCATTATAGCCATGTCATGTTAGAAGTTCTAGTGATGAACTAGTTCAATGGGTGATGCACATTTCACAAGCCACATAAGACATCTAGTGTTTGGAGAGGGGGCTAAGCTTGATGTCGCTAGAGTACAAATGCAAACTCTCATTGCGTTGTTGCAACTCAACACCCTTTTGTTTATGTCCTATTCCACATAGAACTTTGCTTTGGCCTAATGATCCTAATCCAACAAATTTTAGGCATCATTACTATCATAAAGTGGTGAAGGTGCTAGGGTGGAGAAAAAGAAAGACTATTGACAAAAAAAGTGTGTCAAACTTCAATTCAAGCAACTTTGGTGTGACAAGGAGATCCCAAGTCCTAGTGGAAAGAGAAATGCCTCCAAAGAGGCAAGCACCAAAATGGAAAGGAAAAAGGGTAATTCTTACACTCCAATACCTTATACTTTTTTATTGTAATCTATTTTGGGATATTTTGTTCTTGCAATTTTGAGAATTATTTCCATCATCTATGACATGAAGTTTAAAGTTTAGATCACGTTACATAGATTGCAATGGTTGTTGCAGCCTGCTCATTTTCTCGAAGCACCAAGGCACAATTCATGTTGGAGAAGGCACTGGCCATCTTGTAAGGAGACTATTGCAACTTTCCAAAGCACATTTTCATAGTCCACACCTCTAGCTCTAGAATTGTATAACATATCCAATTATAAATAGAAAATCAATAGACTATGGTAATAGGCTCAATGTTCAATATGCAATAAAATGTTAAATTTTTGAAGTTTTTGAAAATTTTAAATTAGAATAGAAACTAAAATCAATGATCTTTAATTCATTAGTTGGGTTCAAATTCCAAAATGATCATTTATGTGACTCCATTCAAATCTAAAGCAAGGAACTAGGAGTTGCCAAAATATACTAGAAGAGCTTCTTTTGTAATCCATTTTGTGGCACACAATTCTTGATTTTTAGTAAATTTTTGGACATTTTTGGACAAGGCCTTTCTTGTTTGTATTATTACACAAAGATTATTTTCTCCCCCCCTCCAAATGGATGAATATATTTTGTTTTACATCCTTCAAGAAGCTTTTTTTTATCATCCAGAAGCCATATTTGGACTCTTGTGGCGTGCTAGGATAAATGCTTAATTTGATGCAAATATTATATATCTTCCACCTTATGCGAGTGAATCTATTTAAGTGCTTTCAAAAAATGTAACACCAAGTAGAAGAAGAAAATTTAGAGGGCATCAAGATTCAACTTTTAGCCCATAAAGTCCCATTGATGTCCCTTTTTCATTAAAAAACACTCAAAACTGCCATTCTTATTGCAAAGAATAAAACTGGCTTTACAACTTGTTTTGTTACATATCTAACTATAAGATCTTGCACTAGACTAGCATAAGAATGTGGGAAAGAAATTTCAGAATCATTCACCACATAGATATTTGCATTTAAAATAAGGAAAGTGGGATTTTGAGCATGTTCCTTGATGAGATTATTTGACTTTGAATCTACTTAATTTAAAAACTTTGCAATAAACATTTTGATTTTAAATTTTTTTATGTTGGAGATTTGAATTGAAACTTAAGGGAAAAAATTCAAAAAAAAAAATGTCATTTTCATTCTTTAAAAAATTGTGAAGTATAAATTTGTACGAGATTGATTGAAGGAAAACTAAATTGTTAATAACTTTGAGATAGAATAAAAGCATATTAATTCCAACAGTGAGATTGTTTTAGCAAGTACTTAACCAGTTAACCTTGTGTAACTTCTTTTTTTAAATTGTGAAAATTTAGTTAAAAAATGTATTCCATATATTATATTTTCAATAAGTTTCTATGATTGCCCGCAAAACAAGAAACTCCATAACTTTCACATCACTAATCCAAATGGAATGAGTCAAAGCTTTTCATATAGACAAATATAGAATCTATGGAATTTTTATTTTATAAATTTCAAGTTTTTGTGGATTTTTCTTACTTCCTGGTGTCCCCTATTTTGAGCTTATTGTGGCATAACTTTTGCTCCTGGGCATTGATTGAAATTAAAATTATATTCCCATAATGCTAATGTGTTTCTATCTTGAAAAAAAATTCAAAAAATCAAGTAAAAAATTGAGGTTATATGAGCCTACCTAAAATCTATTTTATCCCCTATAGGAACAATGAGATTTCTACTAGAAGAAACCCGCGTTTTAGGTGATGTCTAATGCAACAAACTCATGTTTTAATGTCAACATTCATGTTAAGTTGGACATATTGTTGACATAAAAACATGGGTTTGTTGCATTGGATGTCATCTAAAATTTGTTTTTAAAAATTACAAAACATCACCTAAAATGTGGTTTTTTTTATAGTGTTCATGAGTTAATACCAATTTTTATTCTCTGAAACAACTTTGTGTTTCAATATTAACTTCCTAATCCTTTCAATATAATTAGGTACAATAATCTTACAAACTGTCTATTTGAGCCATTTAAAGGATTTTGTACAATGTGGATTATAATTGGCATATTTTGGTAAGTATAATTATTATTGTATCTTTATGTAATCCCAATCAAGCATACTAAATTTCAGTTTGAAAAAAACAAAACTCTGTTATTGGTGAATTTTTTAATTTTATTTTCATGGTTTTACATGATAATTCATTGAAAAAACATTGGTGATGAATTTTTTTAATTTTATTGTGGAGATAATTATGTGAGTAATTATGTTAGAAACATCCATATGCACATCTACCCTTCAATTAGCATCTCCAAAAAAGTTTCACAATTCCTTCTACAAAGATTTCAATGTTGCGGTGACAATGCTCAAATTATGTAAAATAGATATCTCTTTATTATAATTAGATTTTTCTATTTTTTCCTTTGAATGGTAACTAATTTTGTACGTTTGAGCATGATGGTACAATTACTTTGCCAAAATCTAGTTAACTAATATAGAGATATCTATCTTACAAAGTTTGGTCTTACGACACCTCACATTGAACTCTTCATCGATCACATTTTTGTTAGTTAATGGAGTGTTTCTTAACATGAAATCTATGCATATGGATTTTCCTTATATATCTATGCAATTGAATTTAAAATATTCATCACCAATTGTTTTCAATAAAATATTATATAAAACCATGAAAATTTACTTCAAAAATTCACCAAAAATAAAATTTTGCTCTCTTGAAACTGAAATTTGGTTTTCTTGATTGGGATTGCATGAAAATTAAATGTTAACAATGCAAGATGAAAAATTCTCATTCTTTTCTATACGATGCAAAAATCTCTGAAGGGCAAAAATAGGCAGTTTGTAAGATTATTGTACTCTATTGGACAATGAAGTCCCTAGGCAAGCAAACACCTACCAAATCCCATTAGAAGAAATCCTATGTTCATTGACTCATAAGGTTTGAATTTCCTTGTATTCATATTACACAAGGCTTGCAAGAAATCTGATTTTGCATAGATAATAACAAATGTACGGTGCAATGAAAAATGCATTGTTGGTACAAACTCTAAATCTTGATAAGTGTATCACTTTTTGACGCACTAACCTTGGAATGCCGAGTTGGTCATTGTGGAAATCATCCTTTTGGGTATCGTGTGAATCTAAAAAAAAACAAGAGCACTCATTGGAGGTCAAACTACTATGCAAGACCTTCCCCTTTTACACAAATTCCAAAGACAACACCTACATTTCTTTTGTACCTAGAAGGATTGTCTGTCATCCATTGGGCACTTAGTGTAACGATGTTACACGGTTAACGGTCAACTACTACTTGGAGGAAATGAATGGAACTCTAACCAAAATGTACAAAGCTTTCGTCTAATTGCTTGAGATGGAAAAACACCACCATGTGTTTTAGCCTATGTAATTGTTGGGTTTTTGTTTGAGGCCTACTTTGCGAATTGTTGTGATCTCGTCGTGAGTTCAGTACCTAAGGTGAACCAGCCTATTACCACCACCCTTCTCAATGACACCCTCATGTACCCAAGGGACAGATTCAGAGGGGAGATGTACAGCACAGGTACATGAGGGCAGAATTGAGAAATGGGCTGATTCACCTTACTTCCAAGATCAGACATAAGTTAGAGTGACATAGCAACATGAATCAAATTCCAAGACCTTCACAGAAACACAGAAACTAGAAATAAAAAAATTCAGTCATTGTGCCCTGGCAAGCCTGACTTTTGGATTCAAAGATTCAGTGGCAGAAATTTCAGTTTCAAAGCACAGGAGGCTGCGGACAAACCAGTCAGAAACGCACTCACGAAGGGTGTCCCGGCCGTTCCTTCAATAATGCATACGTTCATCTTTCGCAAACTTCACCGCAGCTTGTTTTCACAGCCTTACAATTACAGTGAGTCCAAGCCATCTAACTTACCTTGCCTGACAAAGCTTTAACAGCAGCGAGACAATCAAAATGGAGCAAGATAACTTCATAATTGATGTTGTTGTTTCTGTTGTAAAATTAATTAGACTGCCTCAAGAACTAACTTTCAGATTGATGCAACTTCCGATTCCAGAATCAACAAGTCCACAACTAAGATTGTGACAAGCGAGACAATCAAAATGGAGCAAGATAACTTCATAATTGATGTTGTTGTTTCTGTTGTAAAATTAGACTGCCTCAAGAACTAACTTTCAGATTGATGCAACTTCCGATTCCAGAATCAACATGTCCACAACTAATAAGATTGTGACAAGACATTGACAGATTTGTTTTCTGACGGTGCTTTCATGAAAACAAAGAGAGAACAAACCATCAATCCAGCACAGCTCAGCTCAACCTGGGAATGAGGCTCGAGGTCGTATTCCACTGACAGAGAAGACATAATTGACAAACTGAAGTAGGACTTCGGTGACCTCTGTCCATCAATTGCAGCTCGAATTGGAGCAGTTCTCAGTTCGTATTCCCATCAGAGGAAATTCATTACTGTAGACTCGGCATTGTTAGAATTATTAGGTCGTCAAGGCCCTTCAGGCATTCTGTGTATTCTATCACTTCATCACAATCCTCCAGCAACTTTGGATTTCCATAGTGACATTTGTAGAATTATGCAAAAAAACAGTTTTTGCAGGCAGAGATTCTAAATCTTAGCAAAGGTATGTTCGCACTTGGTGTTAATGAGTGTTGTTACTGAGAGTCTTAGGAATGAATTTAGATTTTAGACCTACTTTTGGATTGGATTCAAGTTGCAAACATCATCCCAAACACCAAGTGTGAATGTATCTTGAGTGTATGATTTTTTGGGCTCGACTACAAATGAGTAGCTAGTTGGGAACTGAATGGAATTGAGGGACCAAATCTTGTTACTCTAATCACTATTCACAAGTGATTTGAAATGAACTTGCATTCTAGGGGATAACTTATAATCTTTGCCCTTGTAATACCAAGGACTCTTTGTTGATTGGCACTCGATAGTGCCCATTTTGTCTGCAACACAACAGTGCCCACACTTTTCTTAACCCTATAAAAGTTGTTCCAAACTCTAAGAGTCTAATGGATGACAAGAGAATCCTTCTATGTAAGATATAAGTGCAAATGTTCGTTCTTAGAATTTTGTGTGAGAAGAGATCTTGCACAATAGTTTGCACAATAGTCCTCCAATGAATGAATGCTCTTGGGTTTTTTAAGCAAGTGATGTAAACACTACCCCAAATGATGATTTTCACAGTCTAGCATTCTAGGATTAAGTACTAAAGAGCATTTGCTTCAATTTTTTCAATGGTGTTTTTTAGATCTTCACTTTAAAAGAGAATCACACGGATGAACTCATGAGTGGCCAATCACAACATTCTCCAAATGAGCAACTAAGAGCTCACCCCAAGTAGTCATTATCAAGTTATCCCTTAAAGGGCATCATTAGATGTTTTTTGAGGCCTTTGGAAGATTGTGAGTTCTTAAATTGTGGGAATTGTTGGAACAATGACAAATTCGTAGTTTGATGTGGTTGGAAGATGACCACGTTAGATAGTAATACTTCATTGATTTTAAAATATTTTAAAAATAAAATAATTCTTTAAAAAATCAATTTATTATTATTATTTAATTATTTAATAGTCTGCCAATGCTGCATTGGTTCAAAGTTAGGGGAAACAATCTTGAAATAGTCTTCTGAAAGCTTCAAAAAACATTTAATGTTCCATGTTCATATTTGGTCAAACTTCATTAGTTTTCTATATTAAAAATACACCTTTCAAAAAATTCAAAATCTTCCAAGTGGGATCATGAAATAGGAACAATAAGAAGTAGTATTGTTTCCCAATCTATTAAAAAGTAGAAGAGTTTCTTTAGGATGAATGAAGTATAGTTGCTATTTATAGAGTTGAAAAAGAATGACTTTGTTTGAGAAAAATGGATACTTCATTCAGACCTCATTAATCTAGTCACTCTTCAATGACATTCCTTAATATCTTGCCCACTCATTACAATACTATTGATTAGAGCACACTTGTTTTATATTCAAACTATCTGACCTTTTACTATGATTGACTTCTAAGCAATCGCATTAAGGGAGTTAGAGTGCATTAGACTTGGTACACTACTAATGATATTTTTTGTTACTTGCACTAAATAATTTGCTTAAAAAATGCTATAGAATTTTAATAATCTTCATGAATGCTTTTACCAATTATATTGAGAATTTTTTTTTACTTTGAATAGTCTTGATACCAACACTCTTAGTAAAAGCATTCATCCACTCGATTGGTAAAAATATTGATATCTATGTAAAATATTCAATATCCCCCATGACTAAATTAGTTTTGTAAATAATTCAATAAAATTTTAAGCATATCCAAAATTTTATAAATGTGCATACTAATATCCGGAAAAAAAATAAAATTATACGAAGGTATTTAATTCATTTTGAAATAGAAATGCTACTATCAAACAATTTCCAAAATTAAACCATTCGGAGACACAAGTGCTAAAACTAGCCTAAGGGATATAGTATTGATATCTATGCTTTTAAAAAAAAATCAATTAGTGTAGGTAACACTAAAAATTGATAAGCACTTGGATTTTTCCCACACAAACATTAGATGGGATTCTAGGGGGCTAGAGGGTCGTTTCGGCGCCGTTCCCAGCTTCGTTCCCTGGGAACCCCATCGAACGCGACGGCAGATTTTTTATTTAAAAATAAATAATAAATAATAAAAAAAATAAAAGTCCTTAAAATGAAAAACAAAGTTTTTTTTTTTTTCAAAAACTCTGACCTGGCAGTCGCTTGGCCAGGTCAACACAGGCGGGGAATGGCGGGTATTGGCAGGTTTCATACTGGTTTCGATTGGGGAACTCACAGCCCTCCCCGATGGTTGAATCCCATCTAATGTATGAACATTATGAATTTGTTGCATGTAACTATGCTCTATGATTGCACAATATTATTACAATGTAAAAAAAATCTTTACAAATTACAAAAGATCCACAAACTGAATGGAGGGTTGGGCAACAACCTTCATCCATACCGTGAAATTACACCCTCGGAAGTTCAACTCTTGCCTTCCACCATTGGGTATAATTTGATGGTGCACCCTCAAGTTGATGCCCTAGACATTATTTGTATGCTCATCCATAGTGTTTTTTTATTTATTTTTTAACAAATGGTTGTATGGTCTTTCTTTCAAGAAGGTTATGAGTTTTGTGGCACCTACATTCTAGGGGTTTGAATTGAAGGAGGCCAATTTTGAGTATGTAATTTTTATATATGCTAGCTTTGCACGATGAATGGAATGAGGTTTTGGAAACATTGTGTGGCAACAATGTGCAAGGCCATTATTATAGTCTAATATTTTTTTAACACATTTACCCCTTTTTTTCTTTCTTTCTATAGGAGTGAAGCTGCCATTTTTTTAGGAAATTGGGCATTTAATTTAATTGCCCTAAACAAAAAAAACTGCTGGTCCATTCCGCAGTCAGCTGAAAGTGGAGGAGTTCGTTGTGGATGAACTATAACTGTTTCACCTACAGATATGTGGATGAAAGTCTCTGTTCGTCAATGAAAATTAGGGTTTGGGGCCGCCTAACAGCAACTCTATGCCAATCGATTCGTCTCTTTCCTCTGCGTGCACCTTCTGTTCCCAAGTCCCGCAGCGATGGCGGAAAAGGCGTGCACCGTGCGTACCAGGAAGTTCATGACCAATCGCCTCTTGGCCCGCAAGCAATTCGTAAGCATCTGATTTCCGTTAGCACCGAAGTGCAACTTCGATGGTTTTGTTAGTTTTTTTTTTTTTTAGGGTTTGGGGTTGTGGCTGGTGGCATTTCTGATGATGGGACGGGTATAATTTGCAGGTCATCGATGTGTTGCACCCGGGACGTGCGAATGTGGCTAAGGTGAGTTCATGCTTTATGCGCATGTTTTGGCAGAAGTTTTTAGGTTAAAGTCTAGGGTGGCATTTTTAGGTTAAAGTTAAAGCTGAGGGTTCGAACTGGTTGCCGCAACAGGCTGAGCTGAAAGAGAAGCTGCAAAAGCTTTATGAGGTTCGGGATGCCCAGACCATCTTCGTGTTCGGCTTCAGGACGCAGTTCGGAGGCGGCAAGTCCACTGGCTTTGGCCTCATTTACGATTCTGTGGACTCTGCGAAGAAATACGAGCCCAAGTATAGGCTCATCAGGGTGAGTTCTTCTGGTTGTTGCTTTAGGGTAGCCTTTGTCGTTGGCATTCTGATTGCTTTTTCGACGGCAAACAATGGCTGTAGTTTGGCACCGACGCCTTAGGTTGGGGGTTACTTGTATGTGCAGAATGGACTGGCTACCAAGGTAGAGAAGTCCAGGAAGCAGATTAAGGAGCGCAAGAACCGTTCCAAGAAGATCAGGGGTGTGAAGAAGGTACGTTATTAGCGAAATGGCATGGCTTTTGAATTGGACATAGCCGTTTTTTTTCAGAGGTTCAAATTAGGCCTCATTTTTCAATCAGTTTTGAGTAGGTTATCTCAGGACTTCTCCCTATTCAATATTATCAATTTTACCACCCACACATGCAATGTTCTTCACTGATTCAAGTGATATTAAATTTAACCCTATTTCAGTTATATTTTTTCCAATATAATGTATGAAACTAGTCATTCTAAAACCATGGATCCTTGGTCTTTTAGGTATCAAAGGCTTGGTGTTTGCAGTCTCTTCCATACATTCAACAGTTACAAATTACGAACTTGTGTTTTGTATGAATTCTGACAATTTGCACGTCCTTGATTTGCCCTTACAGACGAAGGCCGCTGGAGATGCCAAGAAGAAGAAGTAAGCTTGGACTGTGCCTCTTCAGGCAGGAAGTGTTCTTGTATTTGGTGGAGTGTCTGCAGCAATCTAGATGAAACTAGAGATTGGTAAATGAATCCAGAGTTTTGTTTAACCAATTTTGTAGTTGCCAGTACTTGGACTCAGGCGAATTGACACATCTGTTCTGGGTTTCATATCTGGTCTCCACTGGAAATATTATTTTAATTGTTGATCAGAAGCCTTCACGACTCCTGTGATATGGTGCGATTTTGTTTGTAACATTGTGTTTAGAATTCTTGATACAAAAATGATGGTAAGTTTTTGATAAACTTTTGCATGTCTTTTCCGTCCGTGGCTCTCTTCGATTTGTGTCAGTTGGAGCTCTAGGAATTAATAATTTTATAAACCTGTGGTAGTTTGGTATCTGTTGTAACTGTGTAGATGCTACATTTGTGCTCTGAGACCTCCGTATCGTCACACTTATTAATATCACTTTCCTGCATACCGGTGTGAACTCTGAACTCGTGTGATTGGATCTTGGGCTTATGTCGTAAAAAGAGGACTCAGCATTTGGTACAAATGGGAGATGTAGTATTGTCCTCTTTCTTTCAGAACATCAGAGTTTACCCTTTAAGTCCCATAGCTATTTTGGTCAGAGCAAGAATACAGTTTACCTTTTTAAGTCCCATAGTTGTTTTAGATGTGGGATTAGTGAGAGAGGAGCTGAAGTGAAAAAAGGAATTGTGCCAAATTGGAGAATGAGTGATAGATAATGGGTGTGCAAAAAATTAGGATGATCTACTATTGGTATTGTGAGAATTTAGAGTTTCTTAACAATGTATACAATGTCATTGACAAACACATGCTTGTGGCACTAGCAACCTCATAAATGATTCACTTTAGGGACCTTTGGATTTGGTAGATGTTGCTTTCATGATTTGTATAGAGCAATCAACAATGAAAAATTCACCTTAATCTGAAAAACACTAGAGATTGGTGTACACAAAATCTTCTACTGAAAAAATAACACAAGTTCATTTGTGCTTCCTTTGTGACTGATTGACACTCACATAGGGGTAGTTGATGCCTCCCAACATCTAGAACAAAAGATGGGAAAAGACTAGGAAAAAACACATGTATTGTTGACCATTAAACATGAAAGTAGTGAAAACATTGCTATAGACAATGTTATATGCCATGTTAGTTATGGCAACCTTCTTTTCCAAAAAGTGCCTATCCTCTTGTGCCATCTTTTTGTGTGCTTTCTCCCCCAAACACCACCAATGTCGTTCAAAGACATAGAAGTGATACATCTTTTGTTGACTTCTTTCTATTTACATATTTCTATGTATTATATGGAAATTGGCCAATATAAATATACCAATATTGTGGCTCCTTGGGACTTAAAGATTAATTGTAAAGTCATGTACACACACCATTTATGTGGTGCCTCTTTCAATACTTACTCTAAAAAACATTTGAATTTTTACAATACTTGCATGTTTGAGGGAATGACAACAAAACATAGATTGAATTTTTTTTGAAGTGTCAACAAGGCATGTTGCATGCAGTCTAATAATAATCCAATAATAATAGAAAAAATGACTGAAATTTCTCCTCAAGCAATTGGAGTATTGATTTTCAATGATGCGCAACTTTACATGAACCCTTGAGGTTACTTCATCTAAATGTTACTTGCTTCTAAATAGATTACAATGAATTTATGCTAATAATCTATTCATGCCGGTAGTTTCTAGGAATTGCATATTAGGATAATTTTGGAATCCCATTTGACTCCCAACAAAAACTTAGACAATTTAAGAACACAAAGGGAGGCCCTTCGATCAATAGTACTATCGTGATAGGAATATCTTCACGTTTCAATGGCCTACGATACACATGGGCAAATTGGGCAAATCATTGTAACAAGAATATATTCCTGTTTCAGTGACTCATAGTAGATAGGCAAATCACCGCTATAAGAAGAGTCCATACCTATTTCAGCGGCTCACAATACAAGGACAAATCTCTACAACAAGAGTTTGCACCTATTTTAGTGCCTCACAATACAAGGGTGGGCAAATCTCTATAATAAGAGTCCGTACCTAATTCAGTGCCTCACAATACACATGCAAACTCACTATAACAAGAGTATAATCGTGTTTCAATGGCCCACAATGCATGGGCATATCACTAGAATAAGAATATATATTCCTCTTTCAGTGGCCCACAATGCATGGCCAAGCTTGCATTAAATGTACTACCATACATCTAAAAAGGAAAGGCAACGGTTCTTGCCTGCCTTGAAGTTCAAGAATATTATGCTTCCAAACGTGACAAAAGTGTGTTTTTGCTTTTTCTATTCAGATATTCAGATGCTCTTTGTTCTCGGCCTGCAAGTTAACACCAAATTCACTTCCAAATTCTGAAGTTCTGAAGTTGTTGACTTCTCAATCATGGCCCTGAATTTTTTTTTGAAGATCCTCCTCTCATGACACTCACAGATTGACTCTGTCAAAACCTGCATTTGTCTATTATTTATTTATTTATTTATTTATTTATTTATTTATTTATTTATTTATTTATTCATTTATAAACCCAGAGCATTTGTCTATTCCACTTGCAAGTTGCAACCACAAACACTCATGCACTGTCCGAAATCCATGATCTCAGGATTTAGAAAGACGGACAAATCTTCACTCTTGGAAAATACTACTCACTCTGTCTCAAAATAAATCTGCAATCTGTACTCCCACCACAGTTTCCCATGAGAAACCACGGATTTATTTTGATAGAGGGAGTATAGTTTTTGTTTGGTTTTCTTGCAAAATTTTGCTAGCTCTGAGAGATTCTGACCTCTCTGGCTTCTTCGTTCCTCCAAAAATTGGCATGTGCAATGAGGCCAAAATGGAGGACACTAGTCCAAAAAAAAGCAAGCACTAGGGAGTATCAAGACACTAGTCCAAAAAATAAAAGCACTAGGGAGTATCAAGAAGCTGAAGCCAACCATAGCTCGACCAAACAAAAGAGAACTGGCATCGATTAGGTGGATTACGAATGTTTTTCAAGTGTATGACAAAGAGGATGAAGCACATCCAAGAATGTTGAAATAACCATTATTTCTTTCGTTTTCTTCAAGGGTCACTGACTACCATAACATTGTTAACATTGTGCAATGTCCACAATTAGTTCATGTCGGGATGAGAAGAAAAGAAAAAACTGCAAATAGATGTCTTGATTCTTTCTCCTACCAAGCTTCCGTAGTCTCTAGCTCTTTGAGATCGAAGCTAAGGTGCAATTGAAGCAACTGAAGATGTGACGTGACGGTTAATTGAAAACATGGTGCAATTTTCATCTAACCCTGGAAGAATGTGGCCCCCCCATGACACCAAGCAAAATACTTCAATTATTGGACTAATTCTCCGTCAAATGCATTTCCCAGCCAAAACCAAGCAATCAAATCAGGTAATTATTTGCACAGAATTTCAAATTCGATTTGCCTGAGGGCACGAATTTCAAGCTCTCACACATGGAAAGCATTCCTGGTCGAGTAGGCTTTCGAGCTATGGTTTTGATCCACGACAAATTTCATGTTGTACGGGTTCAATATGCTCCACTCCCCCATTGATCCACGCAAATCTTCTTCGTCGTTGTGCTCCATCACAAAACCCCTACAAAGCCTCCCGGACCGGTTGAAGAATAAGTTAAGTGCCCTCCCGAAAAGATTGCTACTATTCACAAATATGGCTAAATTTAGCAACTCTTTTACCAATTTTAAAAAAGTTGCCCACAGAATGTAAATCCAACAGTGCCTGTCAAACCTTGCATTTTTACCTCATTTCCCACCGTTGGGCTAAAATTCTGAAAACCACAGTCGGTTCGGTTGCAACCACTGGTTGCTACTGATGATTCTCCTTGTTGCAGCTTTTTTGGGCGGGCACCATTGAACGCCACTGATCCAGGCATATGCTCGCTAATGCTCTCCAAGCCCTAGGTTTTTTCAATATATATTCGTGTCAAGCACCTGTCGACATTCGGTTCCGCCACGCCGTCTTCCCGTACCTCTGACAAAATGTTACATGCCGGCTGCCCGGCCAGAACCCAATGGCCGAGGTTCTGATTTTAGAAGAGGTGCTTGCCAGATTTTGAGCTTCATCACGTATTATTTGACACCGTTGCAGGTTTTTCCATAGATAATTTCGGTCTTTCACCAGTCGTTAGGCTATATAGTTCGCTTCCGTCGACGGACTCTTCTTGTAGAAGAACATCAGATTCTCGAGCGTGATTCTCGAGCAGATTCTTTAGGTGTCGACTCGATCTCTCATTTTTCTATGATTCCGTCTTCTTCAGTAGTCTTCGGTTCAGGGAGCTCCATTGTTGACGTAGTGGTGATCTACAGAGAATCTGTAACTATCCGTTTGGCATTTCGGAGTTGCTAGCTTGCCGCTCCCCTCTCCAAGACGACACAGAATTTCAAATTCTTTGTACGTTCCCGTCTTAGCTCTCGACGATTCGAAGTTTCCCCCCACCGATTCGACGTCGTCGTTACCGTCGTCTTTTGTTTTCGTCTGACAATTCGGTAGAGGTAGAGCAACAGGAGAAGACCGAGCTGTGATCTGCAGAGATGCTGTATCCTTGTGGCATTTTGGAGTCTCTCGCTCGCTCGCTCGCTCCCCCTCTCCAAGACGAGTTTCGAGTTTCAGTATAGAGTCGTTTTAGCTGTCGACTACAGTTGCTACTCCACCGATTCGACGTCGTCGTCTTTGCTCCCATGTGACATTTCAGTGAAGGTAGCACAACAGTAGACGACGTAGCAGTGATTTTCAAATTCGAGAACGTGTTATCCTGTGGCATTTCAGTGGAGGTAACGCAACAATAGACTGAACATCATAGCACTGATCGATCGATCACCAGCTAGAGATCGAAAGGTTTTAAACTTCCTGTGTGACGTTTCGGAGTCGCTCCCCTGCTCGCTCCCTCTCTCCAAGAAAAATTTCAAATTTATTTTATCTCTGTGTAGACTGCCAGTTTGTTATAATTGATTCCCCACCGATTCGTTTCGTACACATATTTCGGGTAGCAGTGAAACCATTTTCATTAGTTCGACTCTCCTTAATTGTGTGAAGGTGGTGCGCCATGGGTTGGGCCCCGCAATTACTCCGGCACTTGCTGCTGCTGCTGCAGCTTTGGCTGGTGGTGACGCTGTCGGTCGCTCATGTTGCGCACTGTGTCGGTGTCGGCGGCTACCGAGTGAGCTCCATCCGTGAGCTTCGTGACGGCACGGGGATCGTCGCAAAACTCGACCTAATCGAAGAGCACACGTTGGAGCAGAATTACGGCCCAGACATCCGTGAGCTTCAAGTGGTCGCCCGGTACGAAAACGACAACACGGTTCACGTTCACCTCACCGACTCCAACTCTTCTCGATGGGAGATCCCGCAGTCGATCGTCCCTCGCCTCAATGTGAAATCTCTCGAAGCCCGCCCTCCATCCAACCCACCACGACCACCACCTGGAGACGATTGGCAAGAAATTTCGGTACCCTGGAGATCACGCCACCCCATGGAGCTCAAGTACAAAGTCAGCCCGTTTGGATTCTCCGTGACGAGAAGGTCGGACAAGGAGGTTTTATTTGATACACTCGGGGAGGACTTTAAGAGCTTGGTGTTCAAAGATCAGTACCTGGAGATTTCGTCACGTGTGCCGGAGAGTGCGTTCCTGTATGGGTTGGGGGAAGTGACCAGACCTGATGGGTTACGGCTCCTGCCGAACAAGACGTTCACGCTCTGGGCGACGGATATTGGGAGCTGGTTCACGGACATCGGGCTCTACAGCAGCTACCCGTTTATTATGGACATGAGGGAGAGCGCGAAGGCGCATGGCGTGCTCCTGCTCAACAGCAATGGCATGGATATTAGGTATGGGATCTAGACTCTGAATTGATTGGGTATGAATCAGCAATTGAGAATTGGCATGGACATCAACGGAACTACACCTGATTGCAGTCTGAATAAGCAAATTTAGCATTGGCATGAACATTAGGGAAGGGAACTACACCTAATTGTTTCTGAATAAACAATTGAGTATTGGCATGGACATCAAGTAAGGTAAATACACTTAATTGCATCTGAATAAGCAATTGAGCATTGGCATGGACATCAGGTAAGGGAACTACACCTAATTATGTCCGAATGAGCAATTGAGGGCTCATTGTTCCTATTGCCAAGTTGCCTGATTTTTTTTGGTTGGTTCTTGTTGGGAGTCAAAAGAGTACTCTAAATTCTCTTCTTATGCATTTTTTGGATTCCGTATGAATTTACTGCTGAGAACCACTGAAAATAGGTGTCCTCAAAAGTAACCCTAGGTTCTCATGAATAGAGGCAAGGCAATACATTTTAGCCAAGAATCTGTGGGGTCAGTTTCAGAAAAGTGCACTTACCTTACACTGAAACTCTCTTGCACGAATTCAGCCAAATGGCTGTACATGAAAACAAATCTTCGCTAATTTCATCAGACCAGCTTTTGGGGGCGCAATGTGTAGGATTTGGAACAAACCATGTCGAAATGAGCGAAAGAAATGTAAGTTGCTACAAATTTATTGAAGAATCCATCTAGAACATTCAACCAGAAACGGCTATGAAGGCAGTAAGGATATTGAACACACAGCATCACTGACTCAGGTACGAGAAGAATTCCGTCACCTTCAAGGTCATCGGCGGTGTCCTCGACTTCTACATCTTCTCAGGGCCAACGCCTTTGGCAGTCATCGACCAGTTGACATCGCTCGTCGGGCGCCCTGCCGCTTATCCATACTGGTCTCTCGGCTTTCACCAAGCCCGATACGGTTACAAGAACGTGGAAGAGCTCCAGCACGTCACCCGAGAGTACAAGAACGCGAATCTCCCACTGGAGTCCATTTCTGCTGACATTGATCACATGCACGACTTCATGGATTTCACGCTAAGCCCCGACACGTACCCGGAGTCGAAGCTGCGTCCCTACGTGGACGACCTCCATTCCCACCACCAGAAGTTCATCATGATCGTGGACCCCAACGTGAAGGTCGACGACACTTACAAGACGTACGTTCGCGGAGTCGAGTTGGACGTGTTTCTCCGCAATGGGAGTGACCCCGAGAGACGCTACATCGCGCAAGTGTGGCCAGGGGCTAGCAATATCCCTGATTTTCTTCACCCGAACGCGCAGCAATGGTGGACGAGAGAGATTCGGGACTTTCATGATGTCATCCCGTTTGATGGTCTCTGGCTCGATATGAATGAGCCGGCGAATTTCTGCTCCGGGCCTAACTGCTACTACGAGCCGAACGCGGTGTGTCCTGATGTTATCTGGTATTGTTGTATGAAGTGTGACAACAACGTGTCACGGTTGAGTCGATGGGATAATCCGCCTTACGCCATCAACAGCTTCGGTGAGAAACGGCCTTTGTACATGAGAACAGTTTCCATGAATACGCTGCACCACGACGGGTCGAAGATTTACGACTCACATAACATCTATGGGACGAGTGAGGCTAGGGTGACGCACAAGGCCTTGGAGGAAGTGACGGGCAAGCGGCCGTTTGTGTTGTCCCGTTCGTGTTTCTTCGGCGCGGGCTCTGCCGCAGCCCACTGGACAGGGGATAACGGCGCCTTGTGGGTGGAGCTGGAACACTCCATCGTCACCATTATGAGCTCTGGATTCTTCGGCATGCCGATGGTGGGAGCGGACATCTGCGGGTTCAACATGAACACAACGGAGGAGCTTTGTCGACGCTGGATCCAATTGGGCGCGTTCTATCCATTCTCCCGCTCGCATTCTGACATTATAGCTACGAATCAAGAGCTTTTTCTGTGGGAGTCTGTAAGCAAAGCCGGGGCGAAGGTCTTACACTGGCGGTATCGGTTGTTGCCGTTCTGGTACACGCTCCACTATGGCGCCCACACCACAGGCGCGCCGTATGTGAGACCGCTGTTCTTCGCGTTTCCAGAAGATAGGCAAACCTGGAATATCAACCACCAGTTCATGATCGGGGAGGCCATTCTCGTCTCGCCCGTGTTGAAGGAGAATACGACCTCCGTGCACGCGTACTTCCCTCGCGGCGTCTGGCACGACCTCTTTGGGGTGACGCAGCCCATTCAAGCTGGCTGGGAGACGCTTTCCACGCCCATGGACGCTGTCAATGTGCACATCCGCGGGGGAACCATTGTGCCCTTGCAAGAGTTTGCCATGACAACCACGGAAGCGCGTCACACGCCGTTCACGCTGCTGGTTGCCTTTGAGCGCGCATCTGAAACTCCAGTCACGTCTTCTGGCGACGCGGATCGTGAGGATGCGGTAGGGCACCTGTTCGTTGATGATGATAGTCACATCGAGATGAAGCTCGCGGCAGGGCGGGCGAGTTTCGTTAGATTCGAGGCCAAGCGGATTGGGAGCTTATATACTTTGAAGTCTTTCGTGAACGAGTCGGCGTATGCAATGAAAGCGGGCTTCGTTGTGGACTCTGTTAAAGTGCTGGGGATGACGGAAACGCCAAAAGTGGTGTATGTGAACGGGCGAATCGAGTCGGCCGTTACCATGAAGGTGAACTCTGGGAGTCCTGCGGTTGAGATTAGTGGGATTAACCATCCTCTCGGCAATGAGATGGCGATCGTCTGGTCCACGGCGTCGGACGTTCATGAAAATCTCATGCTTTCTGTTAGCTGATTGATTAGCTCGTACTTCTCAACCGTGGATTACCAAAAGGACAAGAAACGTATTATATCTGTTGTAATACTTTATTATAAGCAGACTGCAGAAGCGCATGGGACGGGTAGGGGTAGCTTACAGAAGGCGGCGAGGTAGCTTTGGACCCTGTCGTGTGTTAAGAGTGAGAATCGTGTGAGTACTTCAGTCGCACGCAAACATCCACTCTCCACCCCGACTATGGTGTCTAGTTCGGTAAATGTAGCAATTCACCCGCACAACTCGATATCTGAGTGGCCAATTTGGTTTTTTATTTCGTACTATTACAATTGCAAGAATAGGAAAATACATGATTCATACTACCTTGTGAACTGTTCAATCTGTGCTACCACACCGTCTGCTCCCCTAAAATGTCATCACGATGCCGTCATGGATTCGTGACTTCTGGTTCTGAGCTACGCATTCTGAGATCCACATCAAGTTTCGAGTCTCCTGCTCCCGTAGTCTCATGTATGCGAAGAACACCGCGTAGTGAAACTGCAACAAACAGTCCCGCCCATGTCAATAGTGAAATCCAGAAAACCACAAACAGATAATCATCACGAGCATCACTCACTACATACACAGTCTTCTCGAAAACAGAACTTGGTTCCTTATAATCAAAGGACAAAGCAACGAAGTACTTCTAGACTCATCCAGGACAAATATGACCAGCACCAAAGACGTCAAAGCTCAGGCAGTCTTGTGAAATTATCTGGACCGGGACAACTAGAGCATACCTGCTGTTCAAACGAGAGGGTCAACCTCTTCACCTCCTCTTCATAGAAAGCTTTGTCCAGCATCTGACTCTCTCCGAAGGCTAACTTCGCGAATATTGCCTGGTATGGAGGGTACTTCTCCATAGCTCCTCGGACCTGTATCACGATCAATACAATGCGCCCGTGAGTTCACAGAACTGAAACAGCATCGGGAAACAACACTTTCTCATCTTTGAGATACCACAACTAAATTGACAGCTGAGGAGCAACAAAATGTAGTAAACGACACCCACCGAAAGTGTTACTTCTCAGGGAGCGCCTTCTCATATATCTGGATATACTATTAACACAGTGATTGACACAAAAGACACTACGCGATTTGTGCATCCATTCATCACCGTTGCGAACAGCAACTCCACTCCACTCCTCTCTACTTAGTGTGGGTTGCAAAAGAATTAAAGAATATTCATCTATCAGTAAAGCACAGTAGTGTGAATAGTGTCGTCATGAAGCCATTAGATTCAAGAAAGTTGGACGCAAGTTAATTGGTGCAGTAAACAGATCTCTTACAAGAAAGTGGCCCACAATAGATAAACTTAAGACTGTACAATACAACCATAAAATAAATGCAATAAACCAGGCAGACAAAGTGAGTACCGCGTCAAAATCGTCACAAGCTGCCAGCTCTTCATGCCCGTATGGAAACCTGCCAAGAATCATCCATCAAGATACGCTTCATATCCACCACTGCAATAAATGAATGCAACTGGATACCCTCCTCTCGATATCCTACATACGCCCAATGCCAGAAAAGGATATCAGAATTCAGATCAACTCACAAGATACCGAATTTCGAGTACAGCTTCCTTCGATCGTCACGAGTCAGTTCCGTTCCGATGCTGCACACATTCACACAATCTCACGGGTCAGCGCTCCACAGCACGGCATCTCGAGTCTCCAACTAGTATGACCACATCACCCAGTTGAGAAGTCTACAGTTGAGCCGCACATAAATTAATACGTCATCAGCAAGTCACAGTCACAGAAATACACTCAAATCAAATGCTTGCCTGTTGATAGTAATGTTCACAGCACGTCGATCCGCCTCAAACGACAGGAGATCACACATAATCGTGGACGTTGCACCTCCAAGTTTCTGCTCCACAACGACCACAACAAACCAAACCACGCTCCATTTTTCACACTCAAGAACGGCATCGCAAACACACATACAAGCCGCACAAAAATGCCAAACCATAGCTACCATCCAACGCACATGACATTCAACTATCTTTCAAGAAGGAAGAAAAACTCCCACAAAAGCGAAATCTCTACACACTACCATCTACACAAATTCATTACAAACTCCGCATACCTGACAAAACCTGTAAAAGTCCTCCAGGTATGCTTTGTAAAGAGTGTTCCGCATGATCTCTATGTTCATGTCATCCAGATCCTACACATGGTCACCGAACTTCTCAGAAATTGCAAAAAACCCTCCACTTCATAAAAACCGTAAACCAACTCACATCTTCCACCAGCATCCAGGGTCCTCAACACTCCATTCCACGATCCGTCCATCTCACATTCATAGCCAATGCAATACCTAGCTGCTTTCCAGAAAACAAAATCACCACTTCAACCAAACTCAAATCCCAGAAACACAAAACCAATTCGCTTACTTCGGAAGTGATGCACTCCGAAAAATAAGGGGCCAACGGGGTGTCCACGAGCACCAGACGATACAACTCCCGCATGTTCTGGGCAACTGCAAGAGTGGCAATGCTGCAGCAAACCATCCAACCGATCAGATGGGCCCAAATACGGACCATACCTCTTTGCATCACACATCCCGCTTCAATACAAGTCAAAATAGTCAAACACAATACACAAATTTATCCTATGGGAGTTTCGGTTGCCATGAAATTTAAGACAACACATTCCCCTCCAAACACCACAAAGTATACCAACCGACGTGCACAATTGCACTGCTGCCACCAATTCTCCAAGAAAACCAGAAGAAAAAAGAACCCGGGAATAGAGCTACCCCATGCTCCAAAAACTGACACTTTGAAAACCGACACCTACTTCAAGAATATCAACGACCACACAGGAACCCACAATAAACAACAAGGACCGCGCTCCAACAAATACCTGTCAAACAAACCCAGAGGATGGCACTTCTCCAGAAGCTCATGAACATCTCGCTCGTGCAACGTCCCCGTCACGATCAAAACCACATTGTCAATCATGTGACCGTACCTGCCACATCAATCCCGGTGAAAGTCGCATCAGTCCACAAATACATTGCACCACTCCATAACTCAACCACCACCCCAGCTTCATAAACCAACGCTGGGACAATGTGGTATGGTTCTGCTGCAACTCCGGTAGATTCAAATTGGTCCTACTCGTTATCAATAAGATCACGGATTTTTTTCAACAAGAAATGGATCGAAGAATATGTTCTAGAACAAATGAAAATCTCAGTTTATATGAAGCCCGGTCTAAAATTCCAGAAAAATTAGCTTTTTCTGATCATATTGGTAATAATCGGTTGCTATGACGCTCATCAACGGTTTGCGAATAAGGACGATCCGGAGACCCTAGATTCATCCCTCACTGCCGATCACACGTCCAGTGTCACGGGAGACACCTAGTGATCGCCACACTCTTCCTAGTGCAACCAGAAAATGGAAACGCGGAAAAATGCAGCAACGCTCACGTGATGTACTCCAGAAACGTGGACAGCGGCTCCGTGGCTTGCGTCAACATGTGGTTGTACTCGTCCACCAGCTTCTGTGTGCACTTCTCCACGATCGTCGCTGTGTGAAGAGGCGAGGGTTCTGCACACACGGACAATCCAGTAAATTGAGGACCCCGGTTATGGCTTAACGACCAGTATAGCACAGTGATAAAATTCGCAAATTATGGCAATTTCCCTGAACCTCCGCACAAAACCTTCAGATACACAGCTTGTGAAATTATTTGGAGACTACAATAAACAGCTCCACTCTCCACTGTAGGTCAAGACGACGAACAGAGATCGGTGAAAGAATTTAATTTAGGTTTCACCACAGAGTGAAAAAAAAAATGCATCGAAAACAACTTCAAGTCCACTAAATGCGTGAATCAATCTGAGCCCTAACAAACCGCGACTTGGGAGCCATTCACAAACCCTTGCATAGGGGATTGGAACCCCAACGCCCTAAATGACCTACCATTCGCCAAGTACGGTCCGTAATCCGTGGCGCCCAGGTGCATTTTGATGTCATCCAAAGTCTCGCACTGGCACAGGTTGTTGTAATCGGCGGACGTGAGCAGCCCCGATCGGTAGCCGCGCACGATGGCCTCCAAGTAGCCGCTGTCCACGTTGAAATTCATCGCCTCGAACCCGTACATCGACATGGTGCCTGCAAATAAAAATCACTGCTGGAAAATTCGTCCCGTGCCCTAATCCAATTCACCAGCAACGAATCGCGAATGCCAAATCCACCAAATTCTTTGCGATGTTGAATCACTCCAAAACCCTACGGATAGCCAAATAATTTTGCGCTCGGATCTAAAGTCACTGAAAGAATTCGAGATGAACCGCAGTAGAGAAGAGAAAAACGGAAAGGCAGGAGGTCTGGAGATTCCGGTGCCGAAGATCTGGCGAGGAGCATCAACGAATTTTGTTGCTTCGGAGACACTTCGCCGTGGTCTGTGACTTCAGAAATGGAAGTGATATCCGCCTCGCTGTTGATTGAGATCCTCTTGTGTTCATATCCGCGAGGATTCGGTTGGTTTTATATTGACATGAGTTTGGGAACTTTAGGATGAGTTTTCAACCGGGTTTGAGTTAACCCTGAAACACTGCTGAGGACGCAAAACGTCAATTACAGGGGTAGTCACACCTTCTCTGAAAATGAAATTTTTATGAAGAATGAGAAGTTGTGGAGAGAAAAGAGGACCCAATTAGGAGCCGTAAATCATGAAACACCCCTTTTGTGTCGTGTGAAGAATGAGAATAGAAACATTAGGTAAAAATTTTAAGCCAACAATGGGTTGCAAGTTTTTTGGCAACAATGCAATTACCATGAAAAAGTTATTAAAAATTAATATTTAAAAAAAAAATTGAAGTGACACTACTAGTGCCATGTTAGATTGGTGATTTTAAAATTAAAAAAAAAAGAAGATTTCTAATGGCCTTCTTTGATTTTTTTTTCAAATTTCCAAAAATAAATATTAAAAAATAAATAAAATTATTATTTTCTTTTCTTGTAGTTGCACTATGGCCAAAAATCAAATAGCTTTCTAATGGCCTTCTTTAGGGTTCAGATTTTTTGTAATGCTAAAGAAAAGTGTTCAAGTGCGGAAAAAGATTCGATGCATGAATTCTTCATGAATTTTCTAATGTCAATGTAGCAGCCAATTTCTTTGAGTATCAATGATATAGGGGTATCACAATCAAAAGTCAAATCACAATCAACAATAAAGAAAATCAACGTCATTGCTAGCATTGCCACTAGGCTAGCCACTAGGGGGTAAGTAGTAAAGAGATTTAAGTTTGATGTTGGCAAGTGTCTGAGATTTACGGTGAAGAGAAGTAGCCTTAGAGATTAGCATTGCTATTGGCATGTGGAGAGTGAAACTGGATTAAAAATTCTTCAACAAAATCTTCTTCATGCCCATTTTTCACTATAGAAGAGAATAATGGCCATTCTCAATCTTCAAGAAGGTGTAACTACCACTAACAGATGACTTCACCTAAATTTGTTTTGTTGAATGAAAAAATATGTTTTTTCATCCAATGCTTTTTTGAAGTTTCTTAATTACATTTTTAGAGAATTATAGTAAGTATTGCAAATACCCCTATTATTGGATTATTAATTTTTATAAAAAGAAAATGCTTAATACACAAATCACCCTTGTAGTGTATTTTGGCCATTTCTTGCTATTTACTCTTGATGTGAATTTTTGTCACAAAAATGATATGTTTTGAATTTGAGTTCAACTAAGGAAATGAAGCTTATCAAGTTTAGTTTTTAATCCTTCTTGGAAAAAGTCATTTTTGAAAAAGTCATAAAAGTTATAAATTTCAATATTTTATAGCAATATGACCTTTGGATTTATAACCATGATTTTTTATTTTTTATTTTTAGAGTAACACAATAACTTTGGTTTATACAGTGATGCTATGCACTACTCTGTATAATTTACATCTATGGTGAAAATTTCATATTTTTTTAATGTATTGCGTATTTGACATGAATTTTCTTCATTTTTTTCTTAAAAAATTCATAGTAATTTCAAATTTTCCCAAAAAAATTTGAAAATTTTAGGACTTATATTAGACATATGATTTCATCTCTGAAAAATAAATATAAAATTTTACATTCATATTTAGTTGCAAAATGAGAGCAAATAGAGTGATGCACAAAGAAGCTAGAAATGAGTTGTCATAGGCTTGTCAAGGTTAATCCCTTGATCCTTAAAAGAAAGGATGGAGCCTACAACTGTGTAGTCAAACTTGGAAGTCCCTCACTTTGTATCTCCATTTCTTCTCTATTTATAAGTGAAATTTTTTGGTTTTATTTTTTAGAGATGGAATTATATGTCTTATTCAAGAGACATTATTTGTCACGGAAGACATTATTTTATCTACTAAATATGTAGTAGTGCTATTCATATTGAAAAATCCTCACATCATTGGTATGAAGATTTCTCACTTGTAATAAGTTAAAACCATGTGCAAGTTCATTTCATATCTTGCACTAATGGGTGAATGCAAGAAACACCGGTACTATTTGGCGTCACAATCGGAATGACGGAGATGCAATTTGCCATATCTTTTGGGAAATGAAGTCCATGTACTTGAAATTTTTATTGGAGATGGCTAACTTAGAGGTCCTTAGATTCCTTACTTTTGAGAAATTTTGAAAAAAATTCCTTTAATTAAATTGTAATTTACCTAATTTGTCACACTTTGCGTTTTAGGGTTTTTTAGTACTGTGGAGCATCCAAAAATGATGATGTACGTCTAGGATTGTTGTGGGCTATTGCCGCAATAGAAGGGCATGTGCCCACCAAAGGGCATTTAAAAAAACACAATTCTTTGTCTTCAACATGCATGCAAATAGGGGTCCCTTGCCCATAGCGCTCCTAACATTTATGATGGTTTCAAATTTTAGTTTTTGGTGAAATGTAATCACTATCAAGTCTCTACAAATGGCCAATTTTTAGTTTTTTTTTATTCATGATTTTCTAATTATTATTAATTTATACTTAATTTTATCTACTTTCTGTGACAAACTGTCATTTTTTTTAAATAGTACAATTTCAGTATTATAAAGTACTCAAAAGTAGTACTGACCGTTGATTTTTCGGATCAACGGCTGAGATTGCTCCGTTTTGCAGTACTAGCAGTACTTGTAGTGCTGGGCAGAAAAACACAGTTTTGGCAGAACGCTCCCTAAATCGTTCGGTGTTTCTTGCATCCACCCTAATTTAAACCCTCGTGACCCAAGAGGGGTGTACTTACAAAGTGGGCCCAAATTGCCAAGAACTTGAGCAATTTGTTTGCTCATGTTTTTTTTGAGATCGGATAAAACGTATCCATAGGATCTTGAAGTTCACATTGAGGGTGAGAATTTCAAAAGATTTCATATTATTTGATTGCTCATTTTAATAGATATTTAACTTTGAAGTTTTAGTTGAATCAATGGAAAAATAGGGCAACACTTTGAAGGAGCATATCCTAGTGAGAATATTTTGAAATAATGACCTTCTGTGCTCAATGAAATATAAGACAATTGAAAATGCTCATTTAAAATTTCACAACATTTCAAGCATTTTTCAATTCATGGTGGAGTTGGCAATGCATAGTGCTCATCGAAATGAGGGTAGTGTTTATAAGAAAAACAAGAATATGACACTTGTGTCTTCTCCTTGAGCTCCTTGGATATGCTCTTTTCAAGGTGGATTTGACCTTTGGGAGGTGGGCAACAATCGCATTGGTTGGTTGACTTTTCAGTCCATGCCAAACCAACCCTCCAAAATGAGCTATGAAGTACACTACACCATTCAACTTTTTAAAAACTCCAAAAGGCAAAGTTTAACTTGGAATTTGATGAAACTACCGCCATTGGATTCATAACACAATCTGTTTTCTTGATGTAATTTTTATTTTAAAAAAAACTCAAAATTCAAGAACGGGCAGCTCAAAAAAGAGGGGCAGTAACCAAAGAGGGGCAGTAACCAGAAAATGGTCGCTCGTGTCATTAGGGGTTAACAGGGTAGTGAATCGTGAAAATAAAAATAAAAAACATCATCGAAGGATCTCAATCAATAGCGTGGCGGGTATCTCTCCCACTTCGTAGCTTCACCGAAAATGGCTTCTCCGAAGCAACCAAGCTCGGCAGATCTGCAACAGCGCAAGCTCTTCCAGCTGGTTCGATTTTCTTCTCTGCGGCGGTGCATCTCGAACTTTAGATTCGACCGAAAGTTATTAGCAATCCCTTGGGTTTTGGAGTGATTGAACTCCGCAAAGAATTTGGTGGATTTGGTGGAAGCCACGATTCTTCGTTGGGAGATTGGATTAGGGTACGGGAAGAATTGTCCAGAAGCGATTTTTATTTGCAGGCACCATGTCGATGTATGGGTTCGAGGCGATGAATTTCAACGTGGACAGCGGCTACTTGGAGGCCATCGTGCGGGGCTACCGATCGGGGCTGCTCACGTCCGCCGATTACAACAACCTGTGCCAGTGCGAGACTCTGGACGACATCAAAATGCACCTGGGCGCCACGGATTACGGACCGTACTTGGCGAACGGTAGGTCATTTAGGTCGTTGGGGTTCCAATCCCTTGTGCAAGGGTTTGTTAATGGCTTCCCAGTCGCGGTTTGTTAGGGCTCAGATTGATGTCTTAGAAGACGCATTTAGAGGACATGAAGGTGATTCCGAGTTCTTTTTTTTATCCACTCTGTCATGAAACCTAAATTAAATTCTTTCACTGATCTCTGTTCCCCATCTTACTATGCTGAGCGTTTTGAGAGGTGGCGTAGTGTGGAGCTGTTGATTAGATTCTGTGTTGGTAGTGAGTAGACCTACGGGAATTGTCATGATTTGCAAAGTTTATCACTTGACTATCTTGGTCATGTAGGAAAGACTGGGGTCCGCAATTTACTGGATGGTCCATCTATGCAGAACCCTCGCCTCTTCACACTGCGACGATCGTGGAGAAGTGCACACAAAAGCTGGTGGACGAGTACAACCACATGTTGACGCAAGCCACGGAGCCGCTGTCCACGTTTCTGGAGTACATCACGTGAGTGTTGATGCATTTTTCCGTATTTCCATTTTCTGATTGCACTAAGAAGAGAGTGTGGCGATCACCAGGTGTCTGCCGTGACACTGGGTGTGTGTTCGACAGTGAGGGATGAATCTTGGAGTGAGAGGTGTCTTTGGATCGTCTTTATCCTCAAACCGTTGAGGGCCTGTCACAGGAACTTCGTATGTGAAGCTGGTATCGTGTTTGAGATATAGAATGGTGCTGTGTATGTGTGAACTGATGAGGCGTCTACCGGTGTGGATGTGGCAGGTACGGTCACATGATTGACAATGTGGTTCTGATCGTGACGGGGACGTTGCACGAGCGAGATGTTCACGAGCTTCTGGAGAAGTGCCATCCTCTGGGTTTGTTTGACAGGTATTTGTCGGAGCGCGGTCCTTGGTGTTTATTGTGGGTTCCTGTGTGGAAGTTGTCATTCTTGACGCAGGTGTAGGTGTTCAAGGTGGCAGTTTTTGGAGCAGGGGATATCTCTTTTCCTGTTTTCTTTTTACTTCTGGTTTCCTTGTTGATGTGATGTGAGCCAAGCAATTGCGCACGTTGGTTGGTTTACATTTGTGGTGTGCGGAGAGGAATTTGTGTCGCAATCTGACGGCAACAGACACTTGCCGAGGATAGTTTAGTGTATTGTGATTGGTTATCGTGGCTTGTATTGGAGCGGAATGAATGATGGGGGGAGGTAAGGTCAGTATTTGAGTCCATCTGATCGGTTGGATGGTTTGCTGCAGCATTGCCACTCTTGCAGTCGCCCAGAACATGCGGGAGTTGTATCGCCTGGTGCTCGTGGACACCCCATTGGCTCCTTATTTTTCGGAGTGCATCACTTCCGAAGTAAGCTGGTTGTTTATTTGTTGCTGAGATATGAGTTCGGATGAAGTGGAGTTTTTGTTTTCGTTTTCTGGGAAGGGGAAGATGTGAGATGGTTATGGTTTCCATGAAGTGCAGGTTGGTGGGAATTGTTAGCAATTTCTGAGAAGTTCGGTGACTATGTGTAGGATTTGGACGACATGAACATAGAGATCATGCGGAACACTCTTTACAAAGCGTACCTGGAGGACTTTTACAGGTTTTGTCAGGTACGCAGAGTTTGCTTGGCAATGTGTAGATTTTTTTCGCTTTTGTGGGAGTCGTTCTCCATTCGTAAAGGATAGCTGAATGTCTTTTGAGATGGTCGGTGTGTCTGTTTTGGCATTATTGTGGGGGGGTATTTGTGTGTCTTGGATGCTTAACCGCAGTAAACTGAGATTGTTTGGTTGTTGTGGTGGTTTGTGGGGGGCAGAAACTTGGAGGTGCAACGTCGACGATCATGTGTGATCTCCTTTCGTTTGAGGCGGATCGGCGTGCCGTGAACATTACTATCAACAGGCAAGCATTTGATTTATGTGTGTTTTGTGGCTTTGTGACTTGCTGATGACGTATTAACTAATATACAGCTCAAATGCATACTTTTGGACTTACTGATGTTGTTATTCTATTTATGGCCGCTGTGAGCTGACGCGTGAGGATGTGTGCAGCATTGGGACGGAGCTGACTCGTGATGATCGAAGGAAGCTGTACTCGAAATTCGGCATCTTGTGAGTTGATCTGAATTTTAATATCTTGTTTTGGCATTATCGGATGTTCAGGTTATGGAATGACCTTGGAAGAAATCGTTAGAGTGGTTTTCGTTTGCTGCAGTGGTGAATATGAAGCTTACCTTGATGGATGATTCTTGTTAGGTTTCCATACGGGCATGAAGAGCTGGCAGCTTGTGACGATTTTGACGCGGTACATGCTTTGTTTTCTTTTCTTGTTGTATACTCGAATGTATGTACGGTAGAAATTAATGTTTTCCATTCATTTCGTTGATGAGAACTTAGTTACTGGTATGTGCCATGGTTATAAGTGGAATGCATAAATCTTGTTACTCAGATTTGTGTCAACCACAAGTTGATGGTGTAGTTGAGTGTATATTGGCTCTCGTTTATGTCTTTCAATACCTCTCTTTGCAACTCGGCTGTCACTTCTGTCGTGAGATTTGAAATTTGTGAAAGAATATTTTCGTGTGCGAGTGCAATGTACTCATGAGCGCATTGTGTTGATCATGACACAGGTCCGAGGAGCTATGGAAAAGTACCCTCCATACCAGGCAATATTCGCGAAGTTGTCGTTCGGAGAGAGTCAAATGCTGGATAAGGCTTTCTATGAAGAGGAGGTGAAGAGGTTGACCCTCTCTTTTGAACAGCAGGTATGCTCCAATTGTCCCGGATTTGTTTCCCTTCTTATTTCGGATCATTCGTACAGTTACCTGAACTTGACTCCTGCAGATGCTCTACATGTTATTCCTTTATGAGTTTTGCAGCACTTTATTTTGTGTGTCCCCTTGCGCATTGTACTAAACGGAGTGAATTTCACTTGAAGATCTTGTTTTTGTGAGTGAATTTCGTGCTGACAATGTGTTGTCTATTTCCTGAATGATTATTGTGTTTTTTCACTTTTGACATGTGCGGGACTGTGTTTGACAGTTTCACTACGCGGTGTTCTTCGCATACATGAGACTACGGGAGCAGGAGACTCGAAACTTGATGTGGATCTCGGAATGCGTAGCTCAGAACCAGAAGTCACGAATCCATGACGGTATCGTGATGACATTTTAGGGGAGTTGACGGTGTGGTGGTAGAGATTGATCAGCTCGCAATGTAGTATGAATCATGTATTTTCCTATTCTTGCAATTGTAATAATAAACAAACAAATTGTCCTCTCAGAAATCGAGTTGTGCTGATGAATTGCTAGACACCGAACTGGTCACCGTATTGTGGATAAAGTTACGTAACAGCACCTCATTGTGTCATTGTGACCTGTTTCTGATACTGTCCCATCTGGATTCTTGCCTAAAATGTACAACTTTCATACATGAGAGCTGAGGGTTGATTTTAGGCACACGTATTTTCAGCACTCGAAAATTCATAGTTTGTTCATAGTCTGTCCATAGTCTGTCCATATGGAGTCCAAAAAAGGCATTCTAGAATCCCCTTACCAACAAGACCCAACAAAGCTCTTACAGTTCAATAATAGGAAGCATGTGACGCATTCAGACGCATTTAGGTGTTGTTACCTCAGACGCTGCTGTTAGAGTGAGCATTCTGCTTCACTTCAGAAGTAATGTGATTCTTGCTAGCTTATTACTAATGTGATTATTGCTAGTTTTTTGGTTTTGGTTGTTTCTTCCTGAGGCTCAGAAGATTGATGTTGTGAAAGTGGTTTCGTGAGTCTAGCTTTTGGCATGCGGCAGTGAATGCAGTTGCCTGACAGCCTGAGAGCGAATAACTTTGAAAATTTCATTGTTCGTTTTTCTGTATGTTGAATATACACTCAAAAAGTGCATACGTAAGCATCAGAGTATCACTAGTAGAATGTGGGTTGCGTACGACTGGACCACGTTAAGATTACCAGGTACTCAGCAGTCGTCCGAGAAGACTGAAATCCAGGCGGTCCAAATGCGGCTTCTTCAGAGTCACAGGACGGTGTTGTTCTTTTGATCTTCTGAAAAATGAACAACGGACCCCACCGCGACATAAGATTCGGGAATCTAAAGTAATTCGGAAGTTAATAAGCTTGCATCAAACGTTAAAGACGGTGGCGCCTAATCTACGAGACTGATCTTTTCGAGTGAAGTCGTCTTGAAGTCGTTTTGTTTTTTCTGTCAGTATTGAACAAATTTTCTGCGCTCCAAATGCGGAGGAGCAGCGTCCTGATCAGACTGTGAGGTCCGCTTTCAGGAGGGCAAGGAGAGTGAAGCCGCGTTTCGCCATGGACCTTCTAACTGTTACGATAAATTAGTCTAGTCAGCTTGTAGTATGAATCGATGTAACGCTCTAGAATCCTACCGTCACAGCTCTTGGCTATACTTAGCGATTCACAGATATAAAGACATGTCTGTCTTTCTGTACTTATTATTATTATAATATGTAATTCACAATCTTCATGTACTTCTTCTGTGTGCACATACTGTGTACTGTTTCCAAACATGGTATCAAAGCACACATCGATGTGCCTTGGTTCGATGAACCTTGATCCATACGCCTTGGTCGATGAGCCTTGATCAATGCACATCTGTTGAAGAACATGTGTTTCCCGGAAACACCCAAGGTTGAATTGCAGTGCAGTGAAGATGTATTCGACCTCCTGCTCACAGATGCAGAACGTATCGAGATAGAAAATCCAATTCATAATACGAACCCATTCTTGAACCTCGATCTCGCTGAGAGATTCTTTCAACTTGAAATTCAACCTATTGACATAGCTTCTGCAGAATCTGAAGATCTCGGACTTCCTTTGCATCCTGATTTTGAAACTATTCCATATGGAGTAACTGATGCACCTATTTCTTATATTAATATGTTAAACCAACCTGGTCAATTCAATGAAATTAATCCTCAATATTTTGAGGATGAGGATGAACTTTATTTAACAATACCATACGCAATCTATCAAGAACTCTAAACATCATGGCTTATCCTACTGTAAGCTTAGCTCCCTGAGCTTATTCGATACCAGCACTCAGTGCTGGAAACTATGCCACATGGTGTATCAAGGTCGAGATGCTTTTGATCCGCTCTGAATTGTGGAGTGTCGTGGATGGCATCGAAGAGGCCCCACCTTCCAGCGATCTTGCAGGCCAAATAGACTGGAAACTCAAGGATTCAAAAGCACGGTCAGATATTTTGCTTCACTGCGGAGAAAAGCAGTTAATCGCTCTTCATCCGCTAAAAACTTCTAAAGCTGTTTGGGATCGCATAAAGCAACTTTATCAAAAATCGAATAAGGCTTCTCAAGTACATCTCCACAAACAACTTTGTCACATGCAAATGACCGAATCTGATGATGTAATCGAATTCATCGAACAATGGCAATCTATACTCCAAGAGGCTGCAACTTCTGGATGTTTGTTCACAGATTCACAACAAGTCAACTTATTACTTGCAGCATTACCGGATTCTTGGAGTGCATTCATAACCACTCAAGGTGGAATTTCAGATTTATCATTCACTGATTTGATATCTAATATACTACAACAAAACTCCATTAATTTATCTAAATCTACAACAACACGATCCAATGCTTTTTATGTAAAAGGCAAATTTGTTAAAGCTAATAAAGCTAACAGAACTAGTCGATTTCAAAAATCCAGATCTTCTCGAAATCATTTAACAAATTCACAACGTCCCTCATCTTTCAATAACAAATCTTCAACACCTATAATCTGCCACCATTGTGGTATTTTGGGTCATAAATCCCCAGATTGTAGAAACGCGAAACGCGAAATGTGTAATTCTAAGACTCATGTTAATAATATAACCACTGAAGATCCAATTCATCTATTTTCTGCAATGGAAAACCCAACTTTTTCCCAATACTGGTATTTGGATTCAGGCACCAGTCAACATATGTCGCCTATGAAGATTCTCTTTCGCAATTACCAAGTTTTAAACCCTCCACGGCTTATTCTATTGGATGATAATAGTACCCACAAGGCCGTTGGATTTGGTTCCATCCTATTAAAACTTCTAACTGGACAAACGCTACTCATTAATGATGTGCTATTTGTTCCAGGACTTGCGAAGAATCTGCTCTCAATGACCCAAATCACTGCTACTGGACAAACTAACGTTCTTTTCACGCGTGATGCATGCATCATCATCACTATTTCTCCACTTTCCTAGGAGAAAATGATTATCAATATTCACAAGGACGGGAATCTATTCTCCCTTGGAACAGGTCTTGAACCTCATAGTTCCAGCTACAGTGCTACCAGTATTGACACCAGTCTCTCAAAACTTGAGATTGAGTCAATTCGTTGGCATAATCGCCTTGGCCATTTAAATTTGCAATCATTAAGCAAAATGCACAATCAATCCTTGGTTGTTGGCTTACCTCCAATTGCCAATTCATTGCTTGTATGCGAAGGCTGTCTCTCTAGCAAACAACACAAAGAACCTTATTCTAAAGAACCCGTGACTAGGGCCACTGAGGTTCTAGCATTAATTCACACAGATTTGTGTGGCCCAATGCAAACCGCATCATTAGGAGGAGCATTGTATTTTCTCCTATTTATAGACGATTTCTCCAGATACACTCATGTGTATTTCCTTCAAAAGAAATCTGCTACTATAAATGATTTCTTACAATATAAAGCACTTGCTGAACAGCATACTACCAAAAAGATCTAGGGGAGGACACTCTCACTACATTTGGGGTACCTACGTGCGGCGGTGGAAAAAGTAATTCATGTAATTCACCTTGAATAAACTATAATTTCATTCTAAAATTTTGAGCTTTGTTTAACAATGACTAAAGGTTTCTATTGACAAAAAATTCAATTCCAAATAACATAAGATATATTGTCTAGAAAGGGTTGAAAAATGAACTAAAATGGCATGTTCTCCAACTAAAATATTTATAGAGCTCACATGAAGATGACTATTGCATCAATATTCAACCAAAATAAACTTCCAATAGAAAGCTATTCTATATAATTTTTTTTTCATTTTTCAAATTTTTTTTCTTATATAATATAGAGGTGTGAAAGTTATTTTCAGCTTTACAGTGTATCTTTTTTCTTCAAAAATTTATAACTAATTACTATTAGCACAAAAAAATACCAATAATTCAAAACATAAACTTATAAAGTAGTAAAATCTATCCATAATTTTTTTTTTGAAAAAGAAATTAAATTTTAAGGTGTATTACTTGTTTTACTTTTTCCGCCGCACGTAGTTTGCTAAAACATAGGGAGTGTCCTCCCCGGGAAAAAGATTCTAATACTCCGTTCTGATAACGGTGGTGAATTTACCTCAAATCAGTTCAACCAATATTGTCAACGTGAAGGCATTCAACGACAACTAACCAACCCTTATAACCCTGCTCAAAATGGAGTTGCCGAAAGGAAAAACAGGACGCTTGTTGAATCCTCACACAGTATGCTCAAAGTTGCCCAGTTACACAATTCATTCTGGATTGAAGCCATTCAAACATCTTGCTACCTCCAAAATTTCTGCTACACTTCCACACTTGACAAAGTTACGCCCTATGAACTATGGACAGGGTTAAAACCCGATCTTCGACATCTCAAGATCTTCGGTTGTCCTGCTTATGCTCATTTACCTTCTAACAAACGACGCAAACTTGACACCAAAACTCAAAAATGCCTCTTCATTGGTTACGGTGAGTCTACTGGCGTAAAAGGATATCGATTGTATAATCCTGCTACTCAACAAGTATTTTTAAGTAGAGATGTTGTTTTCTCTGAAGATTTTTTTCTTACCTGGGGGAGTTATTCCAACCTCTGGACAACTTCTTTCTCCAGCTACAGGATCTGATAATCTTTATTTGCTTCCTGATTCGAGATCTCAGGTCTCCTCTCCTGTAAATCAATATTCTAAGCCTAATGTGGATTCCCCACCTTCGAGTCCACGGAGTGCCCCTGATCTTGATTCTGCAGTTGAACCTTCGGTTACCGTACCTGATGGTCCCACTCCCGACCCCACATCTCAATCAGTATCTAAACTTTCAGCTCATAATTGAGCTCACTTGCGACAGCAACAAGGAAGTAATTTCTCTTCCCCGCGGACTTCCCAACGCCGGACTAAAGGACAATGGACTTCGCCTAAATATCATGATGAATAGCATTATGCTTATGCATTTATGACCCAAGTTTCAGAATCCACTATTATTCAAGAGGCTTTATCCTCTCCCGAATCTCACCATTGGCAAGCCGCAATGAATCATGAATATGATTCTTTAATTCAAAATGGCACCTGGCAACTTGTGGATCCGCCACCAAACTGCTCTCTTATCTCTACTAAATGGATCTTTCGTCGAAAGTACAACTTCGATGGAACTTTGGCTCGATATAAAACCAGGTTCGTTGCTCGTGGATTTACACAGCAGGCAGGCATCGATTATTCAGAAACTTTCTCTCCAGTATTGAAAATGATATCTTTGCGTATATTACTCGCACTAGCAACTATTCTTAACTTTCATATCCATCAAATGGACGTTACAACTGCGTTCCTGTATGGCTTGCTCAAAAAAGTAATTTATATTCACCAACTAGAAGGTTTCGTCAAAAGTGGTCATACATCTAAAGTTTGTAAACTACTAAAATCTTTATATGGCTTAAGGGGTCTTCCCACCTGGCGTTATGGAAAACCCCGCATTTCCAGGTAAGCACAGTTTAATGAGTTCAGGGTATTGGATTTACACTGGACTGTTTTTGAAAACAGGTTTCCTTATTATACGGTAAAAACAATGTAGCCGCCATTCAGGCATCCAAGGGTCTTATCAACTTTTCTGCCATGTCCTGCAGAGTGGACAGTAGCCGTTCTCACTTGCGATGGGATTGCCGGTGGTGGGGCCCAGTTGCTCTGGCAACGTCTTCCTTGTCGATCCACTTAGAGGAGGAATACGCCTTGTCGAGTTCTCTTGTTTCCTTATATGCTACAGGAATTGGGTTGCTCTTCAGATTGCTCTAATGACCGAGTTGCTTCACGATTATACTTTTCTCTGCTGTAGTACTTCACTTCCGTCATTTTGTGTTCATCGTCCTTGTTTTTTGGCCATCTGTTTTTTTTTGGCGCCTCTCTCTCTCGCTGTAGCGCAAGCTGTGTCAATTTATTTCTTCCACGACGCCTGTGGTTTGAGCAAATTTGGTGTCCACTGGAGAGCGGATTTGGTGACTACTGGAGAGCGTCTTCAACACCAAGTACAATCTTCACCTTTGTCCAGTTTCTACCCAACATTTTACAAGTGCTTGCATTCTGAAATTACAAGCGCTTGCCTTTTTTTTCCTACGAGTTCCAAAATTGAACGGCTCAGTGCTTTGGTAATTTCCTTCCGGTTTAGGGTTTTTCCGTCTTGCCTTCACAGTCGTCGAAAGTGTGTAGGGTTTGGCTTTCTTTGTCTACGCAATCTTCTTCCTGTCCAATTTCGTTTTCAATATTTTCTGAATCTCCTTGAATGCAGGTAAAATGGAGCAATTCACTAGTCCTACCAATGTCGTAGCTTTCACGCTCTGGTTTCTGTCAATACTGTTGAATGCCAATGAAGTTCCTGATTTTCCCATACTGAAAGAAGAAGAGGACGAGGACAATGAGGCAGTGTCCGCCATTGTGCACACTGTTCAACGGCCATTGACAGACACATTGTTCCTTATGACGAATACGCTGCACAATTACCGCTTGTGCACAACGTTCTCTTTTTTTGATGATGATCTTGCCTTCTGGGTTAAACCCCGTTCCACGACATGGTTTCTCGATTCCTATTAGAATAGTATGACAGCCATCGTTGGCTGTCGATGTTCCGAATGACGAAATCCGTTGTTTTTGCCCTGGCAGAAGTGGTGAAGCCACATGTGCAAAAGAAGAACACAAAGTACAGATTAGCTATCCCAGTTCTTGTTCGCGTGGCGGTCACTTTATTCAAATTGACTCATGGTGCAAATTTTACTATTTGTAGCGAAATGTTTGCTATAGGTCGAAGCACGATATCTAAAGTTTTGCGAGACGTGGTGAGTGCAATCAACGACACAATGAGACATGAAATCTCTTGGCCGACTGGAAAGAGGTTGCAAGAAACTAAAGCGAAGTTCTCTAACCTTTGCTCTCTGCCTTCAGTTGTTGGTGCAATTGACGGAATGCATGTCTCCATATCAAAGCCCCAATTTGGTGCAGCGGACTATTTTTATTTCAAGACTGGGGGATATAGTATGAATTGCCAGGCTGTGGTTGATAGTGACAAACGGTTTTTGGACTTGTACGTAGGCATGCTAGGATCCACAAACGATAGCCGTATGTTGCGTAGGTCCTCGTTACATACTCAAGCTATGCATGGAACTCTCATGGATGGTACTCATACTGTTCATGGTTTCTCACCTTACCAGTTAGGTGATTCAGGATATCCATTACTTCCGTGGTTGATGGTTCCACACAGAGGTCGTCAATTGTCCGTGTTCGAGAGTCTCTTCAACCGCAAATTGTGAAGAGGTCGTTGTGTTGTGGAAAACACATTTGGCTTACTGAAGCATTCTTTTCGGGAGTGTAGATAGAATTTTTCTTTTTCTTTCATACTTTTTGAAAAAGAGACAATTAGACAAGTAAAGATTAATCGAGAACTAGGACAGAGTGTGAACTGGGACAAATAGACATGTGGTTACCGAAATGACTATTAGACAACCCGTTAACGGTTAGTTACAATCAGTTAAGGACTAATAGACCAAGCAGTTAGTGTAAGTGGTTACAGCCAAGAAAGAGTACAAAGACTAATCGACCGTTGAATTTCAGCTCTCTCTCAGGCTTGTAGTGATTGCATTGCCGATTTTTATACTTGTGTATTCCTTCAAGCTTTAATGCAGATTTTTGTCTATTTGTCTTATGCTTGATGTAGCCAGTGATTGGCTTTGTTTCTGTTCTTGTTATTGTTTCATATATGTTAGCCAGGGATTGGCGGTGTGCTTGGATTTTCTTATTTTAAGACAATTGTGCAGAAGTGAGAGAGCCTGTCAATTGATCTTGTATGTTTGTGCAAGTAGGTCAAATTGTCTTATGTGCCAGTGAGTGGCTTTGTTGATCGAGTATAGATCGAAGTTCAGTGAGAACTTCGGAGGACAATTTGACTGTATCTGTGAGAGCTAAGCTAAGACAATTGGTCCATTGTTGAGGTTGGAGGATAACTCGGTGGAGCTGACCAAGGCAGGAGAGCAGATCGAGGACAAATTGTCTGCGGATGGAGCGGAAAGACTACTCGACTGGAGCTGCGATTGTGGGGAAAAGCAGAAGACAAATTGACGGTAAGTGTGACTAACTAACTCTTTTGTAATGGAAGTGCTATGTTTGGATTAGTTGTCGATTTGTCATAGGTCCGGTTCCTTAATTATGAGGTGGTGATATATCATGAGATTAAAAATTAAGAATTAAGTTTGAGCCAATGATTGGCAAACTAATTCTTTGAAGAGAGTCAAATTGTCAAAGAACTTATTTAGTAAAGCATATAACCAGTGATTGGATTATGTTATGCTTTGGTCAAATAGACAATAAACTCTCAAATATTAGCAACCAGGGATTGGTGCTAAGTATGACAATTAAACTGAGCCAGGGTATGGCAAAATCATTAGTAAGATCAATTAAGCAGTGGTTGATAATAACCTGTAGTAAGCGTTAAGATCAGCTCTATTCAAATTTGAAGTCTATTGGACAAAGGCTAAGTTTCTTGATACTAGTGATTGGTTATCCAAATTTATGAATAAGTCTAATAGTCAGTTATGAAGATTATTTGTGTCTAAGTCAATTAGACAGTAAATGAAATATATCTGCTTTATGTGATTGTGTTATGAGGCAAATAAATAAAAAGATTAGTGAGTATTAAATAACCAGGAATGGATGTTAAAGTTATGACAAATAAACTAAGCCAGTGATTGGCAGTGTATGACCCTGGTTGTTGGACTAATAGTCAAGTGGTATAAACAGCACAGGTTTTGAAGTCTATTAGTCATTTCTATAAATATGTATGTTTGGTTGTCGTTGTAGTCAAATGGTCTGGAGAGATTGTATTAAGATGATTTACAGTTAATGGAAATTAATGTAAGACTAATGGTCTGTGTATTGTGATTAAGTTGAGAGGACTAATTGACCAAGTTGTGTGAGAGCACCATGTGCAGGTGTAAGGAGCTCAATTGCATGTTATAGATAGAATCTATTTGTGCTCCTCATTGTAGATTGAAATGTGAACTTGACCAAATTGACAAATTGCCCTGTATGAAACCTTTGTATGTGATTTATGTATTAACCTTGTGTGGGAAATTGGCCAAATTGACTACCATTACACATAAGTTTGCCTGTGGTGCTACCATAAGCAAGTCTATTTGACCATGCACATGACTATTTGACCACTTAGCAGTAGCCTTGTTAAATTGTTGGTGTGAAATCTTGGACGAATTGACCATCTGTCGGATACTATACACTCAGCTATGCATTAATATAGCAAGACCAATTGACAAATGACTATTTGACAAAGTAGCAAGTAGGATGCTGATTCAATAGTAAATGAGCACTGTGGAATTTGGTCTAATTGACATACTATGAACTAAGAGTTCAAAAGAAGAATCGACAAGACTATTTGACCTGTCCTATGATTAATGGACAAACTCTCAACCTTTGCATACTTTGCATACTGAGACAATTTGACAATTACAGACTTTGATATTTTCATCCTCGCATAAGTAGTAATTAGGATTAAAGTAAACAGTGACAGGACCAATTGACAATGAATTAAATAAGAAGAAGTAATTAAAGAAATACACAAAGGTGTTTATATACACCAAAAATATATCTATATATATGTACTGTGGATGTGATTAAGTCGATAGAACAGGAACCATGACAAATTGACATACCTTGGACTATTTGACATTAGAAATTCTAGTACAAGACTGTGACTATAAGTTTATAGATATTTATTGGGTTATGGACTGTGATTCGTATAGGTCAGGACAGTGAATACAATCATACCACACACAAATACATTAATAAAGAATTTTATACATTGATTTATAGAATGGAGAGATAATCCTATGTAAAAGTGACCTTAGATACAAAACGATAGACTACTTGACCTTTCCCCTTACTAAAGAACCACCACTAGGTTATTCTTTGGGTTTTTGTTCCCAAGTGAAAATTAATACTACATTTTTGGCGCCGCTGCCGGGGATTGGTCCTGGCTATCGGTGTCTAAGAATGTAAGTAGGATGAAATTTTCTAGATTTCATCACGATAGGTAATTAAAATTGGAATTAGTTCAGAATAATAGAATATGCAACTTTTTCAAAGAAAACTTTTAGAACCTTAAGAAAAATGGCATGTATTCTTCCTATGCTATATTCCTAAATAAAACCCATCGTTAGAAATTTTTGGAAAAATTATAATTTTTGAAAAATGAAAAATTTATTATTCTTTAAAAATGGAATCTAAAACCAAAACAAATAGTGACCTCATAAATGAAATGTTAGTAGATGTATTTCAAAAAGGACCCATTAACAAACCAAATTCTGTTATACGGTATAATAGGGAGTATTTATTAGCAAGTAGACCTCAAACACCAACAGAACCTATAGAAGTATCCCATAGAGTGAATTGGGAGAGAACTAAAACACAAAAAGGATTATATAAAAATAAACCCAAATCTAAGTGTAATTTTTGTAGCACAAATGGCCACATAAAAAGAGTGTGTCCTAAAAATCAAGCTTTTATAAACTCAACTCAACAATTACCACCCGTATTAGAACATGAACCAGGATTTTTAAAAGTTGTTAAATTTTTAGATTTATTACAAATTCAACCTATAACAATTCCTGAGTTAAAACAACTAAGAACTATTATCGATACTTTAATTTATTTCCACCCTTCTTCATATAACCAACATTGTCCACCACCTCTTTAAAAAGAAAATGAATAGGATTAAACATGGATCAAATACTTCCCTGGGAAATACCAGAAATATTAGAAGACTATTTTTCTGGCCCATGTCTTTTTAAAGCTTTATATCGATTTTATAGAGGAGCTTACTTTGGACAAGGTTTTCATTTAAGTGGGGAAAATATTAAAGACATAGAATTTAAAAATTCTATTGATCGATTACCCTTAGATATAAAAAGAATAATTTTAAGCAAAGTTTGGAATGAGGGAAAACCTTTTAGAGAAATTGTAGTGAAAGGAGGAAAGTTGCATTTAGCTTTTCCCTTACACTATTTGTTTCTTCAATACGGAAAATTAAAACATCTTATAAAACCCAATGTTCCTAGAGTACAAGCTGGTTGGACTGGTAGACAAGTAGAACATAAAACATATGTTTTTACTTATGGACCAGTTGATTTAAAACGTACTCCTTTAATCCCTGAGTTTATGTGTAGTGAAAAGAAAAATACCCTAAGTCCAGCTTTTAGCTTGATATGCCCGTAAAGAAGGATAATATTAAAAACTTAAACCCATATCGATTGGAGAAAACTTGAGTGGTTTATATAAAACGTCTTGAGGGGATAAGAACGATAACTTGGAAAGCATTGGGCACCCATTACCTCATTAGTTGCGATAGCGGGTCCCCAGTGTTTCCCTGGTTTTGTTAAATTTTTGACTAATATATCTATGGCCTCTTTAAATGTCTGGTCACAACCCTGAAAAGACATTCAAAGAAGCCATTCAAAGAATCTAGGAAGGGTTCAAACCAAGATATAGACAAACAGTATCCACTTATATAAATCCTTGTTTTTCACCCCCAAGTCAACCACCACCTCCGATAGATAATGTTATACGTCCTCCTAGCCCAGTAGATTTAAACACTCAAGGAATTTCTTTAGGACAATTTCAAAGGTTTGTAATCCAAGATGAACCTAATAGTGAATTATCTGAATCTGATATTGATTTTGAGTTAAATTCAATTGCCTTGTTAGGTTATGAAGCATCCTCAAGTAGAACTATACAAAGATCAGAAAGTTCTTTTATAGAAACTACTACATCCTTGTTAGAAGAAGAAAATATATCTCCTATAGCGGAGATATCGACTAGTCCACCAAGAAATTCAACACCTGTAGATTATATATGGACATATAATACTCCTGAAACTAGTGCTTTGGTGATTTCTGAGTATTTGAGAGAAACTTGGAATCAACAAGGACGAAGTGTAGTAGAAAGGTTAGAAGATTTTTTATCTCCTATTAGGAACAATCCAGAGATACCTTCTGCAAGTTCTGTAAATCTATATCGTCCAGAGACACCTCCACATTTGGAGATTTCCACTGGACAATTTTTAAATTTTAATACAGACATAGATCGAAATACTTATAGTCTTCCAAACACACCTTATCAATTAGAATTAGAACTACCTGATACGTCGGACTTAGATCCAATTTCTCCAAGATTTCAGGAGGAAGTTTGGGAAGAAGACAACGAAATGGCGCACCCACGCCCTTTAAATTTGGTAGACCTATCCCAATATTTTGGCCAAGTAGGCACAGATCCTGATTATCATATGAGTAGATTCGAAATAGTTTGTGCAGCTAATATGATCCCTGAACTAAATTTTTTAGTTACTTTCCCTGCCACTTTATTAGAAATTGCTCAAGAATGGTATCAAACTCATGAACCTTTTGCCACATGGCGAGAATTGAAAGATGCATTTTTGACTAGATTCCGACCCTTAGCTTTTACAGAAAGCTTACAAGAACGTTTTAGAACAATAAGAATGGCCTTAGGGGAAACTGTTGATAATTATTATGGGAGAATGGATTATATTTTACAAAGGTGGAGAAGTCATGGAATACCTGATGCCTATCTAATAGGAATTTTCGTTGGTGGCTTATATCCTCCCGAATTTAAAATAGCCATCAAGGAAAAGAATCCTGCGGATTTAGCTACTGCTTTAAGATATGCTAAACAATATGAAGAAGCTAGGATAGGGGAAGATCCAATAGGTTTGCAAATGGCAAATGTAGGACCGAGTATTTATCCGCCAAACTTAATATACCCACCTATGAAACACCAATTGCCACAACAGCAACCTGTAATATATCAACCCCCTCCAATGAGAACTTATCCAAATCAAATAGTACAACCTACGGTAGTGGTTCCTCCTATTAATGAAAACAAGGACGCTAGTTCAGACTTGTTAAACAAATTGATAGGAGAAATGGCTGATTTAAGGGTTCAAATTACTAATGCACCTACTAAAAGAGCTAAACCCACCAATACTAGAACTAATATCTGGTGCACCAATTGTCAAGGACATGGACATTTGCCTAGTGAATGTCCTTCTCCTATGATGAATAATCCCAATAACATTAAACCACGTTGTAGTTTTTGTGGTGGAAACCATCCAACTGATAAATGTTGGAATTTAGCATCTGTAAAACAAGAATTACGAGAAGTTAAACAAGTCCTTCAAACTGATGCTAAAAGACCATGGGTAAATAGATCTAACCCTAATAAAAGACCATTTACCCAACCCAATAATGGACCACCTTATAAACCAAATGATAATAGACCACGTTGGAATGATACCTATAATGAACCTCCAGTTTGGAATGGTCCACCTACAAATCCTAATACACAAAGGTATGGACCACCACAAGATGGAAAAATAGTAGTTTGTTTTAGATGTGGAGAATTAGGACATTATGCAAATAGTTGTCCTAATCCAAGAAAAGAAGTAGGTTATACTCCTTATTGTGGACGTTGTAGACAACCAGGTCATTTACCTGAAGATTGTACTGCACCACCTCGAAATTTTCCACCTTCTGAGAGGGATTATAACAAAGGAAAACAAGTGTCATTTCAAGAACCTGATAATAATAGGCCTTCAAATCACGTTTCTCATACTATTCCTTTACAAAATTCTTGTCTAGGAGATACTTTTGTTACCACTAGAGCAACAAAAACTAAAAATGATTTGATAGAGAATGGTCCTCCTATAGATAATACTCAAGGAAATTTGATTCCTGAAATTATTAAAGGACCAATTCCTTTAGAAGTTTTAAAAGAACCCAATGAAAAATTCCAAAAGATAGTACCGTTAAATGAGACTGACCATGAAAAAGAAGATTCTGATCATGATTCAGATCCAATTTTTGTAGAATCTTTTAATCAACCTTTCAAAACTTTACCCTTGAAGGATCCTCCTAATTCGAATGAAGTACCATTTAATGAAACAAATCCTTTGCCAACTTTTTATAAACCACCAGTTAAAAGGGTGAAGATTAAGGAAAATGAATTAAATTTACCTAAAAGAAAGACTCCTCGTACAATGAAATTGGCAATAGGAATGGAACCTTATAATGTATTAGCCAATTTAGATAAAATTCAACCCGAAATTACAATAAAACAACTTTTGGCAATATCTCCTAAATGTAGAAGTGACTTAAGCACTTCTTTAGTAAGAAAAAGGATAAAATCCTTAGAATTACATGAAATTACAATCGATCCTGGAGCTCCTACAGTTGAAATTATAATTGATGGTACACTAGTCCAAGGAGTCCAAATTGATAGCGGTTCAAGTGTGAATCTTATGAATTTTGAGACCATGGAAGAGTTAGGATTAAACACTATGACTTCTACTCCTATTATTCTTAGAATGGCAGATCAAAGTAGAGTCAAACCTTTAGGGATGTTAACCCAAATCTTGACTACTATTGGGGGAATAGATTATAAAATAGATTATATCGTTTTTAAACTTTATGAATCTATTTCTTCTTATCCTATTTTATTAGGGAGGCCATGGTTGTATGTAGCTAAAGCTAAAGATGATTGGGAAAAGGAACATTAACTATAGGAAAGGGTAAAAATAAAATTATATTACCTTTATACCCCCCTATTTACCATGGAGAAACCCAAGAAGAAGATTCTAATATTACTTCTGAAAATCCCATTGAAACTGATAGTGAAAATGAACAAACTCAAAAAGTTAGTAAGGAAATTCCTTATCGATGTGTGGGACTAGGTGAATATTTTACACCCCTAAGTAATGTCGAAGATTCAGATGATGCTATTTTAGCTTGGGAAAACTCCAAGGTAATGAATATTACGGTAGAGAAACCCCTTTTAGATCAATCTTCTCTCTCTGAACCTGAGTTTAACTCAGATACTCAAGAAATGGAAGACTTATTAGCTTATGGTGAATTAAAGTTCAGCCAAAAGGATAAATCTAGGTTTAAAGAAACTTTAAAAACTCCTTTACAAGAAATGAATTTAGGAACTAAGGAAACCCCTAAAATTATTAAAGTCTATTCCCAAATATCTCATACCGACTTTAAATATTGGTTTAATTTCTTTAGAAGACACAAAAGTGTCTTTGCTTGGAGTTATAAAGATCTAAAAGGAGTTCCACCCGATGTGTGTGAACATAAAATTGATTTAGAAGTTGATGCAAAACCCATAAGACAAAGACAATACAGGATGAATCCAAAATATTCTTTAATGGTTAAAGAAGAAATTGATAAATTATTAGAATGTGGATTCATTTTTCCAGTGCCTTATAGTGATTGGGTATCACCCATTGTTATTGTACCTAAGAAAAATGGAAAGCTGAGAATTTGCCAAGATTATCGAAAATTAAATAGTGTCACCAAAAAGGATCATTTTCCCTTACCTTTTACCGATACACTATTAGACAGTGTAGCGGGGTATGAATGTTATTCCTTTTTAGATGGATTTTCTGGGTATAACCAAATCCAAATAGCCGAAGCTTATAGGCTATTAACAGCATTTACGACAGATTGGGGAATTTTTGCTCATACCGTTATGCCTTTTGGCCTATGTAACGCCCCTGCTACATTTCAAAGGTTAATGACAATAGCCTTTCAAGAGTATTTACGGAAATTTATGGAAATCTTTTTGGATGATTTTTGTGTGTTTAGCTCCAAAGAAAAACATGCTGAATGCCTTGAAAAATGTTTTGAACAATGTGAGAAATTTGGAATTTCGGTTAATGCCGCTAAGTCTCAATTTGCAGTCCCATATGGTAAACTAGTTGGACATATTGTCTTCAACCAAGGGATTGCCACGGATCCTGATAAAGTAGCAATCATTGTAGATTTACCGCAACCTGATAATGTTACCGCTGTAAGAGCCTTTTTAGGACATGTAGGCTATTATAGAAGGTATATTTATAAGTATGCCAATATAGCCATCCCCTTAACTGAATTGACTAAAAAGAGTGAGACAACTCCAGTTTGGACTGAAGCCTGTACTAAGGCCTTTAACACTTTAAAACGTAAACTAACAACTGCCCCAGTCCTAATTCCTCCTAATTGGAATAAGGATTTTGAGGTTTACGTAGATGCGTCTAATGTGGCCATAGGGAGTATATTAAGCCAAAAAGACGAAAAAGGGCATGATAAACCCATTTATTTTGCTAGTCGTCAATTGGCTGCGGCTGAAAAGAATTACACAGTCACAGAGCGAGAAGCTTTAGGGATGATTTATTCCGTCCAAAAATTTAGACATTACTTATTAGGTTATAAGTTTGTTTTTCATGTAGATCATGATGCATTGAAATACATGATAAATAAACCACAATTAAGTGGACGAATTGCTAGATGGGTCTTACTTTTACAAGAGTTTAATTTTACTATCCAAGTTAGACCTGGGAAAAGTCATGCAAATGCAGACCACCTTTCGCGTATTAGTGAAAAATTGGGAACAGAGCCCATTAATGATAACTTCCCAGATGCCGACTTATTCCAAGTAGATGTAATTCCATTGGAATATGCTGATATTATCCATTATTTGTCCACTGGACAATTTCCCTTAGAATATACCGAAAAACAAAAGAAAAAGTTATTGTATAAATCAAGTTCATATACATTAATTGCGGATGTCCTATATAAAAAGGGAAAAGACGAAATTCTAAGAAGATGTATAAACCCTAGTGAAGTAGCGTCAATTTTAGAAGGATGTCATAGTGATGTATGTGGTGGGCATTTTGCGGGACTAGTTACAGCTCAAAAAGCATTGCAATCTGGCTATTGGTGGCCTACAATGTTTTCGGATGCTGTAAAATATGCCAAAAAGTGTGATCCTTGCCAACGAGTTGGAAAACCAACTTCAACCACATCCATGCCTCTAACACCTATTTTAGCACAAACCCCTTTTGAAAAATGGGGCATTGACTTTGTAGGTCCTATAAAACCACCTAGTAGACATGGTCAAAAACGCTATATTTTAGTAGCCACGGAATATGTTACCAAATGGGCAGAAGCCGTTGCCACTAAAAATGATGATGCTAAAACAGTGGCCAAATTTATTTATGAAAATATTATAACACGTTTCGGTTGTCCTAAGGAACTTGTAAGTGATCGAGGCACCCATTTTATAAACGAAACTATTGAAAATTTGACTGAAAAGTATTTTATCAAACATAGGAAAACAAGCCCATACCATCCACGTGCAAATGGACAAACAGAAAAGACTAATGGCATTTTATGTAAAATTATTACCAAAACAGTTCAAGGGGCTAATACTGATTGGGATGCTCGAGTTTTAGATGCCCTCTGGGCTTATCGAACCGCTTTTAAAGTAACCACTAAAAGTACCCCATTTCAATTAGTCTATGGACAAGAGGCAATTTTACCCATCGAGTTAGAAGTACAATCGTTGAGAATTGCCATGGACCATAAATTGGGAGATGAAGACTCTTTAAAACAAAGATTTTTCATGTTGGAAAAGCTAGATGAAACACGAAGACAAGCTTATCTTAACATGGTAGCAATCCAAAATCGTCGCAAAAGTTACTATGATAGTAAAATAACCCCTAAAAATCTAAAAGAAAATGATTTAGTCTTGTTATTTGATAGTCGTTTTCAAAAATTTCCTGGGAAGTTTAAAATGCGATGGTTTGGTCCTTACAAAATTCTTAAAATTTACCCAAATGGTTCGGTAGAAATTCAAGACTTTTCGGGTATTGTCCATTCGACTAGGTATAATGGCTTTCGCCTTAAACCTTATATAACTTGAGGCCAAGTTATATTCTAAAGTTGGGGGCAGGCTTTTGGAAATAATATAATATTTTTTTTTGAGAAATTATACAAATAAAATAAAATAAAATATATAATTAAAAATAAATAAATCAGTTAAAATCAAACTTAATAAATAAAATAAAATAACTAATAATTGAAAATAATAAAAATAAAAATAAAAATAAAAGAATAAATAATTATTAGTATTTTTATTCGAATAATTAAAAATGGACGAATAGACAAGTAATTACTAATGCGGGAAGCATATAGTAAAAGGAAGGACAAATAGTCATGAGTAACAAGTTAACGTGGCAGTAAAGACAACTGGTCATAAGTAACTCAAAATGATGAGCTGGTAATAAAGACAAATAGTCATTAGTGAATCTATGGTCGTGGAAGTACTTTCAGATGAAAGTGGCGGCTAAAGGCGGCTATTTGACAAATAGACTTCTCTCTCTCTCACTCTGATTTTTCTCTCTTCTTGGTTGTGTGCGCATTGTGAGTATGTGCGCTGGGTTAGGTCAAATTGTCAGTGCTGTAGTTAGTTAGAGAAGTAGAAGCAAGAAAGTGTTAAGCGGAGTTTGGAGAAGAGCAAGTTTTTAGTGTCAATTGGACGGCGTGAGGAGTGAGAACGGCGGAAAATTGCAGCAGTGCGGGAGTGCAGCGCAGGTTTGAGAAAGATAAATTGACGGCGCAAACACGGTAAGAAGCGGACAACTGCACTGTGAGTAAAGTCCAGGGTCTAATTGTCATAGCGCGTCTGAAATGTGGAAGAAAGAAACGAAGTTGTGAGTATATCAGTCGAGTCTTTGATAATTTTAAGCCGATGCACTAAAATTTCGGTCAATTTGACAATGTGAACTTGCTAAGAAGACAAGAAAACCACGCTATCGAGTGAAGTCTAGGTCAAATTGACGTAGTATTTCAGAGTTGTGTAAAGAAGAGGCGGATTTCTTGTTTAAATTCTTGGCACTGTTTTTGGAATCAATGGTTTAAGCAAGTTTAATTGACGATTAGGGTTGTAAGTAGAATGGATAGTTTTGTTATTTTGAGTTTTTAAGAAGACACTCAGTATGAAGGTCTAATAGCCAACCAGTAACTCTGGAAGAGTGAGTAAAGACTATTAGACAATGTGGTTGAGGAAGTACTGACGTTGAGTCGTTGATCACTGCTTGAGAAATACAGACAAATAGACTGTGGAGGAGCGACCGACTGAAGCACTGACTGACTACTGAAGGACAAATTGACTGAGAGGTGAGTTTTACTGAACAAAAGACCGACCTTAGAAGTAAAAGAAATAGGATGAGCAACTGCAACTAATGTGAGAAATGCAGGAGAAGAAATAACCCTAATGGCGTGTAGTCTTGAGAAAATAAGTTTTATGTTGCCGAGAGAAATAAGATATCTTGAGAGTAAAGTCTTAGTTGTTGTCGTTACAAAAGTCTAATAGTCTTCCTTACGTTGAGAGAAAAGAAAGAAGCTAATCCGATTGCAAGTTCTTTCCTTTTGTAAAGACAGCGAGACGAATAGTCAAGTTAATGTGATAAGTTAAGAGTATTTCAGTCCAATTAACGAGTGATTGAAGCATGTCGGAGATCTAACTCAAGAGAAACATGATAAAATCCTTGAGCAAAGTCTAAGTGTGAATTTTTATTCCGATACCAAGTCTAATGGTCTAATTGTCATCTCTCAAATATAATTGCTTGTAAGGAAAATATAAATGAAAGAACATGATAAATATTGAGAGAATTGTTGAATAGATTGTGAGACTTTAGGTATTTACATGGAAGAAGAAAAGACAAATAGACTGATAAAAAGAAGGTGTCTAATGAAGCATTATTCCGTATATAATAAAAGACTGACTAATTGTCGATCCTTCACAGCGTGGAAGCGACTACTGGACAAGTACAGCGAGAAGAGAAGAAACCAGACTAATTGACAGATATCTCGAGTGGTGAGCTAATCTCACAGAGAGAATCTTTTTCAAAAGTTTTATGTTGCCGAGTGATTCTCAGGACAATTAGACATACTGCAAGTTAGCTTGGTTACAGATTTATAATCTTGAAATGTTAAGCAAACCTCATATGAAAAAGAACTGTCAAATTGTCTTAAATTTAGGATGAGAGAAGATGATAATAACCTGAGGGAAAAATTCCTTACTTCTTAATAATAACCCTGTCAAATGCCAAGTGAATAGAAAAGACAAATAGACTTTCTAATTCATATGAAGAGTGAATTTTTGCAAGATAAGAGAACATGATAACTGGATGAGTGAATCTATTGAGAATAACTCACCATTTTAAGACTAATTGTCTAATCTCTAAAAGATATATGGGAATTATTATAAAGTCTAATAGTCTGTGGCGTTTGAGAGGAAAACATAAGGAGAGAACATGATAAAACAGTGAGTGACTTGTTTTAAATGCTCTCCAGTCTAATTGACTATTTTCAAGAATCCAATGACTAATTTAATCAAAGTCTAATAGTCTAAGGCATAGTCAAATTAACATAAAGAAGAAAACATGATAAATGGATTAAGGGAATTAAGACTAATTGACATTTCCGAGTGATAAGTGAGCAACATAATAAATGACTAATAGTCTGAAGTTGTGTGAGGAAAACATAACGAGAGAACATGATAAATACGAGTGATCTTTTCTTCAAATCAAGAAGGACAAATTGTCTAAATTAATTAATTAAATTGAAACAGTTTAACAAAAATCTCACCATGTTGGCTTCCTATCAGACGAGTACTGAGACCAATTGACACAGTGTGGAGAAAGCCAGAAGAAGCCAAAAGTCTAATTGCCAGAGAGAAATTTTGTGAGATTTTTGTGGGACAAGTTGACAACAAAATGTAGGAATTAATTAGAAGATAGTTTTCAAAGAATTAGTCTTGCCGAGTGAGGTGGTCAACTTGTCAATTAAAATAGAATTGTATAGAATTGATTAGTTTGCCTTCTCAAATAGAAATCCAAGTCAGTTGTTAGTTCTTTCCATCTCCTTAATAACTTGTTTTGAAGTCTATTAGTCTTAATAAGTTTTGAGGGAATTTTGAAAGGACTAGTAGACGTAAAACAGAGAGGAAGCGGAAGGTCGGGATGGCTAGAGCCTTGAGAGGGTCACGGTCTAATAGATTGTGGGCATATACAGATTACCTAAGACAAATTGACTGGAGGACTATTCGACCTTCAAATGGCGCAGAAGAATTTGACTATGATCGCAGTGCCACTTTATGAGCTGGCGGATCAAATCAAGAAATTTCCAGTGATGCAGAATAGAATCAAATTACAGGAAGCTGGATTATGGGATTATATACATCGTACCTGGGAGCAGCCGGATGTTGATCGGGTAAGACAATTTGTCCAATCATCGGAGTATGGAGCCACGGAGGAGATTGAAGTAAACGGTGGACATGTGCAATTTGATCCGACAAACTTGGCTAAGTTACTGCAGCTTCCGATGGGAGGAGTCGAATTGACGAAGGTCGGACCACCTACAGAAGTTGATATTATGGAAGTCTATGGCGAGAAGAAGTCCAAGAAGACGAAGCAAGGGTGGGATTTGACTAAGGCAGTTCCACCGATGAAGAATTGGCTTCTTTATGTCAATCAGAGATTGTTTCTGGCCCAAAAGACCAATTTCTTGACGGACCAGGTATTGAAGGTTGGGTTGACAACTTGGCAGGGTGTGCACTACAATTGGGGTCAAATTGTCTTTGACCATATCAAAATGGAGATGAAGGCGAAGAAGACTCAAAATCCCCTTTCGCTTATTGGAGCTACGTACATCACCCTAATGGCGAGGCCCTTTCCTAAGGTCAATTTGACAGTGGCACCGATAGCAGCGAAGACTCCAGTAGTTGCCGCAAAGACTAATCGACAGGAGGCGGCACCGGAGAAGCAGAAGACTACGCAGAAGCAGAAGACCACTCAGGAGCCTTCAAAAGCGCGGAAAGGCAAGCAGCAAGTTATCTCTGACAGTGAGGAAGATGACATACCAGTGCAGCAAGGGAGTCAGACCACGTTGATGTACGATCCCCCGCCAATTGTGGAAGAACCTACGGAGGAGACGCAAGAGATTCATCAGCTTTATCATAGGCTGGTGAAGGAGTATCGGGATCTTCAACAGCAGAAGCAGTCAAATAGTCAAGACTTGAAGAAAGCAGCAGATCGGGAGTCCACTATGCAGACGAAGCTGAAGCAGTCAGCTGTTGAGAAGGGCAAATCGACCAAGCTGATAAAGGAGAAGGACGCGAGACTAATTGACTTGGAGCAGACAGCCCAAGCGGAGAAAGACAAATGGACCAAAGAGAAAGCTGCTCTGGAGGCGAGAGTTCTGCAGTGGGAAGAACGAGCGGAGAACTATAAGGTTAAGGCGGAAGCTTATGACCAGAAGAACTTGGATTATATCCAATTGATGCGGTCAAAGGCTGAAGTGCGAGACCGAGTGAGGAACATTAGTCGAGGATGCACTTCGCTGCGGAAGGAGAATGGAGAGCTCCTTAAGACAATTGAACAGATGAGGATGGACCACCGGAAAGAACTCACCAAGTTGAAGTATCAAACTCCGGAATCATTTGAGGCAGAGTTTGAGATGCCATTAACTCTGGAAGACCCGGCCCATGTGTTGCAATTACAGGCTGATCTACGCATTTTGGCCGAGTCAAATGCAGAGACACAGGAGAAGGTTAGTACGTCTCAAGGACAAGTAGACAAGCTGCGCACGGCTCTATGGCAGCACCAAGTCAAATCACCACCGTCTTATTCCTTGTACCGAGCTTACGAGCTCCAGCGGGATGTATTTTTGGATATACATGAGTAGGAGAGAGGGGCCAGTTTGACGAAAGAGGAATTTGAGGAGATCTGGACTAGGGCTGTGCAGTTTGATAACCAACAGAATTTAATCTGCGAAATGTTAGCACGAGGAGACCTCCAGTTGGACGATTGGACTTCACTTTTCTATCCGATTGCAGATGTTGGAGCGCGAGTCTTGTTGTATTATATTGGACTGGAGCGGCAGATGGAGAACCAAAGACAAATAGACATGGCAGACCAGCCAATGCGGCCAGTAATGATGAAGGATCATCAAAGACAAATTGACCAAGCCTGGAAGGACCAGCCCGCCTTGCAAGCAGCCTGGAGAGCAGAGTTGCAGACGATGAAGGACTGCATAAGGGAGAGAGGAGATGATACCGCTCCGAAGGTGCAGGCACTTGTTTCGGCAGTATTAGCCCGAGAGACTGTGGGCCAGAGAGGCGAATTGACTAATAGTCAGTATGTTTATATGATGGAGAATACTTACAAGAGGCTGGCCTATATCATCAGTTCCTTCGATAAGGGGGAGCATGCGCTATTTGACTCGAGACAAATTGTCATGGTGCTTACTCCGTCGGCAACATACAGGACCCCCGAGTGGATTAGAGCGAATACACCTGTGCAGGGATCCTTATTGAAGAGGCGATTTTTGGGGAATTATAAAGAAATGTTCGGAGATTATGCAGTGGAGCGACCAATAATCAGCTGGAAGGCGATGGAGTGGATGCTTGAGGACTACGGCCTGTCAGTATCGGAGAATTATTCTTACGACCGTATCTATCAAGATATATCGAAGAATTGGTATGAATTACCACCCCCAGCGGTAATGACTAATGGACATTTCTGCAATTGTCCTAGGAGGTACAAATGGGATCCCGCTGCTACTATAGATTCAGTCGAGTATAACTGGCCTCAGATATCTGGACAATTTGACACTTCGGAGGATTGTGGGCAAACATATGCCGCTTTCCACCGAACGCATATTCAACACACTGATCCAGTGTACTTTCGAGCGGCGGTCTTTTGTGACTTTCTGGCGGAAATGTGCCGAAAGCATAGACTAATTGTCAATGTGAATAAGTTTGATTTGCTGCGGCCAGAGTTTCATATCGCCATCAAGCTGCAGTATCAAAGTACCCGATGGCAAAGGATGGTGGAGGCAATGGCGGTAATGCATTTCTTCTATGGACCGCATTTGTCTTTTGTCAACGAATTTCCTTGCACCCGATTCATTGCATGGAAGACCTGGCTGGAGTACCAGCGAGATCGGAACAAGCCACTTTTGACGCAGGATGAGGACGTGAGGAAAGCCAACGACAAGATGTTGCGAATGACAGAGAAGAAATTTCATACTCAAGATCATCACCGAAACAAACGCGTGCGAGATAGGTATTGATGAGGGCGTCAATAGTTTAAAGTTGGGGGCTATGTAGATAGAATTTTTCTTTTTCTTTCATACTTTTTGAAAAAGAGACAATTAGACAAGTAAAGATTAATCGAGAACTAGGACAGAGTGTGAACTGGGACAAATAGACATGTGGTTATCGAAATGACTATTAGACAACCCGTTAACGGTTAGTTACAATCAGTTAAGGATTAATAGACCAAGCAGTTAGTGTAAGTGGTTACAGCCAAGAAAGAGTACAAAGACTAATCGACCGTTGAATTTCAGCTCTCTCTCAGGCTTGTAGTGATTGCATTGCCGATTTTTATACTTGTGTATTCCTTCAAGCTTTAATGCAGATTTTTGTCTATTTGTCTTATGCTTGATGTAGCCAGTGATTGGCTTTGTTTCTGTTCTTGTTATTGTTTCATATATGTTAGCCAGGGATTGGCGGTGTGCTTGGATTTTCTTATTTTAAGACAATTGTGCAGAAGTGAGAGAGCCTGTCAATTGATCTTGTATGTTTGTGCAAGTAGGTCAAATTGTCTTATGTGCCAGTGAGTGGCTTTGTTGATCGAGTATAGATCGAAGTTCAGTGAGAACTTCGGAGGACAATTTGACTGTATCTGTGAGAGCTAAGCTAAGACAATTGGTCCATTGTTGAGGTTGGAGGATAACTCGGTGGAGCTGACCAAGGCAGGAGAGCAGATCGAGGACAAATTGTCTGCGGATGGAGCGGAAAGACTACTCGACTGGAGCTGCGATTGTGGGGAAAAGCAGAAGACAAATTGACGGTAAGTGTGACTAACTAACTCTTTTGTAATGGAAGTGCTATGTTTGGATTAGTTGTCGATTTGTCATAGGTCCGGTTCCTTAATTATGAGGTGGTGATATATCATGAGATTAAAAATTAAGAATTAAGTTTGAGCCAATGATTGGCAAACTAATTCTTTGAAGAGAGTCAAATTGTCAAAGAACTTATTTAGTAAAGCATATAACCAGTGATTGGATTATGTTATGCTTTGGTCAAATAGACAATAAACTCTCAAATATTAGCAACCAGGGATTGGTGCTAAGTATGACAATTAAACTGAGCCAGGGTATGGCAAAATCATTAGTAAGATCAATTAAGCAGTGGTTGATAATAACCTGTAGTAAGCGTTAAGATCAGCTCTATTCAAATTTGAAGTCTATTGGACAAAGGCTAAGTTTCTTGATACTAGTGATTGGTTATCCAAATTTATGAATAAGTCTAATAGTCAGTTATGAAGATTATTTGTGTCTAAGTCAATTAGACAGTAAATGAAATATATCTGCTTTATGTGATTGTGTTATGAGGCAAATAAATAAAAAGATTAGTGAGTATTAAATAACCAGGAATGGATGTTAAAGTTATGACAAATAAACTAAGCCAGTGATTGGCAGTGTATGACCCTGGTTGTTGGACTAATAGTCAAGTGGTATAAACAGCACAGGTTTTGAAGTCTATTAGTCATTTCTATAAATATGTATGTTTGGTTGTCGTTGTAGTCAAATGGTCTGGAGAGATTGTATTAAGATGATTTACAGTTAATGGAAATTAATGTAAGACTAATGGTCTGTGTATTGTGATTAAGTTGAGAGGACTAATTGACCAAGTTGTGTGAGAGCACCATGTGCAGGTGTAAGGAGCTCAATTGCATGTTATAGATAGAATCTATTTGTGCTCCTCATTGTAGATTGAAATGTGAACTTGACCAAATTGACAAATTGCCCTGTATGAAACCTTTGTATGTGATTTATGTATTAACCTTGTGTGGGAAATTGGCCAAATTGACTACCATTACACATAAGTTTGCCTGTGGTGCTACCATAAGCAAGTCTATTTGACCATGCACATGACTATTTGACCACTTAGCAGTAGCCTTGTTAAATTGTTGGTGTGAAATCTTGGACGAATTGACCATCTGTCGGATACTATACACTCAGCTATGCATTAATATAGCAAGACCAATTGACAAATGACTATTTGACAAAGTAGCAAGTAGGATGCTGATTCAATAGTAAATGAGCACTGTGGAATTTGGTCTAATTGACATACTATGAACTAAGAGTTCAAAAGAAGAATCGACAAGACTATTTGACCTGTCCTATGATTAATGGACAAACTCTCAACCTTTGCATACTTTGCATACTGAGACAATTTGACAATTACAGACTTTGATATTTTCATCCTCGCATAAGTAGTAATTAGGATTAAAGTAAACAGTGACAGGACCAATTGACAATGAATTAAATAAGAAGAAGTAATTAAAGAAATACACAAAGGTGTTTATATACACCAAAAATATATCTATATATATGTACTGTGGATGTGATTAAGTCGATAGAACAGGAACCATGACAAATTGACATACCTTGGACTATTTGACATTAGAAATTCTAGTACAAGACTGTGACTATAAGTTTATAGATATTTATTGGGTTATGGACTGTGATTCGTATAGGTCAGGACAGTGAATACAATCATACCACACACAAATACATTAATAAAGAATTTTATACATTGATTTATAGAATGGAGAGATAATCCTATGTAAAAGTGACCTTAGATACAAAACGATAGACTACTTGACCTTTCCCCTTACTAAAGAACCACCACTAGGTTATTCTTTGGGTTTTTGTTCCCAAGTGAAGATTAATACTATAGGGAGATACTAAACAAATCTGACCTCACTATCACTTTCCTACCGGACGTGATTATCTGCTGTGCAATTTTGCACAATGTCTTGTTGCGCCAATCTCATGCCGAAGTGGAGGATTTTCTGAGGGTTTTGCAAAATGAAGGACTGCTAGCAGATGCGCAGCAGGAAGAGGGACCTGAACTTGACGGGGGTACAGCTATTCCTGAAGAGATGGCGACTGCTATGGGGCTTGAGAAAAGAGCTACACTAGGAGTGTATTTGACAACTAGGCGACGTCACTTGCTATAGAGGTACAGGGAAAACAAATTTGAAGTATTTGGAGGGGGTACTTTTCCGAATTCACATTCTGTAGGAGGACCATTGATTATCGACATGTATTGTTGCTAAAATTTTCTTTTATTTCTCAAACAAAAACAATGCACATAAACACTAACATGTTTTTTTGGATTGTAGAATCCTACTTCTACATGTCAAGCACTACTTCAACACAAGCTACGAGTGAAGACTGTAGAGGTCGATGAAGATTGTTGGGGTCGTTGTGGTAGATGTTTAGGCCCCACTGCTGCTGGGCTGATTGTTTGTAGAAGTGTCGTTTTCTTTTGTTTGGCTGTGTAGGTTGATGGCAGTGGTAGCAGCTGCGATGCCAGTAGATACAACAGGTGCGCATCTGTCGGAATTGTGGATGCCGTTCAGGTTGACGTCATTCATGGTGTCTGATGTCTTGAAGGTTGATGTCGTCAAGCCTTTGCCTAAAACATTGGACAGTTGCGATAAGCAACTCACCATCTCTGTTTGCTTTAAAATGGCCAATCTGGCATTCTCATTTGTAGTCATTGTAGCCTCGTGAATGCGGCGATCCTTCTCCCTTTGATAGGCCATCTGTTCACTGAACAACTTCAGCTGCATATCAATTTTCGATTTCTCAAGTTGCATTGAAGCATCTGCTATTTCTTGCATTTGGGTTGCCATAACTGTCCCTGTAGCCTTTGTAGCCTCAGCTATAATCGCATGTCCTGAGACGTTTTTCCTTCTAATTCCTGTGTTCCCTGGTCGACGGTGTACAGCATACTGGGTGTTCATCGTGTTCTCCGAGGAACTAAGGACTTGCGGGGTCATGCCAGGGGGAATACCGGTGAATGCCTTTGACGTTGGAATGTTTGCAGGGTCTTTCCTTGCAACTGTTGTTGACAGTGTAGACATGCTGCGGCCAGGAGATCTAGCTGGGGAAGTCTCTGAGGACGATGGCAAGGGCTGCTGCTGCGACACCTCGAAGGGATCATCAGTGTGTGGTTCGCTATCTCCCTCTTCTCCTTCTTGTTGTTGTTGTTGTTGTTGTTGTTGTTGTTGTGAAGGCTAAAAATTAGAATCAGATGGGGACAACAAGTCCCGAATGTGGGGGGGGCGTATTTGTGGCTGATTGCCAAACCATTCGTGTATGCTGTCGAAGAACTCTTTTGCAAAATGACAGGGAAGTCCTTCAGCCTTTCTTTCACCGGATGTCAAGTCCCAATAATCCGGTGAGTTTCTTCCAGTGCGACTGAAATAATCTGCTATCTTCTTGTAGTCAGGAATAAGTTGGTTCCACTTTGTCTTACACGAAGGACCGTCCCTGAAACAAGGTGAAAACCCTGCATGCATTATTTGTTGTGAGATAAGTAACCACTTACTAGTCTCTGGCGTCATGAGGTCCCTTCCATCTATTGTGTCTAGTTCTTGAAGATGCATGGCTCATTTGGCTCCAATGAGAACAAGGATCTCCTGTGCTAACCAGTTGGGTCCCCGATCCTTTCTTGGACGCTTAACTTGGCTTACTTGAAGTGCATCGTCGGTCGATGTTGTGGCCACTAGCACAGGAGGTGGGGGCCGATTGCATGAACTAGAAGAAGACCGTGTTTATTTGAATGTTTTAGGCATCAAATTGATGGATTTTGCTAGACATCATTTGTAACAACTTGTGTTTTTATGTCAACAATGACATCTAATGTAATGTCAAGATGTTACATTAGATGTCATTGTTGACATAAAAACACAAGTTGTTGCAAACGATGTCTAGCAAAATCCGTCAACTTTGACATCAACAAATTAAAAAAAACATAGGCTTCTTCTAGTGATGTGAAGGCTGTTGTAGGTAAACCACCTGTCACTGTGTTTTATCCACAGAAAAGAGTGACTGTTAGCATTAACAGAGAGTGCCCAAAACTGCCACAACATATTTGAAGCACATGCATAGAACGTAAGAAGTGCATGTCACTGAAGTGTACAAGAACTGATTCTGTCATTCTATGTGTTCTAATTTAGGCTTCAGAGGGTTTTTTTTTTTTTGCAGGTCATTTGTCCATGATATTTAGCTACATGTGCATTGCTGAAAAAATCCGATTGTAACTGAATTACTGGCAAATGCTTCGAAGTGAAATGCAGGGATGAGGGGCGGTAGGACAAACAGGGAGGTGAAATGCAGGGATGTACATGCAAAATGTTATAAAAAAAATTTCCTACATGTTCTCATTTAGGCATTGGAGGGTTGTTTGTTATTTTGCAGGTACAGGTTTTTCTTCTGGGAGTGCACAATGAATATACTGTACAAAACTCATACATGTCAAGTGAGAACTAACCAGGAGGAGGCAAAGCTGTAGGGCGTATGGGGCCACCAAATTGAATTGCATTGAGTTGGTTCTCCATTGCAAGTTGTAAGTCTGAAAAGCAAATGGCCCAAAATGTTAACCACATTGTAAAATTCCAGTGTCTTAGTTGCAAACAGAAAGCTTCCTGAAAGCACTGGCAAAATTTTTATCCTGTGCAGCATGAGCCATAGTTACGAGAATGCCTCCAACAATGTAGTCAACGAAGTACCAAAATGCTTCCAACAAGCACACCCAAAGCAAAATTTACATTAAAAAAAAAGAATACTACCAATAATGACAGAATGTATACTGAAAGAATTGTTCGAAATTCCAAAAGAACAAGGAGCATGTACCTTGTGCAACACAAAGGATTCCAAAATCTTGAAGTGCTCACCATGACGACCTGCCTTTATGCTCATGCATTCTTGTAGCCACTTGACGCCTCCGAGGTTATGTCCACTTTGTACCGTAATTTCGGGAGAAAACAAAAGAGCAGTCCTATGTAATGGTCCACCAGCAGCGCCAATAGATAAGAACTTCCTAAAATCTCTGAAATCTTTGTTTGAAAAAGATTGTAAAATTTTTGCTAACAACTATTTCGGCAATGGTGGGCCAAAAGTTGTTACGTATTGAAGGCCGAAAGACCGCTTTTACCTGCCTGCCACATCATGCAACATGTAGGTTCGGTGATTACTAAAAACTGCAGGTGGGAAAGCACAAGCATTTAAGAGCCCTTATTAAGCAAACAATGAATCCTTAAGGCTAAGTGGGAACATCCCTTTAAAGCAATCCGCTCGAGAATGGTATGAAACTCTCGAATCTTTTGTTCTCAGTCATGGATTTATTAAGTCTAAATCTGATCCCAATGTCTATGTTAAGCGATCAGATTCCCTTCTTATTATTCTTGGAATATATATTGATGATCTCGTAATCATTTCTAATGACCTCGAATATTTAAACTTTCACAAAACCTTACTATCCCAGCGTTTCTCTATGACTAATAATCAAGAGATTAATTATATCTTGGGCATTTAAATCCGTCGAAACCGCGCTACCAAGACATTAATCCTTTCTCAAGACAAATATGTTTCTGATATTTTAACAAGATTTAATATGATCACCTACAATCCCATCAGTATTCCTTTGGAACCTGGCATTAAGTATTCTCGTAAACAAAGTGATGACATGACTCCCAGTGAAATTGATTCTATGCAATCTATTCCTTATAAACAAGCTATAGGGAGTTTACAGTATTTAGTAACATGCACAAGATGGGATATCGCCTATTTGGTAAATCATTTGTCACAATTTATGATTTCACCAGCTCCCATTCATTGGGTGGGCATCAAAAGAATCTTACGCTACTTGCGTGGTACCATGACATATGGCCTTACGTATTCTGCAACCAATCTCAATATCTCTGATTCACATATTCTCCGTGGATGGAGCGATGTTGATTGGGCTTCTGATATCGATACTCGACGTTCGACTTCAGGCTATCTTTTTCAACTAGATTTTACCTGCTTAATTTCTTGGCAAAGTCGTAAACAACCAATTGTTGTTTTATCTTCAACTGAAGCCGAATACATTGCGGTTACTAGTGCAACTAAGGAGTTGCTTTGGATTCAAACTTTTATTTATGAATTAGGTCTATCTTTTCGACTTCCAAGCATATTATATTGCGACAATCAATCTACAATTGCAATGACAGAGAATACTAAACACCATGACAGATCAAAACATATTGATATCCGTTTTCACTTTATCCGTGAGAAAGTACAGGAACAACAACTACAATTGGAATTTACTCCAACCACCACTATGTGGGCTGACGTACTCACCAAATCATTATCTAAAGTCAAACACCAAGCCTGTTTGCAAGGACTTCTCGAAAATTCTTCTTTAGTCTCAAATCAAGGGGGAGATTAGCTGCAAATCTTTTTACTTTGATTCTTCATTAGAATACCAACTATACAGCTGAAGGAGGAGTGTTACGATAAATTAGTCTAGTCAGCTTGTAGTATGAATCGATGTAACGCTCTAGAATCCTACAGTCACAGCTCTTGGCTATACTTAGCGATTCACAGATATAAAGACATGTCTGTCTTTCTGTACTTATTATTATTATAGTATGTAATTCACAATCTTCATGTACTTCTTCTGTGTGCACATACTGTGTACTGTTTCCAAACACTAACCGAGCCCCCACTTCCAACTGGCACGCACATTCTCCCAGGTTAGTGACATCAACCCTCGCCGTAGATTTCATGGACTGTCTTTGAAACTTTTCAATCCGAACTCGGTAGCAACGCAGCCCAATTCTGCAGCTGGTGGTTGTGTGCATCAGTGAAGTCCCTAGTTTAGGGATTGAATTTTTTAGGGTTTAAAGCAATGTCCCTGAGATGATACTACACTCGGGTATATATTGCCAGTCGTACGTCTTTGGATGTAATTCGAACTAGGCGGCCTGATGGGGGGGTTCGGAATTTGGCCATTTGGCAGTCATTTGCACCAAAGTAATGGGCCCGCACCATGCCCTTGGAACACAAATAGTATTGAAAGGGCAAAAAATTAGTGGGGGGTTTGGCCATTTGGCAGTCATTTGCACCAAAGTAATGCTGCTTCATGCCCTTAAACACAAACAGTATTGGGTAGAAAATTGTGAGAAAACTCCAAATTAAGAAAAAAAATTGAATGAAATTGCCAAACTGTGGATGAAAACTGAATTTTAAGATATGTGATATGTGCTAATGTGATATTTTCTATTCAACATTTGGATTAATGTTGGAATTTGGAGCACCACTCTAACATTTAATATCACCACTTTGGCACTTCATAAAAAATGAAAAAATTTGAGCCACACCTTCTACTAGTGTACAGACTCTATTATTGGACTTTTTTTTAATACTTGTTGGGTCTGTAGTTGTTGTGAAGAAGATAGGGATTTTTAATGCTTCTTGGCATTTTATCTTTGGATATCTTATAATGAAAAAATTTTAACCCTTAAACATTGACACGGACGTTTGGCATTCGATGGATGACAAGGAATCCTTCTAGTAGGACAAAAGTACAACTATTCATCCTCGGATTTTTATTGCGAAACAGGGAGGTATTCTAATGTAGTTTGACTTCCAATGAGTGCTTTTGCTATTTCTTAAGCCAACGATTCACATGGTAATGAAAAGGGATGATTTCCAAGGTCACCCTTTCGTCCTTTAAGGGTTAAAATTTACTGTATGCTCTCATTGTTCATTTCAGGGAAGAATTAAAATAGGGTCCCTTTTGGATAAGACTGAGTTGCAATTGGGTTGCTGTAAATAACTTAGTCCCAACTTGTTCACTGTGAATGTGTGACAAGTACGCAAGTGGAAATGTTAGTGGAGCACTTATGCCAGATATTTTAGACAGTCGTTTTAATAACCTTCTTGAGTTGAGTTCCTCACACTGGGCCCATGTGCTTTTCATAAGGAGTATCATTTTACAATCTCATCCTTTGAAGTGCCCGCCTGAAGTCCATATTTTGACGATGAACTTAGTGCTTCAGGTGATATTACATCCAAAACAAACTTCTCACTTATCCAAAATAATTAGTGCTTGAATTGCTAACCGCAATGGGCTTCAACATCCAAAATATGGGTCACGTATAGAAACAGCAGATGTCCACAATTGGCAATGGGTATCCATTTTTCTTTCATCAATAAATGCCTTCTATCAAGATCCTTGTAATATGACAAAGAAGGAATATCAAATTGTCACGATATCTACTGTCATATTCCATAGTGTGGATCCGAAAAAAATCCATCACTTCATGTAAATCACATGAAACAAAAGTTTGTTGTGAACCAAAGGTGTTGGATGGTCTACAATCCGCATCCTTCAAGTGGCATTAATTCCACCACAAGTATTTCAAACAGGTGCAGTTGGTGAAGCAGGTCCAAGTGTTAACTTCCTAGGCCTGCAAGAAAACTTGCACACAACCACAAAATGGTTTTTTCTTTGTGTATATTTTCCCAATAGGAAACTACACCATTCCTAATATTTAGTAATATATGGTATTTGAATTAGCATAAGCCTATAATATAGAGTATCATGCTCTAAATAGAAGAAAACGAAAACTTTTGCAGTTTCTGAAAAGACGCAAAGTTACCTGCTCTTGATGTCCAGCGACAACTGTCATTATTGACAACTTGCAGTTCCGCGAGGCAAATGGGATCACACCGCAGGTACAAATATCGATCTTCCATGTTTTTCGTCAGAGGGGTGGACTTCCTGGAGATGGTTGTGAGGAACTTGAAGTGCATCTCTCAGGGCAAAATAGCGATTAAATCTTGAGAATTATGAGCTCTCATGCACTCAACCACCTCCACAGAAGTCGCACTCCTCCGAAGAAAACCAAAGGAGATTTAACTTGACTTCGCATGTCCCGTTTGTAGTGTTTCTTCATGTCTCCCCGTGCATATATTCAGCTCCATGGATCTATAAGCGGACTAGATGAGTCGACAACAAATATTGTGGTGCAAGAATGAAATACCTATTCCGCCATGAGTGCACAGCCTTGTGTACACGGAGTTTGTCTCAGGTCTTCGCTCCTGACCTCAAGCCTGATTTTCGCTCGCCTGCAAAGAAAACGAGAGAAGAGTAGCTAATCACCCCCAAAATGAGTTTTTTCCCACCAATTGCTTTCTATACCTTCCACTCTTTAGTTTTCAATTAAAAGAGCACGTGTGTCCGGCCATGTCCAGGATCGAAATTCTCATCTTAAAACGTACCCATGCACGCTGCTGGTCTGTAGAGGGCAAAAGATCTGCTCTAAGACAACTCACGCATCTTTCACTCTTTGTCCTGCGAGGTCAAAAAATTCAGTATGTAAAGCGTCAATTTCGTTATTTGGCTATTCTGGCGCCTAAAATTGTGACCGACATCTGCACAAAGCTCTACAACACTAGGACCGGTATAGATTTGCGTTTCAGGTAGCGCTTACTGAAGTACCAAAGTAGTGGAATTCGGCCAACTTAACGAGATTGGCGTTGCAAAATGCTATTACCATCAACACAACTTTACAATACTGAAATCCTCAGGTAAGTCATGTAAATTTGGTGCTTCTCCTTGCCAACGAAGTCCTACGAGCACGAGTACTTTGTTATGGTTCTTCCTAAGGGAATTCCAAACCCCACGTACATAATTGAATAATTCTACTTCGGTCTTTCTATCTCAGTCAAACAAGTCGGAACGTGTAAGCTCAAGTTCGTCAACACTGATTCGATCCAATGCACTCTCTCCTGCAAGAAAGACAACACGACAGAACATTCTCTCATGCATGCAGCTTTGACTTGCAGGAATGATACTGCTTCTAACAATACTGATGAGGTAACACGAGAGATGTGAAGTTAGTATCTGGATTCTGAGTAACCGAGCATGACATGCTGCCAACAAGCATCATTGTTGAATACTTTCAGTGACGTGGAAGCTAAATATCTTTTCTCCTTTACTTCAGAGGTTTTGAACTTCCAAATTAAGATGCTTGTGCAGAAGACGTTTATACGGTCCTCCTGCACTCAAATTTCTTCGGAAGTCGCAACCCTCCGAAGAAAAGAAGAGGAGATTTGCATGCCACATTTACCGCCTCCTCATGTCTCCCAGGCCGGCCATGATGATATCGATTGACAGCAGCTCGCCATGGATGACGATGGCACTCTGGTAATTTGAGAGTACAGCAATTTGATGTGAGAATGAGCCATGACTGCACTATAATGACCCTTACTTGATCAAGAGTCAAGAGCCAATCTCTACTCGTCTTCTCCGGAAGCGTGAGGCAGCTCAAAACGCTACTAGAGTGAGAATTCGACCCGGAATATTACTCATCCAGGTTCTCGCTCCTGACCGCAAGGACTGAATATGCCTCCGAAGAAAACGAGAGAAGATTTTCTCTTCACATGTTTTCCTTCATTTTTCTTTCCGAAACTACTTCTCTTCCAAGCTAAAACTGAGTCTGTGTCCATCATGCCCAGCATTCAAATGACATAACTCTACTACACAATACAACCCCCATCTCGAAATATACTTCTCTTCTATCTCTGTCCTGCGAGCTATTAACTTAACAATACCATACGTTGTTCACAAGCAGACCAAGAAAACTTCATTGCTCTCAAAGCCTACACGGCTAGAAAAGGAATGTGACTTCACCGCCCACTCTCACCTGCGGAATCCTCGGAGCACTAATGAGTATGTTATGATTGTTGGTGTTGGAAATCAAGGCCGCAGCCGCAGCTTATTTATCATCTCCTGGTCGCAACACATGCTGACTGTAAATATAAATAAAATAATTATTTCCTTCTCTAGCGTGTCCGGTATGCACACCTACAAAGCGACACAGAGCATTTTCTTAGGATGGTACAAAAAATTTACTCCCACTTTCACAATCCGATCCTCGCGAGTCGAGACAAGCCTCAGCAAGTTAAGTTAATCCTTCACAGATCCGTCCTACTAGATTATATTCTAACAAGCTGCTAAGATTTCTACCGATTATTCGCATACCTATGAAGCACAGTGACTGGATCAGGTTGCACCACGAATCATGCACGGCACACATCCTCTGCCCATGCTGCATGTCACTTGATAGTTTTCTCTTTGACTCACTAACCGCAAACGAACTTGTCTCACTTCTCAACTGAAGCTCGCCTAAAGATCTAAAATACACATTTCTTAAATCCGAGAATATCGTACTTTCTTGCAAAATTTGTTTTTGAATTTCCTCAACCCCCACCCTGACGCACAACAAACTAATTAATTGAGCGTCGACTCAGCTTATCTCTTCTTCACTTGTACACATTGCTGTTTGATTTGTCAATGACCGTTTTCTCTCTAAAGTGTTACTCCTCAACCTCTCCTAAAGTGTTACTCTATAGTACTCCCTCCGTCCCATAATGATCTTCCTGTTGGCCTTCTTTTTTTGTCCCAAAATGATCTTCCTATTGCACTTTGTGATGTTGAAATTAGTCAAATTCGGCTTATAATTGTTATTTGAGACTAGCAAAACAACTCTAAGCGGTTGTTTTTGCTCCATCCATGCAAACATCAAGCAAAAGACAAATAAAATGATTGAAAGCTTCAATCCGCACTCATAGTTTTTATTTTTTGCATCTCTTTGAGTATTTCCCAATTGAAGTAGATTAAGCTTTGGAAGCCAAAACAAAGGTCTATACATGGTCTTAGGCATATGCTAAATGCCCACAAAATGGCAACTTTACATTCAACAATTAAGTGCTCATTGGTGTTCTTTAAAAACGCCCCAAAATATTCACTTTTCAATATTATAAAACTACACTTTGAAAAGGGCTTCAAAACTCAAACTTTTTAGGATGCAAAGAGAACACCAAACTCTACATACTATACAAATTGAGTTTTTAAAAAGTTATTTTTATCCTTAATCCATAAGATTTAGTCTAACAGGAAGATCATTTTGGGACAGAGGTAGTACAATATTGTATTACTTCTCAACCTCTCCTAAAAATTAAAATATGACAACCTTTTCCGGTCACAATTGCTGTTACGGTGCGGTTGCGAAAATTGAATAAAATACTTCTGGAAAGTACGGGATCTCGCGTAAAATACTGTCTAATTTGATCCCTGTCTCTCACTTCGAAAATGGACATTGCTGTTGAATCTGACAAAAACAACTGTCCCTCTGAAGTGCTAACTGAGAATCTCAGTAACTTTCTTGTGTTTATACTTCCAATTCTCAACATCCGTCGTCTAAACAAGACAATTCGCATCATCGCCAATTCAAAGAACTGTACTACTAGATATAATTTCTTAATCATACAAGATTACTTCATCTGAACCGATCTTTAGCTTAATACACGTTTCTCAAACATCGCCTAAATCTTTAATACACGTTTCTCTAATTGGACAGAACGTCTTTAATACACGTTTCTCCACATCGCCTAAATCTTTAATACACGTTTCTCTAATCAGACAGAACGTACTTCCGGCTACAACTGTAGTTTGATTTTCCTCTGACAAACAGCGACAAATTGAGCGTCCGTCGCATCCTGCGTTTTGTTACTTTACCTTGGAGTGCTGCGATGAAAGACTTCAGAGTTACTTTACGCAATCCTGTGTGGCCGGGTGCAGGAATCATTGAGCTACTAGCGGTAGAGATTCATGGCGAGGTTTCGAGGGTTTGGATCAGCAACTGGCGGGCACGAAGAAACAAAAAGGGGCTAGCTATGGCTGTTGAGCCAACCTCGTGGTTTGACCGAGACCGGGCCGAGACCGAGACCGGACCCGTCTCGATTGCGCGGGATTTACCGCCAGTGTCCGTTGATACCGTCGGTACATGAGTTAACGAAGGAATCTTGCCGCGGCAGTCCAATGTCACGACCGAAACTTTCATCCATCCGTCTTTTGGTAAATATTTCATTCATCCTATGAACTGAGATTCTCTCGGTAACGTGCAGAACGTGGGGAACAATGTAAGTTAATATGACAGGTGAGTTACTTGTTTATTATTTTAATATAAAAACAGCATTGAAATTTTATAAATTCCACATCTATTCTACGTCAAAGATATGCAAGACACTTTTAGAATAAGAAATCACATAAAATTTTCTTTTACAGAATACATGAAGTGCATCGATTTTTTGCACATATTTCGTACGGTAATGATACTTTTTCAATGCAACTTGGACCCTTATATCAAGGTAATTCATAAAATAGTTTTTTGTCCTATACATTATTTGAGTTGTTAACATTTGTTTGTTGCTTTAACCCCTAAACATTTAGATTCATCTCCAAAATTGACGACTTGAGAAAAACCATTATAAACTACAATTTGGAAGAATATTTTGGAATTGGTATACAAATGAAAACTGTAGATTTTGATTTTTAAAGTCTATCCGTATGGTTAGATCTATTAATGCTATCACCAATCTTTTTCTATAAATTTTGAAAAGAAAATTTCAGAATTCCTTCTAAATTCAATTACAAGTAAAATATTATCATTTTTTGAGTAAAACTTGTTGGAATGGATTTGAAATAAGATTTTCTTCATATAGTGATTTTTTGAAATTTATGTGACCTTTACATCTTTGACCTCATTTTTGCACATCTAGTTTTGAACTAAAGTCAATGCAAATTGACCACTTGACAGTTGACATACTCCCACATTTGTAATTTTAGAAATGTATATGTTCTAGTAACACCAAATCCAACCGATGGATAGGACAACAACTTGATAAAGTATCACCAAAAATTAGGATGACTTTCATTCAAGTAGGAATGAGACAAAAACAAGGATCTAAATTTGTTCATCGTCCAGAAAATGGACTTTGGAGTGCTCCAGGGTTAATAAATATCGTAAATGCAATAGATGAATGAACTTGTTGTTGTGTAGTGAATGGACAAAACCCTTTGTCCATTAGATCATATCAAGTGAAAATTGAACATGTGTCTAGTGGGGGTGTATTTATGTTTTGTGTATGGGATGTGAGTATTCTATTTAACTCCTAAAGTTTTTTTTATGTTTAGAGGTCCAAAATTGCTTCAAAATACTAGTTTCAAAAGCAAGGCTAAAATCTTCATCTATATTTATTTTTTAGCAAATCCAACCATAGGATTCTTTAGTTAACTGGTTAGAGTAAACCCTCCTAATATTTTAGAATAAAAAACCTTACCAATTGCAAGATTGTGATGCTTGGGTTTCAAAAAGAAGTATTTTCAACTCTTCCCAAATGATTAGACACTAGAAGAAATCTTGTCCAATGGAACATGTCCTTAATGACTAAATTAAAACATGTCTTTTGTCACTCAAAACTTGATTTTTAATTACAGAAGACATGTCACAACTGACATTTAGTCATTAAAGACATGTAGCATTGGACAACATTTCTACTAGTGAGATATTATCTCTCTTAAACATTTTATCCAAAAATATGTAGATCCTACAACTTGCAACTCTCCATAATATGTTGAGAAAATAAGTTGGGAATATAGATAAAAAGTATTTCATGTTCATGCTTGAAAAAATAGTAAGTAGAAAACCTTTTAACCATTAGTCAAAAGTTATGACAATTGTTGGGCTTTAAAGCTACACTTTGACCTTACATTGTGTCAAAGTTTCAAAGCAAAAAAAAAATTCCATTTGTAGTGAGCTGCTCAAAACTGCTATGTTTTAAATAAAAAATTGGTCCTTCCAAGGTTAAATTTTGTTTTGGTCTATTTGTAGGGGATATACATGTTTGAACATGTGTAAGTTGAAAAAAATCTTATATATATTATGTTCTATGTTTGGAAATGTGCTTGGAGGGGGGTATTTGGTATTTGAAATACGAATACCCAAAAAATTTAATTTATTCTTATTTATATTTAAACATGCATATTAAGAGGGTTTCAATTGAATTTTTTTATAGTAATTTCATGTGGGTATTTGCATCATACAATTCACCAAATTGAAGGATTTTAGTATTGTCCAAGATTGTCGCTTTAAATGCACTTATTGGTATAGCATGCATTTTGTCTAAAAAACAAACTTTTGAATTGGTTTAGAAAATATGTAGTAATGATATATAGAAACTGAAGTGAATTAACTTTTAAAATTAGGTATGTATTAGCGATAGAATAGAATCTTAGTTTGTCAAAATTATTTTATCTTGAAGATTTTGAATATCAAAACTCTTATTCTAATAACACTTTGAGCAATTCATGATCAAACTTTGAAAGCAAATATAGTACATGCTTGATTTTATTATTGAATCTTTTAAAATAAGCCCACATGCAAAAAAAATTCCAAGATGATTTGATAATGAAATAACACCTTTAGAAATGTAAACTATTCATAAAAATTTGAACATCTTATTTCTTCACACGTTATTATGGACATGGAAAAATATTATAGCTCAAATTTTCATGCACAACCTTGTTTTCCCTTCCATTTAGAATTTGTGATTGCACTTTTGCACTATGATGATTCACTACTTTTTAAATAAACATTAATTTAGATTACATACATGTTAACCTCTTTTTTGGGTCATTGGTAGAAGACATCACTCTACTTCAAGTACCTCTATTTTTTGGATAATATCTATTACCAATTTCTATCTATGAATTTCTAAAAGTTTTTAAAAATTACAAAGTTGTACATTGTGCCACAAGAGTTGGTGAACTATATCATGCAAACACCAATGTGAGGTGACACATTTTATTTTAAAAACATATAATTTGAAGTAACATTTTTATAGTAAATCTATATGAAGTGACAATAACTACATGGGTGGTTGCAAGAATGATTGGTTGATTTTGTACCATGTGGGCTAGTACTTTCTATACAATGACTTTTTGAAAAAAATATTTAAAAATAAAATAAAATATAGATAATTAATATAACACTAAAATAACACACCACCAAAATTTGAGACCTCCTAAATATAGGTCAAAAGAGTGACCAATTTTTGAAGAAGATAGACTTTGATGTTTAAATTATTAGAAAATAGTAAAAGATAAATAAAACTAAAAATTGTCCATTTGTAAAGATTTGATGGTGACATTTCATCTAAAAGACAAGCTTGAAACCATCTTCAATGTTTAGAAGTGTGTGCACTAGAGAGCCCTATTTGCATAAATGTGAAGGATATAAAATATTCTATTTTTAGATGCCCCTCCAAAGTGGATACAAACAAAGAAGGATTCAATTCTACAATAGGTCCCTAGAATACAAATACTTTGATTTCATGGGATCATACAATTTAGTTATTATATTTACACAAAAGTTTAAGTCAAAAATCAGCATACATTCACTATACCTATATATACTATACATCCTATATACATCCAATATACCTATTTTACTCTCAAAAATCAACATACATCCACTATTTGTTTATATCCTATGTTAGTTGTAATAACTTCAGTTGCTTTGTTGATACAATGTAGTAAAAATAATATTTTTCAATTCTTTTGCCCCAATGTTTTTATGTCACTCTATGTTTGAACTTATGTAGTTTCTAAAACTTAAATGTAGTGAGTCCCCTAAGACATTCTTTCATTATAATCAATTTATTTTAGAAAAAATTAGTTTTGGAGATGTTTAATAGATATAAATTATTTGACTGGATATTTTTTCAACAAATTTTTCACAAATTTTGGAATTTACTTTTTGAAATGTTTACCAACACATTACATGTGATTTGGCTCTCGGGGAGGGCTGCGAGTTCCCAACTTGACACCCCCCCCGAGAACCGCCGATATCCGCTGTTCCCGGCCTGTGCTGACCTGGCCGAGAGATGGCCAGGTCAGATTTTTCGAAAAAAAAAAAAAAAAAAAAAAATTAACTTTGTTTCTCAGTTTAAGGACATAAATTTATTTATTTATTTATTTATTTTCAAAAAAAAAAAATCTGACAGCGGCGTTCTTTTACTCTCGGGGGAACAGCCCTGAAACGGCCCTTAAAATCCTGAAATCTCTTCTAATGTTTTTGTTGATCCAAAGTACTTCTAGTACATTTGATGTAAATTTGTTATGAAGAATACAAAAATTTTAGGGAATTCTAAGAAATAGTTGCTTCTTGTATTGTAAAAACTAAATCTTGAAGAAAGCTCTCAAAAAATGTCATTTGCCTAAATTATTTATATTGCAATAATTGTTTAATTTGGTTCATTATTATTGAACAAGTTAGGACACCATGGTGATTAAGTTGCAGTTTAAACACCCCAATTATTCAAATTTCTATTCCACCTAGTAGTCTATGAAAAAAATTGATGCTTTAGTTTGAGTAGAATATATATTCATTCAATTGCAAAGATGATCTAATAAAAAATTAAATTTCAAGATTTTAAAATTTTGAAAGTAATGCATTTGTACATGAATAAATTTGTAAATTATTAAAAATTTATAATTGTAATTTATAAACTTACAAATTTTAAAAAATTGGATGTAGTTAGGTTGTAAAATTTAAATTTAAATTTTTTTTAAATAGATTTATTAATTTATTTAATTACTAAATTTATCAATTTATAAAATTAAATATTTCAAATTTAGATGAAAGAAGATTAAAGTTGGATGACTAGTGCACTATTTGAAATAGTGTGAAATATTATACACTATGTTATATTAGTCATATCTATAAAAAATTGAATTTTGTTATTGTTACACTAACTTGAGTACTCAAAATACCAATATTTGGAATCAATTCTACAAAGTTGGGCCTATTAAATGGGCACAAGTAATTTTAAATAGCAAATTTATAAATCCTTGAGGATAAATGTTTATAATCTATTTTTTTAAGTGATTAATTTTGTAGTGCTTATCTTTTCACAAGTAATTTGTTGTCTTTGACTCCAAATATGAATTCAAATATTTCAAATTCAATAATTGGTGGTAAATAATAAGTTTCAACATTTTTCTTAAAGACCCCCTTTCCCACAAGCCTCACTAAAAGCTTGCTTACTAATTTACATTTGTTTGTTTCCCTACTAGACCACTTTATAAGACCATCATGTTTAACAATCAACATCCTAATGTTGGAAGTATTATTTTAAATGTCTTTAAGCATTTGGCACTTGAAATTAAGTATTTAATAGTTTTGAAAGAAGTAGTTTCATATTTTTTTGACACTTTTCTTGATAGGCTCCATAACTCTTTAGTCTTTACAATGATTGACATTATTCTTTGTAGAATCTCCAACTTCCCTCATTTCTTGAGGAGCTCCTTAATTGCTCTGCAAACCCTTTTGTAAATTCCATATGTCAACACTCTTCATCTCTAAATTTCCTACTAAACTTCCATAATTTTCTCACATCTAGACTTAGAATTAATGTTTATTTTGGACAAGTCTCTTATATGATCCCAAATTTGATTTGAATTAACTACATATAATACATGTGGATCAAATTCAACAATTGTAGTGCCCAAATGAATTTCTACCTCTAATTTTGAAAGATATGAGTCTTGTCTTTGCATTGTCCACAATTCATTGAAGAATATTTGAATAGCTAAGGGCACTTTTTCTAAGATTTGGTGAAATTTCCCCCCCTCCAAATGTTGATGCAAGGTGAATTCGATGCCATATATTGTATGTTTCACGACTTTGAGAATTTGTAAAATATTCCTAGAGCATAAAAAAATTACAAAACCACTTGAGTTGCATTCTTCTTAAGTTCAATAGTAATATTGTAATTTTTCTTTTATCATTTGACCATAGAAATAAATTGACCCAAAAAAGCGTTGCAATTAGATATTTCCACTTCAATTCTTCCTTCAATTCTCTACATGAGTTATAGTAGGACATTATGATATTATGTGCTTCCTAAATGTGCACATCTAATTTGCATAGAAAGAAGTGTGAAATATTAGGGCACCTTCAAAAATTCAAAGAATAGTTAATATAAAGCTCAAGGTATGATTTCTTTCTTGATTAACACTTGAATGAAATGCGCAATATTTAAACACCTCCAAAACTTTAGAAAGTATTGCACCTTTCCTCCATCAATTGTTTATAACATGCACAGCAATCATCCATTTTATAACGAAAATCATCCATTTGGCTTCTAAAATATTGCTATCTCGAAGTTGCGAGGTGCGTAATGTCAGGACGCCTTTCCGTCACCGAATGTTTGAATCCTCAGCGTCACGTTCATGGCGTCCTTGCCCGTTTTCGCGGGGGCGACCTCACCTCCATTGCAAAGAATTTTGCTTCTTCTGAAAGTTAATTAGGTCACTTGCGTTCTTCTTCTTTCGGTTGCTCTTTCGATCACAGTAGCACAAAACAGATTAATCACCAATCGGTGCAGTGTAGCGTACTTCCTGTTTCGTCGGCGAAGAAGCTGCGGGGATGGTCTCTTCCCAGTTTTTCCCCCCGACCGACGCGCGGGAGCGTTGAGCTGGAAAATGGTGGCTTAACTAAGGTTACGCGCTTTCGTCAGCATTGGAGTCTTGATCGTATTCTTGCTCCAAGAGGTTTGAGATCGTTGAGGTTTTGAGATTTTGCGGTTTTAGTTGTGGCGAGCGTTGTGTATGTGGATTAGCAAGCGGAGTAGTTTGTTTGTTTTGGTTGGAGGAGGTCAAGTGTCGGAGGTGAGGAAGGAGTTCGTGTTGGTGATTTGGAAGGGCGATTGGCGACGGGGTATGCGGTGCGATGGGGGATCTTGTGTATAATATCGTCCCTGTGGACGATAACGCGGCCGCGAGGGATCATCCCGCCGTGAAGTTTCCTGAGGTACGTTGCTGTTGAGGCCTCTTCTTGTTCGCTTGTATGAATCTTGTGGCATTTTTGGATAATTGAATGGGTGAGGTGATGAACGCGTTTGTGATGGAAGCGAATCGCGTCGATGGAGCGGGAATTGGGTTTTATTTTAAGTGGAAGTTTGTAATTTGTGGCGTCTTGTGTTCGGGGGGTTGGGTTGGGTTGGTGAATCTTGTGGCATTTTGGAAAAGCGAAGGGGTGCTCATTGCGACAAAACGCCTTGTTGATGAAACGAATCGTCGGTGGAGCGGGAATTGAATCTTTTGTGTTAGGGGAAAGGTTATGACCAGTTAGTGCCGGCAGGTAGAGGATGATTACAATCTACTAGCCCTTTCTCTGGTGGTTTGTGAACCAGGTGCCTAACCCGTGAAGACAATTAGCTTTTGAATTTTGGAGCGATTCGCATTGGCTTTTTGCAACGGACACATAACCCTAATTGAGCTTCCAAGCAGATTGTAGACTTGATTGGCAGTATTCATTATACCGTGATATCGACACTAGCCGCAGTGGCATCATGACATGGTCTTTTTTAGAAATATCTGAGTTTGGAAAAGCCCTAGGGTTTTAATTTTTTGGATGAGTGAATTGGGGCAACTGTTTATGTAGGGCAATTAGCGAAGCGACCTCTACCGTTGCAATGATATAGGGTTTTCCAGAGGACCTCTGAAGTGTTACTATCACAAAGATCTCGGAAATATCACTGATGTTCATCTCGAACAGCTCTTCTGAGTGAAATAAGAGAGGGCAGGATGTCGATCCAGTCTTCTTGGATGATGGAGATTCTGTTATAGTTCACGAGTGACCACTTTTTTCGGAATGACGCGTACTTCGTCTTCTTATCCTTAACTTCGGGTTGCCTGATGCTAGCATGCTAATTTTCAAACTTTAGGTTATGATTGTTTACAAGGTGAAAATGTTTTGCTTTCTATTTTGTGCTCCATGTCAAAATCAGTTCAGCACATCTTATCTCGCCTTTGGCGTTGGGGCTACCGGATTCGTTATTTTTTCAACCAACATTGCGACATCTAAGTATCTGTCCTGGGCAAGAAGAATTGATTTTCCTTTCTGTCGCTTATCGTTGCGAGGCAGGAATGGGATATATGAAATGCGTATTAAATCTATGGTTTCGCAGTTCTGTCAAAAAGCGTGTGGTAATTGAACAGGTCAAAGCAGCAGTCCGCGCGTTGAGGAGCATTGGTGACTTACGAAAGCCGCCACAATGGAGGACTGGCATCAGCGTGGACGTTTTGGATTGGCTGGGTTGCTGGTTTGGCTTTCAGGTGTGGTTTTGTCCTTGAAATGCCTCTTTTGCACCTTGAAGTCGTATGTTCACTCCGATTACTAGTAATTTGCTCTAGGTGTTTTGCGGTCGAGATGTCATTTTGCCCTCCGGCATGGCACTCTTCAGTCTACTATAGTAAGTTTGATATCTTTCCCTGTGTGTTTGTAGAAATCAATGTTCTGACACAGATTCTGACGTTGTGGTGGAAAAATGACAGGATTCTAATGTAAAGAATCAGCGGGAGCACCTGGTTCTTCTCCTTGCCAATGCTCAGATGCGAGCCACTCCTGAGTCAGCTGATAAGGTTGAGACGTTTTGCCCTCATACTTGATTCCATTTATTTGCTCCGATCTCTAGAATAGTGAAATTTTGAGCGTAGCCGGGTCCTTGAATTTATTCAGCCTGCGGATGCTTTGTTTTGTTTTGTTCTTTTATTAACGGGTCGACCTTCATCTACACTCTTGAATAGGCGTGAGGAGAAACAAAGACGTTCTGGAAGTAGAAAGTAGTTATCAATGATAGTTTGGATTTAGATACAATGTAGTCGTAGAGTGTGACACAGTTCAAAAGATGAAGAATGTATAATAGTCCATGAAGACTTCTGCAAAGTAACGCGTATGTTTTCATAGACCATGGTTGCTATTCTAGTTGAGTAGTATGTGCACTATTCTAGCATTGTTGGTGGGCTATTATTGTGTTGAATTGGGTTCTTTCAACTTTGTGAAACAGTTGGATGGCAAAGTTTTAAGGAAGATTCGGCGGAAGGTGACAAAAAATTATGAGTCTTGGTGCACATTTATTGGAAAGGAGAATGTGTTAAGGTGCGGTTCACTAACGCAATCTTTATGGATGAATAAAATCGAAGTTCTGTTTCATACATCTTGTGTGCTCATAATGGAAAAGTCGGCCTGCTGTGACCTTGACACTGCGGCTTTAGATTCACTTCGTTTGAAGTGATATGAATGTAGAGAGAGAATACAATTTCTATTCACGAGGACTGATCACAGAACTTGGTCCCTGAAGGTTGCCCCAAGTTGTTTCAGTATATTTATTAATCTTTCTGCAGAGCATATATAATATTTAATATTGATATCTCTGAAGGCAGGAGTTTCATTGCTACGTTGCCTTCCTTGTATGTTTAGGTTACCGTCTGGTAAGCAAGCGGGGGCTGAGCGACAGGAACTGTTGTACACCTCACTATTTCTGTTGATTTGGGGCGAGGCGGCAAACCTACGATTCATGCCGGAATGCCTTTGCTTTATCTTTCATCATGTAAGACTCTAGGTTGTAGGCGTACAAAGCATGCCTCAGTAACAAGTCGTCTTGAAGCCGATACGCCTAATGTTGTTCCGCATTACATATAGATAATCTACGTCTGTATTTTGCTGCATCTTGTTTGGCATCTTGCTACAGATTCTTCAGTAGATTTTCTTTGAGAAGTTGACGCTGTTGACTCTACCTCGAGTTATTTACATAGTTGTTTGCGGCAAATTATTTGCAATGTCAGATGACTCAGGAGCTGAATAAGATGCTTGAAAGAGATGTGTTCGAAAACTTCAAACCGACAACCTGTGCACACAATGGATTCTTGAGGCTGGTGGTTTCTCCATTGTATGAAGTTGTGGGGGCGGTGAGTTTTTCCTACTTCGGTAGTGCTGGGGCAGACCGTAGTCATTTAGATTTAGTACTATTCGTCTGACTTGAGTCTGAAAATCCCATTGTGATCACAATTGTGAGATTGTCCTCCTTATTCCTTTCTGTCGAGAGGTCTAGGCGAAGGCACTAATAGTAGTATGAATGCGTTGGTGTAGGAGGCAGCAGTAAACGGATCTGGAAACGCTGCTCATTCAAGCTGGCGAAACTATGATGACATCAATGAGTACTTCTGGTACAACGCATAGCTTTTCTTCAGTAGTAATCGCTTTAATACTTTTATTATCCGTCCAGTTCTAATATGAGCCCGTTTTAGCGTAGCCTCCCTCTTTCGGCTTCTTACACATGTTGTTCTCTTGTATTCTTGTGAGTCTAAGAAAATTTCTAGTGATACTTTTCTGGTGCACAATGCCTGGAACTTGAAGTGCGAAACGCAACCATGGCAACAGTCTCCAGCGTATGTGAAAGGCCTGTAGTGTGAGCTGACTGTGTAGTTGGACATTGTGGACAGGTCTGAACGATGTTTCACTCATCTAAAATGGCCGATGGACGGAAGTTCTAATTTTCTGGTCAAGCCACAGGTCAGTTTCTCTACTCTACTCTGCTAGGGATGTTTGGTTATTGATAGCTTATATTCTGTATTCGCAGGGGTAGAACATCCTCCAGGTAGTAGGGGCAAAGTTGCTTTTGTGATGGGAGGCAGAATAACAATCTCTAAGTTGCATGAATTAAGTATTGGGAGCTTTATGGTTGCAGGACGTGAGGAACGGAGCGAAGCACAAGGTAGGGAAGACCGGATTTGTGGAACAAAGAACGTTCTTTAATATTTTTCGAAGCTTTGATCGACTGTGGATAGGTTACATACTGATATTACAGGTGCGTATCAAATGGGGTTGATATTATACCGCATGCTTGATTATTATTTCATCTAGAGAGATTCTGAGAAGCAGATTCCTTAAAAGCGAGAGTACAGTTTTGGCATTGTTGGCCGTATTCGGGGGCGGATCTTGAGGCCAACTGCCTGAGTTGCACGTCACTGAAAGTTTGAGAATGACAATCTTTCTACAAACGGGCCATTTTTCATGACCTGGTCTTGAAATGGCCACTGGTTCATCAAAAGAACATCCCTCTTGCGCATTTTATGAGGGCACGGCAGTATATGTGCTGACACTTGGATCGCAGGTGTTGAGGTGACGTGATTTCCTCTTGGACTGAGGTAACTGATACTTTGACAACATCTTATCCAGGCATGTATAGTTACACTATGGAGTGGGCAACAAAGAGCTCCTTGGGTTGAGTTACGAAACAAAGATTCTCTGGCTCGCTTGTTAACAATTTTCATCACTTGGTCAGGCTTGCGTCTTATTCTAGGTATGCTATGAATTTTTAGCTCGTTGCATGTAAGAGTTGTCCTCTTCTGACATCTGCTCTTCTTTTATAAGACAGTGATCTGCTTGTTTTTGCCCTCACATGCTATTTCTTGTTCTTTGAGTCTTGGACACATTTATGTATGTGGCTTATTGTTCTTATTTGTCTTTCATTATCATTTGCGAATGGGATCTTCTTACTTTAATGAGTGTGCATAATAAGCATACCTCTATTTTTAGTTGCTTTTTTCTCTTCTGCAAGAGCTTTGCATTGATTCAGAATCTTGGGCGTTGTGTCCTTTTTAACTTCGACATCTTCCTCTCCTACATACTAGTGGATCTAATTGAGATAATTATGTTGGCGCAGCCCTGCTTGATCTGGTAATGATGCATAGCCTGATTTCATGGGAGACGTGGAGGACTGGGTTGCGAATGATATTGAAAGTTCTGGTGGCCAGTATATGGGTTATAATCTTCTCAATATTTTACAGGTCGAGATCCAACTTTAATGATTACAACGAAAATTAGAATAGGTTACTTATGATCAAAGCGCGTAACCTCTATATTGCATTCTTTAGTGAATGTTATAAGTGGTTGGGAGGAACGCTCATCACCATCGTCAATTTACTTTTGTTAATTCTAAAATTCGCATCTAATATTGTGATAATCTGTGATGTCTAAACCTGCAGCTCAATGTGGCATAGGCGGCATAAAGATCATGCCTGGTCTTCTGCTGCCAATTCGCTCTTCGTAAGATATTTGTACACTATGGGAGCTTTTTGTCTTCCTGAAGGGCTGGCACTGGCATTATTCATCATACCGTTTGTGCGGAATTTTTTGGAAAAGTCCAGATTCAGATTCTTTCACCTCTTGACCTGGTGGTTTCAGGTATGCACGTTTATGATCAGACGTAACGTGTGATGGTTCGAATTGTTGGATATCTGCAATTACGTGATATAATGTCTATAGATTTGATCCTTTTTGTTTTCTCAGATTATAATGTTCGTGGTTCTCAGGATCTTTGTGCATTGTGATTTGTACTTGCTATCGTGGTCGTTTATGTACTTCAGCTTGATACACTTATCTGTTGGCTTCTATTACAGAGTCGCACATATGTTGCTAGGGGTTTAAGAGAGGGTATCGTGGATAACTTCAAGTGAGTTCTTTAGCTTTTGCAACTTGTCTGTTTCGGTTGTCTTGATTAGTAAGGGGTCTTGCTTAGCGGACTCTGCACGGTAATGTTCACTTTGTACTGAGTGCAGGAAAAGTGTATGCCATTCCCAAAGTCTAGATTACATTCTTCTCTGGTTATTAGTTCGTATGTGGAAGCTGCTCCATGGGTTCTAAGAGATGTATGCCCCGATGACAAGTTGTAGTTAGAAAGCACAATGAATATTCAGTACTGACAACCTGAATTCTTCAGGTACACACTGTTTTGGGCTCTCGTACTGGCATCTAAGTTCCTTTTTAGCTATTTTCTTCAGGTAAACTCGGTGTGGAGGTACTTCATGGTTTTCTCTCATACTAATCTAATAGAGAAATTCAGACGTAGAATCTTGAGTAGAGGCGTGCCTGTCTAACCCGTTTCATTGTACTTGCAGTTAAAACCGCTGATAAGGCCAACAAAGGAAATCTTAGAAATCACAACTATCGATTATAAGTGGCACCAAATCTTCGGAAAAGGTACCCCTGACAATTGATGGTGTCTGGAAAATAAATCTGTGACTGCTCTGTGGTTTCCAAGAATAAGACTCATTAAGTTTGGAGTTTGTCTTGTTTTTTGTGATTGTAGGCAACAGGGTTGCAGTGCTTGCTTTGTGGGCTCCTGTCATATTGGTAAGTCATATTTTGAAGCCTATTTTCTGTTTCATTCTATCTTTAGTTATGTCATGCTTCTAGAATGGTCTTTAATAAAATTTGCTTCAAAGCTTGGAATTGATCAGTGCGAGTAGCCATAAGTTACTTGTCGCTCAACTTGGCAGTATTACTTGAGGGAAATTCAAGTACTGATGATCACGATTTGAAAAGGTGGGCGTGAGAGCCACGTACATATTTATGAGCTTTTATTAGTTCTCAGTCTTCCTTAAAATTCATTATTGTGTTTTTGACTTGTATAAGCTACTGCTCTTCTTGTTCAGATCTATTTCATGGACACACAAATATGGTATACCATTTGGTCTGCCCTGGTTGGAGCGCTTGTTGGGCTATTGGATCATCTTGGAGAGGTTCACTTTTATTCACTTAAGTTGTAATGAGCTTATCTGCATCATGGCATCTCTTTGTTTTTCTGTGTGATGTCATCCGTGTTTTCTTTTTTGTGTTGTTTATATATGAGGTATGGAAATAGATTTTTGGATGCTGCTTTGCTCTCTTGTAGGGCTAATTCAGGATAATTAATTGATAGGGCTGCTTGCATGACTGATTGCGGAGAAATACGTCTTTCAAGAGCTTCAGGATTTTGATTATCTGGTTCATGTGTTTGAACTTTCCAGATCCGGAATGTCCATCAGCTTAAGTTGCGGTTTCAGATGTTTCCTGGTGCTGTTCAGTTCAATCTTATCCCTGAATCTTGGGGTGCTGGCGTTAGAGAACCGTAAGTCTCGTCATCATCTTGAAATCTTTTTCTTTATTGCACCTTTTCACAAGCATTTTGAGTATGGCTACCGTTCTTGAAATGGAGAAACCTATCTATTAGACCTACTGGTTAATTAGCATCGCAATCTCTTGAAGCAAACGCTACTGAAATTATTTCAATCCTGGCTAAGTATGCAAGCATTGGCCTATGAGCGTGTTAATTGGGTGGAGTTCAATTCGTTGTACTCGTCTTGCGAAATTCTCGCAGATGACATTTTAAGGAATACAATAGCGTTAAGAAACACACCAACTCCATTTAAGAACATTACGGTAGTTGCGTTATTCTAAGTCTTCTTAGGTATAGACGATTGAGCATAAGTTTAGTTATTGCGTAGCCCTTTCAAGAATCCTCGATAATCCTAGTATGTACTCACCGTCTCCTGCTTTTGCGGGGTCACAAGCTGGCAAGGAAAACAAAGTCATTCCTTGTATGATATGCTGATGTATTTTTTTAGCGTTTCAGGTACAGCTGGTGGGTTAACGTGAAAAATTTCTTCATGCGGATCAGGCTCCGTTATGGAGCGCCATCTCAGGAAGCAAAGGTGACTGTAAGCTCTTCGTATTAGGTTCATGCTAGCCTGGCACCGTTGGTTATTCCATAGGCTTCTAAATGTTTTATTCTACAGGAGGAAAGTATGGAAGGAAGACGCTTCTCGCACATCTGGAATGAAATTTTGAAGACATTCCGAGAGGAAGATCTTATAAGCAACAGGTTTGTCCTTTATTCTCTCAAATGTCTTGTCACGTCTACATGGATTGAGAGTCTCAGCCCCACCTTTTACCTCGAGACGCCATTTTTTATGCTTCGTCCTGCAAAAACCTTGTGCAGGTGAATCTTGAGTTGGCTTTCTGTGGGGGGTATTATGACTGTCTCTTCTTTGCTTTGAGTCTTGAATTCATATATGTTAGGCGCAGTGATTTTTTTTGTTGGATCCGCGATAACCAGTTACTGTGTAAGGTCTCCGTATGGATGTAATCATCGGTTGGGAATCACCGAATTTATCTCTCGATACTGTGCAAGATAATTGTGCTCTTTGACTTCAATAAGTATCTCTTGGATTTTAGAAGTGGGTAGTGTGAGCTTTTACTTACTAGAGCTTTTTGCAAACGTATTTTGGAGGTGAAATCTAGTCATACCAGCGAATACCTGTTTTCTTGACAAACTCTGTGCTGGGCTATTTCTTGATATTCTTACAGAGAGCTGGAGCTATTAGAAATACCAACTCCAGTTTGGAATATTTCGGTGTTTCAGTGGCCTTCAACATTGGTTGCAAATGAGGTATAGAGTTTTCTATGTTTGTTTTATTGTTTTGACATCGACAATGTAGGATTCTATGGATTGCGAAAGCTACAAAAAGTTTGAAGTTTAGAATTTAAGAACGATTAAAACAGTGTTGCCGCCACATTTTGAAGTAGGGATCTTGAGTTATCTAGCTTCTAGTTTACATTGATATTATGGAGGTCTTTGATGGCTGTGTGCTTGATTATATACAGCATGCCCTCGTTTTGTGCACTCCATGGTATTTTGTTTTGCCTGAATCTTACTTCCATGGGCAGGTTCAAACAGCCTTGGATCTTCTTAAAAGTAAAGACGGGGGCGAAGGTATGGACGACAAGGCTGTGTGGAAAAAAATTGTCAAAAGCGAGTATGGGCGATGTGCTGTTGTGGAATCTTATGAAAGTATCAAACATATTCTAGTGTACAGAATTCTGAGACTGAATTCGCCAGATCAAATTATGGTGAAAAGTCTCTTTGAGGATCATTTTGATAGAGCTATCAACCAGCGGAAAATTTCGGATGCCTTTACTTTGTCCAAACTTCCTGGAGTTCACAAGTGTGTCCTTACTCTTGTCGAGAATATTCTGACGCATAAAACAGACGAGGTACTTTTTGAACGCTTTTCAAATATGGGCCAGTCAGTATTAATGGGTCTTCTCTGCCGCTTTTGTCGTGTGCGTCAATGAGATGATTGGTTTGGTTTTAGTGAATTTATTATTTGGATGGGGGAAGTTGACACGGCTAGACTTTTTAATGCAACCTCATTACTTTTTGAAGCTTGACCAAGTTACGGCAGTAAATATGACTTTTCTCTGCTGTCTAGGTGGTTAAAGCTTTGCAGACTTTGTGGCACTACGTTGTCAATGAATTTCCCAAAGTCGAAGAGAAGACTCTTATCAAAGAGAACTTTGCTCGTCAGCGTTTGAGTACAGCTACTGTTTTCAAAGATTCGGTAGTGTTACCTGGCGCGGGAGATAAAAACTTCTACAAGCAACTCAAGCGGCTGCAAACTACCTTGGAGACCAAAGATACCCTGCTGAGTGTTCCCAAGGGTTTGGAAGCCCGGCGCCGCATTTCATTTTTTGCCAATTCTCTCTTTATGACAATGCCACGAGCCCCACAGGTTGGTTTTAGCGCCTGCAAGTTTTTCATGTAATAACATTGTGTTAGCAGTGTTGGAAATATAGATAGTTATATGGAGGGCATCTGTATTGTAGGTCCGTTTTAGTGCGAAAAAGGCTCGAGATTGTTGTTTGAAATAAGTTTAGCTCCTGGCTTTTAATAGGTCATATTGTAGTCACTTTGAGATAGTGATGTTAATCGTGCTGCATTAACCAAGGTCGTTTGGGGGAATTGACATGAAGGGGATGGTAATCTGCACCTCTTGTCTTGCCCATTTCGTCAAGATGCGGTTATCTTTCTGGTTCTGATTTTATTATTGATTCTTGATTTTTTGTAGGTGGAGAAGATGTTTGCTTTTAGTGTTTTGACTCCTTATTATGAAGAGGAGGTGATTTACTCCTTGAAAGACCTCAACAAAACAAATGAGGATGGCATCGACACGTTGTTTTATCTTCGAACTGTCTTCGCGGGTTGGTTCCAAAGCAGAAACTAATCTTCTTGTCATTTCTAGGGCTTTGAATCTTATAATTGTAATACTCATGGATTGTGAGATTTCTTTGTGTGTTTTGTTCTTCATGAAGATTACATATTAAAGTCTAATAGAAACTGCTTTTCTGTTTAACATTTGGTCTTTTTTTGCAGATGATTGGAAGCATTTTAAGGAACGGTTCTCAAGTGTAGAAGAGACTGACAAGCAATTCATAAATCGTATGAGTGGACAAGATGATGCTGCAGAAAGTGGTAGTCAAACGAAACATGATTCAAAGGCAAAGAAAAAATCGGGGAAGGAAAAAAAGATTGAAGACGATGGTCTTGAACTTTGTCTCTGGGCCTCTTATCGAGGACAAACACTTGCACGCACTGTGCGTGGAATGATGTACTACGAGAGGTACGATCTTGTCCATGAGTGTGGTCTCTGTGCTCTTTGCGGATTTTATAAGGAATCAGTGATTACTGTAATTGTTGTTGGAGTACAATATGATTTTCGTCGGTCAATACAAGTGGATACTAACTAAATTATACCTTTGTTCTTTGCAGAGCTCTTGAATGTCAGGCTTTCTTAGATGCAGCAACAGAAAAGGATTTAAATGAAGCTTTAGGATTTAAGGAAATGATAGCACGAGCTTCCAGCAATGTCAGTGAAGGGTCCAGCAGGCGGCAGGAAGAGAGAATTTCAGACGATACAAGGGAGAGGCAAGTGCTTGCTACCGCTGCCATGAAATTTACGTACGTGGTGGCTGCTCAACTTTATGGGAAACAAAAGAAGAAAGGAGAAAATCAGGCGAAAGGTATTGCATATCTTTTGAAAACCTACAAAGGTCTCCGAATTGCATACGTGGATGAAGTGGAGACACCTAAGGGCAATCAATATTTCTCTGTTCTAGTGAAGTATGACCGGGCTGCCAATATGGAGGTGGAGATTTTTCGAGTTCAGTTGCCTGGAAAGCTGAAGCTTGGGGAAGGAAAACCGGAGAATCAAAACCATGCTCTCATCTTCACAAGAGGTGATGCTGTTCAAACGATTGACATGAACCAGGTAATGACACTTTTGTACTGCAAGTAGAGCAAATGGTGATCGTCAAGAATAGTTGATGATTGTTGGGATTTGGAGCGGTTTTGTTTCGTTTGCAGTAGAAAATGTATTATTTTTTTATAAAGATTGCTTTCTTAAACTGCCAGTATTCATTGTCTGCTTTACTTTCCTAGACAGTTTCTTCCTCTATGGTGGGGAGCCTTGTAATTGCCACTCCCCTCTATACTTAGTCCCGACTTTAATTGAAGTAATACTACCAAACGGCTTGAAATTGAATCTAATGATTTGGTTTGTTATGCTCCAGGAAATGTACTTTGAGGAGGCTTTGAAAATGCGTAACCTCTTGCAAGAATTTGACAAGCGTCATGGTGTCCGCAAACCCACAATTTTGGGAGTCCGGGAGCATGTCTTCACGGGTTCAGTCTCATCGCTAGCTTGGTTCATGTCAGCTCAAGAAACAAGTTTTGTGACGCTAGGGCAGCGTGTTCTGGCCAACCCATTGAAGATTCGAATGCATTATGGGCATCCTGATGTTTTCAACAGGCTGTGGTTTATGAGTCGAGGAGGTATCAGCAAAGCATCCCGAACCATCAATATCAGTGAAGATATTTTTGCTGGCTTCAATTGCACCCAGCGAGGTGGCACTGTTACCCATCATGAATACATTCAGGTGTCGTTTCTGCTCCAGTATTGTTTGTCAACTGATTCTTTCAAATTGGTCTTCTGTTTAGAACTGACTACCGTTAGTGCATCGATAATGAAGGTACCAACTAATACTTCAGAAGCTAGATATTTGGACTCATAGCCGCATGGCAGCTGCTGCTGTAAGCTATTTTACTGTAGCAAGTTGAGACATGTACTCACAGAAGGTTGTATTGGTTGAGCAGGCTGGAAAGGGCAGGGACGTGGGACTTAACCAAATTGCCTTGTTTGAGGCCAAAGTGGCGAGTGGTAATGGTGAGCAAGTGTTGAGTCGAGATGTGTATCGCCTGGGTCACCGACTTGATTTCTTCCGAATGTTGTCATTCTACTACACGACCGTGGGATTTTTCATCAATAACTTGATGGTCGTTCTTACAGTATTTGCCTTCTTATGGGGCCGTTTCTATCTAGCAGTGAGTGGGGTAGAGTCCTCATTAACAAACTCCAAGCTATTGAGCAACACAGCATTATTAGCCTCCTTGAACCAGCAGTTAATTGTACAACTAGGAATCTTGACAGCACTACCTATGATTGTTGAGAATGCTTTGGAGAATGGTTTCACCAAGGCCTTGTGGGAGTTCTTCACGATGCAACTGCAGTTGGCTTCAGTATTCTTCACCTTCTCGATGGGCACCCGGGCTCACTACTTCGGTCGCACCCTTCTCCATGGTGGAGCTTCTGTGAGTTTCTTTTGACCTTGCTTCTCCACCGAGATTCCGTGATAGGAAATGCCTTCATTGCCAACGGCTCATTATTTGCGTCCATCTTCTACTACTTTCTACCTTGTGTGTATTATTTTCTCTCTTTCACCGTCAAACTCCACAAATGTTTTTATTTGAGATTGCTTGAATTAGACTCCTCGTTTCCCACTGTATTTGAATCTGTTCCTCGAGTCATTGCTTCCTCAAGTTTTCGTTATTGGTAGCCCTTGTATCGTGGCACTGGCTGATACCTTATTATCTGATTTGGGGATGTGCAGTACAGGGCAACTGGTCGTGGATTTGTGGTGAAGCATGAACGGTTTGCTGTGATCTACAGGCTTTACAGTAGAAGTCATTTCGTAAAAGCGATCGAGATAATAGCACTCCTAATTGTGTATCTGATTTATGGGGGCCATCGATCATCGAGCACTTACCTACTAATCAGTTTGACTAGTTGGTTCATGGCGCTCACATGGCTACTAGGCCCATTCATTTTCAACCCTTCTGGTTTCGACTGGCTGAAGACTTTGGAAGACTTCGAGGACTTCATCGGTTGGCTCAAGTACAAAGGAGGCGTCATTGTGGACGCCGAGCAAAGTTGGGAAAGGTGGTGGATGGATGAACAGAAGCACCTCAAAACCACAGGGCTCTGGGGGAAGCTAATGGACATAATCCTCAACCTTCGATTCTTCCTCTTCCAATATGGAATCGTCTACCAACTGAAAATTGCTGCGACCAGCCAGAGCATATACGTGTACATTGTCTCGTGGAGTTACGTGTTTGTAGCAGGTATAATCCACCTGATCATTGCCTCTGCCAGCCAACGATATTCTACCAAAAAGCATGGTCTGTACCGGGCCATCCAAGCAATCCTCATCACCTTAGTTATCGGAGCTATTGTGCTGCTGAAGATTTTCACTCAATTCAGCTTGAAGGACCTCCTGACCTCTTTACTCGCATTCGTGCCCACTGGCTGGGGCATCCTGCAGATTCTCACTGTACTTCGAACTGACTGGCTTGAGAAGACCGCCATCTGGCCAATTGTGGTCAATGTGGGTCGTCTTTACGAGTTCGGCATGGGTCTCATCGTTCTGGCTCCTGTGGCCATACTTTCATGGTTACCAGGCTTCCAGGCTATGCAGACGAGGGTTCTCTTCAACGAGGCCTTTAGCAGAGGACTCCACATCTCACAGCTCCTGGTAACTGTTCAGAAGGCCAAAAAGTCAGAGTGAACTCGCTAATTCAAGATTTTGCTCTCCCAGCAAATCACGGTTTGTTTCACATAGTAACGCCTTGCTTTCTGCGTCGTCTTAGAGACGTCTGCTCCCTAGCATTTTCAATAGAGCCTCCAAGTTGCATTATTGTGTTGAAGATCACTGTTGGTGAAACCCCCTTGGAAGGGCCAGCTACGACCCTAGCCGGGCACATGGGAGTACATCCCTTTCTGCCATTACAAATGATAACCAGAGTGAAAGGCGGAGAAAGCTACAGTGGTCGCTGCCGGGTGACGCAGCATTACCTGTTATAGGCCAATCATGTATCCCAGCAGGAGGCTGTCTGAGGCCACCTTTTTTTAGGTGACAAAAAATCGCCTGATGGCGAAATTTCTGTTCATAATGCTAAATTTCAAGTAAAGTCTTGTCTTCTTATCACCGAAACTTCATCTTTTTTACTCTTTTTTTCTTGAATGTTTTGGCCTGAATAGAAAACAGCTTTATAGTGCAAGGGGAAGAGAAAATCCCGTTCATTTTATTATTCTTATCCATTTTGAGTGTTTTTCAATCCTCTTGACAATATCATTAATAGAATGATAGCCTATAGCTACATTAGAAAATTTGTAGAAAATCTCTGGTACTTTGAGTGCCTTTCCAAAGGGTACACAGTCTCCTGTTCTCCTTTTCTTTTACACATTCGACTGTCTGCCACGACCAAGCACCCGAAGTCGTACTGTATGCAAGTGAGAAAGATGGCCGCATGATTCTGGGGCTAGTATTCTGCTCTCGACTCCTACTCTTAACGTAGCCCATTCTTTTTTGTTGTTGTTTAAGATTCTTTTCACATGTACCGTGTATTTTAAGTTGTTGTCTATTTTTAGGCGAAAAGGAAGCTAACGAAGATGCGTCCCTTGTAGCTTGTGGGGGATGGAAGCGCATCATCCGATACAGTGCGGTGCAGACAAGCCGAAGACAGGCGCGCAGTGAGTGGCCGCGGCCCCACAGAGAAACGAAAAGGACGAAGTTTGGCGCCCGACCGAGGACCTGGAGTTTAGTGGAGTCTCTTCGTCTCTCACTCTGACTCTCTTCCCTTCCGTCCATCCCAATGCTCAGACCACTGTAGCGTCAGTGCCCAGCCGCATTGATTACAGTGATAACCAAAGGTAGGCGGTAATAACTTCAAACGTGGAACGCAAGTCAGTCGGCAACGTAGCAAGTCAAGCGGTGGAATATGCCGTCCACCATCTCCTCCTGTCGAAGTTCGTCGGAGCACGGCACCCCCAGTCCACCACCAACTTGCTTAAGCTTACCAGCGCTTAAAGCAAGGTACCCCATCCTTTCTCTTTCTCTTTTCCCTTCGCCAACTCGTGGAGGCTCCCTTCTCTTCCGCACTGACTGCGCTAAAGCATCGATCCTGTTCTCTTGCACTTTCGGCACCCGTCGCTCCCTATCGCCATCGTTGAGGACGTCGCCTGCTGATGTGGGCTTCGTGACTGCGTGGATCTGTACCGGTCTGGTTTTACGTTGATCGGTTGGTCAGATCAGTCATTCTCGCGATTGTGGTGATGTGGGAGGGACTCTTCGGTTGCATGTGTGCGTGTTCCACTCACTCACAGGGTAGGCTCGGCACGGGGGTCCGAATTCACTTAGCACGGAGGCTAGGCACTTGATCGTCCTTGTTCGGCTCTCGATCCGGGTTTGATTGCGTCGTTTTGATTCTACGTGAGAATGTAGTTGCAAAATGACTTAATCGGTGTTGGTCGTGTTGGTGTGCCCGAACAAGGATGTGAGCTCCTCTGTGTCTGTCTGTTCGTGCCTATTGTTGTGTCTTTCGTTTGTTTCGTGTGTTCTGTTTTGTGTCTGTTTTCTGCTCACGAGGGGGGATTTCATTTCTTCTAGAGCAGTTCTTCAAATTGGCTTGGGGTTATGGAACTTCTGTGAGGGGGATGTGAGGGTGAGTCCCTCGGCCTTATTTTGTGCATCAATCTTTTAGGCTAGGCGTGCAAACTGTCAAGTTTATGTGCTTGTGACGAATTGTCTTTTCCTCTTAGAACACAATTCATGTATATACAAACTTACTTTTGGTAGGTCAGTTTTCTGTGTTCCTCGTTCTGAAATACTCTGTCCTTCGTTTCGTCTAAGTTTGTACTAGTGGTCTCGTTCCAATTTCTTCGTGAGTCGTTCCCTTGGATGTCGGTTTCTTGTTTGTAAACAATCTGTTCTTCGCTGTGTTCGTTTTGTTCCAGTTTGCATTTTGTAGTTTCGTTCCAGTTGTTCTTTGTGATTCCTTTTCTTGGAGTTGAATTTACTCGTTCTGAACCACTGTCCTGCGTTCCGTTCGTTTCGTCCCAGTTTGTGCTTCTTGTGCTCGTTTCGTTTGTTGTGACTCCGTTCTTGGTAGATTTGGTTTTCCTCTTTTCTCGTCTTAAGTCCTTAACAAGTGACGTGTAGTTCGGACCCCCGTGCTGTAAATACTTCTGAGTCGTTGAACACCGGTACTATGGTGCTTGGAGACGGGGACATGTCTGCTGCGGAATCATGGATTACCCACTCCCCTCCACCCAGCAGCACATGTTCTCCAAGTGGAGAGACAAACGGAGAACAATGGCCCAGTTATGTAGAACCTCCGAGTTTCTCTCCCCTTACTGCCCAAGCTGAACACCAGCGTATTCACGGGCCAGTTTTAGATTTTAGTTTTTTATGCGCTCCTCACCCAGTTTACCCTCCGGCATACTCCCTTCCCCATCCACATGTCACGAGAGCAGCCAGTGCACCATGTTTCCCTGGAGAGCAGCAGCGGCAGCAGTACTTGCTGGTGGCGTCCCCAGCTGATATGCAGGCCTTTCACGACAGTATGCACGGCAGCATCACCCCCGCCCCTACAATTTCCAGCTTCCTTAGAGACCCCAGAGTTTTGACGTTCTCTTCTCCGCCAGCCATTTCGGAGGAGGATCTATTGCGTTTGCAGAATCTCACCACGCAGATCGCTCCTCCGGAAGGAGTCACACAGAGTGCATACAATTTGGCTCCTAGAGCTCCAGCGATGAAGAAGACGAAGCGCTTCCGTGGAGTTCGGCAGCGCAGGTGGGGCAAGTGGGTTGCCGAGATTCGGCAACCAAAGAATCGGAAACGCATTTGGCTCGGGACCCATGACACCGCGGAAGAGGCCGCTGTTGCGTACGACACAGCGTCTTTTCATTTTCGTGGAGCCCAAGCCTTTCTCAACTTTCCTCGTCACTACATCAACGACGACGAGTCAGAAGAGCAAGGAGCAAGCGACCTCACCGACACCGACACCGACACTGTACCTGCTCACAGCAGCTTCGCGAGATCCTCATTTGAGGAGAAGCTCCGGAATCTTGATTACCCTAACTGTTCCAAGGCGAAATCCGGGGGCGGCATTTCAACGAAATGTCACCCTCGGATTGAGCCTGATAATCAAATTGGGTTTCAACACATTCCAGGGCACTTTCCTCCTTCCACCCGTGAGGAGCTTGCGAGTTTCTGTGACAGTACGAGTGTTGCAATTGATGACCACCTCCGTTTTAGAGCAGGAGGTCACAACGTGTCAGGGTCGATGACGAGCAACTGCTCCAGCCCTTCGAACTCGTCGGTGATCACCGATGAGCAGAGTTTGTGTGATGGCGATGGATTCTGGGCTGACGGCAGCGAGAACTTCGACATAGATGAGATATTTGGGGATCCGTCTTCTAACCTGGAAGACATCCTCAACTTCGTTAATACTTTGGATACTTCCACTTCGTCGTCTTCGTCTTCTTCGTCGGAGGAAGCGGGTTCTCCGTTACCTTCCTCTGGAGAAAGTCCCTCTCCACTGTTTTATCATTGGCGACCCGTCTGATTGTGTGTCGTCACCTGCTTTTGTTTGGTTTTTAGAGTGTTGTGTTTTCCAGATTTCCACTTTAGTGAGGTTGATCTTTGGTTTGATTTCTCGCCAGTCGTGATTTTTTTAGTGTCGACGGGTGAAAGAGATTAAGTATACCACTGGCTCTCTTTTTTGATAGAGCACAAGTGGTCAGAGATAGCAGGGTCAAGAGATAGCTGCATCCTGCCGGATGGACCATTCCACCAGGGATGCCATTTCGAGCATTTTGCCGGGCAGATTTTTTGCTCCGTTGGAGCTGCCAGGTTGGAAGCTGCTTCGATTTCCTGCAACAACACATCCCAAGTGAAAATTTCTTCTCTTTACCACTCCTATCAGTATTTTCATGTGTCTTTGGATATTTGTGTTTCAATAGGATTTTCAACGTCTGTACGTTAGATGTTAGTGTCCAGAGGTTGCCTCTTGGCATATATAAATAAATCATGGCTCCTCTGACACAGAATTGTGTTGAATAAATAACAACTGCCTTCGAAGTAGTTGGTTCGTGTTGATGTTTTGCTTCTGTGTGGGAGCTGATATCTGTGGTTTGCAAGCGTGGCTAATATTTGTACCCACTGCGCCTGCTTGAAATAAAATACAATATCAGATTCAGTGTTTTCAATTTGATTTCAGCTCTGTTCGTGTTGATGTTTTGCTTCTGTGTGGGAGCTGATATCTGTGGTTTGCAAGCGGGGCTAATATTTGTACCCACTGCGCCTGCTTGGAATAAAACACAATATCAGATTCAGTGTTTTCAATTTGATTTCAGCTCTGTTCGTGTTGATGTTTTGCTTCTGTGTGGGAGCTGATATCTGTGGTTTGCAAGCGGGGCTAAAATACTTGTACCCACTGCGCCTGCTTGGAATAAAGTACTAAATCAGATTCAGTGTTTTCAATTTGATTCAGCTCTGTTTGTTTTTCTTTCTTGCTTCTCCCACCGTATCTTGTTCTTGAGTTAGAGCTTTTGTCTCGGTTGGTTACACGTTTGAAGTTCCAAGTATTAACTCGTGTGTTAAGTTAGTTCCATTGTTGGTTTTGTGGGTTTGCATTTGTGAATTGGTCGGTTCAATCCAGATATAAGTACAGTATGCCTCGTGTAGCTTCCTTTGTTGACTTGGTGTAATAAGTACTGCACATCCAATCTGCTCAAGTGGAATTGGACCGCTTTTTGTGTATGAACAGTGTTCAGCACTAGTGTATCACTTTTTTGCAATACCCTCACTGTGGCCGCCTTTTTAAAAAATTAAAATAAAAAGTAATCAAATCATCCTAGATCGTATTTGCTTGAGATCATTCAAAAGAGAATCTAAAAGTAATCAAATCATCACAGTATTATTGACAGAGCAGTGTTGATTGCCTATCCATTTCATTGTCAGTAGGTGCACTATGGGTGCTAGTTAGTAGTGACTGTAGCTGCCTATGGTAACGTGATGAAACTGACCTTGTTGCCCCTACTTATCTTACACCTGACAAGGAGGGCATTTGCAAAGTGAATCTAGACAAAGGTGTATCTAAATTCATTCTTAAGGTTCATAGTAACAGTAATGTTGTACTCCCTCTGTCCCAAACTGATCTTCCTCTTGGTTTCAATTTTTTGTCCCAAAATGACCTTCTTATTGCGCTTTGTGATGTTGAGAATTTGGGTCAATTTCAGCTTTTGATTGCTATTTAGGACAAGCAAAACAACTCCAAAGCAATAGTTCCCCCCTTCCATCCATGTAATCTTCAATTGAAAGACTAATGAAATGATTGAATGGGTCAATCAACATTGTTCATTTTTGTTTTTTGCATCTCTTTTGAGTGTTACCCGATTAAAGGAGATGAAGCTTTGGGAGGTGGTAAACAAGTCCATGTATGGTCTTGGGCCCATACTAACTACAGCCACAAAATGACACCTCACACTCATCAATTAAGTGCCCATTGGGGGTCCTTGAAAATGCCCCCCAAAATCCCACTTTTTAATACTCCAAAAGTGCACTTTGAAAAGGGTTCCGAAACTCAAAGTTTCTAGGACACTGGGAGTGCACCGAACTCTACTTACATTGTCCAATATTGAACATTTTGTCCAATACGAAGATCACTTTGGAACAGAGGGAATATTTAACACTAGAAAGACTAGGTCCCCTATGACCAAGGTAGTCACCAAAATACTTTGATGGTTGAACAAATAGATGAATTCTTTGTTTCTATAGTTAATCCCTAAAGGGCTATTGTCCCCTTAAAAGACAATGGATATGGGGTAGATTCCAACTGTCTCAATTTTTATCATGATTTTTCGAAAAAAATTCTTAAGATAGAGAATTGCATTAGCTTTCTAGAAATATAATTTTTATTTCAATCGGTACCCAAAGCAAAAGTTATACCACTATACACTTAAAATTGGAGAGATCAACCAACAAATAAAACCACAAAAACTTGAAAGTAATTTTTAAAACTTTTTTTCATAGATTATATTTTATCTGCATGGAAAGCTTTGATTCATTCTATTTGGATTAGTGATGTGAAAGTTATAGAACACCTAATTTTATGCTCAATTATAGCATCTTCTTGAGCAAAAACTGTATTAGATTTGTTATTGAACTCAATTTTCAGAATTTTTCCAAATCTCACAGTTAGGATTAGTGTGTTTCAGTTCCATCTTAGATATATTAACAATTTAGATTTTCCTTATATCTTGTACCTATTCTACTTAACAAATTTTTTTTAAATGAAAATTACATGTTTTATTTTAATTTTTTCTCATAGACTCTCAACTCAATTCCCAACCATAATAATTTAAACTTCAAAATTGTCTAGTGCAAAAATTTTAAGTTATAGAGGTTCAAAGTCAAATCATTTAGTCATGCAAGGTGGAAAAAAACTAGCTTTCTTCACTTTAAATGCAAACATCTTGCAATTTGTGTAGTCAAAGTTTCTGAAATTTCTTCCATACAATTCTCATACTAATTCAGTACAAGATTCTACAATTAGTTGTGCGAAAAAAGAAAAAAAATCAAAGCTTTTTTGTTCTTTAAATAGAAATGACAGTTTTGAGTGTTTTTTGACAAAATGAAAGGTCATGGTCATGTAGGGTTTTACAGTGAAGTGATCTATTGGACCTTTTAAATTCACATCGTCCTTATAGGGTTAATGCCAAGTGAAAAACTTTTAATAAGATAGTTTAATAATAGAATTATGCTCCAAGTCTTATTTAGTTGATTAAGTACCAAATTCTTTATTCTTGATCCTAATATATGTGAGTAAATCTTTAACAAAGAAACAAAAAAATATGTAAAGAAACTACAAAAACTTGGACATGTGTTTCAAGTACCCGCACTATGTATAAAATTAAGTTTTTAAAAAAAATTAAATTAAATGTCAACCAACTTTTCATTTTAACAAATTTTATAAAAGTCAAGTTTTAGCATGATTCATGATACAAAAATTTCATAATTCTTTCAATGGGGGTGACAACTCTATTTACAATCAGATCATATAAAATTCACAAATTTAGAATTTGATTGCATGAAACATTAGGGTTGTTTTTAAATACATCCTTCATTCAATCACCCTGTGTGTTTACTTTCATATCTCAAAACTACATGTATTAAAAATTAAAATTGGATAAAATACTTCTACCATCAATTACTAATTGCACTCAACAACTTTAGTCAAATCAATCATTGGAGTTCACAATAAGAGATTTAGAGTTTGAAAGATGAAAAAAATTGACTCTTTGATACCCTTTCTATTTTATTTTTCACTTTTTCAATCATAAATACTTTAAACACTGTATTTTCTAAAGTGGTTGGTGTTTGAGCAACAACTCATGGAATTAGGTAGGAACGCGTGGGTATTTGAGAGTGAACAGGTCCCTTTCTACTTGCACCCATGCACCCACACATTGCCCACTTAGTCCCATAAGCTACTAATCAACCTCTACTTAGGCATCCAAGCACCACTTGTTGTCACTGAGTAACCCATTGCACTCACTAGAACACCTTATTGCAGTAATTACAAGTGCCCAATCATTTTTCTTTTCTTGAACCCTTAATTCAAGCCCTATAAAACATGAGTCTATTCATCATTATCCAATAGTGACAATAAGTGGTACTTGGATACACCAAACTTGTTGATCCCAACCCCACCCAATGTGACAATTCTAATGAGAGCCTATGATCCATTTCAAATACACCTATTTCCATTACTTCAAAAATTCCTAATTTATTCATGCAATGTCCAAAAAATGTAAGCCAACCAAATTTGGAATCCTCTTTATATTTCAAACATGACCCTGCTAAAACTTAAAATAATGTAATACGAGGAGGAGCCCATGCTCAAATGCTTATTCATACAATTTCAAGTGCAATTACCTTATTTATTTTTTTCCTCATGAGATTGGCATTTTACACGCACATCGCACAAGAAAAATAAAAATAAAAAAGGGCAAGTGCTGCATAAAGTGAAAGTGGTCTCCCCCTTTCCAAACATATCCATTCCCATCTGAGTCAGCCAGAAAAAGATGCTGCCTTTCAAAAGGACCACAAAAGCACTCTGCGCACAACTTCCCTGCAGCTGGATCAACTCTAGATTCTCTAGGTTCTCTAGATTCTGCAGATTCTTTAGATTTTATAGATTCTCTTTGGATGTGTTTTTGGAATATATCACTCTATCCAAAATCAATCCATCACTCTTGTAACATTGTTTACCAATGAGACAAGGGGGGCCTTTTTGCATCTTTGAAAAGGGGACCCATCCTATAGTGAACAAAATTGTTTTATTGATGCTTCCTTAGCCACAACCCCAATCTTTGAATTAATTGATAAGTTCCCCCATGGGATCTAACAAAGCATAATACCTTTCTAGCATGGGCAGGACTATTGTATGGTTATACAAACAATGCTATGCTAATGATCAATAGTTTTAGGCAAACATTTGTAGGGGGTAGTTTTGCAACTAGATCACTATGCACCCAAAAGAGGCAGTCACACATCTGGTTTGCCATTAGTTGCCCCCCCCTCTCCCAAAAATGAATAGGCCGTTGATTCTTTTGTTTTAATTGCTTCTCCCTCCAGAATGTTGTTGATTCCTCAAAATTTCTTAAGCCGTTGATCTTTCAGATTGAATCTAAGTCATCCATCCAAATACAAATACAAAATCGGGGTACGGATATGGATACGGACACAAAATTAGAATACGGTATATAGTATATGGTATACGGATGTAGATATTTGGTATTAGAATATTGTACAATACAGATACAAATACGGATACGATATATGATATACGAGATTTTCATTGTTCCATATTGTTTGTCATGTTAACCTCATTCAAAAAATTACAAGGAAGGGGAGGGGGATGAAAAATTAAGAAATTAATTTTAATTAAAATTTTTTTTTAAACTCGGGGTGGGGGTGGGTTGGAGGGAGTTTAAAATTAATTAATTAAAATTTTGAGTGCATAGTGATAGAAGTGTCACTATGCACCCAAAAGTGGCTGTAACAGCCACAATACATCCATGACAGGTCACAATTAGGTGTAATTTACTTTAGTGCAATTGACAAATTGGATAGCATAGCAATCATTTTAATCCACACTTTTATAGATAGGTGTCTTTCTAATTCTAGAACAATCGACTATTCTTTAAAATTGAATATAACATGTGAAGATTTATATTGTACTTTATTGGCAACTTCAAACAAAATAATTTATCTTTTTGAAGATGTTGCCACTTGTCATGTTGTGATTGGATGAAACTTCTAAGAAAATATTGAAAATATTGAAAAATAAATAAATTTAGAGAAGTAAAGTGCTTAAGTTGCATATAATGTAGACTAATAAATTAACAAGTATGTATGTAAAAAAATTAAATGATGGTACTTAACTACGAGAAGTATATACTATACCTTGAAAATCATATCTATAAAGATTAGATGTTTCAAACTAAACAAACAATTTTCCTAACTAATTTTGAGTGAATGCCATATTTAACTACTTTTGGACTATTGAAAGTCCAAAATTAATAATGGTCATCAGGAGATTCCACGATGCTCATCGGGAGATCTCACAGTCATCGGAAGATCCCATGACAGTCATCAAGAGATCTATACATACATGGGAAGGTCTCACAATCAATTATTACCCCGTGATCTTTAGATGTTTAGTCCAAAATTCATTGAATAGTCCAGAAGTAGTTAAATGTGGCATGACCGACCTTCTGATGTCAAACTTTTTTTTTCTCAATTTTTGCACTCATTTTGATCCATGTATTTGTAATTTTCTTAATATCATTTTTTTATTTAGCTCACAGTTGATGAAAATAAAACAATAACTCTCATTTTTTCACTATTGACTAAAAAATATATCTAAAGGACCCATAGAAAATTCAGTTTGTAAAAGGAATTTCAAAACTTAAAACAAAAAAGTTCAACTTTTAAATGAAAACATGAATCCAAATTAGACATTTTGGGTTTTAGTGATTGAAAACAATTGAATTGAACTAACTTTAAAGAAAAAAAAATACTATCATTCAAAGTACAACTTGGCCAAAAGTTTGAATCATGTAGATTGTGATTTTTGTAAATTAGTGTCACATGCATTAATATTTAGGACAATCAATGTTCCTACTAAAGGATAGTAACTATACAAACTAACCTAGTACTTCAACTTTGTTATATGATAGTGAGGCTAATATGAGCAATTGTGAACTTGAAAATGTTCATTTAATAAACTAAGGTGTTTCCATTCCAAGGTATGTGTACCTATAATTGTCACTTGAAATGAATGTTCTTTGTACATTTTAGTTGACAATTCTAGGTGCCCATACCTTGTTGGATATCTAGCCAAGTTATATATGATAGCCCATCTTTCATCTTGACCTACAAAACATGAAAAAGCATAGAATGTATGAGCCCATGAACCTGAAAGTTTATATTATAGACACCTTCTATGGTTATAGGTGTCTATACTATAGGAACCTATGTTATAGACTCTTTTCATGTTATAGTATACTGATATATGTTATAGATACATATGTTATAAACACCTTTCAAATGGTGGGAGGTACATACCTACAACTAGATTCAAGGCTCATAGGATCACGTCTCTCCACTCACATGCTAGGTTTCTACTATTAGTAGTGTTTCAACACTTAGTTCTAATAAACATTATTAATAGTGAAAACCTAGTGTTCCTAGTTGTAAACACTATTGATAGTGGAAACATAGAGTTCCTAGTTATAAACACTACTAGTAGTAGAAACATAGGATGTGAGCCTATGAGCTTTGAACACTTAACATAAAATGTCCTATGTTTCCACTATTCGACTATTTACAAGGGAGAATTGGAATGAGCAAACAAGCTTGATGGTTTTAATTTAGAGTATGGTAACTAGTTGCAAAACCTACCGTGTCGCAAAACCACTCCCTACAAATCCCTGCCACATAAAAATGTACACCAATTAAGTAGATTTTAATTATGCCCCATGGGGATTCTATACTATTATTAAAAATCAACATTGTATTCACCAAACAAAGGCAACAACAAAGAACTACTCTTCTTGAGAAAAAAACTAATTGGTGTAAGGTAACAGAAAATAACATGCCTCTCATTATCTAATACTTGATTACCACGACTACCATCCATGCAAGAATGGACTCCACTAAAGTTATGATGCATATTATTCACAAATTCTAATAAAATCACAACTCTCAACTACAACAAACTATATTTATATCATCCCAACTTTCTATTCGTAATTCAATCAAATTTATTAAATTGTCATGATTCAAGCGCCAAATCTGTGACATTCAAGTGCTTGGAGCTCTAGAATCAAAGATTGGTGTAGATTTGAAATTCTAGATGCCCATCTATTTCATGTAGCTCCGACAATTAGCTCTTGAAAATATTTATAATCTAAATAGTGGATGTTGGTTCTCTTAGGGGTTACTGTTTGACAAAAAAAATCCTGGGTTTATATAACTTAATACCAAAATGAAGCTAAAATTCTCGTGCCTATAGCAAACAACAATGGAAAACTTTGCTTCCCCGTAAAAATTGATAGAACTGCAATCAATTTGGTGGTAGATTCAATCTTAGTTGTTCCTCTGATTTATAGCTGGCTAGAAAATGAAGTGCAAGTGGTGCTTCAAGGTACATAAGGAAGTCTTGCTCTTAAAGTGACCTTTTAAGAGCTGATTGCATCTTGGGGAAGCTAAACTCCTTGAAACAATTTTCAGTAAATTTTTGTAGGAAGAAAAATGGAATTGGCATCAAACCCAAGTTGTTTCATATTTTTTGGACCTTTGTGGAATTAGTTATTAATTTTTGAAGTTGAAACACAATGATCACTAAAAGTGACCATCTTCTGAAATGTACATTGTGAAATCCAATGAAATTCAACACTATCTTATTAGAATGAAGGTGCCCATTTAAGAACTTTAACCCATAAACGAAATTTGTAGTTGTTTTTTGGCCAATGAATGATAAAGAATACTTCTATGTGGGGCAGAAGTGCAACTATTCATCTTCCAAATTTTGTGTGAAAAGGGTAGGTCTTCTACAATAGTTTGACTTCCAATGAGTACTTTGGATTCTTTTTAAACTAATGATTCACACAATATCCAAATAGGATTATACTAGTTAGATGGAATAAATTTCAGAAATTTTGACTGTACATATTGCAAGATATTTGCATTTAAAGTAAAGAAAACAAGTTTTTTTGCACATTGCAGGATTTGATTATTTGCCTTTGAACCTACTTAACTTAAATTTTTGGCACTATACACTACAAGAGAAAGGGGTGTTTTAAGTGTGTTTTAAAGTATAGTCCTAGAGATAAGATATCAAGCAATGACCTTTACGAAGGTTTTTAGTAGAAATTTACTAAGTATACATATATTTCTAGTAAGTTTTTACCAAAAATCTACATAAAGGTCATTACTTAATATCTTATCTCTAGGACTATACTTTAAAACACACTTAAAACACCCTTTTTTCTTGTAGTGACAGAGTTTTGATTTTTTAATCTTTATCGTGAGGAATTAAGTTGAGAGTTTAGGAGGAAAAGAAAAATTCAAAAAAACTTAATTTTCATTCTTAAAAAATTGTTAAATGCCATATTTAACTATTTTTGGACTATTAAAAGTCCAGAATTAATAATGGTCATCAGGAGATCCTACAATGGTCATCGGGAGATCTCACAGTCATCGAGAAATCTATACAAACATGGAGAGGTCTTACAATGTTATTACCCCATGATCTTTAGATGTTTAGTCCAAAATTCATTGAATAGTCCAGAAGTAGTTAAATGTGGCATTTAAGTAGAAGTAGGTATGACATAGAAGGAAAATCTAAATCAATAATATTTGTAAGACAGAATTCAGATGCACTAATTCCAATGTTGAGATTGTTCTAGAAAGAAAACTAAACCATGTGGATTTTTTTTTTAAATTGTAAAAATTGCATTCAAAAATGAATCCTACAAGTTGTTTTTTCAAGAAGATGCTTAGATTGCCCAAAAAACAAGATTGTCTATAACTTTTACATCACTTATTCAAATGAAATGAATCAAATCTTTCCATGTAGACAAAAATATAATCTATGAAAATGAAAAATGAAAAAGTCAAATTTTTGAATCTTTTTTATGTAGCTCAATCTTCCTTGTTTTGAGCTTATCTAGGTATAATTTTTGTTCCTGGGCATCAATTTAAAAAAAAATTATATTACCAAAAAGATAATTAGTTTTTCTATCTTCAAAAAAGTTTTTAAAAATCATGACAAGAATTGAGATTGTAGGTACTTGCCCAAAATCCAATTTATCCTTCAAAGGGACAATGGGCCTTTAGGGGGTTAAGCATTTCAACTTGTAGGATATGGGAATTTTTTTTCCCAAAAATGAATATTTTATTCAATATAAATGCGAATTTTCCATTCAAATCCATTCCGGTCTCACCGCTTGTCCACATGAAGGCACATGTGACACTCTAAACTTGGTCCATGAACGAATGCACCAACCCATGCAACACACATGATTTATTCATTATTGCATCCAGGTTCTAAAGTAAAGTGCATATTTATGTAGTATAGAATGTTGAGAAATTAGTGAGGGGAAACCTAATTTCACTATTCAGTGTAGGTAATTGAAAGAGCTAGAAGTTTAACCCCTAAACGTCCAAAATCTTCTCCAGAATTCAGGGTTTGAGAAAAATCATTATAAAGTGCTATTTGGAAGAATACTTTGGAAGTGTTATACAAATAAAAGTTGTAGATTTTGAGTTTTAGATTCCATCTGTATAATTAGATTCACCAATGCCATTACCAATATTTTTTTTTTAAATTTTGAAAGGAAAATTCTAAAATTCCTTCTAAATTTGATTACAAACAAAATATTATCATTTTTTGAGTAAAACTTGTTGGAATGGATTTAAAATGAGGTTCTCTTGACATGGCACTTTTTTGAAATTTTTGTGTTCTTTAAATCTATGACCTCATTTTTGCAAATCCACTGATTTTGAACTAGAGTCAATGCAATATTGGCTTGGTCAACCACTTGACATACTCCCACATTTGTAATTTTAGAAAAATATGTACTCTAATAACACCAAATCCAACCATTAGATAGGACAACAACTTCATAAAGTATCTCCACAAATTATAATGACTTTCATCCATGCAATAATGAGAAAGAAATGTTAGTTCCAATTTGTTCATCGTCTAGAAACTGGACGTCAATGTTGAAATTAGTTTGGGATTGAAACATTTTGAATACTCTCATTCATAGAGGAACTCAATAGCTTCTCAACATCCAAAGAAAGCGAAACCAAACCTTAGAAGATTGATAAGCTGAAACTCATCAGCTTATCAGCTTGTAACATTGATATTAGAGTTGAAAGGAAGCACAATTATGACTAAATGCTAGTCTTTACAATAGTCTAGAATTGAAACTTTTCAACATTAGAGCTAATCGTAAAGTGTGTGCAATGTAGGGAATTTGAGAATTTGAGAAAAATATAAGACGAAACTCCTTGGAGCACCGAAATTGGGGTCTGATGGAGTTTGGTGTTGTGTTTTCTTTGTACTATTCTTAGTTAAGCCTTCTTCTGACACCATTGTTACAGCTGGGGACAACCTTTACGATTAACTCCATTATGTAGAAAAAAACATTGTTCAACAACTTATCAATTGGCAATCAAGAACTAACAAAATTGGAACCTTAGAGCATTGACATACAAAGCTAGAGGCAATGGTTCTTGCTTTTTCTAGTTGCCTATAGTTCTAGTAAAGGCCACTTTACACCTAGAGGCTAGGCCAATTTTTCATGAGGTCAATTGTACAAAATTTCAGCCCCTTTTGGACTAGAGGCCGTCTTCAACTACTCATTAGAATAAGATTATAACGGGGGTCAATTTTCCCATATGTAAAGGCCGTGGGGCCAAGAAGCTAGGCCAATTCAATAAAACCTAGAATATAGAGAGAGAAAGGTTGAAATTTCAAGGTTGCTTTACACCTAGAAGTTGGACCAATTTTCTTTGAAGTTGATTGTACAACATCCAACAAATTTAATTTGTTGAAAAAAGTAATATTTAATGTAAAAAAATGTTTTTTTAATTGAAATTGACATTGGCCCCTAAGCCAAGATTTGGCCTCCCATTTTTGGTGCACCCAATTTAATAAGCTAGGGCCATGTCAGATCATGTCTTTTGGGATGAAAAAATTTATTGCACCAAATTAGCCCAACCTCTTGTTGTAAAGGGGTTGGGACTAATTTCAAGGTTTTGTCCAATCTCAAGTAAAGATTCCTAGCCTCTAACATAGTAAATTGATTCGGCCTCTAGATGTAAAGCAACCCTAAGTCTCTTCAAAGTGGATTGGAGATCTATGAACCACCATAATGGTTCACATTTTAGAACATAGAAAATTTGAACAAAGTGAATTAAATTATATGTTAGAAAGTATTAGAACGGCAAATTAAACCTAAACTACAAAATAGGAAGTTTCCAAAAGAATACAATAGAAAATTTAGAAAATTAGTACTAAAGTTTCAAAATGTAATTAGATAAAAATGCAGAAAAAAGTCTAGGGAAAAAATGGGGATTTAAAACTAAAAAGAAGTTAAGCAAGATTTGGTAGAGTAACCAAATTAGGCTAATGGAAAAAATGATGATAAAATAAAAAACCAAAATACTACTAAGTAAAAAAATGAAAGTAGAATGAAATAGGAAATAAAAAAACAAAACTACAAACCCAAATGAAAACAAAACATTAGGAGTAGAAATTGAAATTAGAAATTAAATTGCAAACCAAAAAAATAAGAAGTACAAAAAATACAAAAGTGAATCAAACACAAAAGAGTAGAAGTAGGAAATGAAATTAAAAGTAAAGTGAAAACCACCAAAAAAATAATAAACACAAGAGAAGTTAGTAAACTAAAACTACTAGTAGAATACTAGAATAGTGAGAAAAAAACTAAAATAGGGATTTTAGAGGAATTTAAGGGGTCAATCGCTAAATTAGTGCAATTGACACTAAATTAGCACAATTGACACCAATTTAGCACGATTTGCATTTATTTGGCGTTTTTTACACTAAAATAGCGATTTGATAGTAAATGAAGGTAGGATGAAAGTAGTTAGTAAAAACTAATCCATTCGGAAGTTGGATATACTCAATTTTAGGGTTCCAAGCTATGTCTCTCTCTTCTTCAAAAAACTTTAGTGTGCATGATGTATTTTGAGAGCTTGGTGAAAAAATGTGATAAAAATGAAAAAAAAATGCTAGGAAGATGATTGCAATGCATTAGGGTTAGAAGTAGACAATTTGTCAAGTAGGTTCATTTGTTGTATGAGCAAAATGGGTGAAAAGTAGAAAGTGTTGGGGGTCATCTTGAAGGTTGATTTTTGGATTATGGGAGAATTTTAGGGTTTTTGTGTAAATGGGAAAGGATTTTGGGGTTGAGAATGAGAGCATCTACTTTGGAGAAGGATATTGGAGGCATTACAACAAATTTGGGTCTGAAATTTTGTGGACAAATGTGGAACAAGGCAAGCTCTCAAAGATCCTAGTCTTGATCCATTTAGAAGAAAATTGAAGCAATGATGGTCGTTTTCACAGAAAGAAATGTATTGCCACTCAAATGGAAAGCGACAACTTTGAGGAAGGATATTGGAGGCATTACAACGAATTTGAGTGTGAAAATTGGTGAGCGGATGAGGGGACAAGTTAGGTTTCTAATGAGCTTGGTCTTGGTCCATTTGAAAGAAAATTGAGGCGGTGGTGGCTATTTGAGTCAAAGGATGTTGGCAGCCGTTGCAATTTGGAGGAGCTCAAGTGGGTCAAGTTTGGAGGCCAATAACAAAGCGACCTCAACAAACAAAGTTCTGCATTTTTAGGAGGAGATCAAGTTTGAAGTCAATTCTTCAAAAAGACAAAAATCAAAAGATTTGGAGCTTGAACAAAGTGTTGGTGGCCATTTTAGTGAAGCATGGTCTGTTGCCATGGTATTAGTGGCGATTAGTTTTTCCTCTTCTTTTTTCTTTTTTCTTAGTTAAACCATATTAGTACCTTGTTAGTTAATTCTTTAGTGAATATTGAAGATAGTACTCACTAAAGCAATTGTGGTGGTAACCACAAGGTTTTCTCTTGGCCCTGGCCATGGAATTGTAAATGGTGAGTTAGTCACCAAAACCATCTATCATAATTGAACTACTTCCAAAATGTTTAGGGTACAAGGTTGTATGAAATAGACTTTTTATTGAATGCATGGTGAATTAGAGTACTAATAGACTTGTGATTGTTGATCAATTGGAGTCTATAGTGTAGATAAGTTGTGTGCTGAAATTATTGGTGAGGGTACAAATAAAACCATTTGGAGGTAATAATTGTCAATTTTTAGTAGTATTTTGTCAATGCACGTGAATTTGGTGATTTTTGGTGAATGTGTATACTATAATTAATTTTTAAGACTTCAATTGGTCCATTTTGGATCTAATTTGGAGATTTTTGTTAGGATTTTGGGTTTAAGAAGTTGCTCGAACCTCCTAGAAAATGTGGTGATTCTAGAACACATATTTGGGTGATTTTAGGATTGTTTCCCCTAATTGGCCCTAGAGCTTTTTAGGATAATTTGGAATAGTATGTGATTAAGAGTCCATTGCTTGAAAGGTCAATGGATGTAGGGTCCCATACACTCGGCCAACTCTAAGGGTGATTTTTCTCCATGCAAGAAAATCACTCACAGGATCCACATAGCCAAAAAATCTATTGCAAATGATGTGATAGAATTCAAAAGCAGGTTGCAAATACATTCATATCTGATCTCATTAATACTATTCTAACAAGATGTTCTCTAATACTTATCCAAATTGATTAGTTCACCGCTGACATTATTTATAGGATAAAAACAATTTGAAATTTCAAGTCTATGACTAACCTTGCATTGTAGGTCCAAATCAATTATCTATCCAAGTTTGATTACACCTTTTTAGAACATTATTGTTTGTTTGCTAATGAGATCTTATCAAGGTAGTTCATAGTATAATCACTTTACAAAAGTGTCTTTTAAATCTTCACTATTGAAAGATTTTAACTATTGCAAGCATGGCATTGAAGTAAGTCAAGTAACTACAGAAGAAAGTAGTAAAGTGCAAGCCATGGCAATGAAATATTCGACCTTTGACAATGGTGACTACAATTGCTATTGCTACTAAAGGTTTCCCGTTTGTCTTTGTTGTTTCCCTTTGTCTTGTCACTATATGCTCTTGGATCATTTACTCTTTGTATTTGATCTCATGCGTTTTTAGAGTTGTAGTTGTTTCTCATCTTCCTTAATCATGCATCTTTCGGTCTTCCTTCAAGTTATTTTCAAGTTGATTCACCTTTTGCTTGAAACTATTTTCCTCTTGATATTGTCTTTGACAATGGTGACTACAATCAATATTGCTATAGGATTTTCCATTTTTCTTTGTTGTATTTTCTTTGTCTATCCACTATTAGCTCTATGATCATTACTCCTTGTGTTTGATCTCATGTATTTTTAAAGTTGTAGTCGTTTGTCATCTTGTTTAATCATCCTTCTTTTGGTCTTCCTTCAAGTGGTCATTAGTTGTTTCACCTCTTGCTTTAAACTATTTTCTCCCCTTGTTCATTTTGATCATTCTATGTGTACTTCCGTGTTATGTACTCTCTTCAAGACATACTTTTGATTGTTTCTTGTAAATGAATATTGGTCTTGGTTATTAGTGCTCCTTGCTTGAGCAATTTTTTTCCAACTTGTTCTTGTAATCCTAGTGCTTTTTCCATCTTACTCAAGTTGTCCGTAAATGTTTCACCTCTTGCTTGAACCTATTTTGTCTCCTTGTTCATTTCAATCATACTATGTATACTTGCACTTCTTGCGCTCTCTTCTAAATGTACTTTCAATTTCTAGTATTAATTTTAAATGTTGCTCTTGGTTGTTACTGCACCCGCTTGAGCAATTTTCATCATCCACTTCATTTTTAATGTTCTAATCATTAGTCATCTTGCTCATGCTTTTTTCCACCTTTTTTTAGTTTGTCCTTGGTGGTCTTTTTTCCATCTCCGTTCAAGTTGCCCTCTATAGCTTCACCTTTTGCCTGAACCTTTGTTTATTTTCTTTTTTCCTTTGGATCGTTTTATGTATGCTTGCACCTTTTGCTCCATCTTGTGCTCTTTTGAAGTTGTAATTTCAAAAAAATTCTTTACATGTCACATAGTTGCCTCTTGCGCTATCTTGAAGTTGTCATTACAAAAAATTTGAGGCCAAAATAAGGCTATTAAACTTTCAACCCCTAGTGCAAATACAAGAAAAATTCAAATGTAAATTTTTTTCCCAGAAAAAAAAAATTGAAATCGCCAAACTAATATGGCACTACTAGTGCCATGTCATTTCTTGAAAAAAAATTATTATTATTTTTTTAAAGTATTTTTTAAAGTATAATTGTACTTGTATAACTGTCTCACGGGCTTGTTTAGATTCATTGTAATGTACTTTCAAGTATTTTTTCTACATATCACTTGGTTGCCTTTTAGGATTATGAATTGTAGTTGCTCAATCTATGGTTGGTTGGCTATTCATACATATAGAGATTTAGGGATGTAGAAATTTCAAGTGATTTTGGCAATTCATTGTCCAATCACCAGATGACCTTGAAATTCTATAGACTCTTGATTTAGTTCTAGTATATAATTAAGTATATAGCCAACCATTTAATCACTGACTTACTACAAGACGTCCAACTTTATCAATCATATGCTTTGAATTCTAATGCCTCCATTTTGTGTTTCGTTTCACATGCTCTTCTCTTAGTTTCATTATGCAACAACTGCACATAGAAAATTGTTTTAATAGTAGACTTTGGTACCTTTTGACTCAAACTACATAATCTTTCAATTGACATGATTATTTAAAGTTTTGACGGCATAGGATCCAAATGTTGTGTTTCATTAGATGGGTTTTCCCTACCGGGGAGGGCTGTGAGTTCCCATCCCCGAATTTGGTCGAAACTGCCGAAACAGGCCGATTGCAGGCACTGCTGACTTGGCAGAACAACTGCCACGTCCTTTTTTTCAAAAAAACAAAACAAAACAAAACAAACAAAACTTTAAATTTTATTTTATTTTATTTTATTTTTTGAAAAAACAACAACCCTGACACCTGCGTTAGATGGGGGCCGGGGGAACGGAGCTGGGAACGGGCCTGAAACGGCCCTCCAGCCCCCCCAAATCCCATCTAATGTTTTCTTTTAGATTTTGTAGTTACTTTGTGGATAAGTGAAGATAAAATCACAACAATTTATTTTAATCAAGTGTTCAAATTTTGCTCTCTTTTGACTTTAAACACTAAGGGCGACTTTACACCTAGAGGTTGGACTAATTTGGCAGAATGAATTTTTTATTTGAAAAAGACATGATCTAACATGGCCTGAATTCGATGAATTGGATGCACTAAGAATGGGAGGCCAATGTTAGAGCCATTGGTTTTTGTGCAAATCTCGTCAAGGAAAATTGGCCTAGCTTCTATGTGTAATGCAACCTTGAAAGAGGGAGAGGGAGTGGTTCAAATTTTTTTTAGGTTTTGTGGAATTGGTTCAGCTTTTTGGCCTCAAGGTCTTTATATATGGGAGAATTGACCCCATTATAGTCTTATTCTATTGGATAGTTGAAGATGGCCTTAAGCCTAAAAGAGGTTGAAACTTTGTGCAAATGGCCCCCAAAAAATTGACGTAGCCTCTAGGTGTAAAGTGGCTCTAAGGATGAATCCACAATTCAAAAGAGATACTTTTCCAACAATAAAAAGTTTGGTCTTGAATGTAAGCCCAACTAATGAAATGAAGTTTATGAATAAACTATAATATTTGTTCCACATTGAAAAATTCCTAAAATTAGGGTTGATTTTGAAAATTTTGAACATTATGCCTACTAATATGATCTATTGTTGTTCTATTTTATTTTATAATATCACAAAACTTTAGATATCACCATGATGTTCTACTTTGTGATACCTTTAAGGGACTATGACTGTTTTCACCAAAAATGCTCCCAAACTGCCATTTTTAGTACAAGTATCAAATTTTGAAAAAACGAACATTTTTGGACACATGTAACCATATGATCTTGTATTATGCTGACTTGAAAACACTTGGAAAAAATTTCACAAATTTCCACTGCATGGATTGCAAGATATGAGCTTTTGAATTTACATAAATCCTTTTTTTGGCCATGAGAAAAAATAAGCAAATGCACTTTACAAGCTCACATTTGTATGAAAAAATGAACAAAATAGTGGTGCTTCTTTGGATTCATTCTTCAAGGCAAGTTAGCTACATGCTTGAAAATTTTCAGATCATTTGGAATTGTACAACATATAGGAAAAAAATAGTAAGTGGAAAGTAGAGAATGATTCAAAATATTAAATTGTTAAGAATTTAGTTATGGAATTGGAAAATGCCAATACCAATGGTTGAAATGTTGTAATGAAAAATCTACATCCTATGATTTTATTTTTTTCAAAAAATATTGAAAATTGAGTAAAATAAAGGACTTCAAAGGTTAATTTTAGTGTAGAGAATACATAAATGCTTGTAAACTAAAATTCCTCACAACTTTTGACTCGTTGATCAAAATGGAATGATTGAAAGCTTTCCACATATGCATAACTCTAGAAAACCAATTTCAAATTTTGTTTTAGAAAAAAGTCATTTCTTATGATTTATCACAAGAATAACAACATATTAGACCATAACTTTTAACTCATATTTCCAAGTGTTGTGAAATTTAGTGCATATGAAAGATATTCCTTATCCCCACCTTTTATGCCTAAAACATGCAAGTCTCCAATCACAGGTCTCTACCCAAAATTTCTATGTTGCCAAAATATACATGCTAGTCCTTTAGGAGTTAATTCAAGGTCGATTTTGACATAAATTTGTTAACAATGAAAATTTTGAATGTCTTAAGAAATTAGAAATTGTAGATGTTTGAAATTAAATAAAGGATCTACTTATTAAATTAATTCAAACATGTTCAAATGGATGGAAATACTAATAAATGGATGGAAATTAATTTTAAATTGGATGAAATTTTTGAGATTCCAAAAATATAATAAAACTGGTGTGTTGAAACCTTGGGTGAAATCATGTTTTAAAATTCAATTCATCAACTATATAGCAAAATCAATGACTAGCTAGGGTATAAACCTATGGCTAATTTTTCATATTTTGAGTGTTTACTTTATTTATAATAAGAGTTTTATTTTCTATTTCTTCTAAAAATCATAGTAATTCAAATCCCACAAATTTAATTAGTGTGAATCCACTTCTAAAAAATAATATAAAACAAACTATAACAATAGAAAGGAAGGCTTTTGATGAGTGTCTCCTTCATCCAAGGCATACACACCTCTAATTGTCACTAATCATAACAAAACATAATCATGATTATTAAATATAAATATTTTTATTGGATCTTATTGGCAATTGAAAAAAGATTCCAACACACCTTAGCATGCATTGATTGGATACCATATGAATAAATTATGAACTTTTCAAAGTATTGTCTCCCAAGTGCACCAAAAATCAACACTAAACTCTCACATTCATGTTTTGATTGTGTACATCTTACCTATAATCAATATCTAGATTTTAAAGATGCTTTTTTGTCCAAATGTAGGTATCAAAGTTGGGATAGTTTTGAATATGGGTACAGTCACCTTCAATAAATTTGCGCACTTCCTAGTGTACATCTCTCTAACATTCCACAAGCCCCACACTTCAATTAATGGTATCAATTGAAATTATGAACCATTTTTTTTGAGGTTACAATTAAGAGGTTCTAATCTTGGAAAGGGAGTGCACACTTTATGGCACTTTATGGTTTCTGATTCGATGGAGTCAAAGATTTTGGAGTCAGAGATTTTCAAGTAAGCTTAGGAACTTGCACGCAAGAAGTTAATAGGAGTGTATCAATTTCGTCACTAATCAATTTGGACATAGATCAAAACAACCGGATAGCAAAGTTATTGCTCAGAGTAGTCAGCTGTGAAGATATTCAAGATATGTAAAAGAAAATTGCTTAAATCATAGAATACAAATTTCAGAATATGCTGCATTTCAAATTCTAGAAGATCTGCCTTGCTGCTAACAAGAACTGTTTTATCAGCAAGAACAGACTAAGCTTACTGCCAACCCAAGCGTCAGTGAAGTATAATTCGAATTCAAAAACCAGTGAATGTGCGAATTCATAAAAATGACAATTGTGTACACAGAGAACATACTCAACCCTCTCTAATTGCACCGAAAGGGAGGAGAAATGGACGTCTAAATGACCACCGACATGTGGAAGTTGTCGGATCTGATTTGAATATAATGCAGTACAGTTACAGAATACACGTCTATGTTAAAAAAAATACGGAAACCCTCACGCAACAAAGACGCCCAATCCCGAGAATTCCAAATTCACATTTATTGCCTAAGAATGTAACACAATCCAACGATTCACAGACCATCTAATTTCTAACTTGATCGTGATAAAACAATCTCTATGTTGCTGGTTTAGTTCCTTCGATTTGCAGTAGTATTTTTAATTGCAAAAAGTACCGCATATGAATGTGTAAGCCCCCCAATTCTCAACCTGTGGCGCAGCAATTTCTCTTCGGCTGTTCTCCCCCGACCTCGATGCCCGCCAATCGTTGACTACTCCCCAACACCGTATTCGACTTCGTCGACTGTGACGACGTTAATGGCTTCTTGCTGACTACTCTATAAATCTCCTTCACCACCGACTGGAAAGCGCTCGTAACGTTCGTGGCATCCATGGCCGACGTCTCGATGAACGACATTTTCTCGTTCTGGGCCAACAATGTGGCTTCCTCTTGCGACACTTCCCTGATATTGGCCAGATCGCACTTGTTGCCCACCAGCATCACCACAACACTTGCGTCCGAGTGCACTGCCACACCCCGACGCCAACCACTTCAACACATTGTCGCAAACGATTCTTCCCGACTAAAACGAAAAATTACAGACAAACTAAACGCGAAGCATCAACTCACAGCAAAACTTGCACGTCCACGGGTTAACAGCACAAAACACCATCCCCTGTCTGTATACCCAATGCCGACAACCAAACAACCTAACCCCACGCCAAAACCCAAACTCACGCAATGCCACATCCTCTCTCTTGCAATCCACTCCCCAATCAGTACCTCTGAGCTCGTCTAACCAGCGACCAACATTCTCGAAAGTGGCTCTCCGGCTGATATCATACACAATCAACGCCCCCACGGCGCCTCTGTAGTACGCCGAAGTCACCGCCCTGAACCGCTCCTGCCCCGCCGTATCCCAGATCTGCGCCTTGATTTCCTTCCCGTCGATCTCCATGCTCTGCGTCTGAAACTCCACCCCGATGGTGGCCTTGGAGTTCAGGTTGAATTCGTTCCGGGCGTATCGGGACAAGAGGTTAGACTTCCCCACCGCGGAATCGCCAATGAGCACCACCTTAAACAGATAGTCCTCGCTCTTGTCATCGTTGTACGCCATTGTATTGTGTTCTTTTCAGATCCACCGATCCAACAACTCCGGGGGGTGGGGGGGTGCGCTCTCGAATGATCCGCTACCCTAGAGATTCCGGCGCAATCCTCCTCCCAAAACACAAATGCACAGAGGATGGAAAGGAATTGCAAGCAAGGGCGAACCCTAAGGGAGGAAAATGGCAAGTGGAGCAAGGGGGAGGGCGGCAGAAGGGAAAGCAAGCGGAAACAAGGCGAGAGAGAAGGCCATACGGCGCAACAGAGAAAGCGGCGAACACTACGTCGAGGAGACCGTCTCTCGCTCTGCTGCAGCTTTCGGCCCCGCCCTTCCTCTCCATGTTCAAATCTCGACAGGGTGTTACGGGTATCAAACGGGTATCATAGGGACATGAAAAGGGCAATCGAACGGGGATCGAATGGGGATCCGTAGGATTGACTGCAGACTTCGGCGCCCGCCTTCCACGTCTTGTTCAAATCTCGGCGAACACTGCCGGGCATCAACGGATATCTAAAGGGTATCAAACGGATATCAATGGGGATCCATAGGACTGTTCGGACAACGTAGTCGACTCGTCCATGTGTGAGGACAAACCAGTGGGACCCAAAAATGGCATATGAAGCTGTTTGTATTTCATGCTGAGAAAGACGGATGACTTTCATTCAGACTTTTTCCTTGTGTCATCTCTAGGGAGACTCTATAAACTAAGGGCCGCTTTACACCTACACTGAATAGTGAAATTAGGTTGCCCTAGACTATAGTTGACCATGTCTGATAGTGTTAGATATGAGAAATTAGTGTGGGGCAACCTAATTTCACTATTCAGTGTAGAGGCTGGACCAATTTGGTGAAATAAATTTTTTATTCAAAAAAGATACGATTTGATATGGCTTTGAGGTCAATGAATTGGGTGCACCAAGAATATGAGGCCAATGTCAAATTTCAATTAAATTGTTTTGGTTATAAAATATTAATTTTGTCAACAAATCTGATCTATTGGATTTTGTACAATCGACCTCAAGGGGACCTCAAGGGGAATTGGCTCAGCCTCTAGATGTAAAGCAACTTGAAAGAGATAGAAAGGCTGGAATTTTCTAGGCTTTATTGAATCTCCCCGGCTCCTTAGCCTCAAGGCCTTTATATATGGGAGAATTGGCCATAGTTATAATCTTATTCTAATGAGTAGTTGAGGATAGTCTTAAGTTTAAAAGAGGCTGAAATTTTGTACAATTGACCTTAAGGGGAATTGGACCGGCCTTCAGGTGTAAAGTAATCCTAACTACACCTATTTGTAACTAAATAAATAATTAAGCATATTTCCTATTATTAAGTTACTTAATATTTTGTTGGATCTTGTTGGAAGTCAAAAGAATATTCTATGTATTTTTTAGCCACCTATGAATCAAAATATGAATTTTCAAAGTATTAAAGATAGGTATATCCAAAAGCACCCCTAGGCTAACATATTCAACAAAGACAATATATTTTAGGCAAGAAGTGTATGGTTAGATGTAGAAAGGGACAATGACAAGCAATTACGTTAAAGCAAGGTTAGTTTAATTCATCATATTACAACATGTGAAATGTGTTATTATTTTATTGCTTTTTAGACACATAGGAGGTGCAATGATCCAAATTGGGAATGCGATGTGTCATTGGATTCAATTCACCATAAATACAAAATTTTGCCACTATTGAATACTTCAAATCATGCTCCTTCTATGTCAAATACATGGTATGCTATGTTCTAAATTTGACTTTCTACACTTTTAAAGGTAATACACCCTCCTCAACACATATTTCTGGACAATTTTGACACATTGTTGTCAATGTGTTGTTTATCAAAATTGCTCAAGTCACAAAGGTTGAAAGTTACACTACCATTTTGTAATCTCAAGACTCATTTACACTTTGTGATAAAAAAAAATGGAAGCAAAGTCATTTATTTCACTTCCACTCACCCTTGCTTACAATTGCTCAACCTTTTTGGTTTACTGTAGATAAACCTTCTTGCTCACATTGTCCAATGGCTTTGAAGATAAGCAATGATGTTGTATAGTAACTTAATTTATTTTGTACTACTATTGCATCATGATCAACAAGCAAGCTAACATTTGTAAATTTAAATGGTTTGGATATACTACTAATAAATAAAATAACTCAAAAATGTCATAAAAAGTACAATACTTTAGGCTTCATACTAATAAAAATAAAACATGAAAATTTGATATTATTTTTCATTATATAAAATAATATACATTAAATTTTGTACATATTTACATTAAATTTTGTCCCAAGTGCTGCACTCATAATAGGATCAAAATGATTTTGACCTTAACATTTTCACCTAAAATTCCTATTTCAGTCACCTCCGTGACCTGGATTTGGCTAGAAACCGGTTTCCGGTTGTGAAGTTGACCTTCCTTTCATTCAAAACGAAAACCCTAAGTGAAATGCAATCAGAGATTTCTCAGTGAGCTCCTTCAATTTCTAGACTTGAAGTTTTGTAGAAAGAATTCGCGGATCAGCGATTTCGCTTTCAGACTCTCGTGGTCTTGCTTCGAGAATGAATGCAAAGCTTTTTTCCAAATGCTCAGTGACAACTTTCCGCGGACCGCAGTCAATTTGTGCGTTCTGCAACTTTTTTCCAAGCGTATATTGGGATGCAACTTAGTGATCAGGTATTTTCTTTCCTGGTTGACGAGAAATTGAAGTTTAGTAAGATGATTTCAGTTTGGCTTACGTTAGATTATGATGACTTCGAACCTTTCATCAATTGCAATTTTCTGAACCAGCCTTTGAAATTTATAACAGGCATGCATTTTCTTACAATTTCTACGAGCGCCGACAACACGAAGGGACACTGCACGGCAAGTCTGCCGATCAATTTTGTATATACAACTCATAATTGTGAGCTTTGGTGAACTTCGGAGCTTGGACGTCTCGGATTTGATTTCAAGCAATTTCTCGTTTTTGCTCTCCTAATTATTACGATCTCTGCAGGACACGGTCGCGGTATTGAATGTGTCCATTAAACTGCAATCATGGAACTCGTGGTACTCAGAAGAGCTACAGTAGTTTCTATTCTAAAGATTGTTCTTCTTGATCCATGAAGTCAGAGTAGGCCCCTTGGTGTATCCTTGCGAATAGGTGTAGAGGTTTGTCACCGCACTCCACGCAGCGTCTGTTGGATGTGTGCTGTCAAAGATGACATGCTTCGACGGGTCAAAGCACACGTCTCCACCGTCGCAGGAGCCTGGGCAACATCGTTTGTAGGCTTCGGTGAAACCTGCACGATGATGATGGGTAAGTTACTAACAACGTCGTCTGCATATCGCCAAAAATTTATACCGTTCGTTGTCAACTCCGAATTTCATGAATGAAACCTAACTATCACGAAACTGTGCTTACCATATGTTGGCCCATTCTCAAATATGTTACGAAGTGCTTTCGTCAAATCTAACATGACAATGTTGGCTCCCCCGGTGTTGAGTTCATTCACTTTCGCTTGCAACTTCTCATCGTGTAAGCTTGTTTCGGTGTCAAGCAGATCGTTGGTCGTACAGCCAGTTTCGCCATTCACGTAAAGAGTGGTGAATGGCATACAGGACATGGGCACCAGATTGTCGACCATGATGTTCACGACACCGAGCCACTGAAGCCGTTGCAAGCTGGCTCCCATTTTACCAACCACCGTATCCACAAACTCGCCGATTCCCTGTGGAATTACAGAAAATTACAAGACGGCTAGATTTCAGACGAGGCTGCGAATTAGGTAGTTGCCCGACTATTCCTGTTTGCCAAAGTCTTTTCGATCATAGACCAGCAATATAACTGGAATAATACCGTGTATTTTCAATCACCTTTTTCTACTAGAATAGATTTTTTTCGTAAAGACTATTGGGAGAAGGAGTGTTTTCTTGGCCATTCAGACTACAAGAAAAAGAATGATTCTGTGGTATATAGTAGAAAAAATGAGATTTATAGCAATTAGTGCGTCTAGCAGTATTTGAAATAAACGGTGTTGTGAAATGGTGGACCTCATACCTCGATTCCCCTGCCGTTTTGATTGTAGTAGGTGTAGTCGTTCACTCCGATGGAGACGAGTGCCACCGATTGTGCTAAGTGATCCCCTGTCCATGTGCCGCCCTTCACGAGTGCCTCAAAGGCATCTACTTGCTGCTCCAGGGGCCGAAATCCGTACGCATTCGTGACAGCAGCACCTCCCACGCCGAAATTGGCACCTCCGTTGTTGGGATTTCCTTGTCCGTCCAAGTACTCCCATGGAGTTGGTGACGCCACCCCAATCTTGGCCGCTGCAGCAGCAAATTGACGACGAATTAATTGATTAAGCAGGTTCTCCAACATTCTCGAGCATTATAAGCCATTTCATTACTGGAATTTGTTGGATTATGGAGAATTTTAGATTAAGAGCATAGTTACCAATGTAATCGACTTCGTTCCGTCCGTCGGAGGAGCGGTGGGCTGTTCCATCTCCAGGCCATGTCATCCCGTACGGGAACTTCTGGTTTTCGCCAGTGTCTGCAAAATATGCAGCCAATAATTGTGCAGAGGTCAGAAAGCTAGCATACACATTCTGTTTTTCGTAGTCGTCATATAACAGTTTTCTGCAAATCGTGTTTAAGATAAAAATTTGAAACTTTGATGTTAAGTTACCTGTGTAGCTATCTCCGAAAACGAAGAGGCCTTGGGCTCCGTCGGTGAACTCTGCGTTGCTCAAATAGAAGGCAACTAATGAACAACGATGCTACTTGGCCGACAGGGGTCTAGCTTGAAATTTAAACAGCTGTCTGATCATACAGATGGAAAATTGAACACTAGTTGAACACTAATAATTTTAGGAAGTTCAATTGAAATCTATCAATTCGGCATGAGCTTTCATCAGATTCTTCAGTCAGAAGCTGGCATTACCGCAGTGTTCTGTAAGCAGGAAAAACACTTTCGACAAAACGCATAATACGGCTGCATTTCTCCTTCCAACGGCTGGGCGTGTAACGGAATGCGTGCCGCTGGCCATGATCGTGAAATGGGGCAATTGGTTCCAGCTGTCAACTGCCGCAGTGTGCGTGTGCTTCAGAGATCCCCACAGATGTCGCCAATTTTGCAGGCAAGCTGGAATTGTTTCTCAACATCTGAATTCTAAAATGCCAACTCCACAGATCGAGCATCTCTCCAAGATCTATGATAGGTCATGCCGAGATCAATTTGTTTCTGAAGTTCTTGCCTCCCCAGATGGTGTAAAGATTAATTGAGGACGCTCTCTTCTCGAATTGGAAATGGATCTATAAACGGGAACGTTCAGGAAGTGTGACAAAGATCTCTGTGCATTTGATTGTATGAGATTGGCGAAAAAGCTCTGTAACGTGAGGTTGGTGTACATCATTGACAATCAATGTGCAGGAATTCTTGGATAATGCTCCGAGTCACAGTTGCCTGTCGCAGATGGAAATAGAGTGACATTGACCTTCAATACAGTCCACCATATCATAGCTGTGAGTCTTAACAGTAACGCACAATCCGAAAGGTCACAAGCTACATCATGCCAAATTTTACGCTAACAGTTGAACCTGAATAGGAGCAGCTCATAAGTGACAAGAAACACAGCTGTATATATTGAACTACGAGGCAGCTTGAAGAATCCTTTCCATTACATAATGAGAAGCTTCTCAGGGGTTGTCAGTGGCACCAGCGTCTCAATTATGTTAATACCTGCAAGGCTCATCACACAAGGGAGTAGCTTCTTCGCACCTCTCTAACTGCCGAATAGCTCAGGTTCAGTAATTTCTACTATGACCATGCAAAATCTTGTTCAGCTGTTATGCTATTGACAGAACTTCTTCAGATCATAATCAAAGTCAACATAGAAATTTATGTGGGGAGTCGAGACGGAAGATTGCATTTCAAAATTGATGCTTTGTAGGGTAATGGCTTCAACTAGCCTGAAGAAGAAAAATGATCAGCAATCTCAAGTATGTACCACGAAAAAGTGAACGTTTTGGACTAAGTAAATACAACCTGCAGGTACAAGCTTTGAGGGGAACACTTGCACACAGGAGCAAATGCTCAAATTAACTCATATGAGGTGAGACATCTGAAGACAAAACTTGGCATCTATGTTCCGGTGCTGATATCCTTGTCTTTCAGTTACGAAAGCACAAGTTTAGAGCAGGACGCTCATCCATGAATAGCCATTACTCATCTAGAATTCCAACTCGTTAGCACATTTTGTTTTGCTTTTTTGTGATTTTATATCACCAACACCTTGACTTTGTCCAGCAATGTGAGTACAGTACTTCCAATTATAAATTTTTTGTGTGAATGATTGTCAATGGGCACGATACTGTAGATTAAGACTGGTTTGATGGTACAGGGATCACAACAAACTCGCCTAGTTGGTTGAAATCACTTACCTAGACCTGGTCCCATACACCTAGATCATCTTTCGAGAATGAGCCAATAATTCTCATCTCTGTTTCAGCATACAGAGAGATCATTCAGATCGCCTGTAGCAATCTGGTGAGTTCATTTCCTGTACGGCTCCGTCTTCACAGCAGGCATGGCAGAACATTCTACTGATTTTTGTGAGACTTATATCAATTGCTCAAGCTGTGAAGTTCAAAATGTTCAATTTGTATTTAAGGTCGCGGGACTAGCTCTTCGAATGCTACAGAAACGTTGTAAATCTGTGCAAAAGCATAGCGAAACTTGAGATCTAAGTAAGTTAGCTAGCGAGCCCATTGCCAAAATCGATCGTCTTAACAGCATTCCGTTCAGGTGTCATTTGGAATTGTGGAAGGAACGCGGCTATAATGTCTTCAGGAACCTTGAAGATGATTCTGGTGACAGTTTAGATGGTTGCAAGGAATTGGCTTCGTTCCCGACTATCTAGTGAGCTACACAACCTATGTAGCAGCAAGAAATGTCACTCGCACCACTCACAACATCTCCATGGTGTTGACCAAATTAAGAAGACCTCAAAGTGAAGGCGTAGATTTTTTTCAAGACGAATACTCACTAGAGCGAACCCCGTCGTTTTTCATTCTGGAGATCTGTACCTGTGTTGCTTCTCACTGAAAATTATCTAATGGTAGTAGCCAAGTCAGCCCTATGTTTTGTCATTTGTGATTTTTTTTACTCACCCCACATTCTGTCACTATTTCACAGAATGAAAAGTGACAGGGTTTGTAAGTAAGGTAGTATGCTCTAAAAGCACCCATGCTCTAAAAGCAATCATGATACAAAGGTACATTTTGCTTTCTTCAATGTATCAGTAGTCTACATTTCAGGAGGTGGTTGCTTAGTGACCACTACGTTTCAACTTCAAAAATTTGTAACTAATTCCTCGAAGGTCCAAAAAATATGAAACAACTTGGATTAAATGCCAATTCCTTTTTCTTTCCTATGAAAAATTGTAAATATTAACAGGGATAGTAGGTTCACATTAGAAGAAAATTCAGCCCTCTATCGGGCTACTATCCTTTGTCACTTTGTAGAGATGACATCAGGCATCGGTGATTGAGTTCATTGATAGAATGGGGATCAACGACAAAAAATTAACCTTGCTTGAGATTCATTCATGAAATTCATGTGATCAACTCTCTAACTATGTGGTACATATGACATAACACTAGAATTAACAGTGGTCCATTGTTGAGTTCATGGCCCTCTGAGGGCTTAGCTTTCCTTCTAATGGAGACATTAGTCTTTCTCCCAAATCTAAATTGCCCTTTCTCTAATTAAAGTGTGTTTTTTTCTCCTAAATTTTTTTATTGGAAAATCTAATTGTAGGATCTTCACTAATATCATATAAATAAGCTTTCCAATTTTCAATGAATTTGATTGTACAAAATTTGAGATACTTCTACTCTCCAAGCTCACCATTGTCTATGATGCAAACTTCAAAATAGTTATGGAACTTGTATTTTATAACACATTTGTTGTTTTGTGATCCAAATCCTTTAATCTTCAGGGTTTAAGAACCTTTTAAAAAAAATTTAACTATGTTTTCTTCTACTCTCCATAAAATTGATAAGGCATTCATATGAAATTTACATCTAGTGCAATATTGAACATCATGCACTTAATCCTTAAATAACAATTAGGTCGAGGACTATAGAAATCAATTGAAAATCTCTCTTATATAGACATCATGAAATTTGTACAAACAACTCTCTTGCATTGTAGGTCCTTTAACTATTGAAATCTATTGAAACTCTGGAATTGTTACTTCTCTTTAAAGCTGGTTGCATTAAAGTGACATTGTGGAAGGAATGTCCCAACTTTTATATTTAAAAATGATATGAAAGTATAACTTTTTGTCAAAGTTCCTTATGGCAAAAGTTACCTTTACCTACAGACATTTTTTGTGAGGTCAAATCATTAAAACAAGATCCTTGGAGAACAAATTGGCTACAAGGCTAGTAGAACTTCTATTAGCATATAATAATTGCAATTGCAAAGAAAATTGTAGCCTCGCTACCAACACTAGTAGATAGGTGGTTGTTGAGCACCATGCTACAATGCAAGAACATGCATGGTTCTATAGACCAGCAAGAACACCAAGCTAGTGCCTATTTGAATTTTGAAACCACTGTAGTTTGATTTTCTATGACCATTTTTCTATGAGTACAAAAATGTGTATGTAGAAAACAACACCCTTCTCTTATTGTGAAAAAATATTCACAATAATACACTAATCATTTTATTTAATGTAATCTATAGTGGTTTTTCTCTATAAATATATTTGATAAAACTATTCACGAAGAAAAAAAACTTATAGCATTTAAAATCAATTAGTGTACGTAAACACTAAATATCATTATTAGCATACCGTGAAACAAGAAAATGGGATCGAACAGGAAACCCTAAAGTATCAATCCATCATATTGATTGAGAAAATCAGAACTAGGGTTTCACCGAAGCTAGTGCAAAACAGGACCGGTACCGAAGCTACGGTGGAAATCAGGCTCGGTTAGGGCTCAAGCGACACAAGGGCCCTCCCGGCGGACAGCACAATCCTTTTCCCTCTCGCGAGCGCTGCTGCTGCTGGCTCAGCTCTGTTACAAAAAAATTCGCAGCTATGGCTGAGCGAGGCGGAGAGCGCGGCGGCTTCGGCCGTGGCTTCGGTCGCGGTGGTGACCGCGGCGATCGTGGTGGTCGAGGTGACAGGGGCGGTCGTGGAGACCGTGGCCGTGGCCGACGCGGGGCGAAGCGCGACGAGGAGGAGAAGTGGGTGCCCGTCACCAAGCTCGGACGTCTCGTGAAGGACGGCAAGATCAAATCCCTGGAGCACATCTACCTATTCTCACTCCCGATTAAAGAGCACCAGATTGTGGAGTTTTTCCTCGGGTCCGCGCTCAAGGACGAGGTCATGAAGATTATGCCCGTGCAGAAGCAGACGCGCGCAGGGCAACGGACGCGGTTCAAAGCTTTTGTGGTGGTGGGAGACAACAATGGGCACGTGGGCTTGGGGGTCAAGTGTAGCAAGGAAGTCGCGACCGCAATTCGGGGCGCCATCATCCTGGCGAAGCTGTCGGTGATTCCCGTGCGGAGAGGATACTGGGGGAATAAGATTGGGAAGCCACATACTGTGCCGTGCAAGGTGACGGGCAAGTGTGGCTCGGTGACGGTGAGGCTTGTCCCGGCGCCGAGAGGCTCGGGGATCGTGGCGGCCCGGGTGCCCAAGAAGGTCTTGCAGTTCGCGGGGATTGATGACGTGTTTACTTCATCCCGAGGCTCCACCAAGACGCTGGGGAACTTCGTGAAGGTGAGTGAGCTCGTTTTCCTCATCCCCTTTTTTGACCTAATTTTACAGTTAGGGTTTATGAGGTCTGATGACTCAATTGCTCTTCTAGCAACATCGTTCATGGTGTTTACTTAGGTGTGGAATCCTGGAACCTCGTTTTCAAGATTTGATACAAAGTTCTGACACAGTGCCCAATTGAGTTCCCACTGTGCCCTCATCAGGCTCTTGTACAAGAGCAATCGGCCTCCTCTAGAGCATTACAAGCTCTGGGGTGGCTGCTGCTGATTGGACTCTCTTTCTCTACGAGATGCTCGTTGTCGAAGCTTACCCCTGGAGGGACAGAAACTCTAAATTGGTTTTCATGTTTAATATGAGTTCTGAGTTGGTTTTATGAGGATCTCTCTTTTCGTCCAATATATTTTTTTGGCGACTATGTTCTATACTGATTCTGATGATTCAATATTTAGCCACATCTGAATTATGCTTTTCACAATGCAATCAATTGTATTGGTTGTTTTATATCTATGGATCCTTGGCCTTCAGGGGTGAGCGCCTTGAATTCGTTTATGTTTAGGTCATGGCGCTCGTAGTTTTATCCTACAGTTTTGGGTCACTTTTTCTAGAGCCCTGAGCTGAATATTACATATTTAGATCTTCATTCAATGTTTCGTGATATTAGTGTATTTCGTGCTTCTAATTGTGATGTTTATATGCAGGCTACCTTCGAGTGTCTTCTGAAGACGTACGCTTTCCTAACTCCTGACCTGTGGAGGGAAACCCGATTCTCCAAGTCGCCATTCCAGGAATTTACGGACTTCCTTGCTAAGCCTCACAAGATTAGCGTGCTGGAGGATGTAGAGAAGACCCCAGTGTACTGAGAGAGAGCTCCAAGTCTGTTTGTGTAGGAATCCTGATTGATCAGGAATGTTTTCCTATTAGAGTGTGGCAAATTTCGGAAAGTGAAAGAAACTTTTTCAAGCATTCGTGGTTTCTTGTGTTCTGTTTTCACATGAATGGGATGGAAGTGTGCTGAGATTAGGATGGGTGTTAAGAAGCGCTAAATGGTTATGTTGTGTACAGCCCTTGAGTATTTTATTGTTATAGTGTATCGCATTATTTTCGCATTTACGCTGCTATGATAGGTGAGTTTACTTGCCCATGTTGCTGTGCGCTTGATATTCCATTTCATATTTGGACGAAACATAGTGCTCTAGCTCACTGTTAATGCGGCTGGACAGTTTAGGAATTTCCCTTCGTTCACGTGAGGTAAAGTTGACTCCGATCATAACCGTGTTGTTTTGTTGAGTTCACTAACTTATGACAGCAAGTGCTCTCGTAGGACTAGCTTTTACAGTGACGATTTTCAATTGTTAACCATACTGATGTTTAGTACAGTAGAAATGCAAGCTCATAAGGGATGGCAGTATTATAGGGGAACTGTTATGCTGATCGGGTATTCTGTAGGGATGTGAACTGTAATATGTCCAAATTATCCTGACCTATTTCTGTTTGAAATTCAATCCTCCATTCTTGACCTCTTTTTTCATAGAGGGTGTATTTAGGCCCTTCATATATACTAAATTCTTCATGAAAATAATTTAAATCCTTTTTTTAGAATAATATACAATTGAGTTCACAAATTCTTGAGACTTAATATAGATTAAAACATTGAACTTTGAAGTTTTTAATCCAATTCAGCTCAATTTTACAATTTTTGTAAGTTTGGCATATTTTACCCAAAATTTAATTATACGTATTGAGCTTCTTCTGAACTACATTCCCAGATTTTAACTTCGTAAAGTATTCAATGACCAAAGAGTATCCATAAAAATCTATGTTACAAGAGAAAATCCATATATTTTTTAGTGTCGAATGTCGATGGTCATCAACTCGACAGCATCCTAGACTAATGCAGAATATTGGACATCAAAATTCAGGCTCAGTTACAAATCAAGTACCACTTCCACAACCAAAGTCCTTTCAACAGGCACCAAATTTAGGCAGAACCTGACATCCAACTTCAAGGATCATTCCTCATGATCAGTTTCTTCAAGCTGATTTGGAATAAATAGCAAGCCAAAAATTTATATTTCACAATATTTTCCGAGGTGAACTAAAAAGCACAGCCACCGGCAACAAATCCGAGTGAACCACAACCCCAGCTCATCCGAATTCGGGGAGTGGTAAAAATATTCAATTTTGATGATATAATGCCTGCACACTGCGGAGGAAACATGAAAAATTGAGATGCGCATGACCAACCATTCATAGTTGTAGGACCTCCCTATCATGTCGTATCTCGTTCCCGCTTCTTTGAATTCCCTACCAAACCAGGAGGCTCCAACTCTGAACTTCGATAGGGCATGAGCTGAAAATCTTCTGGAACGTTCTCAATCATTCTCTGTAAGAAACAACCAACACTTCCCGGTCAGTAATATATGCAGACGTGTAGCAGGTTCACAATTTGGTTGCCAATAGTTTCAATATACCTTCGAAGAAAACGAGAAACTTCACTCTTGCAATAAGAAAAGAAAGAAGAAAAGAGCTACTATATATGGCCTGCAATTTAACCCTCATACAAAAACCTAACCTGCCAGCAGTTCCAGTCCAACCGGAACACAAATTGAGAATTTTTCGTTTCTCCCGACGCACGTGCCTCTGCTGTTGGAGCATTCTTGGGAGCTGCAACGCATCAAAATAATACAGCTGAAATCCTTGGACAATCTAAAGCATACAAATGAAAACCTAAGAACCTTCACATGCAACTTTTTCAAGCCAGAAAATAGTAGAAGGAAGTCTGCACAAACTTGGTCTAGAACTATTTCCAATTTGATTTGATAACACACATCCATCGCTTTCTAAGTTTGGGGGAAAACGTACAAACAATATGCTCTCCATCTTCATCGTAGGTTATTGCAACCCTGCCATCCTTCACAAGAAAAGACAAGGAGAAAATGTTCTCCACTGTTTGTGAGAATGACTCTCGATTCAATACAAGAGCATCTAAACGGGCTTTCTTGGCTCGTTTCAAAACTCTGAACATAGTCTCCATATTCGAATCAGTCTGAGCATTGGCTTCCTGTTGGCTTCGATCCTTCACCTGAATAGCACCCGTTCAATTGTGTAAAAAAACTCCTCGGTCAGAAACCTTTTAGAGTAACTTAGGTATTTCAATGACACTTCTTTATCTGAATGTTTTCTCGAACAAGTCACAAATCTTCCGAAGAAAGTAAGCCTATAACTCCACCCGGTGTTTTCTCTTCAACAAATCGCTGAAAATGAATCCCTATCCTCACATATGCGATGACCAAAGAGAAGAAAATTTACCTCCTCAGCTTGTGAGCATTGAGTAGGCCTGTTTTTAAACCGTCGAACTGCAGGAGCTCTTCGAGCCTTAGGCTCAATGTCCATGGGTCCAAGCCTGAGGACAACCAAAATAAGTCCAGGTCAGAAATTCGCATCCGCTAACTAATATGCAGATAATCTTTTCAAAAAATCTAGACCAATTGATCAGGTTTCAGAAAGCTCACATGGTGCCCAAACCTGGCGCAACTTTGAATAAACCACAAGCCGCAATCCCCAACCTCCCCCAATCAATAACTGCTGGCGCATTGGCATCACGATCCCGACCATGACTAGTTGCTCGAAGGCTAAATCTCCTGATAATGTGCCCCACAAACGTTGCGGGGCTAGTCCCAGTCTTTCGCCTTGCGTCTTTGATGGAATCAACAAAGAACTTTGTTACATCTAGAACGGCTTCAGCATCAACAATCTGCTCTCGTGGTTTTCGAACTGCACAATGTGACACCAAGCTTGATCAAAATACAGTATGAAATGAACAGCATAGCTTTTGAAAGGAACATTGTATAATTGAAAGGCTGTCTCAACAACCGCTCTAAGCCACACCTAACTCGCATAACGAACCCTCATTTGTTGTGCGAATCTTTACATGCATAACAGTGTTTGATTACGTTTTGAGTTACATCGATCACCTCAAAGTTAACCTCGGGATAACATCGTGATTATCGCCTCAAGACTGAAGCAGCCATTCTTTTTCGTTTTTTGTTTTTCGCTGGGGTGGCTCCAAGAATTAGATTGAAGCTAACAATTCTGGCGAATTTTGTATAATATGATTGTTATGTTGGTAGCTAAGAAGCAATTTTTAGCGAATAACAACAAATTTTTTATTGAAATCTGGCTAAACAATTGCATTCACTTCCTACAAATTACTGTACTTTATAGCTAGATCCAAAAAATTATTGAAACCTGGCGATATTTATCCCAATAGCAAATGGCTGGAATCACGTGCATGAACCTTACCAGAATAATCAGACGCAGCAGGAAAACAAAATTCACTTACCTCTCTCATGGTAGTCATTCAATGTCGAAACAAATTCCGTAAACTTCCTCGAATCAGCACTACCGATAACCTCTTTCTCCGCTGGACCAGTACAAGAAATTGTTAAGAACAGACCACCGAAACATCATCAGAACTTGCACATAATCAGAATTTGCAAGAGCTAAATTAGGTCAAATTACTACTCCAAATTAAAGACAAAAAAAAAGAAACCGACAAACTACAGACACAGTAGACACCTTGGATGGTGTGCTGGAGCTCGCGATAACTGGCTCGCAACGTCCTCCGTTCCGCATTCTCATCTTCTCGAGAGTTTGACCGCTCCTGATCATCATCTTGGACCACCCTTCGCCGAATATGACTCCTCCGCCCTCTATTATTCATCTCTCCGGACACGAAACCTTCCCTAGATCCGGCCATATCCTCTCAATTCCCATGCACAACACCAATTTCCATAGCCAAAAGCCTAAACCTCGCAGAAAGACCTCAAATTCAGCCAAGAAACAGGCCGTTCATCGAGAACATCCAAACAAACCCCTGACATCACCTCCTCTGCACGAAATTCACATATCTGAATCCCTATCACGCACTCTTAAAACGGAAAACAGACGGAGAACGGTGCAAATTGGCAAATCAAGAACCCCCTCGCGACAGTACCAAGACAGCACCAAACATAGTGAAAATTGTGTCGAATTGCGCGGAAAAAAGGTTTTATTCTGAGTAAAGAGTGTGTTCTGAGGACGATCCGAAGAAAGGCGAAAGAGATTCACAAGCGAACAACAATAAATTTCCGAGAACAGCAAATGGAGGCAAAGAGAGAGAGACAGAGAGAGGGAGAGAGAAAGAGTGTGTCGTCGGCCCCAAGGTACGTGCAGGGTTGTGTACCGACTGGCGGCATTTCATTCATCCATTAAAATTTCATTCGTCGGATCCTCTCCGGTTCGACTGCCGGCATTTCATTCATCCATTCAATTTCATTCAATTTTTTCTCAAAGCTCCGACTGTGGAGGTAGTTTATTCATCTATTACTTTTCATTCGTCCGTCAGTTTCCCCACTGGCGGTTATTTCATTCATCCATCTCTTCTCACTGACAGTACCACATAGAATAAATTATTATGTATTGGTCACCCTCATTATGATTGCATGCTAAAGTGACTACAAATAACTGGCAGTTGCATTCCTGGCAGTTACTGGGGAAATGTAAAAAAATCCTTTTATTCTTTCATTTTATTCTAATGCAATTAAGAGCGTCCTTGGAAGGTTTGTGTACTCATTATGGACCCTCAACCCAATTGGGTCCCTATCTACAATTGTCCTACATTGCACAAGCTGAAGTGTAAGATGGGTGTAAGGTAGCTTGCCTTGGAAGCGACCTTTAAGAGCTGATTGTTTTTTGGGGGGAGCAAAACTCCTTGAAATAATTTTCAATAAAATTTCGTAGGAAGGAATACGGAATTGGCATCAAATCCAAGTCGTTTCATATTTTTTGGACCTTTGTGGAATTAGTTACGAATTTTTGAAGTTGAAACATAGTGGTCACTAAAACGGCAACCACCCACTGAAATGTACACTAATGGTACATTGAAAGAATCAAAATGTACCTCTTGGATTGTTTTTAAAGCATCCTATCTTGTAAAGCAACGTTTTTTTATAAACAAAACCTACCACAAGCTAGCCTTCACTGTACATTGTGTTCTTGCTTTTCTTTTACACAATGAAATGACCTCAAGTCAAAGGAGATGAATAATTAACTGTGGTCATTAAGTCATCATGTACACATGGAAATGAAGAGTTTTGGTAGTTACATCACATGGCGACTTCTTCTTTGTACTATTTTGTTTCAAGTTGCTACACTTATCATGATGGAGATATATGTCTTGGATATTGTAATGGAGATCCTTATTTTTAGAAGTATTGTCAATCTCGAAATGATTTCCATTGATTTTTTTTTAAATTGAGGAGAAATCATGTATGATTCATATTTATTGAACTTTTCTTGAAGTAGTTAAAAATTTGTAATGTTAGAATTGGGAACTGTATTGAAATCATCCTTATCTTGAGATGTTCACAATGGATAAAAATAAAACTATTGTAGTACCTTTTCAAATTCGGCAAAAATTGCCTAACATTTAATAAAATTTCAGATTTTTGCTTCATCAGTATAAAAATATTTACTGGAAATTTCATCTTACAATATAGTTAAATTTTGCCACAATCAACAATGGAACATTGTAGAAATGATTGTTTTTCTCCACCAAGGTAGTATGCTCTAAAAGCCACCATTTAAGAGCAGGTCCGACTTTTTCGTAGACTGAAGTGGACAAAATTATTTTTCTATCATTTTTTCAGAGAAAGAAAAATGGATGTGGAACCTAACACAAGTGGTTTTATATTTTTCCAAGCATTTTTGAATTAGTTACAAATTTTCAAAGATTTTGGACATAGGCACCTATTTGTGACTATAGGTCTCCCAAAATCTGTCCACTTCCAACTTGTAAAGCAAAGTGTGGAAATCAAAGACAATGATTGGCTCCTGCAATAGAAAAACAATTTTTCTTTGGTGCATTCAATTGCAATAGTGGTCCATTTAAGGATTACCCCATCTCCATTCTCTATCTAAAAATAGGGGCAATTTGAAGAAGATAGGCACCTAAAACACACTACCTTACTTGTTACAAGTTATGTTTGTTTTTCCCACTCCACTTATTGTGTAAGGACATTGAGTTGATAGTGAGAATCTAGCTCCAAGAGCAATTTACATAGATGTGTATGAAGTAGAGAAAGACAAGCTCTTTATACAAATTCGATGGTAGGAGGTAAAACAATCCATGTGGGATATGTAAATGGTTAGAATTAGGAAGGACTCAACTATTTGTATTAAGTCAAAAGCAAGAATTGTGTTCAAAGTAGAATTTCAGACCTCATTTAAGGTAAACCAGACCATGACAGGCAGAATGACTGATTTGGTATGTTGCCATTAGCAAAATAAAATCAGATTTTTGTCTATGCAAAGACAACTTTGAGAAATGAAAGAAGCAGTTAAAATTTTAGTTTTTGGACAAAGTAGGAATTTGTTATGAATTTTTCAAGTATTTTCCCAAAACAATCTGTAGACTACTTGAAATCAACAAAATATGTCTCTATGATGGTCATCTTCCACCTAATGCACTCTTCAGATTTCCTAACACAACCACGAGATTTTTTAATGTGGCCATCACATAAAGGAATAAAAAAAAAAACTCTTTATGATGAGTTTACACTCACAATGTGTAAGTGTCCTATGACAGTCATTACTAATTCTATCACAATCACCTAATGTACTAATGTGGGCCACTAACCAACCTAATTAAGTCATAACAACAAAAATCTGAAATGGATTGTAATGGGGGGTAGTAGGTGTCTGTATTAGGTAGGTTGCCTGTCATGGGCTGGTTTACCTTAGGCAGTGTACAATAATTTTTTTCAAAACACTTTGAATTTAATCAGTGTGTGAAATCAAGCTAAATTTCATTTCCAAAAATCCTTTTGAGATTTTGAGACTCGTATCAAAAGTTGTTATGAATAAATTTTAGGGAGGAATTGGAAGGGATATTTTCTTCGACATTTTCAAACATCTCCTTTGAATTTTGTCCATAATTTTTTTTCAAAGGTTCATATCACAAAATTTCTTTGAAGATGTAAGTTAGATTTATTTCTCAACTTTTCTTAATTCAAAGTTTTTTGAAATATGCTATTTTAATATGTCAAAATGAGGTCTGAAATTCTACTTTGAACACAATTACTACTTTTTTATTATGAGCGGCTGTCAAAGCTCTCATCTTCAAATTATCCCATATCCTTTGAGGGTTCTTAATGGACAATGGATTTCATTATACAAAAGACCTTTCCATCCTTTATTTTATTAAATGTCAATAAAGAAATTTCTTCGTGTTTCCATGAAAAAAATTCTTAATGGTAGTCATTGGACTTCATTAATCTTTTGACTAACATTGGACAACTTGGTCATTTAATTCTTGTTGAATTTTGCAAGATCCCTAAAATTGACATACTTCCATTGATTTTGTCAATCTATGTCATCAGTTTTCAAGGATTTTCAACAATTATCATTACGATTTCCGAAATTACAATATCCTTAAAAAACAATTAATTTTTGCCAAAGCTGATAAGGTGCTACAATAATATGTACCCATACATTGCAAAAAACTTTTAGAGCAAAGGTGGTTTTAGCATACACTACTTTTAATGCACCCTATAGCAATAACACTACCTCACACTACTTTGGGAATCTTGCACATTTGAGAAAATTCACTAATATATAAGTTCACAGTATTTTAGTTGAAATTGAAATATTTTACATGAAATGCCTATTTATATTATACTAAATGTTATGAACCATTAATCCCTAAACGTCCATAGTCTTCGCTAGAATTCACGATTTGAGAAAAATCATCATGAAGTACTATTTAGAAGAATTTTTGGAATTCATATAGGAGTAAAAGTTATAAATTTGAATTTTAGATTCCATCCTTATGGTTAGATTCACCAATGTTGTCACCGATATTTTTTTATAAATTTGAAAAGAAAAATTCCAAAATTCCTTCTAAATTCAATTACAAACAACATATTATCATTTTTTGAGAACAATTTGTTAGAATGGATTTGGAATGAGGTTCTCTTCACATGGTGATTTTTTGAAATTTGTGTGTTCTTTAAGTATATGACCTCATTTTTACAAATCTAGTTTGAACTAGAGTCAATGTAATTTTAGTTTGGTCAACCACTTGACATACCTTCACATTTGTAATTTAAAAAAAATATGTACTTTAGTAATACCAAATCCAACCATTGTATAGGACAACAACTTGATAAAGTATCTCCACAAATTAGGATGATTTCCATCCAAGTAGTAATGAGAATGAAATTTGCATTTCAATCTATTAGTTGTCCAAAAATTAGACATCAGAATGCTTTAGGGTTAACCCCTTTAAGGAATAAGAGGACACAATGTGTCTTCTTCAAATTTTCAATGGAAAATTCTCGGTAGGGTGAAACAAATCTCAATATTTTGTAAAGTAGGAACTTATAGAGTAATAAACTAACATACTTGTTGCATTTTCAAATTTTCAATGTGGAAAAAAAAACATTTTCTTGGACATTTCTTGTCTTTACTTTGCACAAACAAACTATGTTTGGAGGAAAAAAAATTCAAATTTGTATTAATTGTTAAATTTCAAAAATTGACGTATATATTAATCTTTTTTAATTTTGTAGGATTCAATTTGGTCAATTTTGGCTTTCCACTCCTTCTATTTGAAATTGTGTACAAATTTTAAGGAATTTTTATTTCTCATTTTTAAAAATTAAAAATTATTATATTTGCCTTGGATTCCACTACAATTTTTTGGAGGGGATAAAAAAACATTATTCATCTTATTATTATTTTTCTTCCCCCAAAGTTGATTTTTTTTCCTATAAAGATGATCATCCAAAATTGTTATAATCTAGAAATCCAACTATCAATATTTTCCACAATTAATTTAATGCATATTAGACAAAACAATCTTTAGTTTTGTATGGTCAAAATGAAAAATTTCAAGCACATTTTTGTGCAAAATAAATATCAAAGTGAGACAATTCATTGAAAACCTCTATTGTCAAAAAGTTGTCAAGCCTTCAGGGCTTAATAGACATTTTAAGTGATGCAAGGTTGTCCAAACTATAATTTGACAATCTTTTTTTATAAGCATTATGATGATTATACAAATGACCAATCAATAATGAGCTTCCACACTCTTCAAATATACCCTATTTGTACGTGTTTCTTTTTCTTAGCCTTCAGCAATGTACAAACAATTCATGTTTGAGGAAGTGGGTGATTTTAGAGCCCTATATCATTTCAACTTCAAATTTTTATAACTAATTCCAAAAAGCTCCAAAAAATGAAACAACTTGGGTTAGATGCCAATCCCAGTTATCTTTAAAAGTAAAATTTATTGAAAAATATTTCAAGAAGTTTCACCTCTCCAAAATTCAGTTTCAGCTCTTAAATGGGGGATATATGGACCTCTTACCTTACCTTCTTCCAAATTACACACTCCTACTTATCCTCTCTAATTAGAAGCCCTATGGATGTACCACATTCAATTTAACATATGCCCAAGACTACATCTTGGATTCTTTAGGTGATGTCTACACTCATCAATGGATGATAAATCAGCTCTTAAAAGGAAGCCTAAACACTCTACAAGTCCTATGGATACATCAAAAATAAATTCAAATAGGATCTCCTATTGACCTATCTAATCTTCATAAGACTTTCACTCAAATGAAAATTCAATTAATACAACTTCAAAACATACCAAACACTACCAATCCTAGTCCACTCAACAACAACTACAAAGGGAACAAAATATCCCTTGTACCATGAGCTTGCACTAATGCAATTATTAAAACATTCTAAATTTTTTCCTCTCAAATTAACTACTTACAACTCACTCAACTAAAATATAACCTCATTCACAATCATTTAATAGATGAGTCTTATAAACCACACTCCAATATATGGCCTTCATTAATTTAGAGTCTTATCATTTAGACTACTAGGAATACAAAACAAACACCTACCCCAATGAATCAATTGATATCTTCACAAATAGTCTCAGGTCAATATATATAATCAATAATCACCTAAAACAATCTCATTTCCTTTATAATTATCCTAACAAAACATGCTAATGGTACAAAGAACATTTTCAATCTTGATCTCTAGAGCACACTGTATTTTTGAAGATAACAAAGAAATAGACACATTATATTTTGAAATTTGATATGGATTATGACATGGCAATGTATGGTGCTTCTTGTAAAAACAATTGTAATGCACAATAATCAAAGATTTCAAATGCAATAATGATAATTTAAAAAGTTAGAATTCACAAAACAAACATGAATCTAGATTTTGAAGGATTTTGACAATGTAAAGGATTGCAAAAGTATCATTATATATGTATTGGCACCTCTATAATCATGTAAAAATTTGTACATTTGAAGAATTATAAATCTATACAATATTTCAAATCAATAAACAATTTCCATGCTATAAAGACATTTATATCTATGATGCTTTAAAATTCTATTTAAATACCTAACTTTGTCAAGTTCTAAATTTATCAATCTATGAAGCTCTAAATCTATGAATATCAAAATATGTAAAGTTAACCTTATAGGTACAAATTCCTAAATCTATAAAGTCTTAATGGGGGGCACTAGATGTTAGTTTTAGTACTATAGGTAAGTCCCCAATTTTTTTTTAAAACAATGAAGCTAAAAATTTGAAATTCTTTACCTCTACCGTAGGTGCACAAATATGTATTGATGTCATTTTAGCTAACTTAGCGTGTTGCCAATACAATTGTGTTACTTTGTTTATTCAGAGAAACATATCTTTCCTTTTAAAAATTAGGATAGACATTACTTTGGACATATGATCTAGTATTATGGCCTTGGAGTTCCGTTCTAGGTTGTATAGATTGTTGATTCACTGGAGTGTGGACATAGTGGATTGGATCTTTGCATTACATTTTTATGATCCGCTATCACGATGGCATTGGCCCAATCAAGGAGATGCTCAAAGTAGAATGTCGACTTGATGTGTGTGTGTTATGGTACGAGGAAGTCAACATACCTACCAAATCTTCTTTTGTAGTTTAAGGCCTTCTTAATCACTCCCTCAAATGCTATGGTGTGTATTGATAGTAATGATTTAGGGAAAAAAATTGCCTTGTGTGATTTGGGTATTTTTTTGGTGGATTGTGCATACTTGTTTTTGTTGTAGTCTCTTATTTGAAAAAGCTAGATGGTGCTTGTAGAAACATATGATGGTATTTATGTCACCTAAATCATAAAGTTCTAAGTTTGAATTGGTTGAGTGAATAGGTTGAATTCCATCTAGAGTACCATGCATGCACTTTGACTTGCAATTGTGGACAAGGAATTGATGATTTGCCCACTATAATTGCCAAGTCTAAATATGTGTTGGAGGCGTACAAGCAAAATTGGGCAACCTTTAGTAAGTCCCTATTTGTGTCTACAATGGCATCTCTAGTCTATCTTATGTCCTTGTTTGTGGCCATCCTAATACCAATGAAATTGTGGTTCCTTTGTAATGTTCTTGATTGAAGTTATGTTGTCGAAAGGAGAAGATGGACACTTTTGTTGGTGGAGCCAATTTGATGATATAGCATTTTTCAACAAATTACATTGGGGGAAGAGTTTGAGGGTTGTTGAAGTTAGTTTCTAGTATGATTCACTTTTTTGAAGATTTATTTATTTTTAGGCACATGTAGAGCATATAGATGTTGGTGTTTTGTAAAAAGGCAAAGTCAAAACCTAAATTGTGATAGGTACAAAATTATATATATAGAAAATTTTGTGTTTGTTTTCGGGACTCATTTTGTTTTTGTTTAGTACCTTTGTAAATGTCTAAACTATGGTATATTGTTCCTTATTCTAAACCTTGTTGAAGTTAACCTTGGTGTCTTGTATGTATTCAGGTGGTGTTTATTGTTTGCCCAAGTTGTCTAAAGTGGAGGTGAATGTTGGTTAGGTGATGTGTGTAAGCATAATTTGTTGATTTGTGGTTATATCCTACAAGAGGATGGGCAAGTCATGGTAATTGTGAATCTATGGTTTTTGGACTTTAGAATTTCTAGTTGCTTGATTTCATAATTCTACAAGTTTATGAAGGCATTGATAAGTCTAAGACTTGTTATAAGTCTACATGTGTGTTTATGCTTGGGTACTAGGTGTTTATCTTGTGAATGCCAATGTTTTTGAACCTAAGCCAAAGATATTACACCCTACCTCTTTTGCAAGATTTGTACTTTTTGAGTTCAAAAACAAACTTTTTGGTATGTCACATGTATATGTTGTGGAATTTTGCAAGTTGTATATTGTAGTCTATGAAATTCCTATATGTGTATTTGCAAGGCAATAGACTGTAATTTTTTTAACAAACAAACTATCCTTCCTCCCCAAAAAACTACAACAAAGAAAGCCTTCATATTAATATGCACTATTAGAAAATTTGGTAACATTAGGGTACCATAAAATAGAAATGACAAAGTACCTAATACCCCCCACTAAAATGCCCTTTGGACACACCTATAAGTAATAAAATTCCATTGAGAGTTCTCTTGAAGACAAATTATATATAAGAAACATTATTTTTCAAAAAACACATTATAGCATACCTTCTCTAGAATGTACATTGCAATTCATAGAATTTACATACTGCAATGACTACTTCCAACTTAACATTGCCCAACTAAAACAAAATATATACAACTAAAACCCTTATCTTAAAAACAAAACTACAAGATGGAATACAAAATTGCTTATAGTCTTCATTATACACACTACCACACTTAATACATTTTAAAACACTTTTCAAATTCCAAATATGGATATTAATTCCTAAAGTCCCAAGGCCTTTTTTCCATCAAAAAACACTCAAAATTGCCATTTCTATTGCAAAGAACAAAAAAACTTTATAATTTTTTTTTGCATATCCAACCAAAGGATCTTGCATTAGACTAGTATAAAAATGTGCAGAAGAAATTTTAGAAACTTTGACCACGTAGATTGCAAGATATGTGCATTTAAAATGAAAAAAAATAAGTTTTTTGCACCTTGTGCAACTAGATTTTTCAAATTTGAATCTTCTTAGCTTAAAATTTTTGCACTATTGATTTTGAATTTCTAATTTCTTATGTTGAAAATTAAGTTTCTTTTTTTGTATTTTTAATATTTCTTCCCATGGAACTAAAATTTAGGCTTATTGTGCTATATTTTTTGTTTTGGGCACGGATTGAAATCAAAATTATATTCCTAGAAAGCTAATGTGTTTTCTATCTTCCCAAAAAGTTTTAGAAAATCAAGACAAATATTAAAACTATAAGAGCTTGGACCCAAAATCTATTTTGTCCTTTGAGGGGATAATGGGACTTTAGGGGTTAAAGCATTTCTCACCAATATCAATAACATTGCCATCAAATACACTCTACTCAAAAAAATGCTTATATGAAAACAATCAACTAATCCCAACCATCATTGATTCCGACTAACTACATCAACAAAGAAAATTTTGAAATGGATGGGAAGAATGAAAAAACAACTTCTAACACGACTAGTGAGAAACAACAGGAAAATGCAAGGTGTAGAATATGATGAAAATGCTAAAAATGTTGAAACAAATATTCATATTTAGCGACATTAGAGCCAAATTCAATGACATGGGTGCAAGCTCTATTTTGAGCCACTTTGATTTATTTGAAGATTCTATTGAACAAGATAGAAAGAGTTATATTACATACAAATCTTACATATGACTTGTACAAGTCTTATGACTAGGAAGACCATTCAAATAATCTCGATGACAATGATGGTAAAGATCTCTATGAGTTAAGGACTCCCACTGATGATGACCATATCGGTGGTGTCAACATTGGTCTTGACAATGAAGTTGATGACCTCTATAGTGGTCATATTAATGGTACAAACATTGATCACAATAATGAAGATAGTCATTACGAATAGACCAATTTGGATCTTGATCACATGTTTGATGAGGCATTGTGTGCACTTTTAGATGCTCTCTAGAGGTGTCTTAAGTAGAGGTGGAATGCTTTGATATCCATTAGAAAATAGTTTTTATTATTTTTCAAATTTGACCATGTCAATCATTTATATACATCTCGGGGGCACTAGGCGTTTGCTAGAACAATGTGGGTACAAACATTGGGTCCCATTTATTAAATCAATAGTAACAATAGAATCCCGGTTAATCCCTAAATGTCCAAGGCACCAAATTTTAGTGTTGAATAAACTTTGAAGTTAAATAAAACTAACCAAGTTACTATTTATGGTAGTTCATATTTTTGAAAAATTCTTTTTAAAATCTAGTCTTAGCATCAAAAATCTGATTTTGAAAATGAATGACCATGATTTTTCTATTCAAGATTTTGTGCAAGGGTGTCCATTGCAAATCTTGATTTTCAAATGTTGAGGACTCTTGGAAATGAACTTCAAATACACTAGATCTTGAGAAAAAATCACATTATAAATTCATTTAACCCCTAAAGGACCAAGGCCTTTTTTCTGCCAGAATACACTCAAAACTGCCATATCTATAGCAAGGAGTAAAAAAAATTGAAAATTGTTTTATTTTCATATCTAACCGTAGGATCTTACACCTAACTAGTATGAGAGTGTGTGTAAAAAATTTCAGAATTTTTGACCGCTCGGATTGAAAGATATCTGCGTTTAAAGTGGAAAAAACAAGTTTTTCAGCACATTGCGGGACTAGATTTTTTGACTTTGAACATTTTTAACTTAAATTTTTTGCACTACAGAGTTTTGAGATTTAAATCTCCATAGTGTAGAATTGAGTTGAGAGTCTACGTAAGAAAAAAAAATTAAAATTAAAATTAATTATCATTCTTAAAGAAATTGTTAAGTAGAAGTAGGTATGAGATAGAAGGAAAATCTAAAACATTCATATATTTTAGATGGAATTAAAATGCACTAATTCCAATGGTGAGATTGTTCTAGCAAGTAAATCAGACCATGCGAAAAAAATAAAATTGAAAAATTTGAAAAATTGCATTCAGAATTGAATCCTACAAGTTATTTTTTTCAAGAAGATGCTCTAATTGCCCGAACAACAAGAATGTCCATAACTTTCTCATAATATATCCAAATGAAATGAATCAAAGCTTTTTAGATAGACAAAAATATAATCTATGAGAAAAAATAAAATAAAAAATAAAATTCAAATTTTTGCCCATTTTTTTTGGGCTGCCCAAGCTGCCCGCCGTCCCCTTGTTTGAGCTTATTTGGTCATAACTATTGTTCCCAGGCACCGATTTCGAAAAAAATTATACTCCCAGGAAGATAATCAACTTTTCTACCTCTGAAAAAAAATTCAAAATATTAGGAGAAAATTTCAGCTCGTAGGTACCTGCCTGAAAACGCATTTGTCCCCCGAAGGGACAATGGTCCTTTAGGGGTTAAAAAATTTAGTGTAGATTTTGAGAAGTTGTAAATTGATTGAAGTTATGCATATTATGATCTTCAACCTCATATTAACACTTGACATGTGAAAAGAGGATTGAAAGACTTCAAATCACTTTCACACTTTTAACACCCTCATAATGAAACATTATAATCTTTAATCCATAAGTGATATTGTTGTGATTTCTTTTTTCATTGGATCTCTAACATTTCTAGTTTGAATTTCACAGGTTATAATTGAACAAAACTTGAAAAAACTTATCAAAATGTTTTTCTTTGGTTCAATTTAGAGCAAATTCCAAAAAATTTAGAAAAGGCCTTGGGCATTTAGGAGTTAATTCTAAGAAAGGATACAAAATGTAGAGTTGAAAGTATTATATTTAATTTATAATATGAACTAAAGGAGTATGTTAGGAAATAATTAGATCTAATATAAGAGTTAGGTGACTTAGGATTCTTCCTCACTCCCTTTACTCTATGAAAACATTGAACCATATGATGTTAGCTTTTAGGATATTTTATTAAGTTTCATGGTTATAGCTAGTTGCATTGGTGGTTGTCATTTTCTAGTTGTTTGGATGTATACACTAATGTTTCTTACAAAGTATTATAACAAACATAGAACTACATCTGTGATTATCTAAGAACATTTAAACTAACCATAAGATACCAACAATTAAGGGGGGGGGGGCTAGATCATTTGTAATGGAACCGACTTCCAAGATGGTAACGGCATAATGAAGGGGAAACTCCAAAAAACACTTCCAATGCAATTGGTATTGGTCTCTCTTTATTCTCTAGCTAGTGCATTGTCTAGTGGTAGTTTTAGCCTACTTGGAGTCCTAATTTTTTTCCTGGCTCAAAATCTTTGAACTCCAATTTCTATCTAAGTACCAAGAGGCTGAATGAAGGCACACAAGCATGGTAGAGTCTAAAGAATGAATTCATATAAGTAAAGAAAAAATTGGGGTGCATAGTGAATTGCATGTGTAGTAAGCATGCTCGCTTTGATCATTTTCTAAGTTGCTCTAGAAGGCTTCATTTATCTCTAATGCAAGGTTTAGGATTTAGGGAACATTGATCTATGCGAATGAAGCTTTTGCCATAGTGCATAGGAAACCAAAATTGCTCAAATAAAATTTTATTATCTTCAGAAATTGGTTTACATATGTATCACAAATTTGGTAGCTCACATTTTTTAGTAGTCTTGAATAGGTGATGTTGGGATTCTCTCTTATCTTATTCTACTTATTTTTGGCTAGGCCCATGCAACATTCTTACTAATTCAGGTATCTAAAATTTGGCCCATCTGAATTTTTTCTTCCACAATAGAGTTAATTGTAATGTGAACCCTAGTTTGTACAAGGGATGTCAGAGGAAGGATTACTCATAATAGCACAAAAGAAACACAACACCAAATTCCATCACTCCCCAATTTGGGTGCTTCAAGGAGTTTTGTCCTCTGCTTTTCTCAAACTCTGACTTCTAGTCCCTCATTGCACACACTTTACGATTAACTTTAATATCATCAATTGAATTTATCATCCCAAACTATGAATCCTTGGTCCATTTTGGATTAAAAACAAAAAAACAAAAAAAAACTTGTCTTCTGCCACCATTGCATACAAGATAGAATTTTGAGATTTGTGAACCTTAAGTCCCATTCCCACTTGACCTTATGGTGGCAATGTTAAGGCATTAAAATGAGCTGTAAATCATAACGCATTCCCACCTAAGAGCTTAGCTATCCACCGAACCTACATGGCAGCCGAGGTGCTATAGACTTGACAGAGCTAATACGGTCATTTATCACTTCTGCTTTCATTGTTGTCTCGCCACTACAAAAGTATTCCGTACGTAACAAGAACCTAGAAATCTTCTACAAATGAAGATTTCAACATTTCATGGCCACTATGAAAATGGAGCTCTCAATGGCCCATTATGTGAAAGTAGTGGTTGCCCAATGCAAAAATTAGCAAGACCCGACTTGAACATATAAAAAATGATGAAACTTTCAACTAACTTCCTCACATGAATTTGGAAGTTTTTTCTGATTGTAGGCCACAGGAATAAATAGGCAATGTCTTTATACAAGTGGGGTGATGGGAGGTAAAACAACCCATGTGGGATATGTAAATTGAGATTAGTAGAAGTTTAATTGCTCATATCTAATTAAGTCAAGAGTAGGAATTATGTTCAATGTATAACTTTAGACCTCATTTAGGCATAGTAGAATAACTTTTTCAAAGAAACTTTGAACTAAGAAAAGTTTAGAAACCAAGCTAAATTCCATCTCAAAAAATTATTTTGAGGTTTCAAGCCTTTAATCAAAAGTTAGGGACAAAATTCAAAGAGGGGTGGGGAGGAACATTTTGTTTGACATTTTCAAACATCCTCTTTGAATTTTGTTCCTAACTTCTAATTTGAGGCTTGAAATCTCAAAAGTATTTTTTGAGATGAAATTTAACATGGTTTCCCAATTTTTCTTAGTTCAAAGTTTCTAAGAAAAAAGTTATTTTATTATGCTTACATGAGGTCTAAAGTTCTACATTGAACACAAATCCTGCTTTTTGACAATGAGTGGTCAAACTCTCATCTTCAAATTGTCTCATATCTTTTGAGGATTCATGATGGACAATGAATTTCATTATAAAAACAATCTCTCCACCCATTTTCAAGTGGACATGTGTTGGCATTAAGTTCAAATTAAATCTTTTCTAATATTTGGATTTTCTTCACAATTTATTTTCCCTGGTTTTTGCAAGGTGACTTGCTAATTTTCAAAGTCATTCAGATTTTGGATTATTTTTGTCCGAGCCCGACCTCTGGCTCCGGGTGGTAATTGGATGTGCAAGGGACATGAGATCCTCAAGACGGCTAAATAAACTACGAGCTATGTAAAAACTACACCTAAGGTAGAAGCACCCAAAACCGTCAATATAAGCAATTCAGAATAGTTGGAGACACCTTTTCCTATGAATGATATTTTGTAGTACTAGCAAGTGAAATCATGAATATTCAAAAAAAGAAAACTAGATTTTTCGAATGTGGTATGTAATTTCTATGCTTTTTCACAGTGTCGGCTGCTTGGACCACCGAAACTGTCACATAGGTGGCCCTTAAACCGAAATCTGCAAAAAACAATAATTAACAAATCAGAGTTAAGTATGTGTCCTTCAAATGCGTCAGTGAATCAGAGGTAAGCATTTGAAGGACACATTAACTAAAGTCTAGCTAGGAACACATGAAGAGTTCGTCTAAAGTCTAAGGGACACATTAAGGTACAGAATAGGTACATAATAGGTACAGGGATGCTTTTGGGTGCCTTTTACCTTAGTTAAGAAACAATTACGGCAGTTCCAAATGTGAACTCCTGTAAAAAAAGAAAAATTTCCTTCTAAGGCTATAGTTTTATCTTTTAACACATGGTGTTTACAAACGCTAGGTGGGAATGGACCTTTAGATTGCAATAGGTCTTGAAATCAAGAAGAATTGGCATGGTGGAGTGTGGTTAAATGTTGGTTCTCTATCTCAAATCATTCACTTGATGGAGTTGCCTTAACCCCTTAACGCCTTGATCCTCTTTTTAATTTTGGCACATGTTTGCTTATATCTTTCTACAAAAATATCATTTAGTGCAATTTTGTGAAATTGCTCATTAAGGAAGGTTGTCTTTTTAAGATTCAAGTGTTACATTGGATGAATGAAAAGTTAGTTGGATGAAACAACATTTGCAAGTCCTCTGTTCATCGTCCAAAATATGGATGTCGGAGCGCTTAAGGGTTAACCTGGATCCTACACAAGGTTGCCTAAAGCATGGTAACATAGAGGAGATCATCATGCACGTGTCTTAGTCAAGGATGTTTTGAAAATCAAGGAAATATTTGACAAAGTTGATGACTTATATATAGGAGCCGACCCATACTTGATCACTTAAGCAACTACACATATTTGGAGCACAAGATTTCTGAGTGCCAAATTTTCCTCATGTACAGAAATAGAATTTGGAAGGATCGCATATTTTTCCAGAATTTTATTACACAAAACATAATTACTATGAATTTTTTAGTGAAAGATTCTACAATGGTGATATAGGCTGATTGCAAAATCGACCAAGGGCCAGTTGCAATATTCACAGCCTTGCAGCCAATCATAATGTGCCAGAATTGCTCCTTGAACTCTATGAACTACAATAATCTATGGTTGGAATTACAACAGTCTATTGGTCAGGAATAGGAGGGTGATCAGGTATGGGTTGGCTACCTTATGTTAAAACTCTACCTTATGTTAAAACTCTGGTCTTAACCCAATGCCTCCATTCATTACAGTACTATTTATTGCAACCCAATTGTCCTTAAAAACCAGTCTGCATGCATAGACAATTCCAGGTGCTGAAATCATACCTTCAGTACTTATAAGCCCCAAACAGAGCTTGTCTCTCTCATTTGCATTGTCTCCCCTCCAAGTTGCTTTGTGAAGGGAATGGTCCCTCCCATGAAGCCTCCTGAAGGGTATTGGTTCTTGGGTTTTACAAACACTAATGAACTTCGAAGTTGTTATGAACAGGTCGGGTGTCTTTTACACGTTCAGCCAGTCTGGAAGACCAGCCCTGGCTTTGCTAGGGATCCTTCAGGATGGCAATGCCCCCTGGATTTCTCTCAGATGTAAGTAACGAGTTTCATTTCATGCCTTCTGAAACATGCATATCGTTGCTTTAACCAGGCAATGATATATCCTCCCCAATTGCTGGAAAGGTATTTGTGCTTTGCTGGATACCTGGGAGGGACTTATCGGCAATTAATTTTAAGGATTTGGGTCGGATAAGTACGTACCCATCAATAAGACAATTTTGTTTACTACAGGGTCTGCTTTTTCAAGGATGTAAAAGAGACCCTTGCTTCATTGGTAAACACTGTTACTGTGTGCACTCTCTTTCATGATGTGCGCCTTGTCTAAGATTCAGTGTATGTACTTAGCGGACCCTTGTGATAGATGTTCTCTATATGCAAAGAGATACTCTGTGCACCATGAATTTGAGAAGTATTTGTACACTCAGACAATATTGTAGTAGTATTACAGTCACAAAATTAGGGGAGGTACTATCAATTCTCAGGCTTGAGGAGAACGATCAAATTTCCAACGGGTGACATTGCTGCTCTTGATTTGTGCTTCTCAGAAATTTGTGCTTTTTCAGATGATTTTCCAACCCTCAGGCCTCTCCCTGCCAAGAAGTGTCCTGGGGATCACGGAGTCGCACTGGTTTACAAACGACTAGCTACAGTTCACAACGAAATGGCTGTGGGTGCCGGCCAACTCAGAAGCGTGCGCAAACCCCGACAGTGGAATTTGTTCCAACCCCATGACGCCTCGAAGGGCCTCTCGGTGCCGACAGGGGTCATGCATGGGAGGTCACATAGCTAGTCGCGATGGATAGCTAATTCTGCCAACCCCGCGGAGCACGCTACTCTCGTCTGTTTCTGGATTCTTGACTCTCGATCTGTTCCAGCTCCAAGGCCTCCCGAGAGAGGTCTTGTTGGATCCTAGAGTCGCGCTTGTTTGCAACGGCGTGGCCATAGTGAAACAGATCTCGAACCGGGCGCCATCCCCACGGCGTGAGCTGGAATTTCATTTTGAGTGTTCCCAACCCGCAGATTTCCGAAGGGACCTCTCGGCACCTCCCGAGAGGGGTCTCTAGCAGAGACCAGGTTGTGAAAAATGGAGAATATAAAATTGGACAGGAGTACTGAGGGCTCTTGCAGTTAACCGCAGCTCACGGCACGATGAAACTGATGCGTATTTCTCATTCTGAAGTGTCGGAGCAATATTAGAATTGGTTTCTGAAGATCCTAAGAGGTACTCAAAGATTAAAGCCCGGCCACACAACCAGATGTTTGGTGAATCTGAGACTTCGCTTTCAATTCTGTAGTAGCTAGTTTTAAGAGGTAGCCCCAAATCGGCTTCAACGCTTCTCGGTGAGATCAATGAATTAAGGGGCTCACCAGAAACATCCCTTGTCACAACGCCGACAAGACCACCATCATGGCTGTGCCTAAATATTTCTTAGTTGGCAAACTTCGACATATAGTCGAACCTGACATATCGTCGAAAATGTTGGATACCAGAGAAATTGCCGCAATTGCATTTGCCCTCAGGAAACTTCAGATCAAGACCAGAATGTTGAGGTCTACATATGCACTTGAAGGTCACGAACTTCGTGCACTGAAACATGCCATTTTAATAGTGGAGATAACCATGCCACAACATATCCAACGAGTTTAGTTTCAAATTAAACACTTGGATTCATCTCCATACGATGGCTAATTAACTGTGAAGCCATTAACGAACGTTACCACCTAATATAAGCGCGTCTCCAGGGAGGCTTACACCACTTCAAACACTCCTCACTCGCAGAATTTGCGATTCGCAGTATGTTCTTCCAATCGAACCGGTGAATGATCGAATAGTTGAACGGAAACAAAGCATGTATCAATCAATCTCTGCACAGTGATCCACGAGCTTGACAGCAACTGTCTATTTGAGAATTGAAATCCCGATTGATACCTGATCGAATGCTTGTCCACGAGCTCAATCACTCCAAGTTCAAGACAAGCATCAATTCTCGATCTAGCTTGCGGCTACTGCTTGAACGAACAACCATGCTTCCAAGTGCTCCAAAGTCTGTACGTTCCGACCGGCCTGATCATATGATTCTCAAGCTCGAGACTGCACAGTCACCACAATGGAAATCAGGTATCTCAAAACTACTGGAAGATGAGAATGCCGTGGTAGTGCTATTGGAGTTTGTTTTGGCCCAATGTAACGCTTGTAGGGTGGAGGACATTTGTAACCATAGAAGGTGTCTATAATATAGGCTCATAGATTTATGGGCTCATAGATTCTATGTTCACATGTTAGCACTCCCCTACTAGAGAGTAAGTAGGTAAAAAACAAGTGTGTCTTGAAATGTAGGAGTGTTAGGTGGTGTATAGTTGTACTAGTTATTATAGAAGGTGATGAGAATGTCGTGGTAGTGCTATTGGAGTTTGTTTTGGTGGATAAGCTTGCCCAATGTAACGCTTGTAGGGTGGATGTTATATCATGCACAAGGAGAATGGCAGGGTGTTACCCTCAGGGTATTATATTTCCACATGAAGCTTTACCCTCCAAAAAACTTTCTTAAAACATAAAGTTTGAAGGGGGCGGGGTAAAGCTTTATGTGGAAATATAGTATCATGGGGGTAATACCTTGCCGATCTTTCTATGATGTAGGTGAGCTAGACCATTTTTGTCCACTTAATATGTGTGTAGGCAGATCTTATGTAGTCAAATATTGAGTCCCTTTTGTGGGTAAGTAGTAATGTGAATTGTTTAGGGCATGTGATTGTTGAAGAGAACTATGAGCGTGTAATGTTGAAGTAATTGATGAAATGATTTAGAATTTGTTTGGGTACATTGTATTGTAGATTATTGGATTGTTTTGTGGAAGAGTTGAATTTACATAATTGATATATCCATACATTCAAGTTCAATTTCAAAAGATTGTATTCATGGTTGTAGTTGACTAGTTGTATGTTGAGGTCCTATTGTGATAATATTGTTGTCATAGCGAATCTAGTCTTGTTTTAGAGATTGTGGTGGGGATTGTTCCTTTTTCATGGAGAATTTGTGCTTTGTAGTGATGGGTATAAATGTGTGATTGTGTGGACTATTTGTTTGCAATTCTCTATCTGAATTGCATTGTGTTGACCATGTTTTGAACCCGGTTATGAACTCCATGAATAGTGTAATTTACCTATGAAGTGATTGAAAGATCAAGAGTATGTGAAGCCCTAACATGAGCTATTTGTTGGCATTTAAATAATTATAAGAAGTATTCTAGTAATGAGTGGTATCAAAAAACTCCTTGTTGAATATTATCACAGTCAGGTGTTGAAAACTTACAAACTGCCTTTTGAAGCCATTCAAAGATTTGTACATAATATAGAATAAAATTGGCTTTTTTGGTCTTGCATAATTATCACTCAATTCTTATCCAATCAAGTATAGCAAATTTCAGTCTCAAAAAAGCAAAATTTTATTTTTATGAATTTTTCAAGTCAATTTTTGTGATTTTGCATAATATTTTATTGAATACAATTGGTTATGAATTTTTTTATTCGATTGCATCGAGGTATAGGGAACATCCATATGCATATCTTTCACATTGAAAAACACCCCCTTAAGTAAGAAAGGATGATCAATGAAGAGTTCAATGAAAAGTGTTGTATGACCAAACTTTAAGGAAATGGATATCTCTATATTTTAACTTGATTTTGGCAAAGGAATTGTACCACCATGCTCAAATGTATTAAATTAGTTACCATGCAAGGTGCAAATAGAAAAATCAAATTACAATGAACAAATATCTATGTTACAAAATTTGGATACAGGCACTCCAACATCAAAATCTCTATAGATGAAATTTTGAAGCTTTTTTGGAGATGCTTGTTAGAAGGGAAGATGTGCATATAGATGTTTCTTACAAATCTATGCAATCAAATTTTGAAAATTCATCACCGATGATTTTCAATCAATAATAGTGTAAAACCATGAATTATAAATGAAACAATTTATCAAAAATGGAGTTTTGGTTTTTTGAAATTGAAATTTGGGTATGGTTGATTCTCGGATTGATTGGAATTGTGTAATTATGCTTACCAAAAAATACCAATTATAATGCACAACCATATCATTCACTTATCGATTGGAAGATTATTTATGATTCTTTATGAAAATGTGAAATAGTGGAAGTGATTTCAAGTTTTAAATTGTTTTCCACATGTGAAAAATTTAAAAGTGTCTTCCAAGAAGACAATGAAGTTGATGAGCAAAAGAAGGCAAAACCGCAATCAATTCTCAACTTCTCATAATGCACTCTTAAATTTTTGTATGTGAATGTGTAAAGTGATATAGTCTCAAAGATGTACAATACAAGGGGTGTCAAAGGAAGGTTTAACTAAGAATAATACAAAAGAAAAACATCACCAAACTCATGACCAACTCTTTTTTTTTAGCACCATGGGGTCAAATTGCACCATTTCAAAATAAATGTCTATTTTTCACTAGATACAAAAGTAATCTTCTTTTGCCAATTTTTTTCCATTAAAAACGTGGATGAAGTTGCTAAATTTGGATGAAAAAGTGCATGAATATGACTAATTAGAAGGATTTTTTGGGGTCCACAAGATGAATGAACGTAGAAATGCAGTGCTTCATCCAATTTTAAGTCATTGCCATCCTAGCACTTTCTCAATAAAGAAAAAAGAAAAAGATTGCTCATGACACCCCAATTTGCAAGTTGCATAGAGTTTCATCTTGTGTTTTTCTCAAAACTTTGACTTCATGGTCCCTCATTGCACACACATTTTACAATTAACTCTATCAGTCATCTTTAGAATATGTAGCAAATCAGGGATTTCATCCACTCAATAATGGGAGAACATACGATCGCCGAATAGTCCCTCAAAATAAATTCTATCGCTTGCTACCGAAACACTCAAGGTCGACTTTCAGTTTTGGAGATCAACCCCACCCACTCCAAACGGTACCTGCGGTACCCTGCCGTGCGCTCTAGACTTGCCGGACGGTAGTGAACTGAAAGATCCGTCAGTTGCAGGCGCGCTTGAAAACTGGCATGCTCCGAACTCTGAAGTCCAAAGCCTAAAGTCCAAAACTCTTCAAACTTTTCCTTTATTTGTGTGGAAAAAGAAAAAGGAAAGTGCAAACTCTTTTGTCTTTTGTCTTTCCAGCACTTCGGAAAGCTTGAGCTTGCACCGTTTGTAAAGCAAGGCAAGTGGGGTAGACTTGGAGGAGTTCACTGCTGGGCACGTGGTGGCCTTGTTCACAGGAATAACTCATCTTCTTATCTCAGAAGAAGACGTACGTTAACGTTAAAGAGTACTGAGATTCTGGAAAGATTCACCGAAGGGAGGGGAGGGAGGGGAATATTCTAACTGAAAGTCATTCCTTCTTCCTCCTCTGCCGTGGGAATATGTCAAATATGCCATGTTATCATCATTCCTCCACTTGTCCCAAGTCCCTGGGATTGAACCGACATGCATGCAATTCTACAATTATTTTGTATTCGTATTTGGGACGAGGAGAGGGTCACACTCATTACTCATTAGGGGTAAGGTAGGAGGTCCATAAACTGCTCATCTAAGAGCTGAAGCTGACTATTGGGGAGGTAGAACTTCTTAAAATATTTTTCAGTAAAATTTCCTTGAAAGGCAAAATTTTTTTTTGGCATCTAACCCAAGTTGTTTCATATTTTTTGAAGCTTTGTAGAATTAGTTTTGAATTTCTGAAGTTGCATAAAAGTGCATTTTTGTGGGCTCTAAAACTAACCACCTCCTCAAATGCACACCACTTGTACATTGGAAAGTGTAAAATGTACCTCTAGAGCCTGATCGATTTTAGAACCCACTCCATTTTAGGACCTCCTACCTTAGTCACGCTTTCTTTGAAAAATGAAATTTCTATGAAGAATGAGAGAAGTTGTGGAGTGAAAAAGAGGAACTAGCAGGAAGAGGATGTTGTTTGGCATCAAGAAAGTGTGACACCTCCTTTTGTGTCGTTGCGAGTCCGAGAATGGAAATTAATGGGAGAAAATTGTTCACCTTGGGGGAGGATCGATGCAATGAAGAGACACGATTAGCGAATCACCAATTGAATAAGGCTACTAACAGTGAGGATGTGAGTGAGCGAGGATCTGAATGAGTTTTCTTTTTGCATCCATCCTGGCAACTTGATGGTGTGGAAGTAGCATGCGAAGGATGAAACACAAATAAAAACTTCACTTGCGAAATCTTCTTCACGCCCATTCTTGAACTCCACAAGAGAAGGATGGCCATTCTCACTATCTTCAAGGAATGAGACCTTCACAAACCACGGAGAGCCAATAGAAGAATGCTATGTACATCCCCATTCCTTTGAAAAATTGAGAATGGAGTGAAGAAGGTGTGATTCTTCATAGATCATATTTTTGTTATTTAATGGGGTGTTTTTTTCATACAAAAGATGTGCGTGTAGAAGTTTCCTACATATCTATGCAATTGAATTATAAAAAAAATTCACCACCAATGTTTTTCAATCAATTTTCATGTAAAACAATGAATTTTCAATGAAATAATTTACCAAAAAATGGAAGGTTTGCTTTCTTGAAATCCAAATTTGGTATGCTTGATTGGAATTGTGCAAGAATTGAATATCCATTATGTAAAAAGAAAAATACCAATTATATTTTAGAGAATGGCCACCATTGTAGGCTTGTACGCAAGGGGGCCGACACTCTTCAAATATGGATGAAAAGTGCTATGGGTCCTTCAAAATAATCTCTTGACACTCAAATTTAGTGTGTCAAGGAATAGAGCACTGTTCATCATAAGTTTAGTTGCTTTATCCTTTAATCTACTTGATGAATGGTCACTTGACTATTTATGGGTTGTACTTGGTCGGTGAGCAAGGAGTGAGGGACAAGGAAATTGAGAGCCCTTCAAAATTAGATGGAAAATTTGAGTGTGCCTAGTTTGGGGAATAAGAGTAACCCTACAACAACATTGTAAAGGTTCTGCATCATTGATCTTCTAATAATGAGGAATGTCCTCCATTGATTTGCTTCACAGTATTGCTATAGGATTGCCCTAAGAGCATCCCCACCAGTGGCTTCCATATCCCTATGAGTTTCATCCAGATAGAGAAGAACCCTCCACCCCACCAACATTCCCTATCTCTAAAAAATTTAGAGAGAGGGGGTCCGAATTCCCCATATAGAATGATGGATAGGGAACTCGAATGCAATAATCTTTACTCCTCTTTTCACCTTTCCAACATGAGTTGTGCTTCATTGATTTGTGAGAGTACTATTCAAGTGCCCTTGTTTCTATTTCTATAGTTTTGTTTTGACTTCTCCCTACCTCTATTTAGAAATAAGTTTAAAATTTAGGGAAAAATTAGTGGGGGCTTGCCTTCCCTATCCCCATTTTGCTCCCCCTTCATCCCAATAGAGATAGGGATACGGAAGCCACTAATGGAGATGTTCTAAGGGTGCCCATGCTCTTATAATATGCAAAATTCTTTTCAATGGCAAAAGAGGATTTCCTTATCATTGCTTAAGGGTACTGTACTGTACCTGTACAGTACATGTACTACATCGAAACTGTTACGGCCAGGCCTTCGTTGCTTCACAAGACGAGTCATCAGCCAACGCAACAATGGAGTAAATTTCTAATTTTAGTGCCAGAACTAATTTTAGTGCACGAATCACAACTTTTCGGGTTCATTGCAATGAAATTACTCAGCTTCGAAGCCACAACGGAGGAACGCACACGGACAGGCAAGAGAGGGTTTGCCATTTCGAATTTTCGGCCGACTGAAATAACGCCAATTCGAATTTGCACAATTGCCGTTGCGAGATTCCAACCTTGCAATTTCAAAATCGGCACATTCATGGAGTATCGATTGAGGTAATGCACAAGCTTAGAAGTTTGTTTTTTTACCGCAAGTGATCTTACACCATTTCTTCCTCTTAGCCGCATATCTTAATAAAGAAATTCACCGTTAAAGCTATCGCAAGGTTTGAGGAGGAATAATCCCGAAATAGCAAACCAGCAGGAGCCAACATTCTGGAGGTACAGTAAAGGAATCCAAATTTGGATGCTCATTGAAATTCCATAGTCAGGTTATCGGGGGCGTAATGAGAGTTAAGAGATCAATTTCGGTAATCCGCGCCATTAACGAAGATTTTGCATCAGGATAGGTCCATGCGGAGGAATTTTGTTGAAAAAAGATGAGTGATGAGTGATGAGTATGATTCAAAGGGAAGCTATTGCAATTGAGAATATCTGCTCGATTGCTTGCCCGATTGCTTGAAGGCTGCGTCACTCAGTATCACGCAGAAGCTCCTGTGAGCTGGGAGGGAATGGAACTGTATGTGACGCAGTTCTTTGCAATTTGTTTACAAGTGAAGTTTACGTTGATGCCGCGGACTGGCCGGATGACGGAGGATTTCGCATGGGAGTGTCTGCTACTGTAGCTCGAGAGAGACAGGCCCGCCGCATCTTAAGCCAAGGGGCGCTCGCTTTTTAATATATGACAGTTGTTGCTCATTCGAAGCGAATTGTAATTCTTAGAATCCGGTTAACTTATTTCATTTTATGAATCGATTGTAAGTGTGGACGTGTGGCCCCTGGGGAATGAAGAATGGCGAGGTCAGGCGCGGCGGACGTCGCGGGTCGCGGCCAGCAAGATTCGTGTAAGTTGTGTGATGGAGTGTGAGCTTGTGGCCTGTAGAGGGCCTTTTTCCGGGGAATCCTGGAACGAGATTCCGAGAATCGGCGGAGGCTGTGGAGCTTGTTTTTGTTTTCCAGAGTGGCGTGTCCTAACTTGCTTGGATATCCTTCGCGAGGTTCTTGGAGGAGAGGGCCCGTCCGGAACTGATCGTTGAGCGGGAGTCTGTCGTTATCGAACTCACCACTTTTCACTCGCTTCCCGTGACACTTGTTTGAGATTTTATTCCTGCACGGAATGCATGGATTTCGTGACAATTGAGCCCGAATTGCGTATCCTCCTTTACAAAATTGTGCTGAGGATTCTCTGCTCTGGAGCTGTTGCTTACTTCTTACAAATTTCTTGGAGAGGGGATGCACGCATTCTTAAGATTTTGCGGGTCCTTGGTCAGGAAGGTATAGGAGAGATGGTGAAGATTGTGTTTGTGCGTTAGAGAGGTGAGGGAAATAACAGCTAGTGTTCGCTGATGTCCTTGTTGATATCTTTTCGAAAGAAGCTGTTAGAGAGTATGCGCTGAAGTTGAAGGTAATGTCCTCTTTCTCGAAAGAAATATAGACCATTTGGTTGCTGTTAACTTATGCGACCACTCTTGGGTATACCTGTCGGAGCTCAAGGTCGGAGCTCGACTTCAACGAAGTCTTTATTTAAAGAACTTTAAGAACGATCTTTTAGAGGAGTATAGACGGTTAGTAACTTAGTTGCTTTACTGGAGCGTATCACTCCTTGGACTGCCTCTATTTCTTTTGCCTCGCTCTCTCTTTTCCGATGTTTCTTGGCGGCAGCGCGATCATTGATCTTGAAATTAAAAATCGTGACTTGTTGAAGCTTTCACTTATTTGTGTCGGTGTTGCAATGGCGTTGCTTTGTAGCACTTCGTGGAGAAGAAAAGGAGGAGGGAAAGGGTATTCTGAATTTTCCTTTCGGCGACATGGCACCCAGGATGACGATATTCAACAGGAGACATGGAAGAGGTCGAGGTCGATCTCTCCATGGGCGACCAAGGTACCGATTTCTTGAGTGACTTCTGTATTCTCCGTGTCAATACCCTCCCTTCACCCTCTGCAATGGAGAACATTTGAAGTTTTCTCTAAAATAAAACCCCTGAACCTTCATTGTCAGTTCTTTAACCTATTTTGTGCCTTTATTCTCGTTCGGATTCTCTGCAAAGTGCGATTGATCTCGCCAGCCGCGGAGCATTGCTTGTATTTGTGTATTTCCAGGCCGCGGTCATACTGTACTTTTAGCTGTCACACTATTCTCGGTCATTTACTCACTACTTTGAATTTTTGCATTTCTTAAGGATTCAGCGTTGCATTGAATTCTAGAGTTGATTGAAAAGAATTAAATTCTAAGTTTTATGGAGGTATATCGAATTGCTTGATGTCATCTTAACTCGCCGTCGCCACCTGACTTATCCTTTTCACTCTCAATATGAGCTGTTCTTTTGTGTCTCTTGGTACCAGAATCCCCGAATCCGCTTGTAAGCCATACCAAAGGTGGATCTTCGATTCTGAATGAGGAAAACCTATCTGATTTATGGGATTGATTTGCATGACAATTGCAGTAGAGGGCCTACGCCAAACGGAGAGACTGTAGACCCTGTCGAATTTTCAGTCCCTTCGCTGTACGATTTCTCACATGACTCCACCGACCAGCACAATCCATATGCTCGCAGGTATAGTCTCGTGTATTAGAGGTCAGAGTCATTTCTTAAGCTTACTCCATTTTGCGCACCAGTCCTGTTTCATGCTCCGTTTCTTATGAACTGATGAATGACCTTTGAAGTAGTGAGAGAAGGATGTCACGTGTATTTTGAGCACAATATGTCCCAAGCTTATTGTGCAAGTCTGTATGCCTTGAATGTGATGTTCGCACCATGTTTAATTTGGTAGAGACCCATCGCTTTTGCGCGTAATTTGTAGGATTCGGATATCAGTAGGTGGCCAGTGCACGGCCATGAACGAACACGGCGAATCGAGCGGTGAAGAAATGGTGGGGTTAGGGCAAGTTCTCCAGGAACCAACCTCAGACAGTGGCCGCTTGAGATTCGGGGCAGCCAAGTTCTCTTTGGCAGACATGCTGCACATAATGTTTATGTGGCTACTGAAACAGTCCAAAGGAAAGAACATCAAAGCTTCTAAGGTACTTATATACATTTGAAAATATAATTTTTTATTGAGACATTCTCCGTTTACACGTTTACCTCACATGATGCGGAACCGCAGTTAGTGAGAGCCATGAGCTTTTAATGATATAGGTTTCTCGTTTACTTTGTACAATAATCGATGCACACTGCTGATGGGTGGGGAGTTTCTCCTTGACAGACACTTATTCAAATTTGAAGATCTTGCTTGATTCGCTACTAACAGTTTTACGATCGTTTATGATGTTATATCATATAGAGTGTACTGGCGATGTATCACGACTTATTTTTATATGGTGAAGTGCCATTCACTATAAAAGTGCGAACTGCTCTTCGCGCATGGCCTTTGCGACCTATTCTTATATGGGTGCGATCAGTGACTACCTTTTCTCGCGACCCTTTGTAATATTGCTGAAGTTCTTACCTAGAGCATAAAAGACCAATTCATTTAGCTTATTGATCTTGAAGAATCGCTCGATATATATGATTATGACATTGATTTCTCAGTACTCCTGCATTGTAAGCTGTTAGTTAGCTGATGTATTGATACCTGGTAATTCTGACATGATTTTTCAGATGGAGTTTTTCGCGGCTATTATATCCGTGACCATATACATTATTTGTTCGTAAGTTCTGCCCTTTCTCTTGCTCCCCTTGTCTGTTTTGAAAATGCTGAGAAAGCCATACTCGAGAGGGTCCTCATCAGGGTTATTATGCTGCTTGCAGGTACCAAGTGGATCCATCTCATCGATCTCATTGGCAGCGGCTTACGGAAATTGCTTGCGGTCTCTTTTTTGTGATCGATTTCATTCTGAACGTCTACAGGTATGCAATATTCATCAGAAATTAGTATATCTTTGGTGAATTATCCTATTCATGCATGTTATCTGTGCCAGACACTTCGAAAGAAGCTATTCACTGAAACTAACAGTTCAATTTTTATTTAGGACTTGGCATAAGAATGCGTACCGTATTCTCTGTCTCGTTCTCCAATTGCATTAAATTCTATGCTGTGCAGTGCTCCAGTGAGGCTCTACTACATCTTTTCGGTCCGTGGAGTAATCGACTTTGTTTGTACGACTCCTATTGTGTTGTATTGGACGTATGTGCGCTACACCGCCTACATATCTATTTTTTGTGAATTATCTGTTCAGTATTACTTCAGACGAAGGCAGTATTTGAAAGCATTTTTGAAATGCAAGCACCGTTAAGGCGACTGATGCATGACTCAATGTAACTTGACCTGTGCAGCCCTGTGGACAACGGTGCTGCTGCTATACTACTCTTCTTTCGGGTGATTAGGTGAGGGGTTTCTGCGCTGGGTTCATTGAGTAAATGGTCTCAATTTTCCCCACAACCTTTAAAGAACCCAACTGACTCGAAGCGCTGTGTTTGTTTCGATGCAGGATCATGCCTCTTATCGCCCACATAGGTGGCGTAACAGGCGGTGCCATTCGGGAGCAGATTTTTGTACTTGTCATGTACACGTTTGGAGTCGGTTCGTGCATTATCCTTTCATTCAATTATCATCAATTTGACTGTTGCTGTAGTAATTTTTATTGCACCAGACAAATTTGACCTACCCATGAACGTCCAAGTCTTCTCTGTCTAGGTTGCAATCAATGCGGACACATCCTCACTTTTGTCCTACACCTTGTTTCCCTTCTTGCAGTGTTTATTGCTGCGGGAATTTTGCAGTGGGTCGACAACAAGATGACTAAAGACAGTGTGAAGGCAGCGTTCGGTTGCCGTGATAGTGGCTGTCTTTCTTTCTTCGATGCCTTCTGGTTCATGATTGTCACGGTGGGTACACAAACTTACTGCTGATTTACTACGCAGATTGGTCTCTCTTGAGAATGTAGAGTTTTTCAGCCACGACAGGCCTTCCTTTTCATGCTGTTTCGCAGGCTTGACTGTTTTTTCACTTGGCAGATGTCGACAGTGGGCTATGGAGATATTACACCTAAGTCGAACTGGGGAAGGGCTGTTGTGTTGTGTGTGATCATTAGCGCTTTGGTCATTCTACCTCCTCAAATTAACCGAATCTTACGTCTTGCTTCACGAAGGTGTGTCTCTCTATTGTAGACTTTAGTCCCCTGTGTACATTTGGCAACAAACTTAGGTTATTTAGCCTCCGAAGGACAATTGTGTGTTCAATGGACAAATAAATGTTTGGGTAGGTTCCTATGAAATCAATTTTAAAAGGATGTTTCTGAAATTTTGACACAAGGTGCATACACTAAACATCTTTGCAAGAAGGAAAAAAATTCCAATTAGATGCCTAGCCGCCTAGGTGAAAAGTTATGTTACCCCCCAAATTGGGCAATTCTAGCACTTTGGACTTATTTGGGGCATCTTTTGCTAAGCCCGTCATTGACTTTTGAAATTTTTCATGTATGTGACTAATGTTGTGTGTGGCATGAAATTGCAGAAAAACAAAACGAATTTTAGTTCTAAAATGACACTAAAAGCAAAGACAAACTTTGTTAACTATGTTGAGGCAATTTTGAAAATAAGCATTTTCTTCTAACTTGAAATGCGTACTATAATCTTGCAATTTGTGAAGTCATGAATTTTGAAATTTTCCCACATTCTAAATGTTTAACTCTATGTTTTCACCCTTTACATTTCAAAAAAACAATCCCCACATTGCACAAGGAATCATCAAAAATTGATTAGTGTATTGCCAAATTACTTGATCTTTTTGTACTAAAAGGTGATTTAGAGTAAGATAGACATCTCATTTACTTCTGAAGTTTTGCACGAGTATACCTAACAAGATATACTAATGAATGGTGTAAATCTTCATTTTAGTGTAGAGCAAGAATATCGGGCCCAAAGTGTGTTGATGCTATTTGGCATGAATGAAAAGAAACTTTTTTACAAACTTCAGATGTTATAATCTTGCATTCCACACACTGAATTTTTTCCCTCACATCAACATAATGGTCTCATACACTTTTTTACTGTTGAAATTTAAAAAAAAAATTAGTTTTCAATTTTGGCCACTGCACCAAAATGGCAGTTTCTGACAAATTTCTCTTGAAAACACTTTCCGTCCTTTGTAGGGATTAAAATCGTGACATACTTTAATGCTACTGGGTTTTTTTCGGTTCTTCCCTAGCGTGCGGGACTTCTTAATTGGTTGAATGCTCTCATGTGAACTAGCTAACAGTTGATGTATATGTTTATTGATGATGAAGATCTCTTGGAAAATGCAGGCCATATGGAGGATCTTTCGAAGTGCGTAAGGTCGTAGGTTCACGTTTTATTATTGTCAGTGGCAACTTGTCATTTAGGACTGTCCAAGACTTTCTGGCTGAGTTTTATCACCCCACTCACGATAAAGGTAAATCAGAATGCAGCTATTGTAACCGCGGTCAATCGTCATGTTTGTTAATATGGCAAAATATCAAGAAATTGGCACTTTTCCAGATATGGTTGTCTGGATCCTTGAGCAGATTTATATAAGTCCTAGATTCTAAAGCATGCGTGCGATTCCTTAAATTGGTCTGTTTTAGAATTCTGCGAGCATGCGTGCGTCTAATTCCTTCTGTTCAGGGGTCTTCGGAAATTTAGTGCGAAGAGTCTGATACGGAGTGGTATTGTGTGTCAGTGTAGGAACTAGCTTTGCATGTGCAAATTAGCTTAGTTGACCGTTGAATCTAAGAAATGTCTTGAGATAGATGAAGCGTTAGTAACTCTTGCTGATTTAACGGTATTGCTGGGCATCAATTGCTGCAGACATGTCGGCATTTCCTGTGCGAGTGGTTATCATGGCTCCATTTAAGCCTTCGTGAGTATATTCACACTTTCACGACAGTGACTTTCATGGTTTATGCCCCTTCTGATAAATGACCCGGCTGATGGGTTTGCGGTTGTGTCGAAATCTTCGTGCATTCATGCGAGGTGTTTTAAGATTGAAATGGGGGACTTGCAGGTTTGAATTGAAGACACTGCTGATGCACTACAGGGAAAGAGTGGAGTTTATCCAGGGCACCCCGGTCAAGGACTCCGACCTTGATCGCGTCAGTGCTAAAGTAGCCTCAGCAGTTTATCTTCTCGCTGACTCCCAAGCGCAGGTAAGAAATCTGTTTTCACTCGGATCACATTTTTGATGACTTCTTTTTCTGGAGGCAGATTTTTGCTTTACTGGGAAAAGGCGGGGGAAAAGGCTGTCCGTTGTCTCTCCAATTTATCGTAGGACTTCTGATTGGAACTTCACGATGTAGTTCTTATGGTGCAACATTCTGCCACCTTCGGAATCTACTTATTCTACTTATTGGTTCATATTTGCGACCTGTAGGATCCCGAAGGGGAAGATGCTGCTCAAATTGTGAGAACATTGGCCGTTCATCGTTATTGTGGTACCAAAGTACGTGTGATTGTGGAGTTGCTCCAACCCGAAAAGGCTGCTGGTGCTATTTGGGATGAAACCGAGCATGGCATTGAGATCATTTGCCTTGACCTTACTCGATTCAAACTCTTAGCCCGCAGGTGATCTCAAGTTCTTGTCTTCACATGTGTAAAGAAATATGATGCCATATTTTTCTCCTTTAGGATCTCATTTGGTATTTTATTAACAAGAAGATTCGTACTGTGATTCAACAGCTGTCATATCAGAGGCTTGTCAACATTCATAATCAATCTTTTTCGCTCTGGACTAGATATTTCAAAACCTTTGAATGGTCACTGGATGACGAAATACATGCACGGCCTCCACCAAGAGGTCTTCCCGGTGCTTCTGCCGGATGTTTTTATCAAGGAAAATCTGACCTTTGACCAGGTATGCGAACTTTATTCTCTACATCCGGAATATTTTCGACTTGCACTTATGATTATATAGTCCTGAGAATGACCGCAAGTTTATCACCTGTAACTAACGACCGTTTTCCAACGGCAGGCTGCTGAGCTGGTATTCCGAAAATTTAATATTATAATGTTCGGGGTGGATATTGCACACGGAGATCACGACGATGATAATAAGGAAGTATTTCGCGATGTCTTGTTATTTCCAAAAGGAAGAGTGCTGCGTTCATCAGACGTGGGCTTAGTGATAGCCAAGAACCTCCAAACAGCTGAGCTGATTTCCAAGCTGGATATGAGTGTGCACACGCGTTGCTTGGGATTGCGCAGGTTTTTGTGTGCTCCTTGCATGAAGACAGGGATTTCGAACGCTCCAAGTGCCTACGAGCTGCGTAAGCTTCTGGTTATGGTGAAGGAGCAGAAGTCTTCGGATATGGGCGGAAATGATGGGCTGCAGTTTGAACATGAACACAAAATCGCAATTTCCGAACAAGATGTGAAAGAGGCTGACGGTTTATTTTCAGAAAAATCTATGTCACGGAAAGGTGACAACAGTTTGAGTCGGCATCATGGCCTCACTTCTCACTCTTGCTTTGTGAAGGGTGACAAGGATGGGAGCTCACATCGGGTGCAAGGCCTTATATCACAAGTCTCCTCACGGAAGTCAGAGTTAAATGACATTAGCAACCACCTGGGAAAACTTGACACCAAGACTAAGACTCCCAAAGCCCCGACTTTGTTAGAGGTCTCGGATTCGTCTGCAAACCATGATCACTCTGCGACTTCTCCGGATGTCAAAACCCCCGATACCCCACGCAAAGTGGTTATCAGTCTAGAAGATGCTATTGATATGGCGATGAGTTGGCCTCCCATATATCAACAGGACAAACCTGATCCTGCAATTCTGGAGCGTCGTGCTGAGGAAATTTCTGAAAACCTCCGACAGCGAACTATGAATGTTGTGAACGGGGTTGTGAAGCTTCAAGCTCCCCATATAGTAGTATGCATTCAAGGAAAATGGCCCCGTAGTCTCTTCTACTTTGTTTCCCATTTTAGAGCGCCTGGCGTGCCAAATACTCCTATAGTGATCCTTCACCCGAATGTTCCAGCTGCATCACAGTGGGGTACCATTGGTTTCTTCGACCACGTTTACTTTGTGAAGGGGTCTCCTAGCTATGAGCTAGACCTTGTTCGGGCCGGCGTTCTTCAGGCGCAGAAGGTTGTCATTCTAACGCAAGGTATCCAGGCGGATCATCCCGGTGGAGATTCCGCCAACGATGAGGACCGTCTTATACCTTCCACCGCCTTCACGATTGATGTCAACAATGTCTTCATTGCAGCCACGGTGAGTAGTCTTTTTGTGATTTTGTCCAGAATTACCTTTTCGATTTGTAGAATTTGAGAACATGGGGCCTCTTCGATTCGTTATCTTACTTGATGACTGATAGCAATGACAATTTCCACTATAATCTGGTGATCGATTTCGATCATGTTTTCTGTGAATACGCAGTAGACGACCCGTACATTGCTGCCAAAGTATAGCGGTACGTACATGTTAAAAAGTTTGGTACTTAAGTGAGTGGGACTTGCAGGTGGAGAGATTGCTGCGCCCGGACAAGGACCGTATTATAGTTGAACTCCAGCAAGAAACAGAAATTCAGTACCTTCAACCACGTCTGTTATTCGACCGCCGCATCTTTGACAGTGAAATGTATCAGCGCAACCGATCTGCTACTTACCAGTTTGCTCCTCCATACATTGATGGGAAGGCATTCTGTCCAGCCGCTCTTGGATTCCTCATGTGAGTATCATTAATCACATTTTCGAATTCTCTCCATGTGTTCAATTTTTGCGTTTCATTATTTTTCATTGTTATCAATTGCAAAGCACCGGTCGGGAGTATATAAACGTGAATGGCCGGATGTGCAGGTACGCGTCATTTTATAACTGCCAAACATTGGCTATCGTGGATCAGCTGATTTGCGGAGGCCAAGTGCTTGAAACGGATGAAATCACACATGAAGCGCACGCCTCCGACTACCTTGTTCGACAACTAGATCAAATCCCTGTTCCCAAGCCCTACGTTGATCGTCCTTTCGAAGATCTCTTCATTGGTTTGCTCAGGGAACACGGCTCCCTGGCGATGGGTCTCTACCGGACAACAGGATTGAACCACGAAGGCATCGGCTTCGTGTACACTAATCCTATCCCCACTGACATTGTTGAAGCGACGGACCTTGTGTACATCTTGCATTGACGAGTATCTCGAACCCGAACTCCTGTATCCGAGTCGAGTTAAACGATACACTTAATTTATAGGTAGTATACTGGGTGGGTGCTCCTTCTTGTTTTCCTAGAAAGTTCAGTCGGGGAATCTCTGTCACCCTCCCTTTGTTCTATGGAGCATTTTGCTTCTCGTTTAGACGAGGCTTTGAATCAAAGTAAAAGCCTCTTTTGATGGGCCATAGCTAAATGCTTGGCACGAAAATTGTTTTGTATCATAGTTATTTCAGCCAGATTCGGCATGTTGCGGAAGAAACGAATTCACTGGAAATGAGGAATCAAAGTAACCTCTTTGTGAGAAGTTATACTGCATTTGTGCGTGGATTGTCTCAGTCTTGATTTGGTAGATTTTTAGGGCTCAGTGTAGGTCATATGTACTAACCGATGTTTTTTCGATTTCTTACAGTGTTTTATTTTTTCATTTTGGAGAAGTAGCCAGTCGTTCCTTCAATGCTCAATCATGTCAAATTTGGCTATTGGTCTTCAAATGCAACAGTAATATGACTATTTTGACACCCCCCCCAAAATGAAAATTTTCTTTTATTAAAAAAAATAGCCAACATCTGATCTTTTGACTGTAGCCAATTGGCGAGAAATCGTGCATAAAACACTGAGGTCGATTGACGACAATCGTCAACACGACGAGGATGGCTACAGTACGTCTGTCCAGTCCAAGTCAGTGCTCCTAGTTGTGAGAACCGCCGAGCGAAGTTGCTAACTTAAATTATTAACTTAATTAGTTGGGTTCTGTCGTTAATGCCTTTTAGTTCCTCGCCCTTCTTTTCTCTCCTTTTAACGTATTGCTCTTCTGTTTTCCCATTTATCTCCGTTCGCATGAATGGAAGACCTACTGTACCTTCCTCGGTACTGACAACTGAAAATTTCTTAGCCCTTAAAAGGACGAACATGTGACCTTGGAAATCATCCCTTTTCATTACCGTGTGAAATAGCTTAACCTTTTGGAATGTTGACACGGATGCCAAACATTGACATGGATGACAAGGAATCTTTGAGTGTAGGACAAAAGTGCAACTATTCATTCTTAGAATTGGAAAGGAAAGATCTCCTATAGTACTTTGAATTCCAATAGGTGCTTTTGCTATTTCTTTTGACCAATGATTCACATGGTAATAGGGTGGATGCAAGAAACACCGAACGATTTAGGGAGCGTTCTGCCAAAACTTTGTTTTTTCTGCCCAGTATTACAAGTATTGCTAGTACTCCAAAATGGAGCAATCTCAGCCGTTGATCCAAAAAATCAACGGCCAATAGTACTTTTGAGTACTTTATAATACTGAAACAGTACTACTTAAAAAAAATGACAGTTTGTTATAGAAAGTAGATAAAATTAAAATATAAATTAATAATAATTAGAAAATCATGAAAAAAAAACCCCTAAAAATTGGCCATTTGTAAAGACTTGATAGTGATTACATTTCACCAAAAACCAAAAGTTGAAACCATCATGAATGTTTGAAGCGCTATGGGCAAGGGACCCCTATTTGCATGTATGTTGAGGACAAAGAATTTTGTTTTTTTGAATGCCCTTTGGTGGGCACATACCCTTCTATTGTGGCAATAGCCCACAACTATCCTAGACGTACATCATCATTTTTGGATACTCCATAGTACTAAAAAACCCTAAAACGCAAAGTGTGACAAATTAGGTAAATTAAAATTTAATTAAAGGATTTTTTTTCAAAATTTCTCAGAAATAAGGAATCTGAGGACTTCTAAGTTAGCCATCTCCAATAAAAATTTAAAGTACATGGACTTCATTTCCCAAAAGATATGGCAAATGGCATCTCCATCATTCCAATTGTGACGCCAAATAGTACTGGTGTTTCTTGCATTCACCCAATACAAAAGGATGATTTTCAACATCACCCCTTCGACGTTTAAGGGTTAACCCATAAACGACGACAAAGTCATTTTCTGATCAATGAATGACATAGAATCTCTCCATGTAGGACATAAATGCAACTACTCATCCTCCAAAATTTGTGTAGAAAGGGAAGATCATTCACAATAGTTTGTCTTCTACTTTTTCATATTTTTAAGCCAACAATTCACTCAGTGACAAACCAAGATGATTTCCATGGTGACTGGCCCGGCATTCAAGGATTAAGAAATAACAAAAGTAGTCATTGGAAGTCAAACAACTGTAGAAGACTTCCCCTTTTCACAGTAAAATTTTGAGGATGAATAATTGCACCTCTATAGTCTATCCTACTAGAAGGATTCCCGTTCATCCATCTGATGCCAAACTTCCTTGTCAACATTTAAGGGTTAAAGTGCCACCCAAGTTGTTTCCTTTGTGGCTTATGACTAGAGTCCTTGTCTCAGTTTATGAGTCTATCCCCTAAAAAAGAGAGACTTATATTAATCATATAGTACTCAACCAATAATGAATTTCAATGTTATAACAATAATTGATTTAACCCTTAACCCTTAGATGCCTAGGACTTGCTTTTGGGTTTAAAAACATCATTGCCTTTGAAGTGTTATAGGTCTAAATGCCACTAAGGTAAGGAAATCTCAACTGTACAATCTTATAGTGTACATGTTGTAAATGATGTCTGAATCAAATTTAGAATAATTTGACCACATAGATTGCAAGATTATAATAATTTAGACTTTAGTGTTGATAAGGGATGCTAAAATTTTCCTAGCAACACATTTTGAGGTTAAATTCAATTTCTAAACCTATTCAAATGAAAAACTTTAAGCTATAATGTGCTTTAAAACCAACATACAAACACATTGGTGAAAGAGAGCATCATTCAATTGACTCATTGTCTCTACAAAATGGCTTTGAAATGTCAAAAATGATTAGCAAGAAAAGTTGCAAAAAATACATTTAAGGCTAAATTTCCTTTTACTAAAATGTTTCTCACTCACTCATAACTTCTGAAGAGACAATGGGACTTTAGAGGTTAAGCAATCACTAGTACAAAAGGCACCTACAATAAGGCCGCCAACGAGAAAAGTGATGCCCAAAACTACACAAGCTATGGAATTTGGGGCATCACTTCCCACACTAGTATCCTTATTGCAAGTGCCTTCTCTACTAGTGAATGTTGAAGGTCTCCTTTTGCTTCCCCAAAATCCAAGGACTCCACCAATGTTTTCATTTGAAGATTGTCATCCAATCATTTTGTAATTTGCCAAATTCAATACCCAAAACATCTATTAGAGAAAATCTAGCCCCTATGGAGGGTTTGACTTTTGGCCGATGTGCAAATCCAAGGGGGAAAAAAAGTTGTTTTTGTTGTTTTTTTGAAAAAAAAAATTTAGTCCCCAATCTTGTGTAGTACACCAGGTGATCACATAGGCACATTTTTTTTTTATTAATTTTTAGTTTTTTAATTTTTTCTATAATTTTACATTTCCATATAATCAAATGGCCCTATGGCCTATGTAGGGTCTAAATTTCTTCTAATGTAACAAATACATACTTCCCAACTAATACCAATCATCTCAGTGGGCAATTTCATTAAAATGATGCCATTTCGCTACTTTGGCAGTTTTTATGGTTCAAACCGAGCAGTTGGAAATATATAATTGACTTAGATGTTTGAAATCTATACCTTTCCTAGATGTCACTTTACAGTTCAGACCGTGCGGTTTAAAACTATACAAGTCTTAGATTTCTGAAATCTATACAAATCGAAGTTTTCTAAAATCTATACAAATCTTAGATGTCACTTTTAGAGTTCAAACCGGGCAATCTGAAAATGGCACATGGAATACTGTCATTTTAATGAAATTGCTAAGCTATACTAAAGGAAAGTATAGGAATTTCATTAAAATGGCATATTCCATATGCAATTTTCAAACCATGTGGTCTGAACTGTAAAAACATCATCTAAGATTGGTGTAGATTATTTTCAAACTACAAGGTTTGAATTGTAAAAGTGCCATCTAGGATAGATATAGATTTCACTATTTCACTATTTAAGATACATTTCAAATTACATGGTTTAAACTATAAAAAATGCCAAAGTTGCAAAATGGCACCATTTTAATGAAATTCCCTATACATTCACTACTAGAATACTAAAGAACTTCCCTATGAAAAGATCCACATGTAATTTAAGTTGCTATCTAGGTCTTTTCATGGGTCATTTTTTTGGCTTATATATATGTTATGCATATATAGGCCAAAGAAATGATACATTCATTAGATGGGATTTGGGGGGGCTGGAGGGCCGTTTCAGGTTGTTCCCAGCTCCGTTCCCTCGTCCGTTCCCCTAGGCCCCATTGAACGCGGATGCCAGGTTAATTTGTTTTAAAAAAAAAATTAAAGTTCTTAAAATGAAAAACAAAATTAATTAATTAATTTTTTTTTTGAAAAAATCGACGTGGCAATTGCTCGGCCAGGTCAGCAGGCCTCGCGAACGGCCAGTTTCATCCAGTTTCCCACTTGGGAACTTGCGGTCCTTCCTAGTAGGAAAATCCTATCTAATGATATAATCCCCTTTGCACCCCCATTTTAATCCTTGGACAAAAGCAATGTCATTCTAATCACAATACCCTCAATCTAAAGTAGCTAATATACAACCAAATTTTAAAAAATTATATAAGAATTTATAGAATGCATTAATTTTATATTTATAAGAAAAAGCTTAGACTCATTCTATTTAGAATAGTGATGTTTTTTTTTAAAGTCTTTCTTTGCATGGGATTATGGAATCTTCATTTAGAAAATTTGTAAAGGATTTGTTTTCTTAATTCAATTTTCAGAAAATTTCAAAAGTCAAAATGTCCATGGGGCTTCTTTTTTCTTACTTCAACACTAGAATCGGTGTATTTCAATTCCATCTTAAAACTAATATTCATGTCTTTTTTTCTTCCATATACTACATTCTACTAAATCTTCACAAAGTTTTTCAATTTTTTTTTTTTCAAATTTAGATTTTCTCCTTGACACTCAATTCAATTTTTCTACATAATTTAAATAAAATTAAAAGTCTACAATAGAATTTTTTTTAAGTTAAGATGGTTCAAAGTCTAATGCCCTAGTAGACACGCTAGTAGAGCAAGGCACACAAGAAATGTTCCTTTTCACTTCAAATACTTTTATCTCACAATCCTAAATGTCAACATTTCTGAAATTTCTCCCACTCAATCTTGAGTGGATTTTGAATGAAGTCTAGAAAATTTAGGGGTTTAACCCTGGATCGCCTGAAACGCCATTCTGTGGCGTTTGGATGGCAATCCAGGGAGGTTTTTCATCCATTTTAAAGCTCTTTGTTCCCTGTTTTCCTTGTTGACCTTTCATGTTGAGTTATAAAGAGTATCCAATTGAGTTTGTAGTCTAGCCAATGTTTGTTTTCACAAAAATGAGAAGCTTTTAAAAAAAACGGATCACAAAATATGCTATTTTAGTGTATTTTGGGAAGTAGTTGCTCCTTGCTCTAAATTTGAAATTTCTCCACAAAAATGATGTTTTTTGAGTGTAAGCGCAACTAACAAAATGAAGGTCATCTACTTTAGTTTCTACTCCAATTTGAATTTTGGAAAAATTTATAGTATTAAATATTTGATTGCAATTTGAATTTTGTATGTATTTTCAATGTCTATTGAATTCTAATTATAGAATGACATGGAAATTGAATCTATATTATGATATTTGTCATTGTAATGTACACACATGGTGAAAATTTCAGATTTGTTGAAATAATTTTCTATTTGATGTGATTTTTCTTCACTTTATCTTCAAAAATTCTCAAAAAAATCAATTTTCCACAAAAAAATCTAGATTTTTTGTGAAGTAATGAAGACATGTAATTTCATCTCTGAAAAATAAATATAAATTTTTTCATACATATCTAGTTGCAAAATGGCAACAAACTAAGTGACGGGCAGTGAGGCTTGAAATCATTGGTGATGGGTCCGTCATTTAGGGGTTAAATAACAGAAAGTGCATACACAGTTTTTATTTTTCAGGGAAAGAAATGGACAGTTCAATTCAAAATGTAGAAATACATCACAAGCAAGTGCACACACAATTTACGAGAGACACAAGCCATAAATAACCACAGCTTGTAAATTGAATTTTCACAAGAGTCTTATTGCATTGCAAATGTACAATCAGTTCCACTTGATTTTTCTCGTTCACTCCGAGCACACCACGCAGTCAAACACCACAACCTCCCTTCTCGTTGAGAAAGGGGCGCAAAAAAAAATCAGCATTAGGGGTAGATTTTTGAGCTATCACAATTAAGCTATCCAATCGAAATAAGGTTCAAACCCAGCTAGTTCATTCTGGAGGGCATGAAAGAAATCAATTTAATAAAAGGGGAAACATGCTCCTCTCAGTCGATCAAAATAATGAACGATCATGGCCATGAAGTGACAAGCTTCAGGTTCATTCAGCTTTCGGCTTTGCCAGCAAAGCGCTGCCTCCTGTCACGCAATGGCCACCACCTACAAACACCAAGGACCCAAGAGCGCCACTTCATCAGTTGTTCACATCTCCTTAATGATTGCAGATTGGTCAAAGAAGCGAGTATAGAACAAAATTATGACAATCAAAACTTTAGCATATACAGTCTCCAAATACCATATAGTATGCTTCATGGGAATCCTCTTTCATTCTCAAACAGTAACAGATAAATATTTGACCAACTTAATAATAGAAATCATGCTAAATTTTGTAGCACCTTACTAGATCAGATTCTAATTCTTAGCTCATTTGACTTTTGTTTTGGTTATAAAATCCTGCACTCTAGCTTACTGACCCCCAAAGCTCATTGAATGAAATTAGGGAACACTTCATCTTCATTCAATAACATTATATCTTTAAAGTAACTTAAAAAACAAAACAAACTTCTAGCCATTTGGCTCAAATTCATGCAATGAAAACTTCACGTACTGGAAAGCAGCGATTTTGGGTGTTCCTACCTTAATAAGTGATACTTGATTCAATGTTGCTATTTGGCACGTTGAAGAGTTGCGTATGGTTGTTGTTGTTTCCTCGATCAGGCATCACGAAGCTGTTGCTTGGAATGGCTGGCAGCTGATGGCCAGTCAAGCCTTCGGACTGCAATGTCGTTCCAGAGACAGTCGACTGGACGGATCCAATGGAGTTGTTGGCGGACACGCCCCGTGGGCGGGATTTACAGATGCGTCGATGGCGCTCCATCTCGTGCTGGCGGGCGAATTTGCTTTGACAGAAGGGGCAGGAGATGTGCCAATCCTCTCGCCTCTGGTGCGCCAGGCTGTGCTTCCGGTGGTACGATAGCACCCCCGAGTGGATCGTCTCGAACCGGCACATCAGGCCGTTCACCGTGGGCTGGTTGCACACTAAGAAACGGGCGTTGTCTGAGTGTTTCTGCAGGACATGTCGACGCAGCGTCTTGCTGGACTTGAAGGCTTTGTTGCATCCTGCCATCTTGCACACCAACATCTCGGACTGTTCCTGCATGTGTGCACAGAGAAATACCCATGTATGTTAATCATAAAGGTACTATGTCACCTCAGTACCGGTAATATAGGAACTTGAAACCAGTTTTTATTAAACCCTTTTGATCGGAATTACGGAAATAGTAGAAAATATCTCATTTTAACTACAACTAAGTGATCCTAATCAAGAATATAACGATTCCTGCTGAATTGCTCATTTGTATAGTTTGTTTCAGTAATATGTCACCATGTTACGTCGATTTGAATTCTTTCTTTACTGAAAAGAGATTGGATCGTACAGTGATTTAAAAACGCCGAGAACAATGGCGTTCACCAGATATTTATAACTTACTCATCATTGACTTCGTGCCCGATCACTTTGGGAGAGCCTTCTATCCCTCCCGTACAGGCAGCCAGGCAAGGACTTTAATATCTATTAGACTGTCTAAAAGAGAGCAGGTCTGCGCGATATAGATACTATTATTATTAAGGCTAATTCAAGGCTAATTTAAGGTTAATCTACACCCTTGACATTGGCTGAAATTGAATTAAATTAAAAATAAAGTTCTTTTTCGTTTTTCGTTTTAGAGCAAAGTGCACTTTGTTTAATGATGGTTAATGATGATCAAGTAATCCTAAACTAGGGTTACCCCTAAATATATGGTCAGAAGTGATCGTTTCTAAATTCATTGGTGAAAGTAATCATTTTGGAAGTTTCAAGGAAGGTGCCCAACGTGTCAGTAGAAAGAAGGAATCACAACCGCACACTTTAAACGACACTTCTGAAGGATAGATGTACGCTTTTAAAAGTCACTACAGTAAAATATAGTCTTGCTATTTTTAGTTTGGGCATCTTGGGAGTAAACGTAGTTTGACTTGCCGTGAAAAATTCTGGAAGAGGGAATTTATGGTGAACTCGTTGATGTGATTATTTTACCTCATTAAAGCAATCGTGCTGAGAGGCAGAAGTGACGATGTCGGAGTCGTCGCACGTCTCGTCGAGAGCTACTAATGCATGCTCTCGAAGCAACTGCTCAAGTTCCAACACTCTCTGCTCTGCCCGAGTGGCACGCATGCTGAGTTCATCCAGTTTCAGAAGTACTACTGACCGGTCATTTTCCCATTCGTCCTGGAATCACAAAGAGCATAAAAAATCAGCACTTTAGAATCCTTATTAACGAAACGTCAATTTCGTTAAACTGGCGATATTCCACAAACCAAAAATTGCGACATGTATCTTCACAAAGGTCACAAACTAGGACAGGACAGGACAGGTACAGATTTTGTTGTCAGGCGCCGCGGCCTGAACCGCGCCAGAGTAATGGATTATCGCCAATTTAACGAAATTGACGCTACGACTAATGCAGTAACCCTCCTGATCAATGCTGCTGAAGCCTCACTCTAAGATAGGAGCTCCTCTCTAAAATCACAGACCTGACGTGGTTACAGCTGCCTTCTTCGGTACACGAAAGCAGTTGCAATTTTTGTAAGACAATCAACCTGACAGCCTTCGAAACACCATCTATGAGGATACTAAAACCGTTCGGGACCTGATCCTCACTCCTATGATAACCCTTCCTACCAACATCAACTCATTTATGCATTCCCTTCCTTGGACATATTAGCAAGTGGTGTAGGCAGTCCTTGGCTAAATGTTATTTGATGTTAACAGGGAATTCAACAGTCACATATAGTGGTCTAAGTACAACCTCCCAGTTTTTAAACTGCTTAAGGAATTCATACATAGTGAAAGAGTTTGAATTTTTACAGATTTGACTCTTGTAACCAAAGTGATCTCTTCACAGCTATATAATTCGCACCCGAACGCATGTTAAAAATGCAATAGTGGTGCAAATTCTAATATTCTCTACCTTTAGCCCAGCTTGGTAAATATCCTAGTCGGAATCCTAGCCAAACACTGAGTCTGAAATGTCACAAAATGCGAATAAATGCAGTTGCAGGGACGCATACCAGTGCATGCTTCCTCTTCCGGCTTTCTGTTTGCTCAGCAAGAGAAGTCGTCGGCGTCCTTGACTCAAAGTATGGGTCAACCTGCTTGAAGCTTATATCCTCCCATGAATTCTCATCGGCCCACCTCTCCTTTGCCTCTAACGAATTTGTCAGTTCCTTCTCCAGAGAGCAACAGTACTTGCACCACCCTTGATCAGGTCTGCTGTTATAACACACACGCAATTATGACTTAGCCACAAAATTAAGCAGACGTGTTTCCATAACCTGAACGGAGCCCATTTCTTAGAGGCCACGACCGAGCTTTGGAAATAGACACCAATCACACCATAGGTCTATCTTGTGTACAATCTCGGCCTTCAACATTATGGTGGGTTTTTTTCATTCTTAAAAAGGATTCAACAATGAAGGTTGTCAGTAACGTGAAGGTACAGCCTCATTATGGGAATAACATGACAAGGCATGGGAGTGGCTCGGCATGCTATTTCCATGACAGGATTCTATATTCAAATTACCCGTTACTGACTGCAGATCGCCACTATCAGATCCAATGCACTGGGCGACGAAACTCGCACGTTGGACGAAGTCATTCAAGCTAAGGTAAATGAATTGCCACTTTACCCGCCAGGACGTCTGGTTTCAGCAGACAATGCAACGTCGAGGATCCGCTGGAAGATAATCGGGTCCGTGGCAGCAATTCCGTTAGTATTGCCGACGTTCGTGCTGGACCACGGACACAATTGGCTGCGTACGACCACCGCTCCTCCCTCGACAGCAGCTTCAGCTGCAAGCTTGGATCCCGTCGCCATCATGCCATTCCGGTTGAGTAGGAACGACCATTCCTTGGCCACGTCCGACTGGATGCCGTAACACCACAACCCTCGCGGTTGCGGTTGCTGTTGCTGTTGTTGCTGTTGCTGCTGTTGCTTCATCACGTAGTTGGAAGAGTCCACTAAACCAGCTCCGTTATTAAATAATCCGTACTGCTGAAAATCTTGCGCCATACCTTCACAAGACGGACTCCTATCAATATTAGAAATCCAGGAACCTAACTGCATGCAACACCCGCGCTCGAAACCGCTTCAAGGAGACGAAGATGGAAGTCTAAGAACTTAACGAAGAAGAAAGAAAGTAGTCAGACCTCCACGGCTTAAGAAGTGCGTGGCGTGTATGAGATCGTGCAAGTGTCGTGCAGAAAAGTTAAAAAACGAAAAAAAGAGAGAAAGGTGAAAACTCACTCACTACCGCTGCAATTTACATGTAGTCACTGATTGTTTGAACTAATGAATGACACCTCCGACTTTGTTTTCAATGGGATGCATATCGGAAAAAATTCAAAGTAAAAAGATCACAATGAGGAAGCGGGAGGAGCAAGGAAGCGCTTGGATAAAATGCCGTAAACAGTGTTTTCATTAACTTGAGCCGGTCACACGCAGAAACTCGATGCATTCAAAAATTCGGCACATGCAGAAAAGTAAGCGCGAAGGGAAGATGATGTCAAAGAGAACAGTGTCGTGCCGGGATGAAGCTCACCATGAATGGCAGGCAAAGGGGGAGGACTCGAATCCACTTGGCCACCAGCAGCAGCGCTCTGGAGAGTCAACATTGGAAACACACTGTCGGCAACATTATAGTACATGCTTCCAGAACTCTGACACACCCGGTCCAGCCCTCTGCTTTCACAAATCATTTTCTTCCTTCAATGAATCGCTCTCCGACGTCCTCCTCAGCCCGATCACATTCCAGTGACCACACACGTCACCTCACAATTTCACAAAACCTTCTGTCAAAACCCTTCCAGACGTGACGCTTTGTTTTTTTAACCAGCGCCAAGGCCGAGTTCGCAGATCATGCATGCAGATGTGGAAGCGAAGCGCTCATCAATTCCGTCATCGAAGTGCACAATGCAGCAGCAGCAGCGACTTCCTAGTTTGAGCGCACGTGGTTGCGGAAGAGAATCCTCGTGGAAGCGACAAAGTACGATTATCCTTAGCAATGTTACCCCTCACCAAATCTTTTCCCTGCGAAAATTAAGCTCATGCATTGCAAGACCTGCGTCGTGAAACGATCGCCTCGAATATATAGCAACCTTTGCTACAAGTCGCTAAACGTCGCCAGATCGCTGATGCTGCACATTCGCGACACCAGGAAGTGAAACAGTAAAACGAAGAAGAAGACGAAGAAGAAGAAGAAGATGCTACGATCTGCCACCACACCTCGCCAAAACGCTGCTGCCACGCATTAGCGACACTAGGACGTGAGACAGTGAAGCGGACAGGAAAATGCTACAGTCCGGCGCTGCAAGTCGCCAAATCGCAGATGCTGCTCCTGCTGCACATTTGCGAAACCGGGACATGAAACAGTGTAGCGGAGTAGAAGAAGCTACGGAGCGCCATGGCGCGAACCAGATGACATGCCGGTCACGCCAGGAGTACGACACAACCAAACGTGTAACTTAACGTAGTCTCTCTCCCACTCTGGAATCAAATTAAGCAATGGAACAATTGCTCTCCAGCAGGCAAGATTCGGAGATCGCGATCCAGTATTTGAAGCGAAGCTCAGAACAACCCCTGCACCAGGTGGACCCGGGGCGCACCTTCCACCATGACCCTCGTGTGTTGGACTGGTCTGCAGTCTGCTTCTTCTAGACCCTAGGCAGTCAGAAAATTGTTGTGGGACCGGCTCAGACTCCGAATGATTCACGAATCACGAGGGCCGTTTATAGTAAGACATCGCACCATCACGAACTAAATCGGGCAGGTCGGGTCACGTACTCACGTAGGAGCAAAGTGTGGCACGACTTGGAAAAGCAGTGGGATGCAAATAGCAAAGTGGTGAGCGACGTCTAACGGTTTGGTCGGATCTGAAAATTGCCAGGCGTCGTCCCTTTGTGAACGAATCTTGGGGAAACTTTTCTTTCCAGAATAGTTTCCATTGCAAAAAAGAGGGAGTGATGACGAATCCTTCCTTCTCTTTACACAGCGTAGGTTTTCAATTTGTGCCAAAATAACGAAAAGTGAGAAGGAGTGCTTATCGACAAGAACGCTTTGGCGCTGTGAGGAGGCGCTCACTCCATTTGGTTGCTCGGTAAGTGTCCCGCTATTCTTGTGGAAAAGCCAACTTGAACGGTGACACTTGGGAAAACACTTGCCGTGGGAAAACCAGTTGTTACCCGAGGGGGATAAGTGGAGTTGCAGCTGAGCTTTCGGTTTGACCTCCGAAACGATAGGTCACTAGGGGAAGGATATTTCTGAACATGGAGCGGTTGCCGCGAACTTGAGGCGGGGGAAACGACAGGATTCAATCCTTTCTCTGAGCGTGAAGCGCGGCATCTCAGGTTTTGTGATTTAGCGCATGTCTGACCACGAGGGGAACAACAATAATTGCGCCATTCTGCATGGTAAGCTTCACTCCAACGCATTTCCTGGAGTTTTTTTACTTACGGTTTCAGCGCTTTGCGGGAGAGGTCTTCGGCAACAAAACAAGATGGGGAGCGCGAAGATCGGGTGAGCACCGTCGCTATGACGGAACTGCCTCCTCTTGAGTTTGCGAAAGGCGAAAGACACTCCGGCAGAGGAGCTGTCTTTCTTTGCCAGCGAGCATCATTCATGCTGCTTTTCAGGAGTCACTCCTCCTTTCTTTTTTTCGCTTCCTCCGTCATACCGTCCATGGCAATGCTCCGTCTCGGTCTGCCTGGCTCTCCTACACGGATCCCGTTCCATCGCCCTGATCGGGGAAGCTGCCTGTTATCCGCATGCCGGAACGGGCAATGGAGTGCCGAATTGAGGTATCTGTACTTCTTTAGTGATTTATAGACCCGGAGGAATCGCGCCGCTCCGCTTCTAGAATCCGGATGTTTATTTTATTTTATTACATCAAAGTCATCCTTCCAGGAACTTGCGTTTATTTTTATCCGGCCGTCTCTGAAACCTCTCCTCTTCGTTCCGGAATAGAAGAAACAACTAATTGAGGATATCGAGTCACCAGATTTGAGCGTTTTCTGAGCGAGCGCCAATGCACTCATGCGAGCAGACAAGAGACTCGAGTGAAAGAAAGGCATGCTTTGCAGATGTCGGTGCTCCTTCTGTGTGACCTTGAGGACATCCTTTCCGAGAACAGTCAATTTGGAGAAAACGAATCCTGATAACGAGGCCGGCACAGATTTCACCTAATCTTATGAACTGAATCAGAACTTCGTGTCTTCATGCACCTGTCGCGACCTCGCGACCTCGTACACTTGACGCAAACGGCTTCTTCTTCTTCTTCTTCTTCAATCCGGAGCAGCGATCCTTATTACTGAGAGCATCCGCAGCCATGCCCTCCTCATCATATGCAGTATCAAAGGCTCTTCCACTGGATGAGAACTACTCGAGGTTGGCCGTCCTCAAAATATTCATTCACTCTCACTCATGGCACTCCATCCCAGAGTGGTCCATCCCAACCAAGTTTAGGAATCTTTATCCTATACTCCACTTGGAGATTGATCAATTGTCTATTTACAGGACACCTTTGATGAACAAGGGTGGGGGACAAGAATATTGAGGACTCTGTAAAAATAGCCGCAAACCTTTTGTGCATGTCAAATTTGGCGAGCATGGGTACAGATGCTGAAAGAGGGCGGGACATTGATCGCCACTGTTGCGCAAGGCAAAGGACAACGGAATCCGGTAATTGCGCCCTGGAGAAAACAATTGCAATCGAGAGAATATGAAATAATAATAGGTCGAGGATAAAATCACGCAACATTGTTTAATCAATTCACACGCCATCAGTTCAAAAATGCTTGAATGATCAATCATCGCGTTTCCTCTAGCCCTAGCGTCACGGGACGGGAGAGCATCTTCGCTATCATGCTACTGCTAGCGTCTACTGTGCCTTGCCCGCCTTCCCTCCTCCTTCCCTCCCCTCCCCTGATGAAGAAACGACGGCGGTCAATCCAGATTCATCGACACCTGCTCGAGTGCCACCATCGAGTTCAATGAATTTCCTTTCACTAAATACTTTTCTAATCCCTCAAAGAAGATTCTGGAAAGGAGCAGCTGCTACCACCTGAAGCATCATCACTATCATGGTATCTGAGTTGTGTGCTCCAAGCTTCGGAGAAATTCTTCCTAGGGTTGCACGTACAGACGACCTTACGGCTCGCCACTGTTGATACTACTATTGAAGGCCAGTGGCAACCACAGTGAAGTGGTCGGTCATTACTGTAGAAGACATGCTGTTAAGCATGTCGACTGAAAACACTGATGTATGTTTATTAAATTTTTGCAGCAACGGTGTTCTGGTGGTGACAAACAAAAGACTACTGGCCAAACAACCCCCAAGGTGCTGGAAAACACACACTTGAGAGCAAGGGTACGTTAACATCATTCCTTTCTTCAGTATAATCAATTCCGTTCTTGGCATCGGGGCTAGAGAGAAGCAGATCTTTGCTTTCCATTTGGGGTCAAGATACTTCGGAGAAGCAAATCAAGCAATCCCATTTTTTTTTAGTATTGCTAAATAAATTCATCCATGTTTGAAATTGAATAAGCCCTTGTTAGATTGATATTGATATTCATGCCATTCTTCATTTCAAATTTTGGCGATATCATTTATAGAAATGAAAGAAAATTGACAAGGAAATGACTAAAAATTTTTAGCACAAAAATTTAGAAAATGATTTTGAAATTAGGCCCCATGGTGAAGGGATACGACAATTCATATGGGATATGTAAATTAGGACATGAAAGAGCTCAACTACTCATAGTCAAGTAGAATGTTATTTGTTTTTGTAGCCGCACTTCATACTTCATTTAAGCATAGTAAAATATTTTTTTCAAAATTAAATCAACTAGCAATATGCAGAAAATAATGTTGAATTTCTTCTCAAAAATCCATTTGTGATTTGGAGCCTCCAACCAAAAATTATGAACAAAGTACAAAGAAAGAATAATGTCAAACTTTGCCTTTGCACTTATCCATAACTTTCTAGTAGAGGCTCCAAATCACAAATGGATTTTTGGAATCTGAAATTGAACTTTAATTCCCTCAATAGTTTTAGCTTACTGCAATTTGAAAAAAATTGATTTAGAATGCTTAAATGACATTTGAAGTTGTATAGAGTACACAACTATTGTGCTTTTTCTATGAGTGGTCAAGCTCCCACCTTGCTTCAAATATCCTATATCCTTTGAAGATTGATGAAGAACAATGAACTTCAATATAGTAAGGACCTCTCCACCCCTCTTTCTTACAACATATTAATGAAGTTAGCCCTTCATATGACAATACAAAAATTATTTTGATACTTCATAGTGCACGATACTTAATCAAATTTAAAAAATTAAAATTTTGACTTTATTTGACTTGAAATTCACTTGATTTTGATAGATGTATCCATTAATTTCCAAAAAAAATGACATTACTTTTTAGAATTAGTTTCCTACTCTACCTGCTAGTAGTCTATAGTGTAGAGAATTTAATGTTTTTCAATTGAAGGAGTTGAATTTTTTTGAGGGAATCGATGGAAACTATTGGGATTTAATTAATTTCCCTCACAAGAATTTGGATTTGAATTTGAATTTGAAAAAATATGAGAGATGAAAGGTCTACTTTGCAACCATAGGATTTGGATCTATGGAGTTTCAACATACACCTCCAAATTCTAGCATAATGAATTCATAGTTGCCAAGACTTCAATGTCATTTGATTTCTAGACACTTTTCACCCTCAAAGGACAAGCCTTCAATTATCATTTGGATTTAATTATTTTGCAAACTTCATTTAGTAAGTAAGGTAGTCTGCTCTAAAAGCGCCCATGCTCTAAAAGCAATCATGACACAGTGGTACATTTTGCTTTCTTCAATGTACCGACAATGTACATTTCAGGAGATGGTCACTTTTAGTGACCCTTGCGTTTCAACTTCAAAAAATCATAACTAATTCCACGAAGGTCCAAAAAATATGAAACGACTTGGATTAGATGCTAGTTCTATTTCTCTTTTTGCATAAATTTACTGAAATTTATTTTAAGGAGTTTAGCTTCCCCCAAAAGGCAATCAGCTCTTAAATGGTCACTTTAAGAGCAGTTTTATTTATAAATGTTGATTTATGTATTTATTTTTTGGAGATGTGATTAATTGTCTTCTACTAGTTGTTCAAATTTCACATTATTTTGGAATCTTTTTGAAATTATCATGAATTTAAAAATAGAAAGTGAAACAATTCATATCAAATGAAACTGATATTAAAAAAATAAAAATAAATTCTCTAGATTTATATTTTAGTGTCAAACATTACAATGCATGTTTTTTAGTGTGTCATTAAAAAATCAGAAAATCAACATTCTATGGTTGCAAATTCAATTTTTCCAATTGCTAGTCAATATTTCAAAAAAATTATACACTTTAAATAGAATTACAAATCAATAGCCAAAAAATATCAATGAAAGATTGATTTCCAATTAAAAAAATCTAATGCTTTCTAGACTCCAATATCTATCAAAAAAATTCCATTGCCAAAGTCTCTCAACTCTAAAATAGGGCTTTGGATCCTTCAATTGAATGTCAATAGTAGTGTAGAGAGCATCAGATAGATTTATAGATTCTAGTTTATAGATTTATATTTTTTTAAGATTTTAAATCTTTAACATTTTAAAGTATTGTAATTATAAGTTGATATTAATTGTTAGCAATAAAGCCTTAAATTTTTAATATAGCAATGACAATAATCTTTGAATCCATGGTATTTTTTGTAGCCTTATCATATTTAAAATGATCCTTGGTATTGTTGGTAGCTTAGTCAAATATAAAATAGTTAATAGAAAAAACTATTTCATTTTTTCAATCACAAAATACATCATGTCTAAAAATTTGAGAAATTTAAATTTAATAACATGTTAGATTTAAGAATTTACAAATTTATACTATAATCTATAAATCTACACTTATTTTATTGATAACCTTTTGGTTGAAATTGGTTTAGCAATTTTAGTGATATAAATTTTTGTATTCACAAATATTGGATGCATTAGGTGTAAAGAGTTACTTAGACAAGACTTGGCCATGGAGTCATGACTCATGAGGCCAAATGACTAGAACAATGAAATGAAGCCACACCATGGCGATGAAATCATAATGCTACAAGACAATAATCATAAAATGAAACTAGATGAGTGCAACCATAACTATTGCTTCATATAATTAACTTGGTGTGTCCCTTCACCTACATCACCTAAAATTGCAACATTTATATATATACATATATAATTTATTTTGCATTGTATTATATTATTTCCAATAGTAAGAGTAAGAATCTTTTGTTTATTAGAGTTTAGATAATTACTAAGTAATTACACATAAGAGCATTCATCATTTTGAAACTATAAATCCTTGCCCATCCAAAACTTCCTCCATTGTTGCATGTTGTCTTCAATCTTGACTATGGCAAAAACACTCTCCAAATTCAATGTTGCGCATTGCAAATTGAAGCTAGCCACCATACTCTTAGGAGCAATTACAACTTTGCTATGTAAGGTAGGAGGCTCGAATGTTGGAGGGTCATTTAGAACCGCTCATGTAGACTCACCTGTAATGGACTTGAGGTGGTCTTCAAACGGACCTTCTATTGTCATTGAATGGATCAATAAAAAAAATATTATTTATTGTAAGAGCCAATCATTTGCTTTGCTTTCCCCATTTCTCTCTAAAAGCTATAAGTGAACAATTTATGGAAGACCTATGGTCAGAAATAGGGACCTATGACTCATCTTGTTTGAAAGTTCATAAGTAATTCAAAAATGCTTCAAAAAATACAAAACGACTTGGATTACAATCAGAATCTATTTTTCTTTGTCTGAAAAATGAGCTAAAAATAATCCCATAGAAGAAACGACATGAAAAAGGCAAACCGACCCTTAAGTGCACGCTTTAAGAGCCTCCTACCTTAGTGACCTTTAGGATTTGGTAATTAGATTGTATAACATGATGTTCAAAGGTGATTTGTAAGTTTAGGTAAACCATTTGTCTAATTAGTTAGCTCTGTATGTTTGTTTGCAGATTCTCCTTTTCAATCTGTTCCTCTACCTACTGCAAGTTGGTACTTCCTTGCTTGTCATTTCATTATGGCCTATATTTGTTCCAACGTGCTTTTTTGCTAGAGCCAAACTCTATTCTTTGCAAAGTTATGGTTGATTGTTGTGATTTATGAAATACTTGATTAAGTAACAATCAATTACCTAGTTTTAGTTGTTACAAATTTCTTTGGGTCTGGTTTATGTTGTCTCAATGATGAGGGTGGTGTGAGAAAATGCATTGACGACAAGAAATTTATGTTGTTCCCCAAAGCTAGTCTGAATGACTACTTTTTCTTCATTTTGACATCCATATGAGGAATGGACTACATTTTGAAATTTTTGTTGCCAAGGATTACCAAGATGGAAACCATTACATGTGTTTTGGCTCTCGGGGAGGGCTGCAAGTTCCCAACTCGAACCCCCCCCCGAGAACCGCCGATATCCGTTGTTCCCGGCCTGTGCTGACCTGGCCGAGAGATGGCCAGGTTAGATTTTTCGGAAAATAAAAATAAAAATAAAAATTTAAAACTTTGTTTCTCATTTAAATTTTTTTTTTTTTTTTTTTTTTTCAAAAAAAATAAAATCTGAGAGCGGCGTTCTTTTACTGCCGGGGGAACAGCGCCGGGAATGGCCCTGAAACGGCCCTTAAAATCCTGAAATCTCTTCTAATGATGGTCCTTGAAATTTTCAATCTTTAATGGGAGTCACTAGTAGTGCAAAGAATAGCAAAGCCCTAGTGTAAATTTCATAATTTACAAACTAATCCCTAAAGTCCCAAGGCCTTTTTTTTGTGTATCTTGCACTAGACTAATGTTAAAATGTGTAGAAGAAATCTCAAAAACTTTGACCATGCAGATTGCAAGATATTTGCATTTAAAGTAAAGAAAACAAATATTTTTGGACCTTGTACATATGACTAGATTTTTTTGACTTAAAATTGCATTCAAAAATGGATTTTGTAAGTTATTTTTTCAAGAAGATGCTTAGATTGCCTAAAAAATAAAATTGTTTGTGTAACATTTTCATCACTAGTCCAAATAGAATTAATCAAAGCTTCAAATGTAGAAAAAAAAGAAAAAAATTTAAGAAAAAAAATTTAAATTTTAAAATTCAACTTTTTGTGATTTTTAAGATTTTAAAATTTAAAGTTGTTTTTCGGACTCATAGTGGCATAACTTTTGTTCCTAGGCACCAATTGAAATTAAAATTATATTCTCGAAAAGCTAATTTGATTTCTTATCTTCAAAAGAAGTTTCAAAAAATCATGTCAAAAATTGAGATCACATGAGCCTATCCTAAATCCCAAAAGTCGCTTGTAGGGACTTTAGGACTTTAGGGGTTAACCTTGTGAACCTTTTTTTTAAATTGAAAAAATTGAATTCAGAAATGAATCCCACTACTGTATCTTAAAGGTAGAGTGCGGAAAATAATTACTTTTTAGAAAAACGAAAAAGATGAATTAGAGAAATTGTCGAATTCAGAAAAAATTAAATGACTAAGTTGTTATAAATAAAGAAAATATCTTGTGTAAGCCCAAAAGTCCAAAATAAAGTCCAATCACCAATATCTCCCATTATCAAAAAAGATTTTGATGACAAGATGAAGGAATTACTCCATTGACATATAGTTAGAATGAAAGGTGGAGTGATCGTTTTTATAATGAAATCCATCTTCCATCATGAATCCTCGAAGGGTATGGGATAATTTGAAAATGAGAACTTGACCACTCATTATCAAAAAGTAGGAATTGTGTTCAAAGTAGAATTTCATACCTTATCTAGGCATAGTAGAATAACTTTTAAAAAAAGCTTTGAACTTAGAAAAGTTGTAAAATGAAGGTAACTTTCATATACAAAAAAACGTTTGAGATTTCAAGTCTCCAATCAAAAGTTATGGATAAAATTCAGAGAGGATGTTTGAAAATGTTAAAGAAAATGTCCCTTCCAACCCCTCTGAAGTTTGTTCATAATTATAACTTTTGATTGAAGGCTCGAAATCTCAAACGGATTTTTGGAAAAGCAATTTAGCTTCATTTTCTACATTAATCTACACCAAAAAAAATTTGAAAAAAAACTATTCTACTATGCCTAAATGAGGTTTCAAATTCTACTTCAAACACAATTCTTTGCTTTTGACTTAACTATGAGTGGTTGAGCTTCTACTAATCCTAATTTATATATCCCACATAAGTTGTTTTACCTCTTACCACCCCACTTGTATAAAGAGCTTGTCTTTTTGTCTTTGAGGACATGAAATTAAGTGCCTTTTGAAGCAAATTGTTGAATTTTTTTAATTAAAAAAATATAATGTTGGATTTTTAAAAATTTAAAAATTAAATTTTGAAGTGTCGAATTTTTTGGGGGGACTTAATTAATTATTTGGCATTAATGTGGAATCCAAATGGAATCCATCAAAGCTTCACATGTAGATAAAAACACAATCTATGAGGGAAAAAAAAAATTATTTTAATTTTTAGGGGGAGGGGGGGGGCAGTTTTGCCCGTTGGACTGAAATTTGGGCTTATAGTGCCATAACTTCAGTTTTTGCACACCGATTGTAATAAAAATGATACTCCTAAAAACTTATGTGTTTTTGTATCTTCACAAAAAGTTTCAAAAAATCACAAGAAATATTGAGATTATGACAAAATCCATTTTGTCCCTCGAGGGGACAATTGAACTTTAGGGGTTAAATAATTAAAATTTTATGACTAATTTATAAATTTATAAAATTTTAATTTCATAAATTTACAAATTTACAAATATTAAGATTTTATAATTGATAATAATATGAGAAAATCGATTTTTATTGTGTCCTTGAGATACAAAATAATTTTGCAATCCTATTTGTACAAGTCAAATCCAACCACTTTCTTGTTTGTGTCAAGGTCTCTTACTTTTGTTGTATCTTATAGTGGGGACAATAACTACTTATAATTTGATTTTCCCTCCCAACTTGTAAATACATCTAATTCACAAATTATTTTGAAATTTTTGTCTAAATTTTCAATTTGATTTTTCCACCAAGAAGATTTTAATCTCAAAACTCTATAGTACCAAAAAATTATATTAATGTGTAAATGCCCAAGATTCCCCTCAGAGGACAAATTGGATTTGGAACAACTCTCCATGGTCTCAATCTTTTACTTTTTTTCTTAAAACTTTTATAAAGATTAGATTTTCAAGAGCTTTAAAGGTTATAATTTTCACTCAAATCAAACTCACATTCCAAAAGTTATAAGCTTTTTAGTTCAAATATTACAAGAAGGGGCAATTCAAGTATGGGAATGTATAAGAATTTCACTTGACTTTTAGATAGGCAACAATTTTGGTAGTGAACAAGGGACTAAAGTTTCCATTGATAGAAACTTTTGGAGAACAAGTTACTAAATGATAGGAACGTACAACGTTTTCAATTTTAAGAACATGTAAATAACAAAGAAAACAAATACAAAGAAAAAGATGGAATTTTTTTGTAGTGGTTAGCCCAACGTATTAGGAACTTGGTTGATCACATTGTGGTTCTAATTTCTTGAGATTTTGTTTTTTTTCAAAAAAAAATTTAACTTGTGAAGAATTGTATTTTAGCATCCACTATTGGGATTCTTCTAATTTGAAAGTATGAGGTGGAAATTTTGTTTGCAAAAAGGCCTAGTGTATTGTCATTTCTTCACACATTTATGCATTGTAGAAGCTTTTTTTGGATACTTCTTTTTCTTCTTCTTTGTTACCTTCAAAATTTGGTGGAGACATGCTTGACATATTCTTCAATATGGTAGATATTTGAATTTGAAGCCATTAGTGCAAAAATTTCCTGCAATTAGTAGTCAAAGCCATCTAAAATTCTTAGGCAAGATCCAAATTTTTTTCATCACACTTTAAATGCAAGTTTCTCGCATTGCGTGAAGTCAAACTTGTCAAATTTTTTACCACATGTTCAAATATAAGTTTAGTTCAAGGTCCTACAATTCATTAATGAAAACATTTATTTTTCTATTGTTTTGGGTCAACGCACTTGAAATGGCAATATTTAGTGAGTTTTTGACGAGGGTTTTGATGGAAAAAGGCATTGGACATTTAGGGGTTAAAAAGATTCAAAGTCTAAAAAACTTAGTAAAGCAAAGTGCAAAAAATAAATTCTTTTAACATTGAAACTAATATCTTACAATCTACTCTCTTGGTTAAAGGTTTTGAAACTTTGTTCACACATTCTCATACAAGTCTAATGCAAGATCTTATGGTTAAATATACAAAATGTAGCTTTTTTGCATTGTAGCTCTCTACACAAAAAATGGTAGTTTCAAAGTGGTTGTTGATGAAACATAGTCATAAACCTTTAGAGACTAATTTAATAGAAGACCATTTGCTTCATACATTAGGTAGATTAGATATTCAATAACACTTCAAACATCTAATACCACAAGTGTGACATATCTTCAAAAGTCAATGTTCCCTACTAACTTAATTTCAAAAAATATGAATGAATTAGATATTAGTTTAAAACGTCTATTGAACGTCTATATACACTTCAACTATGAATTTCAACTACATTGAATCATTATTCTCAAAGTTGTGTTTGAAGAACATTCTTGCACACAAAGTGTTAGAAAAAAATATTATAGTGGAGCCACCCATTCCCAATCAGGGCCCAATAACCAACCTATAGATTGACTTATTTCCAACCATAGCTAGAATGTTTTTTTTTCATCTTTTCAAAATTGGGACTAATAGATTCATGACACATGTCCCAAAGTAGTGAGTAAGAAAGCAGAAAGCATTGAATTAGATGAAGAGTCTAGAGATTGGAAATGGGCCCTGAGCACTTTTTGCCTTTCAAAATTCACAGTAATTACAATTCAAGTGATAAAATTACCAAAGTCTTTGCAATCCATGTCATTTCTATCCTTCCACCTCTGAATTTTTTTGCTTCACCCTGCACTACTCCAGATCATATCCAGAATTGCTTATTTGATCGGTTATAGGTGACTTCACCTTATGTCTTTCTTACAATCTCCCTTTACTCATTAAAATTGAAGAACCAATTGATATATAAATGAGTTTTGTAGTGGAAATAAACACCAATTTGTAAACTAACACACACTTGTCTAGTAGAAATGCGCCTGAGATAATCACTGGAGTTGGGTGGAATTGGGCACATCAGTGAGTTTCCCAATTGGTTCTCTCAATCAGTGGTTATCATCATAATTATGTGTGTTTTCCAATTGTGCTACTTGGCAAAGATCTTGATGTAGTCACTAGTATCTATATTCATTTTCTTTAATGCAATGCAGACTCTCCATCAGACAGCATGCAATTCAGACTCAATGCAACAGTTCCAAACTTTAACTAACTTGGTTGCACACGCACACACACTCAAAGAGACAAAAATCATAAACTTCGTCCAATTTGGTTACACACTCACTCAAACTGTAAATGCAATGGATATTTCGCTAAGATGGCGGTATGCCACAAACTTGGCACTTTCGAGTTCAGAAAATGCATGGAAAAATGGAGTATATGAATACTGTCATTTTAACAAAATATCTGTTCTGCTTGAATGTCTGCTCCAGACACTGAACACATTTCCTCGCAATTCAAAACCACAAACATAATTTCCTGCACAATAAAAATCACATACAATTTAGTTAATATCAACGTTGCACATTTCTACACAAATAATTATGGGTAATTTTGTTAAAATGGCAGTATTCCATTGGCATTTGTACATGAAGGAATAGAGATTGAGATGTATTGAGGCACCTATTCATCTCATATCAAACATCCATTGTGTCCCATGCATGCCCAAATTACTACTCATTTATGTATGGCATTGCCTCTATCATCGTCTTCCACAAGATCTCATGCCCTAGTTGGTCCCTTGAACCACCATTTTAATGGAATACTGCCATTTTAACGAAATTGCCCATAATTTCTCATTCAGAATTTGGTTTCCACCAAAATTATCCCCCAGACACACACACATAAACAAACGTAGAAATTCCTTCTCCTTAGACACGGTCACACTCCTAAACAACACCATAGCATAAACGAACTCGATTAATCATCCTCTGTTACACAAATTCAGATTCGCAAAACTAGAAAAAAAAACAGGAAAAACGCAGCCAACACGGCTGGGACTCTCATCGGCAGTGGGTCCTTTCCAAATCGGAGAGGCTGGTTTTAAGGCACCACCCTAGCTGCCAATCGGCTCAGTCACCAAATTGGCAACCGCCAGACAATCCTACTCGATCGGCACTTAACTTTCACAACTACCGATTTGTAAGAAAACATTCTAAATGGAATTCAAACCCAAATCTGGACTCGAAACAACCCCAAATCTGTAAAAACGTCACTTCACCACCAAATTGGGAAACTGGCTATGAAGAAAAATGGAAGTCCATCTACAAGCTTCAACTACCTTAGCTTACATGTCACAAGCAAGCAGTTATGAGCATGACACAAAGAAGACAACGAACATCAGATCACACTCAGATCAATGAGACTAAATCCCTTTCTTGGTTCAAACATCACACAAGCCGATGACAACGTGACCACAACTTGCACAACTTAACCGACAATGAGCTTGAACACACTCACTCACTTCCCAGTCACCGCTGATCACACATCGACCCAGGTTCATCAAGTTACCAGCGATCATAGCAAGGCTATCAATACAGACACAACGAACCAAAGCCAATTCAAGCGAACCACAGCTAGTGATTCCTAGCACAGGCACGAGTTTTCGATTTCACACACGCTACAAACACCGGCTTCTCACCTTCCGACATGCAACGACCAGCGACCGCACACTTTTTTCCACACAAATTATACACAAATTTGAAAGCAACCAGATTCAATCAGCGATCGACACCACGCGAATCAACTAGTGTTCAAGAATATAGGCCGCAAGAATACAGACAGACGTTCTTGACTCCACATGGTCAAACCCAGTGTAAGCTTGGTCGCACCTGGGATAAAGCACCAGCTACCGATGCATGTTACAGACACAGGTTCCCAATCCCAGTAAGGCACCTACGAAATTTCGTTAAACTGGCGGTATTCCGTACGCCATTTTTTCATTGATTTCCTTCTTTAGCTCTAAATCTAGGATTGGTATAGATTTCATTTCTGCACGGTCTAAACTTAAGTGCCAAGTTTGTGGAATACCGCCATTATAACGAAATTCAGGCTCTCGTTTTAGACACAATTTACAGAGCCCAGTTATCGAGGTAAGTTGCGATTGTAGAGATATCGTCAATCAACTTTACAGAGACTGCAGATAGGGTACAGCTAGACAACTCTTACTTGACTCAATATACATTGCCCAAACAGCTATCCTCGACTGAAAGCATGTCGCATTTAAGAGACGTACAAACCCCAAACATCAGTTATAAACTGATGCATGTTGAGGACCCACGTTACAGACACGACATTAGTACAGAAGGCTGTGATTGCAATAGTTTTGGCAGCGGTTTTGCAAAGACCGCCAAAAATCTACTAGCAATTTTGCAATGGTTTAGTACTCAGTTGTGCAATGTATTCTCAACTATTTGAGATTGCATTTGAGTTTGCATTACTTTCTGCAACAGTTTAGGCATAAATATGCATTATATTGGTTCTATGCCCAAGACTTTTGCAACAAGTTTGCAGCACTTTTACAATGGATCGCAGTAGACCATGATTTTTTATTTTAGCAAAGTCCAGAACCGCTACAAACCCATTGCAAAATAATTGATGATGTGTAGCAGCCCCTACATCCTGTTGTAGTGCGAGTTATAGCTCCAAGTTACCGATTTGAGCAACGACTGCTCAAGTACATTACAGACACAATTTACGACGCACAGTTACCAATGTATACTCTACACATTCAAGTTCTCAACATCAACATTCTCGGTTCATGTTACGAACACCAGCAATCGACACATACTCGTCCAAGACATCATAGACACATGATACGACTCAAGATACTTGCCTATCAACCTTACTGCAGACACGTTACAGACAATTCATATTGCCCATTTCACAGCACGTTGAATTAATTGCAGGCACATTAATTTCAGTTTAATTCCGATCCAATTAACAACGCATGTGCGTTGCGTACACTCTTACAGACTCAAGGCAACCGATACAAGCTGCCATACATGTTGAAACCCCAAGAAATCAACGCACTGATGCCTGCTTCAGACATCAGTTTGCGATCCAAGAGACAGACCCCAGTGACAGACATTTTCTACGATTGCTCACCTTCGGTATTATGCTACAGTAGTCTGCCTCACATCTGAATGTACCAGCGCTCTCTAACGTAACATACTCACAACCCTCAGCTCTCGCCCTTTTTGTGACAAATTCTCTCCCAAGTCCCAGCAACGCCGGAACCAAATGACAATGCTAAGAAAGAAACTCCATTGCCCAAACTCCCAATACATCATCACTCCCAAAAAACTCACAAGAATACCAAATAGGAAGTCTTAATATTCCCAGAAAATGGCTTGGCCATGGCTATGACACCTTGGCTTGAAGTGAAAGAAACATGTATTAGATAGCCGCACTAGCAGCGAATTGGTTATTGTACATAATGAGTTGTACATTTTTCAATTGCAACCTTTGATCTTCATGATCCAAGGGAGTAGGAAGCAAGTTGAAAGGAAAAAAGGTTATAAGGTACAACTTGTATATGTAATGCCAATGGTGATGGGTTGCCAATGGGACGGTGCCATGTTAGCATTGAAAAATCAGAAATCGGTTGTGGGAGAATAGGCCTTCGCCTCCCATTTTATCCCCCTTTTCTAAGTTCCATTTTTTGATCTACACTCACTAAGTATTCCTACTTCTAGTAACTTTGCTACCAATTTATAGGATTTTAACATAGATGATGAAGTTACTAGAGCCTTAACCTTTTGGCATTGCTGGTTACCTTGCTTATTGGTAAAGTTCGACATTCATGAATACTAATTATTTTAATCAAATTATATATAATGGAATCATTGAATCATTAAAAAAAAAATTTAGAGTAATTGCAAGAAACACTTGTCCTATCTTTTTGTCCCCTTGGCCTTTGACAAGTGTTTTTTTGGTCATAACTTTTGCTTCATATGTTAGTTTAAATGAAATTTGAAATGAAGATACATGTGGTAGTTGTAGACATTGAGTTATTTTTTTTATTTTTCTTAAAAAGAATTTAATATTTTTAAACAACCTGAATGTCTTCTTTGGCCATTTGGGGGGGATTTAGTAATTAGTACTATTTTTGAAATGTGAATTTGAAGCTAAAAATTGGCGGATAAAAGGACTTCTACTAAAGTTACACAAGTCAATGAAGAAATTTTCTAAAAATAGTAATTGTCAACCTTCTACATGTATTCAAAGTGCATTGCCTTTGTGTAAGTGGAGAGAACACAATTTTTTTTCGGAAGATGAAAATGGTTGAGAAGGAGCATCTTCAAGTTAGGAAAAATGTTTATTTAAAAAAAAATTAAAATTCTTAAAACTATTTTCTAAAAATCAAACATCAAAGTGTTCATTTTCTTGATATTTTCTGGGTATTTTCCATTGTACTTTTCTTGTGCATAACTTTTAGAGATAAATTTTTCTAGGTTTGAATTTTTAGAGACATACTATTTTCAACCCTTTACAAATTATCCATATTTTATTTCATTTAAAAAAAAATTATTCCAGAAGTCATAGTTGTCACTAAAATAGGTCGTTTTGAGCCAAAAATAGTTGAGTTTTCTTACAATGACCCTTAAAAAAATTTGAAAATTTGAATTACTAACATGGGAAGTATACTACTATTTTTAGTATTTTTAGTATTTTTAGTATTTTTAATATTCAAAAGATAATTAAAAATAAAAATGAAAACATTCACTAAGTAAAGTAAATGTCATTGGTGAAGTATAGAGAACACATATACGAAAACAATTGGATAATTTTTGCAAGCACTAGTCAAAGCATTGGTGGATAACAAATATTAAGTCCTTTTAAAAATATTGGAAAGAAAATGAAAGTAGAAGTGAAAAACAATTACATACTCTAACAAAGGTCAAAATATCACATGGATCAAGTACATCAATGTCAGTTGTTGGATCCACCCATTGTCCCATTCCAAAGAATAAAGGCCGATTCCCACCGCCAAAGTGAAGCCAACACCATGTCTTAAAAGATAAAACTTCCTGAGAAGAAGGAAATATTCTTTTTTATGGAACTCATGTTCTGAACTGCTGTCAGAGTTTTTTAACTACTTGCAGTTCACACATGGCTCATACTTCTTTGTCCGTCTTCAGGGACCACACACTATAGCTAAAGGCTGGATCGCATGGGGTCTTATGGTGGCAATGTTAAGGTATTAACTGAGGTGTAAATGGTAACACAGTTCCACAAGAGTGCTTACATATCCTCCGAACCTACATGGCAGTTGAGGTGGCATGGACTTGACAATGCTACTGCAGCCATAAAACACTTAAGGTAAACCAACCTATGACAGGCAAATCTCCTATGACAGGCTCCTAGAGAACTACTCATTACAGTCTTAAATCAACCCATGACAAACTTTTTTCAATAAATGGGGTTAGAACTGCATTTGATTAATTTGTGGCCATAATCAAAGCTTTGGGAAATGGTCATGAAGTTATTAGTAACTGTCTTAGGACACTTACCCATTTTCAGTGTAAACTAGTAGTAAAAAGTTATTTTGTAATTCTTTCATGTCATGTCCATATTAGGAAATCTTGGAACCATGTTAGAAAATGTTTTGACTGCATTAGGTGGTTAGATGACCATCATGGAAACACTTTTCTGCTGATTTGGGGTAGTCTACAGACTCTTTTAAGCCAACTACACAGCAGACTTCAAAAATTCATAAAAAATTCATTTTTTGTCCAAAAAATAAAATTTCAGTTGCTCTCTGCATTCCTCGTGTTTATCTTCATATAGAAAAAAATTTAATTTTTTTCAAAAATGTGAACATGGCAAACCAGCCATTTTGCCTGTCATAGGCTAGTTTACCTTATCCTTTGTTGGCCCACCACTACAAAAGTAGCCCGTAACAACTTGACAATCTTCTAAAAATAAAGATTTTAGCATTTGACAGTCGCTGTTATCAAATGGAGCTCTCGATCACCCATTACACAATAACACCGACTGCCCAAAGCAAAAATTAGCAAGTCCACACTTAGAAAAATAAAAAAATTTGAAATTTTCCAATAGGTACCTCACAGCACTTAAAAAGTCTTGGTTGACACGTGGGTGGGGATATATAGGCAATCTCTTTATACAAGTGGAGTGATTGGAGGTAAAACAACCCTTGTGGGATATGTAGATTGGGATTAGTGGAAGCTCAACCATTCATACCTAGTTAAGTTAAGAGCAAGAATTGTGTTCTATGTAGAACTTTAAACCTCATTTAGGCATAGTAGAATAAACTTTTTTAAGAACCTTTGAACTAAGAAAAGTTGGGAAACCAAGCTAACTTTCATTTCTAAAAATTATTTTGAGGTTTTGAGCCTCTAATACAAAGTTAGGAACAAAATTCAAAGAGGGATTGGGAGGAACATTTTCTTTGACATTTTGAAACATCTTCTTTGAATTTTGTCCCTAACTTTTGATTGGAGGCTCGAAATATCAAACGGATTTCTTGGAGATGAAATTTAACTTGATTTCACAACTTCTCTTATTCTAAAATTTCTTGAAAATTTTTATTCTACTATGTTAAAATGAAGTCTAAAGTTCTACATTGAACACAATTCTTGTGTTTTGACAATGAGTGATCAAGCTCTCATCTTCAAATTGTCCCATATCCTTTTAGGATTCATGATGGAAAATGGGTTTCATTATAAAAACGATCTTTCCACCCTTTCATCAATGAACATTTGTTGGCAACAAATTATGTTGACATCATTTTCAAGATTTTTAACTCCTTTACAATTAATATTCTTTGGATTTGGTAAGGTGATTTGCTCATTTTCAAAATCATTCACATTTTGAAATTTTGAATATTTTTTGGCAAGGGTGATGTTTAGTTGTAGTGTGCAGTCCCTCAAGACGGCTGAAGAAGTATGAGCCATGTGTGAATTGCACGTAAGGTCAAAACACCCATTACCATTCTGCAGTTCAATTCCATCAGTAGACTAGCCCAATTCCGTCACCAACTTTGGCCCCAATTCTGCCTAAAATCCCCCCCAATTCCCTTCCTTTTATGACAAAATCAGAGAATTCTATGACAGAATCAGGGATTTTTATGACAACAAGGGTTACATGTCACTCCATTAATAGAAAATATCTAGTACTTGATTAGGCGGTAATGGGTTGTTTATGGGACAATTTTGACCCTACTCTATAAATGGTTTTGTAATTTCAAGACTGACCACTTCAAAAATTCACAGAAATTACAATTTTAATGGGAAAATTATAATTCCACTTGGGTTTGATCCGTGAAACAAAAACACACCTCTGAAAAATATGTGCCCTTCTTGAAATTAACCCCAATATAGTCAGATTGCAAATCAGGGGGGTGATAGGTAGTTCTACTTTAGTTAAAAAACTCTGACAGCAGTTCCAAACATGAGTTCCATAAAAAAAAGATTTATTCCTTCTTCTCCTGAAGTTTTATCTTTTAACACATGGAGTCTACAAACACCCGGTGGGAATCGGCCTTAAGCGTCACCCTCGCCAAAAAATACTCAGAATTTCAAAATTTGAATGATTTTGAAAACTAGAAAATCACCTTGCCAATCCAAGGAAGATTAATTGTAAAGAAATTTCAAGTCTTGGAATTGATCTCAATTAAATTTGTTGCTAGCAAACGTTCATTAAACAATAGATGGAGAGGTCATTTTTATAACGAAATTCATTTTTCATCATAAAACCTCAAAGAATATGGGACAATTTGAAGATGAGAGCTTGATCACTCATTGTCAAACCGCAATAATTGTGTTCAATGTAGAATTTCAGACCTCATTTTTGCATAGTAGAATGAAAATTTTCAAGAAATTTTAAACTAAGAAAACAGGTTAAATCAAGCTAAATTTCATCTCCAATTTTTTTTTAATATTTCAAGCCTCCAATCAAAATTTAGGAACAAAATTCAAAGAGGATGTTTGAAAATGTCAAAGAAAATGTTCCTCTCAACCCTTCTTTGAATTTTGTCTCTAACTTTTGATTGGAGGCTTGAAATATCAAACTAATTTTTGGAGATGAAAGTTTCCAACTTTTCTTAGTTCAAAGTTTCTTGAAAAAAATTATTCTACTAGGTTTAAAGTTCTACATTGAACACAATTCTTGCTCTTGACTTAACTAATTGAGCTTCTACTAATCCCAATCTACATATCCCACATGGGTTGTTTTACCTCCCAAGGCTCCCATCACTCCACTTGTATAAACATATTGCCTATACATCCCTCTCCCTCAAGACTTTGTACTTGTTGTGATTTAGTTATCGGAAAATTTCAAAATTATTGATTATTCTATGTCTGGTCTTGCTATTTTTTGCTTTTGGTAGCGGCTGTTAATTATTATGTAATTGGTGATCGAGAGCTTCATTTGATAACAATGGTTGACAAATGCTAAAATCTTTATTTTTAGAAGATTCCCAAGTTGTTATAGACTACTTTTGCAGTGGTGGGCCAACAAAGCATAAGCTTTATGGGCTTAGGACTGTTGTCAAGTACATGCCACCTCGGCTGCCATGTAGGTTCGGAGGACATGTAACCATTCAAGTGCGAAATGTGCTATAATTTACAGTTCATTTGATGCCTTAAAATCACCACCATAAGACCCAATGCAAACTAGCCCTAACGTAACTACACATTAGAAGGTATTTGAGGCCTCCAGAGGGGTGTTTCAGGCTTGTTCCCTTGTTGTTTCCCCCCATAGCGAGGGAATGGTTTTCTGTCAGGGAATTTTTTTTTTAATAAAAATAAAAAAATAAAATAAATTCTAAGACATGAAAAAAAAGTTGAAAAAAAAAGTTTTTTTCTTCTTCCAAAAATGACATAGCATAGTCGCCACCACGTTGGACTATGCTACCAGCAACGTTCCCTATGCGATTGGGATTGATTTCAAAGTTGGGAACTTACAAGCTTCCGGAGGCACCCAACATCTTCTAATGCCTAAAATCACACAAATAAGCAATTCAGCATGGTTCCCATTATTATATTGGGTTTTCTATGGGATCCTGTTTGTAGTGAAAAAGGGATTTTAGATTCTCTTAGAATGCATTTTTTGGACATTGTATGATTAAACTATGAATTTTCAAAGTGCTGAAAATAGGTGTTTTCTTATTTGATCACACTTTATGTATTTTTGGATTGGCTCTTCTATATAGTTTTCTTAGTGTGAAAGTCATTTGGTCTCTCGTACATGGGTCTTCCTTCTAGCTTATTTGGATTGCTCGCAACCACAAAGTTTTCTCCCAAAACTAGTGGCCAAGAAATTTAATTCAAGAAACTCTTTGGAATGCCCTTCTAGACTCAGGTCATGCTACCCAACTGAAAGCGAAGATTGTCGCGTGCATTAGGCTCCCCTCATCTAGATTAAGTTTGACAAGATTTGGTTCAAATCCCAACTTCTCGCTTCCCATGATGGCGATTATATTAGATGGCACAAGTGCGCCTCTACTATTTGCCTTTTCATGTAGGCTAGCTCTTGCTCCTATTTTATTTCTATTTGTTTTGCTTTGCTCATTATCTCTTCATTTGTCCAACCTTCGAGCTTGGCCATTTTTGTATCCAATGTTTTTTAATGCAATGGGTCTCCCATTTGTTCAGAAAAACAAAACAATAAGTATGCTTAAAAACAATCATAGAGTATCATGATTAGTGGGAGTACATTTCATACAAGAATCTCTAGTGTGCAATTTTAGGAAGTGTGCGATTTTAGATGTAGTTACCTTACATGCTAAAACTAGTGGCACTAGCTAGTTGGTACACAATTACTTTCAATATGATGGAGTGGTTTCACATGAGTACATGACATTGTCTAAAGTAAACCAACCCATGATAGGCAAACCTCCCAATGCAGACACCTAAAAAAGCACCCATTATAGTTTTATATCAACCTATAGCAGATTTTTGCTAATAAATGAGATTAGGACTTCATTAGATTGGTTAGTGGCTAAAATCAATGCCTTTGGAGATGGTGATGGAGTTTTTAATGATTGCATTAGGAACTTCTAACTTTCTAGTGTAAATTTAGTACAAAAACTACCTTTTTTATTCCTTTATGTCATGGCTATGATAGGAAATATTGTGATTGCTTTAAATAGTAAGATGACCATCATGGGTACACTTTTGGGTGGTTGTAGGGTAGACTTAAAGATTGTTTTGGGCTAATTTGGTAGCACACTTCAAAAATTCATAACAAATTTATACTTTGTCAAAAAAATAAAATTTCAACTACTCTCACTATTTTTTATATTTGCCTTTATATGAAGAAAAAAAAAATGTCAAAAATGTCAACAAGGCAAACTAGCCATTCTACCTATCTTAGTCTAGTTTACCTTAATCAAACAATGGTCTTCCCCATGCTAGGAAAGTATTATGCCTCCCTAGATGCATGGGAGAGACTTTTAATTAATTTAATCCTTTAAGTTCCTTGACTATGTTTTCACCAAAAACTGTCATTTCTAGTACAAGTACCAACTTTTTGAAAAAAAAACATTTTTGGATACAAGTAACCATAGGATCTTGTAGTAAATTGGTTAGAAAAGATGTGAAAAAAATTTCAAAAATTTCCACCAAGTGGATTGCAAGATATAAACATTCAAATTCACTAAAATCATTTTTTTGGCCCTACGAAAAACAAGGCACTTACGCTTCACAAACTGACTTTTCTATGAAAAAATGTCCAAAATGGTGGTCTTCTTTGAATTCTTTTTTCTAGACAAGTTGGCTACATTCTTTAAAAATTTCACATCAATTGGAATTGTACAACATATAGGAAAAAAATAATAAATAGAAACAAGTAGAAAATGATTCAAAATACGAAATTGTTAAGAATTTAGTTATGGAATTGAAAAATGCCCATTTCAATGGTTGAATTGTTGTAATAAACAATCTACATTCTATGATTTTATTTTTATCAAAAAATATTGAAAATTGAGTAAGATAAAGGACTTCAAAGTTTATTTTAGAGTAGAGATTCCATAACATCCAGCAAACTAAAACTCCTCATAACCTTTGACTCATTGATCAAAATAGAATAATTCAAAGCTTTTCATGTATATATAACTCTAAAAAATCAATTTCAAATTTTTGTTTATGAACAAAGTGACTTTTTCAGATCTACCAAGCCTACCCGACCGGGGAAAAAAATAAAATATTAGGATATAACTTTTGACTCATATTTCCAAATATCATGAAATTTAGTGCATATGAAAAATACTCCTCTTCACCACCTTCTATTAAAATTTCAACCTGAAATATGAAAATCTCCAATCTCAAGTACCTACAAAAAAAATTTATGTTGCCAAAAGATGCATGTTGGTCCTTTAGGGGTTAAGGATTGGGCTTCCATATAAGAGTATAAGACTATTTTGTTCACTATAAGGTTTCTTTTTCAAAGATGCAAAACGGACCTCAACCTCATTGGTGATCAATGTTATGCAATCAATGTCCTTATCATTGTGTTTGACAATTCTTCCAAATACAACGCATCTAGTTGATGGAAAAAATATGTTAGAGAATGCATACACCACACTGATACCAAATATTGGTCATTCCACAAAGATTGTTTCAAGTATCTAGACTTGAAAGCAACTATGATTGCAATGCAAAAACACTTCTTTCAACAACTCCCTTCCATTTAACTTTTCAATTCAATATGAACTATAAATTGACACTCATTAGATAATTAAATTGTTATACATAACTTTGAAAATTATTGTCTTTCCAATACCACCAACTCAATATAATCCTATTACAAATTCCATATAATGAAGATGCACTTGTTTAATGATTCTAATGAACTCCATGACAATACCTAGATATATTAAGTCAACAAAACTAATCTATGTAATCTTGGAAAAGGGGGGACAATGCAACCAAGGTACAAAAAGGAATTATCTTTCTTGTTTTGCACTTCAACTAAGTAACCTCACTCCACTTCAATTTAATTATTACACAACTAATTTGGTAGACTTCGTTTTATCACTTGCATGCCATTTAACCCTTTTAAAGACTAAATGTTCAAATTTTGAACAACAAAAGAACACAAATACATCCCATGCAAATATAATTGTAATTTTTCATACAATTTTTATTGTACATTCTTGTGTTGATTCTTTGACATTTGTATAGTATAAATTTGAAGACTTTGCTTTGCAAATATTCTATGACTCAAAGGGTACTAGTATGTTTTACCTCAATATGTAACTTTTTAAGATAAAAATTGACCCTTCAAAAACAAATTGAATAAATATGTAAAATGAAAAGCTTAAAAAGATACCATAATTAGAACTTAAAATTTTGAACTGAAAGGAAAAAAATTCATCAGGGCTAATTCTAGTAAAAAATTCTTTAAGTCGTTGTTCAATATTATGAATGAAATGTTGAAATGAAAAACATCTAGTGGAGCCTAACATCATTCATCCATGGAGTCTAAAAAGGATGTGGAAATAAAATTCATGTGGAAATTACAAATATTCAATAAAAAATTAATTAAATTTTTTTTGGAATGTTTTGCTTAATCTTTGATTGATAAATATTGGTTAGTGCAATAATAGACCTAATCCATGGACATTGTATTACAACTTTTGTATCAATCTCATTATTAATATTTTGGAAATCTGAACTACCGTTTGTCTTCAAGGAATTAAAAGAGAGTTTCAAATTTGCATAAATTAATGCAATGATAGAATTAAACTTAAAAGTTACATGTATGATACAACCAATTTTGGAATACATGCAATTTTGAATCAAGTGGTAGTCAAGTGTATTGTAGATATGATAGGCAGTGATTGCCTCTTCATGGTGCATAGTGAAACTATGTGCACCATGAAAAAAAAATTTAATTTTAAAGTTTTTGATTTTTAATTCACCCCCCTCCTCCTTCCCAAAAAATTTGAGGGGGGACGGAGGTGAATTAAAAATCAAAATCTTTAAAATTAATTTTTTTTTAAACCCCCTCCCCAACCCTTTCCCCTCTTCTCTTGTAGTTTTTAGGAGGGGTGGGGAGATCCAATCAATATGGGATATCTCCTTTCATACATAGTTGTATCCATATTTGTATAGTCATACTTGAATCCATATTCATATTCGTATTCGAATTCGTATAGTCATACTTGAGCCCATGTTTGTATGTGTATGTGTATTTGTATTTGTATTTGTATCTAATTTGTATCCGTATTTGTATTCAGATCCAATGGCTCTTGATTTTTCGGTGAAGGGGGTGGAATTTTTTTTCCACTTCCATCCAATGGCTTCTAATTTTTGTGAAGGGGGGGCCACTTTATTGAAAACCAAGTGTGACAAGCAAGTCACCCTAGATAGTCAATTGTATTGTAGATATGATTGTCTTCCCAAGCACTGCGACACAATGTCTAATACAACGTCCTAGACATCTAATAGACCCCCCATCCATCTAATAAAGACAACTTTACAATTGGCTTTCAAAAAAAATATCCTCCATTTACCTAAGCCCACCTGGATGTCATGTGGCACATTAGGGGGCACATGAGGATATAACATGGATGGACAATTACGGATATAGGGCAAATGTAAGTAGGATCATGGGTAGGGGCAACTATAGATAGGGTGACTTTGGGTGGGCAATGAGAGGTGACTTCTCATAGAGAGCCCCAAGGTTGCCCTTCTTAGACCTAAAGTTGCCCTCTTTGAATTTGAAGTCATCCCTAAATGAAATATGTATACGCCCCTCAAACTTGAAGTTGTCTCTTTCATGTGCCCTACTGTAGTCCCCCCTAGATATAAATGCCACCTATGTTTGCCCCACTTATATATCCATTTCTCTATGATGTTTTTTCCACCTTTATTCTCCATTGAGACTTTTTGGCTTGTATCCCTTGGTATTTACATGTGTGAAGTCAATGTGTCTCAATATTTATCTTTATTCCATTTATTGAATTCAATCAAGCTGTGATAGATATCTCAACTTCTCAACAAAAATAAATCCTGACACAATTTCAACCAGTCATTAATTGGATGTGCTAGAAAATATATCTTTTACCAAAAAATTGAGGTTTTCACCAAAACATACTATGTCATCCATCATGAACAAAAAAAATTCTATGTGCATTTAAGTTTTAAAACAAATTTTTAAATGTTTTAAAAGTCAATTTCAAATAATAGCACTTTGGCTATTTACTAGAAGTACAATCTATATCTTTTAGCATATGTTTTTTTTATGGTCAAATAAAAGTCATCTAACATTGAATTTTTAATACATTCTTCATTGCGTTATCCTTGAGATTTTGTAATAAAAATAACACAAAACGTTTTAACCCCTAAAGGACCATTGTCCCTTCGAGGGACAAATGCGTTTTCGGGTAGGTACCTACGGGTTGAAATTTTCTCATAATTTTTTGAAATTTCTTTTGGAGGTAGAAAAGTTGATTAGCTTTGTGGGAATATAATTTTTTTTACAATCGGTGCCTGGGAACAATAGTTATGACCAAATAAGCTCAAACAAGGGGACGGCGGGCAGCTCGGGCAGCTCAAAAAAATGGACAAAAATTAAATATTTTTTTAATATTATTTTTTCTCATAGATTATATTTTTGTCTATTTGGAAAGCTTTGATTCATTTCATTTGAATATGTTATGAAAAAGTTATGGACATTCTTGTTTTCCGGGTAGTTAGAGCATCTTCTTGAAAAAAATAACCTGTAGGATTCATTTCTGAATGCAATTTTTCAAATTTTTCAATTTTTTTATTTTTTCATAGTCTGATTTACTTGCTAGAACAATCTCACCATTGGGATTAGTGCATTTTAATTCCATCTAAAATATATGAATATTTTAGATTTTCCCTCTATCTCATACCTACTTCTACTTAACATTTTTTTAAGAATGATAATTATTTTTTTTTTGAATTTTACTTTTTTACCTAGACCCTCAACTCAATTCTCCATAATAAAGATTTAAAGCTCAAAACTCTGTAGTGCAAAAATTTTAAGTTAAAAATATTCAAAGTCAAAAAATCTAGTCCCACAATGTGCTGAAAAACTTGTTTTTTCCACTTTAAACACAGCGATCTTGCAATATAAGCGGTCAAAAATTCTGAAATATTTTCCACACACTTTCATACTAGTTAGGTGTAAGATCCTACGGTTAGATATGAAAAAAAACAATTTTAAACTTTTTTTTACTCCTTGCTATAGGTATGGCAGTTTTGAGTGTTTTCTGGCAGAAAAAAGGCCTTGGTCCTTTACGGGTTAATGTATTCTTAGATTGGTTTTCTACCATTAGGAAAAAAATGAGCTTTGAAAGGGGCTGTGAGTTCTCGGCCCATAGAGAACTCTAGTGGATATTTTTTGGTAGTTAAAAAAAAATTAAAAGAAAATTTGGCTAGAGAATTGCTAGGCTAGCTTGAATAACACAGGATAGGTTAATTGAGTAATTGATAAAATTGATTTTTTTTTTAAAACCCCTATTAATATTAAAATAAATATAAAATTACAGAATTTTGGAATCTGATGTGGCATTAGTGTGATCATGTCAAAATACTCTTTTTAAAATACTTTTAAAATATTGTAATAATATTTATATATTATTTTTTAAAACAGAATTCAATGGTCACTGTTCATCATTGAGATGAACAATGCCACAGTCCTTCAAAGCAGCTGTAAGTTCCCTTGAGGGGAACTCTCTAAAATTATACAACCCATTTGAAGGCTCATTTTTTTCCTAATGAAGATCTTTAGGTTAATTTTGCCTAAAAGTGACTCATCATCTTTTGAGCTTCTAGATCAACTCTTCATAACTTACAAAATCAAGATTTAGGACACCTTAAAAGTTGATGAAAATTTTAAGGATTAATAAGTTCCTATTGATATTTTCATCCTTCAATCTTTTTTATTTCTTTACAAATCAATTGAAATTACAATTCTTACACCATAAAAGGAAAGATGCAAAAAACAAAAATTATATATTTGGTGAATCTCCAAAGAAAATTAGTCCAAAATTGATTTGAAATAGGTATTTGTATATTGATTGTATGAACAAGTAGCTCAATATCTCCACATGGATTATGATGGCAACATTGGATAATACTCAAATTTACATCTCTACGTTGTTTGTTGTCTTTAGTCCTCGGGGGGGGGGGGGGGGGGGGGCACTTCCAATTTCTTTAACAGTAACGTTCAATCAAATGAAGGGTGGTTTTAATTACCTTGGCCTAAATTTTAGAGAATTTTTAGAAATAAATTAGCATTAGTAAAATTGGACATTTCTCAATATAAATAATGAAGGGTAGGAGATAATATAGCACTTTAGCTATTTTTTATTTCTAAAGTAGCCCTACCCAAAAGATTGTCAAAAAATCTCAACTTTTTAAAAGTATATTGAGTTAATAAAGGTTTGTAATGATGGAGCTAAGTTGTGTGCAAGTATACTAAGTATCCTATGAACTAGATCCTATATATACAATGGTAGTGGATGAATGAAATGAATAAAAAATACAGGATGTTAATTAAAGTTTAGTTCAACTTACACTTGGGATGACGTTCAGTGTTCAACACTTCCTTGTCTTGGAGTCTATGGCTAGGGTTTGGCGCTTTCCTTCAATGGCCATCCTACTTGTTTGTGAATGTTCTGTTTGGTCTTCAAAATGTTGTTTTGGGATTTGTGAGTTGCGAGGATGTTTTAAGGAAGGCGTGAGACTGTTTGATTTAGGATTTAGGGCTAGAAATGGAAGCAAAAATCTAATTAGGGTTTAGGGTGCATTCGTGTAGGTGAAAGTTGCAATTCTTGGATTACTTTGGATTGCGTTTTAAGGTTTTTAGTTTAGTGTGCTTCATGTTCAAGGTTTTGGTGCTCTAAGGTGAGGTAAGGTGCTTTTCATCAAATGTACAAAGTTCTTTTATTTCCAATTTTTCATTCAGTTCTTTCACTAGATTCCAATACAGTTGCATTTGAATGTACAAGGTCGTAGGGTTCATGGTTGTTTGCAACCGTATCAATTGGAAATTCATTGAAGTTGCTATTTTTTTATGTAGGTTTCATAGATTTGTATATTTCATTCCCAAGATGTTGTTGTCTATTTTGGCATGGCATTTTGAGAGAAGATGATAGTAGTCTTTATTTTCTATAATTTCATTTTTTGCACCTATTTGTGGACTCCATTTTCATTTCATGTGCTATGTTTGTGAACACGGGAAATGCATTTCTACACATTGGATTGCTTTTTGTTGCACATTACACTCTCCAAAATGTTCGTGTATGATTTGTATATATATATAGTACTAATTGATGCTATTTGTTCTACTTTGTGCATGTGCTCTCAAGTATTTATAGATTTTATATGTTGGAATATACTCATTTGAACGTGTTATGTTTATGGACTTTCTTTGGAAATGTTAGACTTTTAGGTCTGTATATTCTAATACACTCTAGATCTTGCAAGGTAAACTCACTTGTGATGTAATAAATGTTAGTCAAAATTGTGCAAATTTTCTTTATTTATAATGAACATAGGGTATTAAAAATGAACATGAAAAAAAAAATTCAAATTAAATATAGGGTATGTAAAATATGATCCATTTAGAAATTTAGATAAAGATAGCCCTCTAAAAATTCTTGAAATTTTCCTACAGAGCCTCCTTCCGATAGGGGCTTGAACGCACGTGACATAGAAAGATATTATAGAGTGCACCCCTTGAGCTTTAGTCAACTTTGGTCTTGATACTGTAAAGCATATACACATAAAGTAACCACATCTAAATGCACCCCAATATTAAACAATTGAGTATTGTTCCTATTATTAAAATTCCCTTAGTTTGGTTGGACTTTGTTGGAAATCAAAAGAGTATAATTCTAAATTATCTTTTTATGCATTTATTGGACACCAAATGAATAAACCATGAACATTAGATGAAATCTGAGGCCTCTACAAGGCCTTGAGTTATCAGACCCTGGGAACGCCGAAACTGCCCTGGGAACCCGAATCCGACGTGGTGGAGCGACTGCCATGTCATCGATTTTTTTTTTCAAAAAAAAAAAAATTTTTTTTAGACTGTTTTTTGCATTTCAGGATTTTTTTTTTTTTTTTTTTTGTAAATAATTTTTTTTTTTTTTAAATTATTGGTCTGACAGCAGCCCGGAGGGTCGGGAACAGTTTTGGGAACAAACTGAAACGGCCCTCCGGAGGCCTCAGATTTCATGTAATGTTTCAAAGTGCTAAAAGTAGTTGTTTCCAAAATCAACCTTAAACTCTCAATCTCTCATGAATAGTGAGAGTACATTTTAGGCAAGAATTTGAAGGAGTCACAATCTGAAGGTTTAAGTTGTAAACCTTAGTCTTGTTTACATCACCTTTCAGTGTAATATCAATGCCAAGTCATGCTTACACCACTTGCTAATTTAAGACCAAATGTCAAATAAGAGTAGGTGTAAGGTATAAGGTCCATAAAGCATTCAAGCTCTAAAAGTGTCCTCTAACGCAAAGGTAAATATTTTCTTTTTCATTGCACCAACAATGTACAAATCATGTACATTTTAGGAGGTGTATGCTTTTAGTGACCACTGCATTTCAACTTCAAAAATGTATAACTAATTCCACGAAGCTCCAAAAAATATGAAACAACTTGGGTTAAATGCCAATTTCATTTATCTTTTTAAGGAAGAGTTACTGAAAAATATTCCAAGAAACTTAACCTAACTAAATTAATTTTCAACTCTTAAATGGGTGCTTTATGAACCTCCTATCTTAAGAAATAGATGAGACATGATCAAATTACTAATGGTTTTAACATCCTTCACCTTATTTAACAATGCTCCAAATCACAAGATTCTTCTACCCTATCAACTATCTTACATAGCCTTACTCACAAGGGAACTTCGGTGGCAAGCTTTGCCAAAGCATTTGCTAAACAAGGCTCTAAAATAGAGTGGGCATTAAGAATGAACTCTACAAATGGCTATGAAATGGACAAACGGTAGTTCATAAATTGACCTCCATACAGTAGTCATTGAATGAATCAAGGAAAAAAGCATTATTAATTGCAAGAGTCAATCATTCTCTTTGCTTTCCCATTTTTCTTTAGAAGTTGCAAATGAACAGTTTATGGAAGACCTAGAAGACCTAGGGACATAAATAGAGACCTATAACACAACTCCTTTGAAAATCCATAAGTGATTCAAAAATGCTTTAAAAAATACGAAACCACTTGTGTTAGATTCCACATCTATTTTTCTTTCTATGAAAAATGATCGAAAAATATTTCTGTACATGGAAACTTATTTAAAAAAAAGGTGGACCAACCCTTAAATGGTCACTTTTAGAGCATACTACCTTAGCATATATACGTGGCATTCCTAACCAGTTGTAGCAAGGTCCTAAGTTATTGCCTCTCATAAAAACTCGTGCTAGCTAGTGAGGTGTCCGTGGCAACTTTAATTAATTAAAACCATCCAAGGCAGGGATCATGAAATATACAGTTCTTTCGGTGAGGAATTCCAGAAGGTCTGATCGAGGGAGAAAATCTCTTGGACCTTATCGAATCTTGCGTAATTAATGTGCACTGACCTCCTTCAGGACGCACCCACACAATAGATCGACCTCCTTTTGGCTCTTTGTAACAATGCTTGAACTACGTACTGGAGGTGCGCCTGCTGTAGCAAGGAACGCGTGCTACCTCCGCCTTCCTCATGCACCTGCATCTCAAAATCGTATTTAAGAAAATGTTGCACCAGGTGCATCATCGCATCGAGGTTACACCATGAGACAGGAAAAAGAGCGCGTGCAAATCGTAGTTCACTTCATCACTGATTGATCACAAGGATCACACAGAGAGAGAGATCTCCACGTGATATCCGCTTGGGAGGTCTCTAAGATAGACAAGCCTGTTACCACCCTGATTCGCAATCTGAATATCTTGGGGCCAAATATTGATCAACTAAATATCTACATGTCACAATTCAATCAACTAATTGGGTTCTTAAGAATGATGGGGTTGAGCATGCCACCATTTCTTTTAACACATGTTTCGGTTTCATTAGCGTAGACAAAACTTTTGAACTTTCAAACCATTGCTAACAATGTACCTCTCCTTGTGGGGTAGAGATAATAACCAACCTCTGGCAAAGTTCGATTGTTAGGCTTGGACTGCGTCAATGGCGTGTTGTGGGAGGTACTAACTTGCCCAAATCTTCCACAGTACAGCACGTCGCTGCTTGGGCAAGCCTGTCTGAAAATCTGGTGCACTGGCAGCCTTCCCAGGACTCCGTCTTTTGACCAGGTTGGCCCTCCTCATAACTTAAGTTATTTAATTTGCACAACCGACCTTTGTCCACTCATGTATCGTTGCATACACCGAGGGTCTCTCCTTGCTCATAAGGTAAGTTTTTTTCCACATAGGACAAATGTGGGATTGTTAAAATAATTTCAACGATGGCAACAGGGCAAACTAGTCATTCTGCCTGCCAATTGCTTGCAAGGAGATAACCTTGGTGTGAGCAACGATACGTACTTGAGTGGACACACGTTGTGCAAATCAAATATGAGGAGGGCTATTTTAATCTGGTCAAAAGACGGAGTCCTGCGAATGGGTCAGAACAGTCTTGCCCAAGCAGGGACGTACTGTACTGTTGAAAACCTCCCACAACACGCCATTGATGCAGTCCAAGCCCCCAACAATCGAAGTTTGACACGGCTCTTTTAGAGACCGCTACGTTTTTAATTCAAAAATTCATAACTAAGCGTAATTCCAGAATGCTCCAAAACATATGTAACGACTTAGGTAAGATGGCAATTCTATGTATTTTCAAATAAAAATTACTGATTTATTTTTGATGAAGTCTAATCTCCGCAAATCAATTATCTGCGCATAATCGGGCGCTTTATGGACCTCCTGTTTAATACGGAGTACTAAAGTAGCGCCTGAGGCCTGATGAGTTCATGAGTTGAGAGATCTTCTGATAGAACATGATATTCTTCAACAACTTACTTGCATACGATTACGAATTTACAACCTCTGTTCTCAGCACATGCATGCCAAGTACCTGCAGCTGGGAATTTGTAGTGGCTATGAATTAGTATGGCAGGTTGAAGACGACATTGCGAGTAGCAGGAAGAAGGATGGACGGTGTACGTTCCTGGGTCAGGTTTTGAAGGACGAAGTCCCTGGCGACATAAGTTAAGTATAAATTAGCATACATATATCGTTGCAAACCTCCGGTTTGGGGGTACAGTGGACTGCCTCAATGCCGTGTTCCCAACCGTGTTTTGAAAGGTACCACCTTGACAGAGGTTTCAACAGTACTGTGAGTGTCGTGCACTTGCAGGCTTCCCAATCCCTGACCCTGGACTCAGTCTTTTGCATCAACTCCGTCCCAGAACCTTCAGGAAGTAGTAGCCGTTCTACACCGGCCAAGCTAGCTTGTGATCTCAACAGCTCCCATTGAAGCAATTCCACGGGGACAACGTCAGCGGATCTTTTGGGTGGAGAAACAGAGACGCAGAGGCCCGGCAAGGCAAAGTGAAGGAGATTGCCGTGGCTGTGAAGTTCGTGGAGGACGTGCTTTTCTAACGTTGCGAGCGGTCTAGGCCTCTCTAGGGGGAGGAAGGTGTTGTGAGACTGCAGAGGATGATCGAATGAGGGCAACGACTGGGTAAGTTTCTACCATTTCCTTTTCCTTTCCTGGCATGGGTTTCATGAATTCACGAACTAGGGTCCAGGATTCCACTTGCTTGCTTCGTTCCTCGTCAATTGGGAGTCCTGCCAAGTACCTGACCTGGCTTGCGTTCTCTTTTTTCGCAAGTTGTGGCCACTTGTGTTTGCGGCGATTGGGGGACCGACAGCTTGATTTTCGAGTTTGGTCCGGGTTTAGACTTGGCTTCCTCCCTCCTTGTCCAATTGCCGTCCGAGAATTTGCAATCGATATATCCAGGTGGGGGACGCAGACGATGTGTACGCCCTGTGTCTCGATTTACTCATCGTTTAGTATATACGCCAACACAGTAGAATTGACAACTGTGTCTGCGATGTTCCTAACTGTGTCTGACTGTGTATGAGTCCTTGTTGGTGTTTCCCGGATTTCTTTGCATGTAGTTCCAGGAACACAGATTGAGCAGTGAGCCCCTGTTCTTCCCAGAGCTTTCCGTGTGCGTTGTATTGTGCTGAGGACACGCAGTGACGATCGAATTAGTCGGTTCTTTGGATGGAACAATACAGATGCGATAAGAAGATTCCACCGAATTGGATTGCATGTATGATCTTGTTTGTCAACGAATACCATGAGTGCTGCTTTTGTTGCAGAGTTCGATTGATAATTATCATTTTTGTTGATTCGAGAGTCACCGTTTGGTGCTCTTTCCCTCTGAATTCCGGACAATGCCTTCATTTCTGCCAGCAGAGTCCCCCCCGCATAGCTCTTGGTCAGCCTCTGACTATAGTTTCGGTTTGAAATTACACAGGGAAGGTAGCAAGCTTTACCTGATGCAACACCAGACAAAGTGTGTTAAGTTTCCCACATTCTACTGTTCATGAAAGGGTAATATGAGTTCATCATGTGGTAAAGTGCGAATTCAACAAACACGTAAAACACAAACAAGCAAAGTCTAGTATCTTTCCCACATGGTAATACATTTCCAAACAAACTTTGATTTTACCATGTGGTTCTTTGTTGAGGAAATTATCTCATAAGCATTGTCTTTGGTGAGGCTCCCATCAAGTATAATATTTAAGTTCCTCCACCTTCCAACCTTGTGCCATACTTCATCTGTGTGACATGAAATGCATGAAAAGTTTTGTAAGTTGTACAATATGTTTTGTGTTGTGCAATGTTATGCAGTACTGTATATATATACTGACATATATACTGTACAATATTATGTATTATGGAATATATGATAATGTATATAACTATTGATAGTCTCACCTCTTTGTATGTTGTCATTTGTCGCTGCTTTAACACATTCCCATTCGCATAAGGCAATCCATTATTAGAATACCATGAGATAATTGTCAAATTTATACCATTACCATGAGGTTATGGGAATGGTGTGAGTCGTTCATAATGCATTACCATGTGGTAATGGCCATGTTTTTTTACCTCCAGGGAGTTCTGTTGTTATTCAGGGAAAGAGCAGGTAAACGTTTCATTAAATCCCATGAGAAATTCAACTCTATCTTTCCTGTGGTATATTAGACGGTGTGTTTCGCTTATGCTTTCCTGTTAATTGGAATCGAAAGGTCATACAAGTCTGAATATCCCAATTTGGGGAGCAAGATGTGAGCACTTCGACGTACTAAAGCCCGGTAGATGCACTTGGTTCGTTTCGGTTGCAGAAGTGATCAGGAACGTTTTCTCTTGATTCTAGACCATCATTTCCCCTACGGATCAATGCGTGCCGATCGATTTACTGGTGCATGCCTCTTGCTATTGCTATATATATTGCGTTTGTTAATTTCACAGCAGCTCGTTCTTTAACTGAGGATTGTTCGTTGTTGAAGTCTTAACTTGGAAACACCGCAGAATGTTTCCAGAAACGATGCTCTGCAACAATGAGATCATCGCCGTGTGTTTGAAACGAACTAGATAATGTGAAAGTCGAGTCTCGATATGAGAAATAGCATGCCGAGCCGTCATTATGAAGAATGTTATTTCTCATAATGACACTCCAATGACATAACCTCAACAGTTGAATGCCTAAACAAAGGGCTTTCTACCTCTAATTAATGCAACCCCACCTTATTCTTGAGTTATGGAAGATCACATGCCTCTCCTCATCCAACAAGAGAGCATGCATCATTTGTACTCCAATGGGATCCATAGAGGTTATGTCTTTATTGTTTTCTTTCAAATGTTCTGACTTTTGTTGTAGCCAACGGTTTCCTTTGCATTAATGTGCAGATTTTCGTTGACCAATCAGCCCCTACTCCTCCATGTGCTTTCTGTTGATGTTCAATTGTGCATGAGATACATCCTGATGATAAAATCAGTCAGTCCTTGAAATAGCATAGAACATGAACGATAAAAGAACTTGCACACTTTCTATGGACTGTGTATTGAACATTTAAGGATATTTTGTTGCTTGTCATGTACGTCCACAGGCGCCTATTGAGTTTATGAAGCACTCATACGAATTTCCTACGCAATCTATTGATTTTCCAAAGCAACCAAGGTCGAATTCAACGGCTATCCCTTTGCGCTACTCCTGCAAATTGGTGGCCTTTCTCCAACGTCCTTGACCTGACTTGTAGGATTGATCCGCTACGGATGCTCTTACGAAAGTGCACACCAGGACTGCCATTCAGTGCACAAGGATTGTCCTAGTGAAGATGGTACGTTGTGTTGAGAGATCCTTTCATCGGAAATGAAATCTTTGAACAGCTTGAGCAGCTTAGTTGCACATGACCTTTGTTGTAAGCACAATTTGCAGTTAAGAATTAGGACTGGCTTTTGCAGGAGATGATGGCTGGTTGGTGACGAAGCTGCGTACTTTGTGCAGTTGCTGAGGTGTATATAGTCATCGAGTAGTTGGAAGAAGTTAGGCTTTGGAGTATTGCATTCCTGGCGACATAGACAACCTTACATGGTTGCAAGCTGATCATCACAACTTCAGTTTGTTTGTGAGACTTGCATCGACGCAGCATCTAGATCGATCGAGGTCACAATGAGGGCGGTGCTAGCTTTCCTGGTGTGGCTGTTTAGCTTCTGGACTTGGAAAGATTTATTCCTTCGTTGGGTTCGTTGGAGCCCTCCCTCCCCTCCTGCCAGCGGAGAGACAGCGAGGGAAGAGCATTTGCCTTCCCAAGAAGGGCAGCAGCAGGAGTCACAGTTGTCACGCTTTCTCTCTTCCTTACCCCATGATGAATGTGGGTGCACCGAAGTGGATATACGTGGAGACTCCTTAGTCACAATTTCCTTTGAACGCTGGGAGTTTGAATTATTGCACGACACCGACTTGCACTCTGGTTATCGTGAGTTCTTCAAAGCAGTCGCTTCATCCAAAGTTGTATTTCGTGAAGGACTGCAGGTAAGAATAGGAGGGGACGAATCTTGCCAACACATGGAAGCATTTGGTAACGCACTCCGCCAGTCTGACAATGATTTATGAAAACTTGATATTATTTGTTCCCATGGCTCCGCAATCCGATTTGCCAAGTGTGTCTCGAGTGTGGTTTTGGGAAATGATAATATTCAAGATTTAGGCCTTAGATTTTACTTTCTAAGAGGGTCAATGGGAAAAGTGGAGGTTGCTGAGTTTATGGCCAATATTGCCTCGCCCTACAATCTTCGAATCCTCAAATCAATTGAATTCTATCAAGCAGCGGTGGACGGAGAGGGAGTGGAGGAGTTGATTAAACCCTTCAAAAGCCCTCACAGTGTACTTGAAGACTTCAGTTTCGATCCAATAACTTCAGATGATCAGCTCGAGCATATAAGTGGCATGCTTGACACAAGCACATCCCTCAGGAGACTCTCTATCACCTCTTTTGCTATCCGTTCTCTCTCCAATAAAGTATCCATGAGAGGATACACCAGTTTAGCGACTGCATTGTGTTCCAACCAATCTCTGAAAACCCTAGCATGTTCAATTCGTAGTAGCATGGAGTTGAAGGCATTGTTGGATCCGCTATTGCCTAAGAACAACAATGTCCAATGCAACACCACACTCACCGAGCTGGAGTTACGGGGAAACGTTGGAGGGAAAGAGGGGATTGAAACCCTAGTTGAAATGCTTCACACCAACTCGTCCTTGTTGGAATTAGTTTTTCATGAATTGCCTGAGTTCAATGAGGTCCATCCCCAAGGGATTGAGAACGTTTTGGCAATCTTGGAAGCCCTCAAGATCAACAAATCCTTGAGGAAAATTGATTTCTATGGGTGTACAGCAGTTGGAGGTTACAAAGTGCTTGGAGCTATGATGGACTTGCTATTGGAGAATCACTGCATTGAAGACATTGGCTTACGAGGCACAAATATGGAGAAGTCGGGAGATGCCGAATATGTTTATTCGGCATTATCAAAGAGAAAGGAAATGAAACTATGGGATATTGTACAAGGCATGGCTAATGTGAATCCAAAATCCGGTCGAGTGTTTTTGTGTGGAGAACCATATGCTGGTAAGTAGTACTATGTGTTCAAGTTTTGCTTATAGAATCGTCACTGTTGACATTCATCTATTGAGGTTTAAATTGAAATGAATACTAAGATTAGTAGAATATGAATACAAATTCCATAAATTGAACTTGTAGTTGGCACGAATTCTTTGACATTTATAGGCAAATCTTGCAAGTAATTTTTATTATGATGTAGGTCTAATGTCCAAATGAAATTTTATATTTTAAAGAAATTTGTAGAGAAGGACTTGATTATGAATGTAAAGAATGTTTGATGTAACTTCAATTGATATTGCAAAAACTGTAAGGTTGTTTCAAACCTCAAAATCCTTTAAAATCCAATTTCAAAGATTACATTTTCATTTCATTTATTAAGAATCTATTAAAAAATCTATTTGTTTGGTTGGATAGGTATTTATAATATGAAACTTTGAATTATAGCATTTTTATCAATGAAATGATGGTTAGTTGGTTGCAAAGTGATTGATTCCTTTGGCAAAACTATCACCAAAAACATGAAGTTCTCTCAAATAATATTGAAATTATCGTATACATGCGTGTTGGATCTCAAAACTTTGATTGATGTTTTTCAATTTTATGAGAAACTTTTAGCATTTTTGGATGTCTTTTCTGCCTTTCCATTAGTCCATACTTCCTTTCTTTCAATATGTTGTTTCAAAATTGAAAATGATTTACTTCTTTGTTAAATTTGTTTTCTACTACTTTCAATTCATTTTTCTATTATTCTATTGATTTTCACATGTTGAGGAATCTGTACATTCTCTTCCTTAGATTGTAAAGACGACTTTGTCTTTGGCAAAGGTTGACAAGAGTTTGGTATGAGGGTTGAAGCCCGCTAATCTCTCTATATTCTTAAGCACCAATATTACATGAAGTTATCTAAAAGAACCAACGGATGCATTTATAAATTGAAATCAAATCAAAACCCTAGAAATGTAGTCTGGTATATGCATAGAATGTCATGATGAAATGTTGACCTCAAAATGCCTTCAGTTGGAGATCGATATGCTAATCAAATGTCATCCACATCATGTGTTCAATTTGTGAATCTATGATTTCAATCCACCTTTGGTTGATCCAAATTTGTTTGTATATAGGTAAGACAAGATTGCGAATGTCTATGAAGAAATGGCAAGTTCAAGAAATAGAAAAAGTTAAAAACACTTCAAGTAGGAATAAAGGAAGATGGATGGGACATAGAGTGTTCAAGGCACCAAAAGTGTCTAAACATGAGGCTTTTCTTGAACGTACTCATGGCATTGAAGTTGACAACATGCTATGTGATGGCATTGGCATTACCATTTGGAACATGGCTGGTCAAACAGACTATCACTCTTTCCACAAGTTGGTCATGCCCAATCTCTCCGCTGACGGAAGTTGTTCCATATTTTTGCTCATGAGCAATCCCATGGAGCAATCTAATCCTTTTGAGGCTCGCAATCTTCAAAGTGTCAAAGAAGAACTTGAATATTGGTTGCGATTTATTGCTTCCAACACTCGGCGATCTCATTCATATCGCCCTCATGTGTCCATAGTAATGACACACTTTGATTATTGGAAGGACAACCTTGTAGTTGTAGCATGCATTGAAGACGTGGTTAAGAAGTTGAAATCTCAATTTGAAGAGGTCTTCGCATTTGATGAAGACAAGGTTGTATTCAAGGTAGATGGCACAAATGTCTCCCATGCTGGTAGTGTATTTGCTTTCATCAAATCTCACTTGATAGACTTGTTGGAAAGATTGCCCAAAACCATAAGTGCATGTGAAGAAGTGCAACTTTGTGTAGCCAAGTGGAATGCAAACAAATCAAACCCGCGGTTGTTGAAGTGGAATGACTTTTGTGAAAGCATGTGCAAGGATGTAAAGGACTTCAATGATGTCAACCATGAGCTTGCCAAAAGAAGGAAGGTGTTTGTTGCTATATCATTGAATGATGGGGGCCACATCATCTACAATGAAAAAGCAGGTGTTGTCATCACAAATCCTCATTGGTTTTGTCATGACATCATAGGTCAATTCCTATACCAATGTACCAATAAAAACCAGAAGTTGGAGATGGTTTCGCCAAATGGGACCATTTCAATTGACTATGTGAAGCTTTTTATATTGGACCTTATGAAAGACCAGGGAGGCGTTGAGGAGAAGTTTGATTATATCTTGGGCATGATGAAGAAGCTAAATATATGTTATGAGCAAGATAATATGAGCATTATGATACCATCGTTTTTGAAAAACAACCATAGAACTTTAGGTTGGTCTAGAAATGATGAATCATCCAACTTCAAGTATATTGGGAGAAGATTGGCTTGCAAGGATGGAATGAAGACAATGTTAACTCTTGGATTTTTCACACGGTTGCAGGTGACTTTTTCAATTATCATTATCATATATAGTAGTTCTACAATGTTTTGATGTTTATCTGCTTTAAATATTAGTGTTGTTGTTATTTGACATTTCAAAATAATCCTTGAGACATATTACTAGAATCATGTACAATCTCTATACAATTTAATAGTCAATGGTTGATGATTTGAATACATGAATAATGATTTTTTACTTATTTGTTTACAATGGCCAGATCATGCTACACTTTCTTCTTATACATTTTGCTTTCAATGTGAGACTCTAAATGCACATATATAGTAGATGAATATTAATTTCACATTGTGACTTTGGTCCTTTGTTTAATGCAATTCATTCGTGGATATATTGTGTAGGTTTCCTTCTTCAAAATACTCCCAAGCAACAACAGCCAAGACACTTACCAATTATTTCCGGAGATTATCAAGTTCATTAGTGATGGCATTGAAGTCATTCTTCAATTCAATGATGGTGATATTGACATCCTTTTACGATCCTATCAAAGTGAAGACCAAGTGTTGGCATTCCTTGAAATTGGCATCATAGAACACATCAAATGTCTTCAAGAAGATCCCACATTGGGTTGTCTTGGAGTACGCCTTATTGAATACATTTTGCGACCGGAATGGGTTGAAAAGTTGGTTAGTCCTAAGGAACGCAAAAATCAATATGTTCACATGAAGGACTTAGAATTGGAGGTTGTGAGAAGTGGTATTGGTGCTACTCACAATTGGAAGTCATGTGAAGGTTTGGGCATTGGATTCCACAAGGTGAGCACATTATTGGGAGACTTGGTATGGAAAAATCTCTTAGAAAGGCGGTCCAATGACCTACAAAAATATCACAGGGAAGTTCAATCTTTGGGCAAGGTGACCAGAGATGGTCCTTCTTATTGCGAAGATGAGAAGAGTGATATATCAATTCCTTCATTTTGGCAAAGGATAGGGAATCTCTTCTATGGGCATTTGGATGTTAAATTAGACAACATCATCAAATATCAAAAGGAAGTCATGTCCAAATTGGATGATGTGATGCAATTGATACAAAGTTTGGAGCATGACATTAAGAACATGCAAAGGGAATTGTTGCATGAAGTGTGTTCAAGGATGGATGATTTGTTGGCATTTTCAAAGGAAATGCAAGAGGCACAAATTCCCAAAGTAGTATACCTTTGTGAGATCGGCAGTCAAAAGCTTTTGACTCAATTTGTGCCTGGTCTTGATAGAATCAAACTTCATCTTATGTGCGAAAGCATGTATGGATTCCACAAGGTTGCAAATCAAAAAGGTTGTGTAGTCAATTTTGGAACGGCTGACACAAGAAGATTTCTTGGGATGTTAGTTTGTGGATTGAAGATAGCCACCATATTGACCAAGATTGGTGCCCATGTTGCTTGTGGGATGGGGTCTATGGTACCTGATTTTAGTGATGGTTGCAACTTTGCGGCCTTGATTCTTGACACCCCTGGATTTTTAGACTATCAAATTCCTAGGGAAACTTTGGAGTCATTTCCAACAAAAGAGAGGCAACTCTCAAGGATCTCCATTGATGACACATCAGAAGCACAAAAGTGGTTGAGAGATTTTTTGGAGCCACAATGTCAAAATCAGAGAGAATTTTATGATAAATTCAAATTGAAGAAAGTTATATACAAGAAGGGCAGGCGATCAAGAGCTTGGATTTGTGATAAGTGTAAGTTAGAGCAACATGATGAGTTGCAATAGAGTGGTGTCTTGTGAAGATCTAGTGAAAGTATTACAATATGATGAGGTTGGTACTGTAGACTTCATTAGGTGGGTGATTTTGGTTATCATGAATGAGGGCAATTGCAAGAATACTTGTACTATTTCTTATCACATATTGTTAGTTAGTATTCTTTATGGCTATACCTTTTCCAATTGTATTTTTTATAGGTCTCAAATTCAAAGCTAAGATACACAAAACTATTAAAATATACATTTGATAGTTTGCTCATACTTATCAATAATAGTAAACTAAATTTTGAAACAACTTGTGATTGAATGTCATCCTAACCATTGGATGGGCTGGTATATGGTAGTGTTTTCTTTGGCCTAAAAACGTAATTTTGAGGCTAAAGGTTGGGATTTGAAGTCACTTAGAAGGATTTTATAAATTGAATAAATGGTTTTCTAAAAAGTAGTCTATCTTTGTATCAATGTAAAATTCTTTAAAATGTACCTACTTGATTAAAAAAGCCACATAATTTTTTTTCAAATGTCTATTCTTTATTTTATTCTTTTCAAAGTTTTTTTAATTTTCTAAAATTATTTAATCTATTTTGGACATTTTAAGAGTATATTATTTTTAGTTTTCTACTCATTTTTCATATTTTAATTAAAATTTTCATTATTTTATTGACCTTTGTCCAACAACTTTGCCTTTTCATTTAGCATTTGTTTTGACCATCCAATTTCTTTTTATAAGGAGTGTCATCAAAAAGAAATTTATTATCTATGATGGTAGAGGATCTTGACATGTTGGCTAAATCTCTTACTAGAATCACAAGTTTGAAATCATCTTCTATACTTTAATAAGTATTCCGTAAAGAGATGAATAACGATCATGTTGGTACTTCATATATGGATGTGATGTGTACAACTATTCATTGAAGCACTAACATTGTTTTTATTGTCTTGAATATGAAGCATGCATGCTGGCACTACAAGAAAATGGGGATATAAATGACTTGTCCACAATGACTGCACCGACAACAATGACTGCAAATTAGTCATTTTGCAGTCACTTTGAAGTCATTGTTGTCGGTGCAGTCATTGTGAACAAGTCATTTATACCCCCATTTTCTTGTAGTGTGGGGGGAGTCACTTAGAGTATCCATTAGAAATTACATGTGAACAAAACTTTGGATCCATTATATACTTTTTGAATTCTAAATATAAATAAATAAAATATGAATAGATTTTTCTACTTTGAAAGTTTAGGTTTTGAAGTATTGATATTTTTATTTGTTAATAATAATTAGTTACAAACTTTTGAAGTAAAAAAATTCACTGTAGAAGTAAAAAATAACTTTCACATCCCTACATTATATAAGAAAAAATTGTTTGAAAAATGAAGAAAAATTCCTAAAAAAAATTCTCTATTGAAAGCTCATTTTGAGTTGAATATAGATTCAATGGTCATCTAAATGTGTTCTCTATAATTATTTGAGTTGAAAAACATGCCATTTTAGTTCATTTTCAACCTCTTCTTGAGCCTCTTCTAGAAATCATTTGATATTTTTTTTGAGTTGAAAATTTCGGCAATAGAAACTTGTAGTCATTATTAAACAATGGTCAAAATTTTAGATTGAAATTATAGTTTATTAGCAACCATTTGTTTGCACATAATTTGTTTAAGTGCACCTCTAGAGCATGTATGCTCGAGGGGGGGGGGGGTAGTGAGCGTTTGGAGTAGCAATATTATAAATGGATTTATAGTAATATAGGGTATTGAAAATGGCATTGGACGTCTTTAAAGTACTATAGGGTATGGAATAATAGGTCCCATTAGAAAATGTAGTAGTCCTAAAATACCCCCCTTTATATTATTATTTTTGGCCAAAAGTCTCAAAATGCTACCTTGTAAGTGGCATATTGGTCAGGGTAAAAGTATAGAAACTTTTATTACAATATTCACAATATTCTTTAGTTTTCTTCATGTCTCCATGATATGCATACTTTGTTTCACTCATTGTGTTTGTAAACACAATGAGAACATTCTATTTCTGATACTACTATGATTGTGCACAAATACTTTGTACAATTTGTTTGTAAATACAATGAGAACATTCTATTTCATACTACTATGATTGTGTACAAATACTTTGTACAATGTGTTTGTAAACACAATGAGAACATTCTATTTCATACTACTATGATTGTGTACAAATACTTTGTACATTGTGTTTCATAATATGATTGATTTCATACTAAAGGTTTGTATTGTTTGTACATGATCTATACAAATTGCTTTTTGATATCAAATTCACTTTGACCTACATTGTTTGATTTCATGTATGTGTTCACAATCTGATGTAGGACAAAAATTATAGTAGAATTTAAAAAAAAATCTAAATTACCATATCATTTATTCATATCAATTTGGAATTATAAGTAATGTAAGCCCCTTTTCTATTAACACAAAGTAGAAAATTACATAATAATAGCTTTTGAAAAAAAATAAAAATAATACCCCCCTATAAAATAGTGGTTGTTCGCACCTATATCCTTATTTTTTTTAACACACTGACCCCCCCGAGCATGTATGCCAATGACACTAGTTTGTTAAACTAAAAGCATGAGCTCAAGAGTTGTGAGCATACATTTTGTGAGCCCAAAGCATCAATTGAGAAAAAACTTAAAATTTTTGAGGCCAACAAAGAAAATAATGGAGACTTTTCAAAATTTTGATTTTAATAGTAAAATTTCATCCCTATGACTGTGGGGCCTTGACAGCATGTGCACCATGCTTGGCTTGGCATGTTTGACACATGACAACTTTAATCCACCTCAAGACCAATTTTTGTTCATCTTGTGAAATGTTTGTTCATGATCAAGCCTTTGAAGAAATTCCAAGGGAAAACAAATATTTTGGACAATTGATGGAGGACTCATGCAGTAAGCACCATCTTACAAGAATGAGGAAATTTTTAGAATGTCTTATCCCCCAATCCCCCAAAGGGCTAGGAGAGGACACTCTCACTACATTTGGGGTACCCATGTGTGGCGGAGTGATTTTTTGACCCCCTCTTTACTTTTGAATAAACTATAATTTCATCCTAAAATTTTGAGCTTTGTTTAACCCCTAAAGGACCGGACTGTGTTTTGTGGCTGTATAGAAATTTTGGGCAGATACCTACGAGTGGAGATTTTCATATTTGGGGCTGAAATTTTAATAGAATGTGGGGGCGAGGAAGATCTTTCATATGCACCAAATTTCATGACATTTGGAAATACGAGTCAAAAATTATAGCCTAATATGTTATTTTTTCCCAAATGGGCAGTTTGGGCAGATAAAAAAAAATCACTTTTTTCAGAAACAAAAAATTGGAATTGATTTTGTAGAGTTTTATATACATGAAAAGCTTTGAATCATTCCATTTTGATCAATGAGTCAAAAGTTATGAGGATTTTTTGTTTGCGGGCAGTTTTGGATTTCCTACTCTAAAATAAACTTTGAAATCCTTTATCTTACCCAATTTTGAATATTTTTGGACAAAAATAAAATACTAGGATGTAGATACATTATTACAACATTTTGACCATTGGGATTGGAAATTTTCAATTCTATATTTAGATTGTAAATAATTTAGTATTTTTAATCATTCTCTACTACTACCTACTTACTATTTTTTTCCTATATGTTGTACTATTCCAAATGATTTGAAATTTTTCAAGCATGTGGCCAACTTGTCTCGGAAAACAAATCCAAAGAAGCACCTCCATTTAGGTCATTTTTTCATAAAAATGTGAGCTTGTGAAATGCAGCTGCCCTACTTTTCGCAGGGTAAAATAAATGATTTTAGTTAATTTGAATGCTTGTATCTTGCAATCCCCCGGGTGGAAATGTCTGAAATTTTTACCACATGTTTTTTATACTATATAATACAAGATCCTATGGTTAGATATGTCAAAAAAAAAATTCAAAATTTTGGTAGTTGTACTAGAAATGGCAGTTTTGGAGTGGTTTTGGTGAAAGTATAGTGACGGTCCTTTAAGGGTTAACAATGACTAAAGGTTTCTATTGACAAAAACTTCAATTCCAAATAACATAAGATATATTGTCTAGAAAAGGTTGAAAAATGAACTAAAATGGCATGTTCTCCAACTAAAATATTTATAGAGCTCACATGAAGATGACTATTGCATAAATATTCAACCAAAATAAACTTTCAATAGAAACTTAGAAAGCTATTCTATACAAAAAAAAAATCATTTTTCAAATTTTTTTTTCTTATATAATATAGAGGTGTGAAAGTTATTTTCAGCTTTACAGAGTATTTTTTTTCTTAAAAAATTTATAACTAATTACTATTAGCATAAAAATATACCAATAATTCAAAACAAACTTTTAAGGTAGTAAAATCTATCCATAATTTTTTTTTTGAAAAAAAAATTAAATTTTAAGGTGTATTAGGGTGATTGCAAGAAACACTTGTCCTATTTTGTATCCCCTTGACTTTGGACATGTAGTTTTTTGCTCATAACATTTGCATCATTTGTCCGTTCTCCATGAAACTTGAAGTGAAGGTACATGTGGTAGTTTTAGATGTTGAGTAATTTTTTGGGATTTTTTAAAATTGTTTTACTATTTTTAAACAGCCCCCGGTTGGATGTCTACCTTGGCCATTTTGGAGGTTTGTTGTACTATTTTTGACCCAAAAATAAGAATTTGAAGCTCAAAATTGGTATACAAGGATTTATACTAAAGTTACACAATCTCACTGAAGGATTTCTAAAAATACTAAATTGTCCACCCTCCACATGTGCTCAAAGTGCACTACCTTTGCGCAAGTGCAAAGAACACAATTTTTATTTTTTCAAAGATAAAAATGGTTATGAAGGAGAATCTCTAAGTTAGGAAAAATGGATTTTTATTTTTACTTTTTTTGAATTTTTTAAATATTTTCTAAAAATAAAATTCCAAAGTGTCTATTTTTATGGTATTTTTCATCATTCTTTGAGTGTGTATAACTTTTAGAGATAATTTTTTTTTGTCTTGAATTTTCACACTCATACATTTTAGAATGCTTTACAAATTATCCATATTTTATTTCATTTAAAAAAAAATTATTCCAAAAGTTCACAGTACTCTAGTACTATGGCCGTTTGAACCAAAATCGAAAGGTGTTTCTTGCAACGATCCATTACATGTATTACTTTTTCTGCCACACATGGGTACTAAAACGTGAGGAGTGTCCTCCCCGGGCCCAAGGGGCTTCTTAGTGCCAAGAGGGTTTTTTGGGGGGTGATGGAGTTGTGACACACATTCACACACTTAAAATAAAATTTGAAAATTAAGAGAAAAAAAGTGTTTTTAGAGTCCCCAACCCCAAAATCTACAAGGAGATTCTTGAAACAATAAAGTCGTGGAAACAAAAAAACAATAGGTTTTTGAATTTTGAATTTTGAATTTTGAATTTTGAAAGTACAAAACTCCAAACTCCGTAAGGGATCTTTCGGTAATAAAATGGAATTTCAAGGGGTTACAAAGTTGTGATAAAGGAAAAATAAATAAAAGTAAAATCTTTGAAATATTCTTCTTTTTAGAGTCCCAAACCCAAAAACTCACAAGGGGTTTTTCAATACCAAAAGGGATATCTTAGGCTGATTAAGTTGTAGATAAAATATAATGATTTTTTTTTTTAAATTGATTATTTTATTTTTACTTTAAATTTTTTGAAAGTCCTAAATTTTCAACCCTAAAAGAGGACTTTTCATACCAAGAAGGGTTTTTCGGGCTGACAAAGTCTGAAAAAAAAAACTTAAGGAAAAAAAATTATTATTATTTTTAAATATAAATTAAAAAAAAATGAAAGTCCTAAACTCCTGAAAAATCAAACTTTATTTCCCACAATTTTTTAGTTTACCACGATTTGAAAAAAGTTGATTTACAATGCTTAAATGGCGTCTAAAGTTCTATTGTGTTTTTCAATGAGCGGTCAAGCTCCCACCTTGCTTCAAATGTACTATATCCTTTGAGGATTGAAGTACAATCAACTTCAATATATTAAGGACTTCTCTAACCCTCCTTCTTACAACATATTAATGAAGTTAGCCCTTCATATGACCATAAAAAAATATTTTTATACTTGATGATGCATGCTACTTGATCAAATTTAAACAATTAAAATTTTGACATTATTTGACTTGAATTTATGAGAGTTGAAAGGGTCTACTTTGCAAACATAGGGTTTGGATCTTTGAGGTTTCAACACACCTCCAAATTCTAGCATAATGAATTCATAGTTGTCAAGACTTCCATGTCATTTGAATTCTAGACACTTTTAACATTCAAAGGACAAGCCTATAATTATTTTTCAAACTTCATTTTGCAAGTACTTATGAATGTGAATTTTTCTATTTATTTTTTAGAGATTTTATTACATGTCTTCTATTAGTTGTTAAAATTTCACATTATTTTGGATGTTTTTTAAAATTATTGTGAATTTTAAAATATAAAATGAAACAATTCATATCAAATGCAATTGATGCTCAGAAAATAAAATAACACTCTCCAAGTTTATATTACAATGTTGAACATCACAAGACATTTTTTATTTATTGTGTGATTAGAAAATTAGAAAAATCAACATTCTATGGTTGCAAATTCAATTTATCAAATTACTAGTCAATATTTCAAAAAAGTTATACATTTTAAATAGAAGTATAAATGAATAGCCAAAGAATATCAATGAAAGATTGATTTACAATAGAAATCTAATTCTTTGGGGGGATCCAAAATTTATCCAAAAATTTCCATCACCAAAGTCTCTCAACTCTGAAACAAAGCCTTGAATCCTTCAATTGAACCCTCGATTGAACCTCACTAGTAACACAAAGAACATCTGAGCTCTAGTTTATAGATTTGTATTTTTAAAATTTTGAAGATTTAAATCTTTAACATTTTAAAGTTTTGTAATTATAAGTTCATATTAATTGTTAGTAGTGAAGCCCTTAATTTGTGCTATATAAAATAACAATAATCCTTGAATCTATGCTAGTTTTTGTAGCTTTATCATGTTTAAAATGATCCTTGCTATTGTTGGTAGAGACAAGATGGCAAATGAGGAGCATCTTCGACCACCTCTTAGATGAGGTTCAATCCAAGGTGAGTGTTTAAATCCTCTCTTTCTTTTAAATCTTTGGATTAGAAATTTTAAACTATAGCCAAAGCACAACTGAGATTCCAAACTATTAGAAATAGATTTTATTTCAAGTTTACCATTGGAAACTTGTAGAAAAAGTCTAGAGTTTTCTAAATTGAACGTAAGACACTTAAATAGACTTAAAATGAATAAGATATGAATGGATGAAGTTTAGGATTAGAAATGGATGAAATTTAGTGAATTTTTTCCAAGAAGAAAAGGAATAAAAAATTAGGAAAAAATAAAAATTCAGGGTCTAGAAGTTAATTTCAAATTGTAGGTTAAAAGTAATTAGCGGATAACGTTTGAAGTACGGATTAGCAATGAAACTTCATTCACTCATAACTTTCAATAGGAAAGTTCAATCTTCAAGTGCCTTAGCATTTTAGATAGGTGAATTCAATCTCCATAACGAATAAATTCTAAATATCTAAAAATAGTAAATTGATAGAAGAAGTGTAATGTCTTTAAAAAGAGATAGATGTTTTTGAAGACAACCAAGTAGTAATTGAAGTTTAGAATCTTATAGAAGAAGGTTAGAGGAGTCCAAAACTAGTTTACAAGAAGAAAACTGAGCTACCTTCCATAAGAAAATGAAGGATGAAGTTTAGAATGGAAGTTGAATGAGCTTAGAGGGATTCTATCCATCCAATGCAAAAACATAGATGAAGTTTGAATTGTCCTTCCAAAGGCCAAACTTCATCCAATCATAACTTTCTCTAGGAAGTTTGGATTAGGATGAGTATTATATTTTTAGAATTTTCATGATATGATCTACAATTTAAGATAGATAGCTTTTGTTTGAGACTTTTTGTTTGAAAAACACAAACTCCTTGTTTAGTTTGGCCATTTGGCTAAAGTTGGCATTATTTTGAGTTATTAGTTGGTTTCTTTTGCAATTTGCATCAATTATGCAAATAGAAAAATCCATTGCTTGGAAGACACAATGGACCATACCAAAGCATCCATGTACAAGATTTTACAAATTAAAACTAAGAACTTGATTGTGCTTGTTTTATACCAAGGGAGATTATTAAAGTGCTCACAACAACCGTGATTTCAACTACTTTTCGTTTTCTCCCAATGCTTAGGCCTCGTCTTACTTCCTTTCACAAAATAGTCACTTAGTGATAAGCTAGCCCATCATAATGTTAGCCAATTGCTTTCCTAAGTTTGCCGTTGAATATTTCTCTTAACCTTTATCAATAGGAGATCTTCTACTCCTATATGCTGCCTTAACTTCACTACAAGAGAAAGGGGTGTTTTAAGTAGTGTCCTAGACATCATGTCTTTTAAGTAATGTCTTTTAAGTAAGTTTTTAAGTAAAATTTTACTAAAAAGACAATCTTTTTAGTAAAATTTTACTTAAAAGACATTACTTAAAAGATGTGATGTCTAGGACACTGCTCAAAATACCCCTTTCTCTTGTCGTGCTTCCTTTTTTAAGTTTTTTTATGTGATACTTTATCCATTGATATTTTTTTGTGGATATACTACACTACTTCCAAATCCTTTTGGGGTTGGCCACATTTTGTAATCATCACCTTAGATTCCAATTTCTTGATTCTTGCCTCCATTAATTCCAATATATTCACTTCCACAAGTTCAATGGTAGGCTTAGATGTTTGTTGTTTAGTATCAAGGCAATCCGACTTATAAAGTTTTTTCTTTTTGCAATTGTGATAATTGCACTAATTGGGTGAAGTTAATGTGTGTTTCAAACATTGGACTCTTGGAACTTCTCCATTATTATTTGCAAAGAAAATAGTTGCAAGTCTTACATCTCATTAACGAATTGTGTGATATTGTTGTCCTCAAATGCTATTCTTGTTGTAGGAGTTGCTCCTAATTTTATCATTGGAGTTGTTGGAGCCATTGGGACGACTGTGAATAGCTAATGTTATATTATACTACAATATTGAGATTAATTAGCTTATTTTTTGTACTAGTATCAAAGCCACATAAGACGTGGCAGGGTCCTACCACACCACTATTTCTTAAATTGTCACCTACTAAAACTTTGCGAAGCCTGAGTGCTTCTATGCTATTCAAAGTAGCAGCCATGTATTGGGAATCAAGTGTCTCTATATGTTCCCATCCAATCAAACAATTCAAATCTTTTTGAATTTGAGATTGCAATTTCCTCAAAGGTGATCGCAAGAAAAAACTACGGAGTACTAATTTTGTTTTATTTTCATGATATCCATGTTTGTTTTTCTGGAATACTTTTAAATTAAAAAAAAAAAATTAATTAAATTAAACAATGTATACACCTTTAAGATGAAGATAGGCACCAAAGGAAAAACATAGAATTTTTTTTTGAGAAAGGAAACTAGAAAAGTGTCAAAATCTCAAAAAATTAGATACTTTTTTTCTATGTTTTAATTTGAAAAAAATAGGAAAAAAAACTAAAAATTAAAACTAAGATTTTCATCTTAAATAAATCTATATAGATGGTCATTCACCAAAAGAATCACGATGAAATAATATTTTACATGTTTTGAAATGCAATAAAAAAGAAGCTCACTTTGTAGATTTCTATACAATTAATATGCAATTAATTCCTTTTAGAATTCTTTTGAACAATTGTTGTTAGTCTAACAAATGATCATTCCTTCTAAATTTCTTCTCTAAATTTGTTCCTTGGGTACTAAATTATAGTACTACTACCCCAATTGGCAAATGTGTCATAAAATTGGATGTTATTTTTGGATAGTAAATTTTTTTTGAAATATGAAAAAATTAAGAAAAGTATGTAATAGTCTTAGGTACCTTTCTTATGAATCTTGAGTCTTTTGAAGTCATAACATATGTAAGGTGTTAAGGTAGTTGCAAGAAACACCTATTGTTTTTTCTCAAAAAAATCTATTTGAGTGAATATTGAAACATTTAGGATAGTTTTTTTAAATGAAGTAAAATATGGATAATTTATAAAGTATTCTAAAATATTCTAAGGTATTCTAAGTTTTTAGAAAATATTATAAAATAAAATAAAATAAATCATTTTTCTTAACTTGAATATGTAGATATGCTCTTTCTCAACCATTTGCATCTTTCGAAAAAAAGTATTGTGTTTTCTACACTTACACAAAGGTAGTCTACTTTAAACACATGTAAAAGGTGGATACTTTATTATTTGTAGAAAATCTCTTTGTGGGCTTGAATGTGTAATTTTAGTAGAAGTTCTTGTCTCCCAATTTTGACCATCAAATTCTTATTTTTAGGTCAAAAATAGTAATAAAATCCCCCAAAATGTCAAAGGGAGATATCCAATTAGGTCTATTTTAAAATAGTAAAATAATTTTTAAAAATAGAAAAAAAATGATCTCACATCTACAGTTATTAAATGTACTTTTACTTCAAATTTCATACAAAATTGATGTATGACACAGAAGTTACTAGCAAAAGAACACATGTCTAAGCTCAAGGAGACAAAAAAAGGACAAGTGTTTCTTGCAATCACCCTCATGTACTCATGCACTAAACTCTCACAAATTCTTTTAGTTGTTGACTGTCATATCAAGCTCAATGTGTCTAAAAGATTGATGTAACTCTTTCTTTTTTGAAATTCCATGATTAAAGATTTTGTCAATGCTTTCCAACTCACTTTTGTTGCTGCATTTTGTCTACTATATTACCATGAGATTGCATTTTCTAAGTGGATTGGCAACAAGTCAAACCATGTTGCTTCATCTTGATCTCTATTATCCATCACTAAAAGAAACCCTATGACTTTTGTGACGGGTTTCTTCTAGTGCATATAAGCATGCTTGTATATTTAGATTGGTTATTGGTTAGTTCCCTCCCTAAATACTTTCAATAAGGTTCTTGCAAACAATTAGGACTTCCATCACCATCTCTACTCTAGTAATTGGAAGCTAAGAGAATGATCCATCAAAATATAACTTCCAACATTTGTTAGGTTTTGACATGTATTCTTTCATTAATCCTTTACTCCATTGAATGAAACTTCACATATAAGTAAAAATTTCACCTCCCATTCACATTATGTTCTTGCTACTTTCAAGATCTATATGTGGATCTATGCTAACTGTTACTTGCAATTTATAGCATGATACTTTATAGAATAACTCAGACAAATTGAGTGTTTTTTCAATGCTTCAAGACATTTGATGGGATTTACCTTGTTTAGAGGGTTGTGAGTTCCGTATAGTTCTAGACTACAAGAACGTAGTCAGTGCTGCAGTTTGATGTGGGCGAGAGACTTCCAGGTTAAAAATTAATAATAAAATTTATTATTATTATTATTATTATTAATTTTTTTAATTTTTTAATTTTTTAAAAATTAATTAAAAAAAAAATTTAATCATTTTAAATTTTGAATAGCAATGGCTAGTTTCCAGTAAGGGAAACTAGCTTGAAATGGCCCTCTAGGGTGGTTGAAATACATCTAATATCTTACTTTTCTTTGGTGAAGAAAATAATTAGGTTTATGTCATGTTTGAGTGTCCATTTTTGCTTCTCTTAAACTTTGTATAGACTTTGAAACAACTAATCATAGCATTTGTAGTTTTGATATTGCTATTGAGATGCGCCAATCTTACTTGCAAATTTCGGATCTCATGCTCAATGACATTCTTATGAATCTTTGATTCTTGTGGAATTACGTCCCCTCCTCCCATATCATTGATTAACAATAATTTTCACTTACAATTGGCAATTATTACATTCATGTCACTTTGCTACATAATCTGATGAAGGCAAGCTCCTCTACTCTTGTCCAAACATGCAATAGAGTTTTGTTCCTAGACAATTTAACTACTGGTGAAACAATGATTTGTAATCCTCTTATCACATACACAAATTCATTCACAGAGTTTAATTAGAAAACGGTTGAGTTCTTCAAAGATGACTTATATTTTGATGTACATCATGATACTTAGTACTCAATGTAATCATTATTTTCCTCCTCTATCCATACTTTTGGTTCTATGCTCCTTTCATTTACTTCCAACAGAAAATCCAAGAAATCTTGATACTCGTTTGTTTAGAATCCCTTATATTTCCCTTGCCTCCAAACAATAGACACTCATTATATTGTTAAAATTCTTGAACCAACTCTGTAGGTGGAAAAAATTATGGCATAGCAAAGAGATGAGAAAATCTCCATCAAAGTTTGGTACATATAACCTTCTCGATCCTCATTGTTTTACTTTTGAATGCTATGTTACTCACATTCTTGGCCCAACACTTGGCTCCCAAACACAAGCACTTATTACTATTTAGACTTTGTAGAGATAGAGATAAAATAATAACCTAAATAATAGGATATCACTCTCTAATATATTAACTTCAAACCATGGAAGACTATCAAGTAGCCAAAGTTGAACTACATTAGTAGGTTTTTTTCAAGGCTAGGTTACATAACCCAAGGACAAGGAAGATAGTCATCACCATCTAATCCTAATTGCAATCTACTACCTACTTTTAATGGCCACAAGGTGAGATTAATTTATCTAGCTCAATTCGTATTCTTTACAAATTAACTCTATAGTTTCCAAATTAGCTTTAACATTTTTGCAAAAACTAGTTTCTTTTTTTTTAATACCATAGGGTTGCTTTGTTACCAAATTGTTTTGAACACGTTCACCATTGCAAACTAATTTGCTATAGTTTTTCTTATGATAGGACTTACAATTTTTTCTCACCAACTTGGGCTTAATTTCACTCATTTTTCCTCACTTGTCACCTAAATATAATTCAAATTCTAACTTGGTAATTTTACTTAAGAAAGACTTCCATCAAAGTTATAATAATCCTATTCACTTCTTTCTAGATAGGATATTTTTTCCCTTCATTTTTGAAATCCCCCCAAGGGTCATACAAAGAAACACATGCTATTCTTGTTTCAAAATATTGTGAGTACTAGGTGATTGCAAGAAAGACCAAACGATTTTGGCAGCGTTTTGCCAAAACTGTCTTTTAGTCCTATAAGTACTACAGTACTACAAAACGCAGCAATCTTAGCCGTTGATCTAAAAAATCAACGGCCAATTGTACTTTTGAGTATTTATTAATACTGAAACAGTACTATTTAAAAAAAATGACACTTTGACACAAAAGATAGATAAAATTAAGTATAAATTAATAATAATTAAAAAATCATGAATAAAAAAAACTAAAAATTGACCATTTGTAAACACTTGATAGTGATTACATTTCACCAAAAACTAGAAGTTGAAACCATCATGAATGTTTGGAGCGCTATGCGCAAGGGACCTCTATTCGCATGCATGTTGAGGACAAAGAATTGTGTTTTTTTTAATGCCCTTTGGTGGGCACATGCTCATCTAGTGTGGGAATAGCCTACAAAAAATTAAAGTGAACATCGTAATTTTTCGATGCTCCACAGTACTAAAAACCCCTTAACCGCAAAGTGTGACAAATTAGCTAAATTGACATTTAATTATAAAATTATTTTTCAAAATTTATAAAAAATAATGAATCTCATGATTTCTCAGTTAGCCATTCTTCAATAAAAATTTGAAGTTCATCAACTTCATTTTTTGAAAGTTATGATTGATGGCAACTCAATCACTTCAATTGTGACGCCAAATAGGACTGGTCTTTCTTGCAATCACCCTACTGTGATTTTGAAATAATTTATTTAAATGAAATGAAATATGAATAGTTTATAAAGTATTCTAAGTAGTATGAATGTGAAAATTTAGGCCTAGAAAAATTTATTTCTAAAAGTTATATACCCAAAAGAGCAATGGAAAATACCAAGAAAATAGATATTTTGATGTTTGATTTTTAGAAAATATTTTTAAAAATTTCAAGGAAATAAACTAAAAAAAATTCATTTTTCTTAGCTTGAAGATGTTCTTTTTCAACCATTTGCATCTTTTGGAAAGAAAATTGTATTCTCTAGTACACTTGTGCAAAGGTATTGCAATTTGAGCACATGTGGAAGGTGGAACATTTCTTTGTAGGCTTGTGTAACTTTGGTGTAAGTCCTTGTCTCTCAATTTTGACCTTCAAATTATCATTTCTCAATAACCTTTCCCAAAATGCCAAAGGTAGACATCCAATTGGGGTCAATTTAAAAATACTAAACTAGTTTGAAAAAATTGAAAAAATTGATATCAATGTCTACAACGGTACCACTTGTACCTTCATTTCAAATTTCACAAAAAATGAACATACAATACAAAAGTTATGAGCAAGAAACCACTTGTTTGAGGTCAAGGGGACAAGAAAAAAGGATTGAGAAGGGTTTCTTGCAATGCCCCCCACTTGGCATGCTTCAATTTCCTTTGCTTCAATTTTCATATAGCATTTAATTCATTATTTCACTCTTAATCTTCCAATTTGGCAATTAACTCTCTCTTAATTCTCTATCGTTTTTTTTTTTTTTTGACTCCTTTAGATATACTCACATAAATCTTGATTTTGAATTTTGAAACTCTCAAAGTTCACTCTACTAGACATCATGAGGGCTCCACTAGACACTTTAGACTGCCATTTTTTCATTTTTTCATTTTTCATTTTTTTTTTTTTTTTTTTCATTTTTTCATTTCCCATATTTGCACATCTACTCAGAGACAGCTTTGGCTAGAATCTACAGTTTCCAGATTTTCTTTAATGCAATGCAGACTCTCCATCAGATAACATGCAATTCCAAATATCATAAACTTCATCCAATTTGGTTACACACTCAACCTGTAACTGCAACGGATATTTCATTAAAATGGTGGTATGCCACAAACTTGGCACTTTTGAGTTTAGACCGTGGGGTCTGACATGTATACCGTTCCTAGATTTCAGATCATGTGGTTTGAAGTCTATAGTAGCCCTAGAAAATTAATTTCAATTTTTCAATTATAACGTTTGATTATGAGGGTGCTAAAATTGCAAAAAGGAATTGAAGTCTTTTTTGCAAGTCAAATCTAAAAAGTTGATGACCAAAAAAATATGAGGTTAACAGACCTAACTTGAAGAACCCAAATCAATTTACAACTTTTCAAAATTCACTCTACAACTTTTTTAAATGAATTTAGAATGTGATTTTTTCTCCTAGATCTAGTGTATTTGAGGCTCATTTCCAAAAGCTCTTAACACTATGGAAAGTCAAGATTGCACAGGGTACCCGTGCACAAAATCTCTTATAGAAAAATCATTGTCATTTATTTTCAAGATCGGACTTTTGGAGGCAAAACTAGACTTCAAGAAGAACATTTAAAAAAATATAAAATACTAAAAATAGCAAATTGGCTAGGATTTATTTAACTTCAAAGTTTTGCAAACACCATATTTTGGTGCCTTGGGCATTTAGGGGTTAAAAGTGACATTTAAGACAGGTATACATTTCAGATTGCGCAGTCTAAACACTAAAAGTGCCATCTAGGAGAGGTATAGAGTGAGGTGCAAAGTTATGAAATGGCGCCATTTTAACGAAGTTGCCCATACAAATACTTTCTCAGGACTTCAGTATTTGTTTCCACGCAAATTATCCCCCAAACACACACACATAAACAAACGTAGACATAATTCCTTCTCCTTAGACACGGTCTCACTCATAAACAACACCATAGCATAAACCAACTCGATTGATCATCCTCTGATACACAAATTCAGAGTCGCAAAAGTAGAAAAACGAACAAGAAAACACGAAGCCAACACGGCTGGGACTCGCATGCTGCGCTCTCTCATCGGCAGTGAGCACAGCAGTGAGTCCTCCTGTAGTCCTTTGCAAATTGGAGAGACTGGCTTTAACGCACCACCCTAGCTGCCAATCGGCTCAACTACCAATTAAATTAGCAACCGCCAGACAATCCTACTCGGCACTTAACTTTCACAACTACCAATTTGTAAGGAAACATTCTAAATAGAATTCAAACCCAAATCTGGACTCGAAACAACCCCAAATCTGTAAAAACGTCACTTTACCACCAAATTGGGAAACTGGCTATGAAGAAAAATGGAAGTCCATCTACAAGCTTCAACCACCTTACATGTCACAAGCAAGCAGTTATGAGCATGACACAAAGAAGACAACGAACATCAGATCACATTCAGATCAATGAGACTAAATCCCTTTCTTGGTTAAAACATCACACAAGCCGATCACAACGTGGCAACAATTTGCACAACTTTGCACACAATGAGCTCGAACACATTCACTTCCCAGTCACCGCTGATCACACATCGACCCAGGTTCAAGTTACCAACGATCATGCATACCAAGGCTATATATCGATAGACACAACGAACCAAAGCCAATTCAAGCGAACCACAGCTAGTGATTCCTAGCACAGGCACGAGGTTTCGATTTCACACACGCTACAAACACCGGTTTCTCATCTTCCGACAGCGACCAGCGACCGCACACGTTTTTCCATTATACACAAATTTGAAAGCGAAACGGATATTTCGTTACAATGGCAATATTCCACAAACTTGACACTTTTAGGTTTAGACCATGTGGCCTGAAATCTATTTTAGGTTTAAATCACTTTTAGGTTTAGTCCTAGAAAATGAATGGAGAAATGGTGGAAGAAATATCCGTTGCAACCAGATTTAATCAGCGATCGATACCACGCGAATCAACTACACTGAATAGTGAAATTAGGTTGCCCCAGACTATAGTTGACCATGTCTGAAAGTGTTAGATATGAGAAATTAGTGTGGGGCAACCTAATTTCACTATTCAGTGTAGCGTTCAAGAATACAGACAGACGTTCTTGGCTCCACATGGTCAAACCCACTGTAAGCTTGGTCGCACCTGGGATAAAACACCAGCTACCGATGCATGTTACAGACACAAGTTCCAATCCCAATCCCATTAAGACACCTAGGAAATTTCGTTAAAATGGCGGTATTCCATAGGCCATTTTTCCATTCGTTTTCTTCTATAGCTCTAAGTCTAGGACTGGTATAGATTTCATTTTTGTATGTTCTAAACATAAGTGCCAAGTTTGTGGAATACCGCCATTTTAACGAAATTCAGGCTCTCGTTATAGACACAATTTACAGAGCCCAGTTATCGAGGTAAGTTGCAGATACAAGCTCCGATTGCAGAGAAACCGTCAATCAACCTTACAGAGACTGCAGATAGGGTACAGCTAGACAACTCTTACTGCCTATTTCTAAGCACGGTGCAGACCCTAGTTGCGTTTCCCAGTTTATCAACACATGGCACAGACACATGATATGACTCAATATACTTGGCTCAAACAGCTACCCTCGCCTGAAAGCATGTCGCATTCAAAAGACGTATAAACCCCAAACATCAGTTACAAACTTTGGTTACGATGCAAGTTGAGGACCCACGTTACAGACACGACACTAGTACGTACAGAAGGCTGAGATTGCAATAGTTTTTGCAGCGGTTTTGTAAGGACCGCCAAAAATCTATTAACAATTTTGCAATGGCTTAGTTCTAAGTTGTGCAATGTATTCTCAACTATTCGAGATTGCATTAGTTTAGGCATAAATATGCATTCATTTGTTTTTTTGCCCAAGACTTTTGCAACAAGTTAATTTGCAGCACTTTTGCCATGGATCTCAGGAGACCATGATTTTGCGAAGTCCATAACCGCTACAAACCCATTGCGAAATAATTGAGGATGTGTAGCAGCTACTACATCCTGTTGTAGTGCGAGTTACAGCTCCAAGTTACCGATTTGAGCAACGACTGCTCGATCACGTACATTACAGACAGAATTTACGACGCATAGTTATCGATGTATACTAGACACGTACATTCAAGTTCCCGACGTCAGCATTCTCGGTTCATGTTAATTACGAATACCAGCAATCGACACATACTCGTCCAAGACATCATAGACAAATGATACGACTCAAGATACTTGCCTATCAACCTTACAGACAAGTTACAGACAATTCATATTGCCCATTTCACGTACAGCACGTTGAATTAATTGCAGGCACATTAATTTCAGTTTAATTCCGATCCTATTAACAACGCATGTGCGTTGCGTACACTCTTATAGACTGAGGCAACCGATGCAAGCTGTCATACATGTTGAAAACCCAAGAAATCAACGCACTGACGCCTGCTAGCGACAGACATCGGTTTGCGATCCAAGATACATGCAGACCCCAGTGACAGACATTTCCTACGATTGCTCACCTTCGTTATTATGCTGCAGTAGTCTGCCTCATCTGAATGTACCAGCGCTCTCTAAAGTAACAACCCTCAGCTCTCGCCCTTCTGTGACAAATTCTCCCCGGCCCAAGGCCCGGCAACGGAACCAAATGACAATGCTAAGAAAGAAACTCCATCGCCCTAACTTCCTCTTCGTCCCTTCCAACTCCCAAGACATCACGACTCCTGGAAAACTCTAAGACCCCAAACAAGAATCACAAGTAGGAACTCGTATTGCCAGAAAATGATTTGGCCATGGCTATTCACACTTTGACTTGAAACAAAAAGAAAGATGGGAGAATCAGCCTTATCATCCCTTTTTATCCCCCTTTTCTAAGTTCCATTTCTCGATCTACACTCTCTATTCCTTGCATAGGATCCTGAGAACTTAATCCCTCTTATCAATAGGCAATGAAGCATTAGGGGAAATTCAGCTCCTTCAAATGGCCGTGAGTTCCCTGAGATTTCTAACGCAGGGAACTCAGCCACATGCCCAGTCTGATGTGGCCGAACTTCGGCCACATCAGACTGTAATATTTAATTATTTTTAAATTTTTATTTTTATTAAATATATATATATATATATATATATATATATATATATATATATATATATATATATATATATATATATATATATATTATTTTTATTATTATTATTATTATTTTTTATTTGACTGCGTTCATTTCGTTCACAGCCAGGGGAACAAGCCTGAAACGGCCTTCCCCTAGCCCGAATTCTCTTCTAATGCTACTAGAACCCTAACTTCTTGGCATTGCTAGTTATCTTGCGCATTGCCTTATTGGTAAAGCTCTACGCTAATGAGTATAAATTTTTTTAATCAAATTAAATAGAATGAAATCATTGGATCATTCAAATATTAAAAAAAAAATTAAAAATTGAGAAATTTAATTAATGATACAAGAAATATAATACAATAAAAATATTGAAAATAAAAATGAAAAGATTCACTAAGTAAAGAAAATGTCATTGGAGAAGTATAGAGAATATATAAAAGAAAAATAATGATAATTGCGATTACTACACAAAGCATTGATGTGTGATTGGTGCTTAGTTAACAAAAAAGCCCTTTTCAAAATATTGGAGAAAAAATGAAGGTACATAGAAATGAGAAATGATTACATATTGTAACGAAGGTTAAATATCATACCGATCAAATACATCAATGTTGTTGGATTCACCCATTCCAATTTCCAAAGACTAGTTGATAATTACTTTTAGTATGGTACCAATTATGGCAAACCATCCCATTATAGGTAGAATGACAAGTGTAGTATGATACTACTATCCAAAAAATGTGGAAATAAATTTCACTCATGAATAGACAAGCAATAAAAAACAACATTACAATTGGAAAAAAAAATTCAAATTTCATGTGATTTTTTTTAATTTTATAGAAAGGTATTGCCTTGGGCATCCCATTTCAACCCATAAACATACTTGTCATTGGTTGAATTATAACTATTGTGGGCTTCTACCAACCCATATCCAATCTTGTCTGTAATGATTTCAGTACCAACTACTAACTAACTTCTATTGCAAGAATGCATTGATTTGTGTTGATTTGAGGCTGATTCGTATTACATTGAATATAGTGTGTAATTAAAGCATAGATTCTGCCCACTCTAGACACATGTTATTGTCATTTCATGCAATCAATTCCCTTATTCTCTAAAGTAAGCAATTAATCCTTTCATTTGTACTTTTTGTTTCCAATGCAAATTTGGAATGGGACTTTTTCAAGGTATCTGGAATGGGAGTTTGGATTGAAATCATGGGGTAGTTTACTTTATTAGTCAATGTCATCCTACAAAAGTTGTTTCAAATATGTGAACTTGAAAGCAACTATGACTAGTTGTCTGGCTCGTAAAGCCACTTTTTAGTGCATTGTGTGACACTTTTGTCACAATGCACTCAAAATTTTAATTAATTAATTTAAAAAAATTTAAACTCCCTCAAAGCCCCCCATCCCGGGTTTAAAAAATTATTATTAATTAAGATTAATTTTTTAATTCTTCATCCCCTTCCTCCTACTTGTAATTTTTTGAACAATATTGACATGACAAACAATATGAGACAATGGAAATCCCACATGTATTGTATCCGCCCTATATCCGCGCCCATATTGTGCCATATTTTAATATCAAGTATCTGTATCCATATTTTGGTACCTTATTCCTAACCATGTTTTGATTGCATATTTATATTCATATTTGGATAGATGGCTCAGATTAAATCTCAAAGATCAATGGTTTGAGAAATTTTGAGAAATCAACAACATTCTGGAAGGGAAAGCATTTAAAAAAATCAATGTTCAGCCTTTAAATTTTTTGGGAGAGGGGCAACTAATACAAACTAGGCTGGTACAACCACTTTTCACTACATTGTGTATAATGCATAAACACTTCATTCAACTACTCACCTTCCATTTAATTTTCCAATTCACCGACATGAACAATAAATTGACACTCCTCCAATAAATTGTTACACATAACCTTGCAAATTGTTGTCTTTCTAATACCACCAACTCTATGTAATCCTACTACAAATTCCATATAACGAAGACACAATTGTTTCATAAACTCCATTTTGGAACCTAGATGTATCAAGTCATCAATACTTGTCTTTGTAATCAAGAAAAGGGGGTCAATGCAATTAAGGTATGAAAAACAACTGTCTTCTTCATCTCGCACTTTCACTAAGCATTCCAACTACTAGGATTGATTGTCAAACACCCAATTCTGTAAACTTCATTTTACTACTTGCATAGCATGTAAGTTTTCTAACTCTTCAGTCAAAAATAAAAGATATGAAGCATATGTTTGTTTGTAAAACCTAATTTGAAAATTTCCAAACTGAATTTGAACATAAAACATGACATCTATTTGTCCTCTTGTAGTTCTAAGCCCATTTTTTAATATTCACCAACCATAAATCACAACAAAACACATTGTTGAAAAAATGAGTTGTTGAAAAATTACGTGCTACTACATGCTCATTTAACCCCTTAAGGACTACACATTAAAATTTTGATCAATGAAAGAACGCAAATACATTCCATGCACATATAGTTGCAATTTTTCATCCAATTTTTTTGGTAGATTCTTGTATTAATTTTTTGACATTTGTACAATATATATTTTGAAGACTTTGCTTTGCAAATATTCTATAACTCAAACAATATTAGTGATGTTTTGCCTTAGAATGTAACTTTTTATGACCTTATCCTCAAGGACTTAAAAGAAAGTTTCAAAATTTTCATAAATTAATGAATCAAGTGGAAGTAGAATGTACTGTACTATAGATAAGGTTCTCTTCCCAAACACAAGGACACAACGTCTAACACAACATCCTAGACGTCTAATAGACCCCTTGTTTATCTAATAAGGACAATTATATGATCGACTTTCAAAAAACTTATACTCCATTAACCTAAGTCCACATGGTTACCACATGGCATTTGTGTGGCACATTAGGAGGTACTTGCGGTTCTAACATGGACAAACAACTACAAGTTGATTGTAAAAAAAACTTGTTCTATTTGTTGCATTTTTTATTTCAACGTTTTAGTAGTTTTTGTACTACGAGTCACCTTCAGGACTATTGGGGGTATGGAACATGAAATTTGGACAATCGATTGGATTTCATATCTACCATTTTGACAAATTATGATCTTCATCATTGGATGGCAAGGATGGATGACAATACTTAATTCGTTATAAAAATAGTTTACAATGATAGATTGGAGGCACTATGGGCCCCCAACAATACTATAGAATCTTTTTGTGTACCCTAAAATACTATTTTGAGCCATAGGCTTGAATGTATGCTACAAAATGAGACTTCCAAATTTCTATTTTTTTAAATTAGAAAATGCACTTACAAAAATTATTCTAAAACTGGCTATTGTTGCCAACTAGGGGCAAAGAAGGGAGATCAAATCTAGAATTAAAAAAAACATTTTTAATTCAACATAAATTCAACCTGAATATATCATACTTTAAGTCAATGCCAAACACATTTGGAATATTTTTTGGAAATCCCTCTCTTGAGAAGGTGTATTTCTAATACAAGAGCGAGCCTACCAAAATTGACGACATAACTCTTCAAATAAGATACTTGATAGTACTAAAAAAACACCAAAACTACATTTGTGACATATATTCAAAATTCTATCTCACCTATTGAATTATTTTTGAAAAAACTGAAATAATTCAAGTACATCTTCTATTGCCATAAGAAGCATAGTTTTAAATTTCAGATTCATTCAATCATTTTTGTAATACTTATGGCACAAAACAACTTTTGTAGTGAACATGTGACGGAAAATACGGCAAGTATTTCTTCCAATCGCCCTGTAGGTATAGGGTGATTGTAGGAATGGAAACCATAGGTAGGCAACTTCTATAAAGGCAACTGTGGTTAGGGTGACTTTAGGTAGGCAATGATAGGGGACCTATTGTAGGAGACCTAAAGTCTCTTCTTTTGGACCTAAAGTTGTCCCTCCTGATTTCGAAACCATTTCTAAATGAAATCCCCACGCACCCCGTTGAACCTGAAGTTGCCTACCTCATGTGCCCTACCTATGATTGCCCCACCCACATGCATCTTTTGAAACAAATGCCTCCCGTGTTTGCCTATAATTCTTTTTTCACTTTCATTCTCCACTTAGTCTTTCTGGCTTGTATCGCTTGGTGTCTACATGCATGAAGCCAATGTGTTTCAATATTTACCATGATTCCATTTATTGAATTCATTAAAGATGTAATATCACAACTTCTCAACAAAAACAAATCCCAACATGGTTTCAACCAACCCATTAATTGGATGTGTTATAATATATGTCATTTACAAAAAAATTGAGCTTTTCACCAAAATATATTATGTCATGTATCATGAATAAATAAAATCTACATGCATTTAATTCTTCAATTTAAAAAAAAAAAAAAAAATTTAAATCAATTTTAAAGAGTTGCACTAGAAGTACAATCTATATCTCTTAGCATAATTATGTATTTTGGATTAAACTCATCTTACATTGAATTTTAATACATTCTTCATTTGATTGTCCTTGACTAATTGAATTCTGAATTGTAATCACTACAATCAAAATTATTTTGTACGAAAAATAACAAAAAATGTTATATGCATTCCTAGATTAATATGTTCCTATTGATGTTTTCATCCTTCAATCCTTTTTATTTCTTCACATATGAATTGAAATTACAATTTTTACACCATAAAAGGAAAGATGCAAAAATATTAAAAATACAAAGTAATACATTTGGTGAATGTCCAAAAGAAATTACTTCAAAATTGATTTGAAATAGGTATTTGTATTTTAATTGTATGAACAAGTCGCTCAATTATATCTCCACATAGATTATGATGGCAACATTGGGTACTACTCAAATTCGTATCTCTACATTGTTTGTTGTGTTTAGTTGATTTTGGTCTTGTGACTATAAAGCATATACACATAAAGTAACCACACTTGAATGCATATGAATATTAAGCAATTGAGTATTAATCCTATTATTAAATTATATACTTTTGATTGGATCTTGTTAGAAATCAAAAGAGTATAATTTGAGATTATCTTCTTTTGCATTTATTGGACATCAAATGAATGAACCATGAATTTCAAAGTGCTAAAAGTAGGTGTTTCTAAAATCAACCTTAAACTCTCATGAATAGTGGGAGTACATTTTAGGCAAGAATTTGTAGGAGTTGCAATCTCATGTAGTTGTAAACCTTAGTCTTGTTTTACATCACCTTTAAGTGTAATATTAGTGCTACTACATGCTTACACCACTTGCTAATTTAAGACCAAATACCAAACAAGTGTAAGGTATGAGGTCCATAAAGCATTCAAGCTCTAAAAATGTCCTCTAACATAGAGGAACATTTTTCTTTCTCATTGCACACGCAATGTACAAATCATGTACATTTCAGGAGGTGCATGCTTTTAGTGACCACTACATTTCAACCTCAAAAACTCATAACTAATTCCGCAAAGCTCCAAAAAATATGAAACAACTTGGGTTAGATGCCAATTTCATTTGTCTTTTAAGGAAGAGTTACTGAAAAAATATGTCAAGAAGTTTAACCTACCCAGATTAATTTTTAGCTCTCAAATGGTGCTTTATGAACCTCCTACCTTATGAATAGATGAGTCAAACAGGATTAGGTCCCTAATGGTTTTAATATCCTTCACCTTAATCAACAATGTTGCAAATCACAAGATTCTTCTACTTGTCTCAACTATCTTACACAGCCTCACCCACACAGGAACTTCAATGGCAAGCCTTGCCAAAGCATGTCCTAAAAGTTACACATTCTTGTATGAAATCAAAACTTGTTCTTTCTCCTGTAAGTTATGTTAAATCCATTAAGGTAGTGTGCTCTAAATGTGCCCATCTTCTTCAAATGGACCCTATTATTAACTGGAGAATGGAGATGGGGTGATCCTTAAATGGACCACTTTAACAATTGAATGAATTGAGGAAAAATTGTTTTTCTATTGCAAGAGCCAATCATTGTCCTTGATTTCTGCACATCTCTTTACAAGTTACAAGTGCATGCGTTTTAAAAGACCTATGGTCACAAATAGGTGCCTACGTCCCAAATCTTTGAAAGTTTATAAGTAATTCAGAAATGCTTGGAAAAATACAAAACCACTTGTGTTAGATTCCACATCTATTTTTCTTTCTATGAAAAATAATCGAAAAACATTTCGTACATGGAAACTTATTTTTTTAAAAAGGCGGACCAGCCCTAAAATGGTCACTTTTAGAGCATACTACCTTAGCATATATACGTGGCATTCGTAACCAGTTGTAGCAAGGTCCTAAGTTATTGCCTCTCATAAAAACTCGTGCTAGCTAGTGAGGTGTCCGTGGCAACTTTGATTAATTAAAACCATCCAAGGCAGGGATCATGAAATATACAGTTCTTTCGGTGAGGAATTCCAGAAGGTCTGATCGAGGGAGAAAATCTCTTGGACCTTATCGAACCTTGCGTAATGTGCAATGACCCCCTTCAGGACGCATTCAGAATAGATCGACCTCCTTTTGGCTTCTCTGATCTTTGTAACAATGCTTGAACTACGTACTGGAGGTGCGCCTGCTGTAGCAAGGAACGCGCGCTACGTACCTCCGCCTTCCTCATGCACCTGCATCTCAAAATCGTATTTAAGAAAATGTTGCACCAGGTGCATCATCGCATCGAGGTTATTCAATTATTAGACAGGAAAAAGAGCGCGTGCAAATCGTAGTTCACTTCATCACTGATTGATCACAAGGATCACACAGAGAGAGAGATCTCCACGTGATATCCGCTTGGGAGGTCTCTAAGATAGACAAGCCTGTTACCACCCTGATTCGCAATCTGAATATTTTGGGGTCAAATATCAACTAAATATCTACTTGTCACAATTCAATCAATTAATTGGGTTCTTAACCCATAAATGATGTGGAGGATGTTTTTGGTCAATGAATGACAAAGAATCTCTCCATGTCATGGGACAAAAGTGCAAGTATTCATCCTCCAAATTTTGTGTGAAAAGGGAATGTCTTCTGTAGTAGATTGGCTTCCAATGAGTGTTTTTGCATTTTTTTTAAGCCAACAATTCACACGGTTCCAAAACAATTGATTTCCATGGTGACCAACTTGTTGTTTAAGGGTTAAGAATGATGGGGTTGAAGTAACATGCCACCACTTATTTTAACACATGTTTCACTTTCTTTGCATAGACAAAACTTTTGAACTTTCAAACCATTGCTAAGGTATAAGGTAGAACTACCCATTACCGCCATCCACCCAATTCCAACACCTAGGGAACCGTCCCATTTGCATCTACCCATTACCATAATCTTATCAACCTAGAATCATAATGGCAATGCACTTGAAAAGCAAACATGTCAACCCATGCTTTAACACGGGTTTGCCCATACATCAACAAGGGTCCTCTCATGCTTTAACATTTCACCTTTAAAAAATCACAGAAAATTCAATTCTTGTCAGAATGTCTTCATTCTTTTTGCAAATGACTTCTCTTAAACTTTCCAATCTCTGGAAAATGTGGGAGCTCCGAAATAACTTCTCCAAAGCACGTAGATAGCAAATCTGTATGGTAATGGGTAGTTCTACCTTGTGTGGTAGAGATAATAACCAAACCCTGCCAAACTTCGATTGTTGGGCTTGGACAGTTGGACTGCGTCAATGGCGTGTTGTGGGAGGTACCAACTTGCCCATATCTTCCACAGTACAGTACGTCGCTGCTTGTCTGTAAACCTGGTGCATTGGCAGCCTTCCCCGGTCTTCCCAGGACTCTGTCCTTTGACCAGGTTGGCCCTCCTCATAACTTAAGGAGGGGGTTGGCCTTCCTCATAATTTAACCTCTGTTGTCAGCACATGCATGCCAACTTGCAGCTGGGAATTTGTAGTGGCAGGTTGAAGACGACATTGTGCGTAGCAGGAAGAAGGATGGACGGTGTACGTTCCTGGGTCAGGTTTTGAAGGACTAATAAGTCCCTGGCGACACAAGTTAAGTATAAATTAACATACTTATATGGTTGCAAACCTCCGGTTTGGGGGTACGGTGGCCTATGTCAATGCCGCGTTCCCGACCGTGTTTCGAAAGGTACCAACTTGACAGAGTTTTCAACAGTACTGTGAGTGTCGTGCACTTGCAGGCTTCCCAATCCCTGACCCCAGTAGACTCAGTCTTTTCCATTAACTCCGTCCCAGAACCTTCACGAAGTAGTAGCCGTTCCTCGCCGGCCAAGCTTGTGATCTCATCAGCTCCTGTTGAAGCAATTCCACGGGGACAACGTCAGCGGATCTTTTGGGAGGAGAAACGCAGACACAGAGGCACAGCAAGGCAAAGTGAAGGAGATTGTCGTGGCTGTGAAGTTCGTGGAGGACGTGCTTTTCTATCGTTGCGAGCGGTCTAGGCCTCTCTAGGGGGAGAGGGGCGTTGTGAGACTGCAGAGGATGATCGAATGAGGGCAACGACTGGGTAAGTTTTTACCTTTCTTTTTTCCTTTTCTGGCATGGGTTTCATGATTTCACGAACTAGGGTCGAGGATTCCACTTGCTTGCTTCGTTCCTCGTCAATTGGGAGTCCTGCCAAGTACTTGACCTGGCTTGCGTTCTCTTTCTTCGCAAGTTGTGACCACTTGTGTTTGCGGCGATTGGGGGACCGATAGCCTGATTTTCGAGTTTGGTTCGGGTTTAGACTTGGCTTCCTCCCTCCTTGTCCAATTGCCATCCGAGAATTTGCAATTGATCCAGGTGGGGGACGCATGCAGACGAAATGTACGCCCTGTGTCTGCGATATTCTCAACTGTTTCTGCGTCTTTGTTGGTGTTTCCCGGATTTCTTTGCATGTAGTTCCATGAACACAGATTGAGCAGTGAGCCCCTGTTCTTCCCAGAGCTTTCCGTGTGCGTTGTATTGTGCTGAGGACACGCAGTGACGATCGAATTAGTCGGTTCTTCGGATGGAACAATACAGATGCGATAAGAAGATTCCACCGAATTGGATTGCATGTAAGATCTTGTTTGTCAACGAATACCATGAGTGCTGCTTTTGTTGCAGAGTTCGATTGATAATGATCATTTTTGTTGATTCGAGAGTCACCGTTTGGTGCTCTTTCCCTCTGAATTCCGGACAATGCCTTCATTTCTGCCAGCAGAGTCCCCCCTGCATAGCTCTTGGTCAGCCTCTGACTATAGTTTCGGTTTGAAATTACACAGGGAAGGTAGCAAGCTTTACCTGATGCAACACCAGGCAAAGTGTGTTAAGTTTCCCACATTCTACTGTTCATGAAAGGGTAATATGAGTTCATCATGTGGTAAAGTGCGAATTCAACAAACACGTAAAACACAAACAGGCAAAGTCTAGTATCTTTCCCACATGGTAATACATTTCCAAACAAACTTTGATTTTAGCATGTGGTTCTTTGTTGAGGAAATTATCTCATAAGCATTGTCTTTGGTGAGGCTCCCATCAAGTATAATATTTAAGTTCCTCCACCTTCCAACCTTGTGCCATACTTCATCTGTGTGAGATGAAATGCATGAAAAGTTTTGTAAGTTGTACAATATGTTTTGTGTTGTGCAATGTTATGCAGTACTGTATATATATACTGACATATATACTGTACAATATTATGTATTATGGAATATATGATAATGTATATAACTATAGATAGTCTCACCTCTTTGTATGTTGTCATTTGTCGTTGCTTTAACACATTCCCATTCGCATAAGGCAATCCATTATTAGAATACCATGAGATAATTGTCAAATTTATACCATTACCATGAGGTTATGGGAATGGTGTGAGTCGTTCATAATGCATTACCATGTGGTAATGGCCATGTTTTTTTACCTCCAGGGAGTTCTGTTGTTATTCAGGGAAAGAGCAGGGAAACGTTTCATTAAATCCCATGAGGGATTCAACTCTACCTTTCCTGTGGTATATTAGACGGTGTGTTTCGCTTATGCTTTCCTGTTAATTGCAATCGAAAGGTCATACGAGTCTGAATATCGCAATTTGGGGAGCAAGATGTGAGCTCTTCGACATACTAAAGCCCGGTAGATGCACTTGCTTCGTTTCGGTTGCAGAAGTGATTGGGAACGTTTTCTCTTGATTCTAGACCGTCATTGCCCCTGCGGATCAATGCGTGCCGATCGATTTACTGGTGCATGCTCTTGCTATTGCTATGTATATTGCGTTTGTTAATTTCACAGCAGCTCGTTCTTTAACTGAGGATTGTTTGTTGTTGAAGTCTTAACTTGGAAACACCGCAGAATGTTTCCAGAAACGATGCTCTGCAACAATGAGATCATCGCCGTGTGTTTGAAACAAACTAGATAATGTGAAAGTCGAGTCTCGATATGAGAAATAGCATGCCGAGCCGCCATTATGAGGAATGTTATTTCTCATAATGACACTCCAATGACATAACCTCAATAGTTGAATGCCTAAACAAAGGGCTTTCTACCTCTAATTAATGCAACCCCACCTTATTCTCGAGTTATGGAAGATCACATGCCTCTCCTCATCCAACAAGAGACCATGCATCATTTGTACTCCAATGGGATCCATAGAGGTTATGTCTTTATTGTTTTCTTTCAAATGTTCTGACTTTTGTTGTAGCCAACGGTTTCCTTTGCATTAATGTGCAGATTTTCGTTGACCAATCAGCCCCTACTCCTCCATGTGCTTTCTGTTGATGTTCAATTGTGCATGAGATACATCCTGATGATAAAATCAGTCGGTCCTTGAAATAGCATAGAACATGAACGATAAAAGAACTTGCACACTTTCTATGGACTGTGTATTGAACATTTAAGGATATTTTGTTGCTTGTCATGTACGTCCACAGGCGCCTATTGAATTTATGAAGCACTCATACGAATTTCCTACGCAATCTATTGATTTTCCAAAGCAACCAAGGTCGAATTCAACGGCTATCCCTTTGCGCTACTCCTGCAAATTGGTGGCCTTTCTCCAACGTCCTTGACCTGACTTGTAGGATTGATCCGCTACGGATGCTCTTACGAAAGTGCACACCAGGACTGCCATTCAGTGCACAAGGATTGTCCTAGTGAAGATGGTACGTTGTGTTGAGAGATCCTTTCATCGGAAATGAAATCTTTGAACAGCTTGAGCAGCTTAGTTGCACGTGACCTTTGTTGTAAGCACAATTTGCAGTTAAGAATTAGGACTGGCTTTTGCAGGAGATGATGGCTGGTTGGTGACGAAGCTGCGTACTTTGTGCAGTTGCTGAGGTGTATATAGTCATCGAGTAGTTGGAAGAAGTCAGGCTTTGGAGTATTGCATTCCTGGCGACATAGACAACCTTACATGGTTGCAAGCTGATCATCACAACTTCAGTTTGTTTGTGAGATTTGCATCGACGCAGCATCTAGATCCATCGAGGTCACAATGAGGGCGGTGCTAGCTTTCCTGGTGTGGCTGTTTAGCTTCTGGACTTGGAAAGATTTATTCCTTCGTTGGGTTCGTTGGAGCCCTCCCTCCCCTCCTGCCAGCGGAGAGACAGCGAGGGAAGAGCATCTGCCTTCCCAAGAAGGGCAGCAGCAGCAGTCAGAGTTGTCGCGCTTTCTCTCTTCCTTACCCCAAGATGAATGTGGGTGCACCGAAGTGGATATACGTAAAGACTCCAAAGTCACAATTTCCTTTGGACGCCGGCAGTTTGAATTATTGCACGACACCGACTTGCACTCTGGTTATCGTGAGTTCCTCAAAGCAGTCACTTCATCCAAAGTTGTATTTCGTGAAGGACTACTGGTAATAATACGGGGGGACGAATCTTGCCAACACATGGAAGCATTTGGTGACGCACTCCGCCAGTCTGACAATGACTTAAGAAAACTCGATATTCATTGTATCTACGGCTCCGCAATCCGATTTGCCAAGTGTGTCTCGAGTGTGGTTCTGGGAAATGATAATATTCAAGATTTGGGCCTTAAATTTTACTATCAAAGAGGGTCAATGGGAAAAGTGGAGGCTACTGAGTTTATGGCCAATATTGCTTCGCCCTACAATCTTCGAATCCTCAAATCAATTACATTCAAGCATCCAGCACCGATGGACGGAGAGGCAATGGAGCAGTTGATTAAACCCTTCAAAAGCCCTCACAGTGTACTTGAAAACTTCGATTTCTATCCACTAACTTCAGATGATAAGCTCGAGCATATAAGTGGCATGCTTGACACTAGCACATCCCTCAAGACACTCGATATTGGCTCTCGTTTCTCCAATAAAATGTTGAAAAGAGGATACACCAGTTTAGCGACTGCATTGTGTTCCAACCAATCTCTGAAAACCCTCATATGTGAAATTCATAGTAGCATGGAGTTGAAGGCATTGTTGGATCCACTATTGCCTAAGAACAACAATGTCCAATGCAACACCACACTCACCGAGCTGCAGTTACAAGGAAACGTTGGAGGGAAAGAGGGGATTGAAACCCTAGTTGAAACACTTCACACCAACTCGTCCTTGTTGAAATTAGTTTTTCATCAATTGGATGAGTTGGATGAGGTCCATACCCAAGGGATTGAGAACGTTTTGGCAATCTTGGAAGCCCTCAAGATCAACAAATCTTTGAGGAAAATTGGTTTCCATTGGTGTACAGCAGTTGGAGGTTACAAAGTGCTTGGAGCTATGATGGACTTGCTATTGGAGAATCATTGCATTGAAGACATTGCCTTAGTAGGCACAAATATGGAGAAGTCAGGAGATGCCGAACATGTTTATTCGGCATTATCAAAGAGAAAGGAAATGAAACTATGGGATATTGTACAAGGCATGGCTAATGTGAATCCAAAATCCGGTCGAGTGTTTTTGTGTGGAGAACCATATGCTGGTAAGTAGTACTATGTGTTCAAGTTTTGCTTATAGAATGGTCACTGTTGACATTCATCTATTGAGGTTTAAATTGAAATGAATACTAAGATTAATAGAATGAGAATGTGAATTCCAAAAATTGAACTTGTAGTTGGCATCAATTCTTTGTCATTTATAGGCAACTCTTGCAAGTAATTTTTATTATGGTGAAGGTCTAATGTCCAAATGAAATTTTATATTTTAAGGAAATTTGTAGGGAAGGACTTGATTATGAATACAAAGAATGTATGATGTGACTTCAATTGATATTACAAAAACTGTAAGGTTGTTTCAAACCTCAAAACCCTGTAGAATCCACTTTCAAAGATTACATTTTCATTTCATTTATTAAGAATCTATTAATAAATCTATTCGTTTGGTTGGATAGGTATTTATAATATGAAACTTTGAATTATAGAATTTTTATCAATGAAATGATGGTTAGTTGGTTACAAAGTGATTGATTCCTTTGGCAAAACTTTCACCAAAAACATGAAGTTCTCTCAAATAATATTGAAATTATAGTATACATGTTGAATCTCAAAACAACTTTGATTGATGTTTTTCAATTTTATGAGAAACTTTTAGCATTTTTGAATGTCTTTTCCACCTCTCTATCAATCCATCTTTCCTTTCTTTCAATATGTTGTTTCAAAATTGAAAATGGTTTATTTCTTTGTTCAATTTGTTTTCTACTACTTTCAATTCATTTTTCTATTATTCTAATGATTTTCACATGTTGAGGAATTTGTACATTCTCTTCCTTAGATTTTAAAGACAACTTTTCTCTTTGGCAAAGGTTGAGAAGAGTTTGGTATGAGATTTGAAGCCCACTAATCTCTCTATATTCTAAAGCTCCAATATTACATGAAGTTATCTAAAAGAACCAATGGATGCATTTATGAATTGAAATCAAATCAAAACCCTAGAAATGTAGTCTTGCATATGCATACAATATCACGATGAAATGTTGACCTTAAAATGCCTTCAGTTGGAGATCGATATGCTAATCAAATGTCATCCACATCATGTGCTCAATTTGTGAATCTATGATTTCAATCCACCTTTGGTTGATCCAAATTTGTTTGTATATAGGTAAGACAAGATTGCGAATGTCTATGAAGAAATGGCAAGTTCAAAACACTTCAAGTAAGAAAATGGAAAGATGGATTCGACACAGAGTGTACAAGGCACCAAAAGTGTCTAAAGATGAGGCTTTTCTTGAACGTACTCATGGCATTGAAGTTGACAACATGCTATGTGATGGCATTGGCATTACCATTTGGGACATGGCTGGTCAAACAGACTATCATTCTTTCCACGAGTTGGTGATGCCCAATCTCTACGCTGACGGAAGTTGTTCCATATTTTTGCTCATGAGCAATCCCATGGACCAATCTAATCCTTTTGAGGCTCGCAATCTTCAAAGTGTCAAAGGGGAACTTGAATATTGGTTGCGATTTATTGCTTCCAACACTCGGCGATCTCATTCATATCGCCCTCATGTGTCCATAGTAATGACACACTCTGATTATTGGATGGGCAACCTTGTAGTTGTAGCATGCATTGAAGACATGGTTAAGAAGTTGAAATCTCAATTTGAAGAGGTCCTCGCATTTGATGAAGACAAGGTTGTATTCATGGTAGATGGCACAAATGTCTCCCATGCTGGTGGTGTATTTGCTTTCATCAAATCTCACTTGATAGACTTGTTGGGAAGATTGCCCAAAACCATAAGTGCATGTGAAGAAGTGCAACTTCGTGTAGCCAAGTGGAATGCAAACAAATCAAACCCGCGGTTGTTGAAGTGGAATGACTTCTGTGAAAGCATATGCAAGGATGTAAAGGACTTCAATGATGTCAACCATGAGCTTGCCAAGAGAAGGAAGGTGTTTGTTGCTATATCATTGAATGATGGGGGCCACATCATCTACAATGAAAGAGAAGGCGTTGTCATCACAAATCCTCATTGGTTTTGTCATGAAATCATAGGTCAATTCCTATACCAATGTACCAATACGAATTGGAAGTTGGAGATGGTTTCGCCAAATGGGACCATTTCAATTGACTATGTGAAGCGTTTTATGTTGGACCTTATGAAAGGCCAGGGAGGCGATGACGAGAAGTTTGATGATATCTTGGGCATGATGAAGAAGCTAAATATATGTTATGAGCAAGATAATATGAACATTATGATACCATCGTTTTTGAAAAACAACCATAGAACTTTAGGTTGGTCTAGAAATGATGAATCATCCAACTTCAAGTATATTGGGAGAAGATTGGCTTGCAAGGATGGAATGAAGACAATGTTAACTCTTGGATTTTTCACACGGTTGCAGGTGAATTTTTGAATTATCATTATCATATATAGTAGTTCTACAATGTTTTGATGTTTATCTGCTTTAAATATTAGTGTTGTTATTATTTGACATTTCAAAATAATCCTCAAGACATATTATTAGAATCATGTATAATCTCTACAAAATAGAATAGTCAATGTTTGATGATTTGAATACATAAATAATGATTTTTTACTTATTTGTTTACAATGGCAAGATCATGCTACACTTTCTTCTTATACATTTTGATTTCAATGTGAGACTCTTAATCACATAGTAGATGAATATTAATTTCACATTGTGGTTTTGGTCCTTTGTTTAATGCAATTCATTCGTGGATATATTGTTTAGGTTTCCTTCTTCAAAATACTCCAAAGCATTAACGGCCAAGACACTTACCAATTATTTCCGGAGATTATCAAGTTCATTAGTGATGGCATTGAGGTCATTCTACAATTCAATGGTGGTGATATTGACATCCTTTTACGATCCTATCAAAGTGAAGACCAAGTGTTGGCATTCCTTGAAATTGGCATTATAGAACACATCAAATATCTTCAAAAAGATCCCACATTGGGTTGTCTTGGAGTACGCCTTATTGAATACATTTTGCGACCGGAATGGATTGAAAAGTTGGCTAGTCCTAAGGAACGCAAAAATCAATATGTTCACATGAAGGACTTAGAATTGGAGGTTGTGAGAAGTGGTATTGGTGCTACTCACAATTGGAAGTCATGTGAAGGTTTGGAGTTTGGACATTGGATTCCACAAGGTGAGCACATTATTGGGAGACTTGGCATGGAAAAATCTCTTAGAAAGGCGGTCCAATGACCTACAAAAATATCATAGGGAAGTTCAATCTTTGGGCAAGGTGACCGGAGATGGTCCTTCTTATTGCAAAGATGAGAAGAGTGATATATCAACCCCTTCATTTTTGCAAAGGACAGGGAATCTCTTCTATGGGCATTTGGATGTTAAGTTAGACAACATCATCAAATATCAAAAGGAAGTCATGTCCAAATTGGATGATGTGATGCAATTGATACAAAGTTTGGAGCATGACATTAAGAACATGCAAAGGGAGTTGTTGCATGAAGTGTGTACAAGGATGGATGATTTGTTGGCATTTTCAAAGGAAATGCAAGAGGCACAAATTCCCAAAGTAGCATACCTTTGTGAGATTGGCAGTCAAAAGCTTTTGACTCAATTTGTGCCTGGTCTTGATAGAATCAAACTTCATCTTATGTGCGAAAGCATGTATGGATTCCATGAGGTTGAAAATCAAGAAGGTTGTGTAGTCAATTTTGGAACGGCTGACACAAGAAGATTTCTTGGGATGTTAGTTTGTGGATTGAAGATAGCCACTATATTGACCAAGATTGGTGCCCATGTTGCTTGTGGAATGGGGTCTATGGTACCTGATTTTAGTGATGGTTGCAACTTTGCTGCCTTGATTCTTGACACCCCTGGATTTTTAGACTATCAAATTCCTAAGGAAACTTTGGAGTCATTTCCAACAAAAGAGAGGCAACTTTCAAGGATCTCCATGGATGACACATTGGAAGCACAAAAGTGGTTGAGAGATTTTTTGGAGCCACAATGTCAAAATCAGAGAGAGTTTTATGAGAAATTCAAATTGAAGAAAGTTATATACAAGAAGGGCAGGTGATCAAGAGCTTGGATTTGTGATAAGTGTAAGTTAGAGCAACATGATGAGTTGCAATAGAGTGGTGTCTTGTGAAGATCTAGTGAAAGTATTACAATATGATGAGGTTGATGACGTAAACTTCACTAGGTGGGTGATTTTGGTTATCATGAATGAGGGCAATTACAAGAATACTTGTACTATTTCTTATCACATGTTGTCAGTTAGTATTCTTTATGGCTATACTTTTTTCAATTGTACTTTTTATAGGTCTCAAATTCAAAGCTAAGATACACAAGACTATTAAAATACGCATTTGATAGTTTGTTCATACTTATCAATAATAGTAAACTAAATTTTGAAACAACTTCTGATTGGATGTCATCCTAACCATTAGAGGGGGTGGTAAGGTAGGAGGCTCGGAATTGGCTCATCTAAGGGCTAGTTTGCTTTTCTCATGTATTTCCTTAAATGAAAATATTTTTAGATCATTTTTCAGACAACGGAAAATAGAAGAAGAATTTAACACAAGTGGTTTCATATTTTTTGAAGCATTTTTGAATTACTTATGAATTTTCAAAGGAGTTGTGTCATAGGTCCCTATTTATGTGCCTAGGTCTTCTATACAGTGTTCACTTGCAACTTTTAATGAAAAATGAGAAAGTAAAGAGAATGATTGGCTATTGCGATTAATAATGCATTTTTATTTGATTCATTGAATGACTATGGAGGTCAATATATGATTTCGGCCACTAACCAACCTAATAAACTCTTCATCTCATTTATTAATAAAAATTTGTCATAGATTGATGTAAGACTATCATGAGCGGTTTTCTAGATGTCTGCATTAGGCGATTTGCCTGTCATAGGCTGGTTTACCTTATAGTTTGTCCAAAGCCACTTATAGGTTCCATTCTTAATGCCCGCTCTAATTGTGAACCTTCTACCCTATATGGTAGTGTTCTTTTCAGCCTTGAAAAGTAAATTTGAAGCTAAAAATTGGGATTTGAAGTCACTTACAAGGATTACATAAATTGAGTAAATGGTTTTCTAAAAAGTACTAGGCTATCTTTGTATCAATGAAGAATTCTTAAAAATGTACCTACTTGATTAAAAAGCCATATTATTTTTTTAAATGTCTATTTTTTATTTTATTCTTTTGAAAGTTTAAAAAAAAATTAAAAATTAATATCTATTTTGGACATTTTTTTTAGATTTCAATTTTGGGAGCACATTATTTTTAGTTTTCCATATTTTAATTAAAATTTTCATTATTTTATTGACCTTTGTCCAACAACTTTGCCTTTTCAAATACCATTTATTTTTAACATCCAATTTTTTAAATTAAAAGTGTCATTAAAAAGAAATTCAATATCTATGATGATAGAGGATCTTGACATATTGGCTAAATCTTTTACTAGAATCACAAGTTTGAAATGATTTCATTATTGAGTATATAGTGAAGAAATAAACAATGATCATGAGATATATTAGATTTCTTTTTTTGTATGAATTAGGTCTCAATTTTTATACGTGTAATCATTGACCATAGAGTGAAGGATGTGTTTGGCAAATTTGGTTTCAAGACTTGATTTTAAGACATTCTTGAGGTCAGTTTATCAAATTTGCATACATGATACATGCATAAAGCTGCATTTAACACATGTGGTTATGTGGATGTGATGTGTACAACTATTCATTGAAGCACCAATATTGCTTTCATTGTCTTGAATATGAAGCATTTATTGTCAAATGAATCAATACTCTAATACATTCATATGTTGTTGTTTTGCATATATGTCAAACATTTGATGCAAGTTGAATTTACAATCCAAGAACAAGCATACTCATAGAAATTACCAACCTTTTTGTGAAATTACACAAGGGACACTTCCATGCATTTTGCATCATACAACCCTAAGGAGTTTACCTCATGTGAGCTTGAATTTTTTAGGAATGAAAAAACATGCCCTTTCTTGATAAATGTTTAGTGACTAATTCACTTTTAAAAATTTGTTTAATAAATGCATGCCTTAATAGAAATTTGTAGGGAATTCCCTTTCGATTAGCAAAGTCCTAGCAAAACAAAAGAAGAAAGAAACCAACTAGAAAACGAAGAAAAACTCAAAAAGGGAGGGACGAGCCAACTAGCCTTAGCTTCTCCATATACTGCCTTGAGCTCTAGCCCCTTAGCTCGTCATTGTGGTTGGATCTAGCTCCATCTCCTCATTCATGTCCTCAAATCCTCTAAATTTTCACACAATGCTTTAGTGTGTGATTTGGTCGTATTGCCCACTTGCGGCAACGATCTCCTTGTAGTCTTAGATTTTACTGATTTCCTTGCTAAAAAACACAATACAGACAATGAAATGGCCACATTAACCAACACCAAGGCATAGAAAAATTGAGATAAACATCAACAAATTTGATAGAATAAAAAAGGTGGTGGTTTGAGAGAGGAAGTGACTTTTTATAATTTTTCCAAGGCCTCCTCCTTTTTATTTAACCTCTAGATGCTTCTAGAATTAACCACCACTACAAGAGAAAGGGGTGTTTTAAGTATAGTCCTAGAGATAAGATATTTACTAATGACCTTTATGTTGACCTTTATGTAGATTTTTAGTAAAAATGTATTGAAAGCACACGTATTTTTAGTAAATTTTTACTAAAAATCTACATAAAGGTCAACATAAAGGTCATTACTTAATATCTTATCTCTAGGACTATACTTAAAACACCCCTTTCTCTTGTAGTGCACTAATTACTATAAAAAAGTCAAATCTACTTCTAGATCACACCTAACTTTGGGAGAAAAGATCCAAATGATACTAGGATTGCACCATTGGCTTTAGAAGGCCCAAATTAGTGTAGGATACTTTATAATTTCTACTTCCACGTAATTTAGGCTTGTAAAAGCTAGCTAATTATCAAGGCAAAGAAACGTAAAAATTCATAATGATGGAATTTGTACTTTTTAAAGATTTTGACTTGCCTATTGGATTTGGAGGGTTTAACCCTTAAAGGACCATCACTATACTTTCACCAAAAACGCTCCAAAATTGTCATTTCTAGTACAAGTACCAAAATTTTGAAAAAATAACTTTTTTTGGACATATCTAACCATAGGATCTTGTATTATATAGTATAAAAAACATGTGGTAAAAATTTCAGACATTTCCACCGGGTGGATTGCAAGATATAAGCATTCAAATTAACAAAAATCATTTTTTTTACTCTGCAAAAAGCAGGGCAGCTGCACTTCACAAGCTCACATTTCTATGAAAAAATGACCTAAATGGTGGTGCTTCTTTAGATTTGTTTTCCTAGACAAGTTGGCCACATTCTTGAAAATTTTCAGATCATTTGGAATAGTACAACATATAGGAAAAAAATAGTAAGTAGGTAGTAGTAGAGAATGATTAAAAATACTAAATTATTTACAATTCAAATATGGAATTAAAAATTTTCAATCCCAATGGTCGAAATGTTGTAATAATGTATCTACATCCTAGAATTTTATTTCTGTCCAGAAATATTAAAAATTGGGTAAGATAAAGGATTTCAAAGCTTATTTTAGAGTAGGAAATCCAAAACTGCCCGCAAACAAAAAATCCTCATAACTCTTGACTCATTGATCAAAATGGAATGATTCAAAGATTTTCGTGTATATAAATCTCTAGAAAATCAATTCCAAATTTCTGTTTCTGAAAAAAGTGATTTTTTCTGATCTGCCCGAACTACCCGGTTGGGAAAAAAAAGTAACATATTAGGCTATAACTTTTGACTCGTATTTCCAAATGTCATGAAATTTGGTGCATATGAAAGATATTCCTCGTCCCCACATTCTATTAAAATTTCAGCCCCAAATATGAAAATCTCCGCTTGTAGGTACCTGCCCAAAAAATTTATACAGCCAAAAAACACAGTCCGGTCCTTTAGGGGTTAAGGGAATAAGAAAAGACTTCTTTTCAACCTAATAAGGACATTAAAAGCCCTTGGTGCTCCAATCAGCATCTCAAACTTATTTTAAATTCACTAAAAATTGATGGAATCGCTTGTTTGAATACTTGCCAGTGTTGGAATACCTTGAAACTTGTCAAATCATGTTACTATCAAAAAACATTCTATCCTAATTTTTCGTGGAATTTTACCACAATTTGGATAATTCCTAAGAGCTTTCTAGTATTATTTAAAGTAGTTGATTTTCTAAAATGCCATCTTCTGCATTCTAGAGAAATCCCAAATAGGTAACCTCTAAGAAGGTTCCCAATACTAAGTGCAAACTCATATTCTTACTTTTTACAAAATTGATACTTTCATATTACCTCCTTTCAAAATCTTTTGATTGGAAGGAAATCTTGATGAACCGATTGTACCATTGAGCTTATGACATTTTTATTTTCAAAACATTTTTCTAGAATCTTCGATTGTGTTGTTTCTTGTACTACTTGAATTTTTATTTGCAAAGCTAAAATCTAACTTTCACTAAAAGGTAAACGTGTCCACCACAACTAACTAAAAAATGACTAAGTGTCCTAAACAATTGTTTTGGAACTGTAACCCTCTCTATTTGCACCAAATTCTTATGTCATTGTTTTAAGTTCTTGCTTTACATCATTAGTACATTGGATGATTGCAAGAAAGACCAATACTATTTTCCATCACAATTGGAGTGATAGAATTGCCATTGGCTATAACTTTGGAAAATGAAGTTGACATACTTGAAACTTTTACTAGAGATGGCTTACTTGGAAGTCATAAGATTTCTAATTTTTCAAACAAATTGAAAAAAGTTCTATAATTAAAATTCGATTTAGCTAATTTGTCACATTTAGGATTTTAGTTTTTTTTTTGTATTGTAGAGTATTCAAAAATTATGATGTACACCTAAATTTTTTGTGGGCTATTCCTACACTAGACAAGCACATAGCTATTAAAGGAAAAATTTTAAAACACTATTTTTTGTCCCCCATGTGCGTGCAAATAGGGGTTTGTTGCACGTAGCATTCCAAACATTCAAGATGGTTTCGACTTCTATTTTTTGGTGAAATGTGATTACTATCAAGTCTTCACAAATGGCAAATTTTTAGGGGGTGGTGGTTGTTCATGATTTTCTAATTATTATAAATTTAAACCTAATTGTATCTATTTTTTGCAACAAACTTTTTTTCTTTCAAATAGTACTTTTTCAATACTTATAAGTAGTCAAAAGTACTATTAGCCATTGATTTGAAAAGTCAACGGCTAAAATTGTTCCGTTTCATAGTACTAAGTGCAAAAAACTGCAGTTTGGGTAGAATGCTACGAAAATCATTTGGTCTTTCTTGCAACCACTCCATTTTTTAGTTGCAAAGCGGTTGTAGAATAAATAGTAGGATTATGAGAGATATAATAAAGTTCAAAAAAAGGTTAGGAAACGACTAGAAAACAATTGCAACTATAAAATGACAATAGTTGTTTCCTAGTCAATTCCTAGTCGATTCTTAGTCGTTTTCTAGTCATCTCCTAGTCATTTTTGAGTTGTTTCCAAAGTCATTTCTCAATTGTCCTATATCAAGTGTCAAGAGTACCATTAGGTTCGTCATTTAAGACTTGTAAGTTATATATTTATGTAATGAATTTTGTTTCTACATTTCGTAGATTTCTATAATCTATAAAAATCTAAGAATATTTAAAATCCAAGAAATTTGAAAACCTATGAAATTGTAAAGTTTTGTAAACCAGTGAAATCTATTAAATACCAACATTTGAATTTTTGAAATTTAAAAAAGCTAGATTTGAAATTTTAAAATTTTAAAATCATTCATATTAGAATTTTAAAATCTACAAATCTACAAGTTATAAACAAGTTACAAATGAGTTACAAACAAGTCGCAATAGAGTCATAATGAAGTCACAATGAAGTCATAGATGAGTTTCAAACGAGTCATAGATTAGTTGCAAATGAGCTGCACCAGTTATTGATTGAGTGGCCGACCTCAGGTGGCAGCAAATACCACATAAGCAACCATGTCAAAAGAGTACATTGACAAAGTTTCAAGTAGGTTGTTGCATGAGAAATAATCCCTTCATCTTTTGCAACTACAATTCTACATGCAACTTGTCTACAACAACTACAGGGCTCCAAATTAGCACCAGTTGCAAAATGTCTTATGAAACTCAAAACCCATTGTTCTTTGTAGTCGCAAAATCCCTCATTTTCTCCCGCATTTTCTTCTAGTATTTCTACTTGTTTTCTAGAATGATTGGTAACTCTAGTTTTGGGTGGCTACAAGTATTTTTTAGCCTAAAAGGAACTCTTTACTATGAACTATTAACTCTCATTTAGCTAGGCTCTATCACTTGTACTTGTAGGTTTGGGTCAGTTTCTAATCTAGAATGGGAATCATTCAATTATTAGACCTAGCTAAGTCTAAGACACCTAATGAAATTCTCAAATAGCTAACACATTCTAGAAGCAAAGAATTGAAATGTTTTAGACACTCCTTGCTTCTAAGGGTGAAAGTGTAAAATATTGTATTGGTAGGGACTTTACCAATTATAGTTTAACATTCATTTTATGGGGGTTTGTTTATAAAATTGAATAATAAAATAAAAATAAAAATTTGAGACCAAAGTAACAACTTAAGGGCTCACACAAAATGGATTGGGATACATTATGTATTCAAAGGTCACTACTCAATCAACAATGAATTTATTTATGATGCTTGTCAATCATGATGTTGTGGATTGTCTTGTGAATGGGAAAAATTTCCTCACCTTGTAAACTCCCCTTTTCCATTCAAATGCCATATTGTATCAATCGCACCTTGGGATTGCTTTGGGTTCAATGTCGTGCCCTAAAGGAAGCTTTATGATGAAGAAATGGATGTTGTGGCCACTACCAAGGTATGGGGGTCCTAATTTTGTAATTTGTCAATTCTTCTCTTTCTCCGTGATTTGTCTAAAGTTATAGAATACAAATCTCTGATTTCATTTGTTTCGACAATGCACTAATGCATTTGTTAAGTCAATTTCCATGATCTTTGCTAGTGGTTCAACGCATCAATGCTTGCAAACTACAATTATAAAGACCGCCTATAACATCTAAGGTTCTCATGCCTCTTGTACCACAATGTAATTTAGTAGGTGTTTTAAGTCACCAATGCAAGATTCATAATGGAAAGCTTTGTCTTCATTCTAGTCATCATCCTTGGAACACCTTGGGAGCAAAAATCATTGAAGAAACAAATGACGGAGATTATTTGTTAGAATTCTATTTTTAAAAGCAAATACAATGAAGGACCGGAGATATTGAAGGCAATGGAGAAGTTGAAGAGTAGATCACACTCATTGTAAGGTAAAACAACCCATAATGGTCAAATCACCCATAGTGAACAGTTCATGACCTTGGCATGATGGTTTTCTTAGACCACAATCAATATCTAACCTAACACTCATGGAGTGATTAGTGACCACATTAGAAACACCCAACTTTTCCAATGTAAATCATTGTTAGAAGTGACTTTTCATGGCATTCTACATTAGAAATTATTGTGACCACTTTAGGTGATTAAGATGAGCATATTGGGTACTCTTTTTGTTGGTTATGGGGCAGCCTATAGACCATGTTGGGAAGATCACTTCAGAAATACATTACTATTTCATACTTTGTCTGAAAAATAATTTTCAATTGCTCTCACTATTTCCCACACTTAATTTTGTGTGGGAAAAATTTGAAAAATTTGAGCAATGGTATGAGGGCAGACTCCAAATTCTGACCACAATGGGTTGTTTTACCTTAGTTACACTAGTAGAAAATGCATGACTGAAATAACAGAAATCCAACTCAAATCTGTTGTTCATTTCAGTTGTTTCGGTCGCGTTGTCCCGGTCAAAATTTAACTAAAATCTGTTGTTCATACTTGTTGATTTGGACACTGAATTCTTTCAAAAGAAAAAGAAAATTGCCACATCAACAAAAACTGAACTGCCAACTCAACAAAAATTGGTACTACCAACTCAACAAAAACATTTTAGTTTAAAATTAAAAAACGACCAAATTCTTTTTCATTCATTCTAAAGAACTCAATGTCATCGACCTATGTGGTTTGAAGGACACTTACCCATGTGAAGGTAGGTTGGAGAAGCCAAACACTTTATACAAGTGGGGTGGCAGGATGTTGGGCAACACATATGGGATATGTACAGTAAAAACTAAACCGCTTATAGTAGTAAGTTCATCAAAAGTAGGAATTGTAGTTGAATTCAGATTTCAGACCTGATTTAAGTATAGTAAACTAATTTTTTTTTAAAACTTTGAACTAAGTTAATGTAAACAATCAATATATCTTTCATTTTCAAAAATCCTTTTGGGATTTCAAGCTTCCTATCAAAAGTTATCAACAAATGTAGAGAGGGGTTGGGAGGTACAATTTCTTTGACAATTTCGAAACCCACTCTCTCTAAAATTGTTGATAACTTTTGATTGGAAGCTTGAAATCCCAAATGGATTTTTGCAAATGAAAGATATATTGATTTTCTACATTAACTTAGTTCAAAGTTTTAAAAAAAAAGTTAGTTTACTATGCTTAAATCATGTCTGAAATCTGAATTTAACTACAATTATGAGTGCTTGAGTTGTTACTTCACATATCCCATATGTGTTGCCCAACTTCCTACCACCCGACTTATATAAAGTGTTTGTCTTCTCCTCTTCACCATCTCAAAGGTATGTGGCATACCAATTGCCATTTTTAAAATGACAAGTACTTACAATAATATGTTGAATCTTTGATGTTTGTTTATAGAATCTTTTAAATTTTAGTTGATTTGGCCCCAAATTTTTTGGAGTGCCCCAATCAACAGAAATTTTTTAGTGTCTTCACAGAATTCTATTGAACTTGTTAAAACATGTCTGCTACTATCCAAAACAACACAAAATTGTCGAATTTCTGTTGTTCTGGTCACAGGTTTCTAGTAGTGTTATGTTTAGGATGGATTTGCTTTGTGCATGAAAATTGAAATGCAAAATATAGAAATGATTTAATCCAATTGTTTTTGAGATGATTGATATTCACAGAACCTTGGATTTTTAATGGTCTACTATTTTGTAGTGAAGGATTGTATTTAGATTCTTTGCTTACTATCTAAATATCCAATACATGTACATTGACTACATTCTATGAATACTTTCTATAAATTTTTGAGAACTTAAAAAATTACTAAATGGTATTTGTAGTTTTGCAACTACATGCATACTTTGTGTATGTCAACACCGATTACTTAATTTGTTTATATTGATAACGGATTCTCTTGAAATTATGGTTTTATAGCTTCTATATATAAACTCACATTTCATAACAAAACTCTCATGTTAATGAATATGATGTATTTCTACAAGATGAATCCTGAAGAATACAAATTCCTTCATGCCTTCAACTTCAATGAAATGAAGTTCCTGCTATTGAGGATTAGAATTTTTGAAAGCCAATAATGAAAGAGGTATAGAGTCCCTAGCTATAGTATTGTAATTACTATTCTCATCTTTCTTACAATTGGTTTCCACATCTACATTTGCTTCAAGTACATGATGTTGAGGTTAGTGGTAGAAAATATATTCTTGAGGAATACTTTAGGAAGGTTGCGAATGGCACAACTCTATAATATTGCAATTATTATCGAATGTAAAGTCCTTCACTTGTAAACAAAATTTCTAAAATAGAATAAATTAATAGATTGTTTGATGCAATAATTATTGGATGGTTTGAACAATTCATGTAAAGAGATCTTGAACTTTTTTGGAATCAATATAATCAAATTATCTTCTATAGTTATGTGGTACCTATGATTTATACAATCATAGGTAACTAAAATTCCTAAAAATAAGACTATTTTGTAATAATTTTCACCTACTCTACAAATTTTTAAGAATAATCTTCAAAATTCCAATTTTTTTTTGTTCTTAAGCTTTAGGCTCACCAAACCTAGGCTTAAAGGTTTGTAAACTCACATTTCTAGGCTTACATGCTAGCATCATTGAAGAGGTCAAAATCTCTCCAAAAGATATAGACAAATCACAATTGATACTACCAATGTTCAACATGTAATTCCTTGGTTTTAAATTGCTTGAATTTAGGTTGCTAGCTAGTACCCACCAAAGTTGGGAAGTTGTCACATCAGGTTGCATAGAGTAACTGAATGTGTTCATCGGACATACAAATAAATATAGTTTTTTGGGATTTTGGTTATAGGATTTGTAAAAGAAAAATATACATATCACAACAATACTAGTATATGAGTATGAAAATGCGAGCAAGTGAGCTTTGTGCATATATATAAGTAAATATACTACAACCATTGAAGGTGCTTATAATGTAAAAACCTACAATATAGGTACCTATATCATAGTTACACTACAAGAGAAATGTGTGTTTTAAGTATAGTGGCCTAGTAGTATAGTCTTTTAAGTGATGACCTAAAAGGTGTCTTTTTAGTAAATTTTTATTGAAATTTCATGTGTTTTCAGTAAAGTTTTATTAAAAAGACACCTTAAATTAGGTCATTACTTAAAAGACTATATTGCTAGGACTATACTTAAAACCCACCTTTCTCTTGTAGTGAATTACACTAAAATCATGGAAGGTTTTTATAATATAGACATCTATAACATAGGTGTATAGTATTTTAGGTTCATGTACTCATGCTCCTAGGCTCACATAATAGCAACCCTCCCCACTAGAGCCCTTATATGTATGCACCATGAATATACGTGGCTATTGTGGTGCACATGTAGCAAAGTACATAGACAATGTAAGTCCACATTAATTACCATGTCAGATGGTCAACATGTCATTGACAATGCAAGATGAAGGAGGCCTAATTGGATAGATGTATTCAACAACTTGACAACTCTAGTGTTAACCCCTTCTACTACAATGATATATAATGTAAAGTAGAAGGCCTATTATCAAAGACCTTCCAAAATAAGAAGACTTGGACTTGAAGGCAAAGCTTAATCCTAAAAAATGGGGCCCTCACATCCCATAAGACCTTTAGAAAGATGTCTCTCATTGTGATGGCCCAACAAATAATTATCATATCAAATAGTATATATAATCCTATTTTCTAGTACTAGACCTTACAAGCAATGGTATTTGTGAATATCGAGCCATTATGGCATATAAATTAATATTTTCTTAATAGAAAGAACCAAAGCTTTTGAAAGCTTCACAATGTAAGGATGACTACTACCTCTATCAAAGTAGGTTTACTTGATTCCATTTGCCTTCCAATTCTCATTGAAGTTTGTTGAAGTGTTATTAATATGACCTTACATTGGCCTTGTGAAATATTTCCAACTTTACACTTGTTGTAACACGGTGTAAATGAGCCTTTAGTGTAGTGTTTAGTGTCTTTTTCAAGGTTTTGAAAAAGTTTACTTAGAGAACATTTTAAGATTTTTCCAAGTCTTGAATTTGAAAATTCACAAATTCAACAAAAAATTCTCCAAAAAAACACAATTTCTTTTTTACAAGAATTTATGATTTTTGTTGATTGACAATTTAAAATAACCATTAAATATAATATTGACTCTCTCTATGTTGAAAGAAAGAATTTCAGCACGGAAAGCTCACACTCCCTATTCTACTCCTAAGCAAAAAGCAAAGAAGCCATCTTCCACTTACAACCAGCCACCTGATCTCATTCCCCAAAGCCAAGTGGCACCGCCACGTAGAATCTAGCATATTCCTAGATCTTCCATTTTGACTCCTTCATGACGCATAAAGTCTCGCTCCTTATCCAAGAGCCCTATTCCCACCGTAGTCCACGACTCACACTAATTCCCCTCCACACTAATTAAAATCACCATTTGCTTATATTTGCGGCGAGCTTCTGAGGTTCCTCGCAAAGGACGCCAGAGATTCTAGCAGCGAACGACGCTCGGCCTCCATTTTTTTTTCCCTTCCCTGGAAGCTCGTCGGATCGCTGGTAGCAGCTCCATGAAGAGTTTTTTCCTTTTTGCGAATTTTTATGAGTGCTTTTTTGAGGTTGTTGTTGTTTCCTTTTGGAGGTGCGTGCTTTTGTTTTGGTCCGGATTAAATCAGTACTGAGCTTTGATAGATGACGAGCGTGCAATGCGTTTGAGCTCGTGTGAGAAGTTTTGTGTTTAGGTTTTAGTACTTTTGGTGATAGCGATGGTGTGAATGGGAATCCTAGTTGACTAGACTTTCATGTGGATGCCTGTACACTGAATTCTACAGCTGCATAAGGTAATCCTTGTATTTCGAGAACCTTTAGTTAGTATGTTTTTCTGTAAGTTTCGCGGGTGTGAGTTTGTTCACAGTGTTTTTTTCTCCGAAAATCATCACATGATCTCGAAATTCTCACCTCACTTAACTTTCACAACTACAGATTCGTAAGGAAACATTCTAAATGGAATTCAAACCCAAATTTGGACTCGAAACAACCCCAAATCTGTTTACAAAAACGTCACTTCACCACCAAATTGGGAAACTGGCTATGAAGGAAAATGGAAGTCCATCTACAAGCTTCAACCACCTTAGCTTACATGTCACAAGCAAGCAGTTATGAGCATGACACAAAGAAGACAACGAACATCAAATCACACTCAGATCAATGAGACTAAATCCCTTTCTTGGTTCAAACGTATAATTAAACAAGGAAGATAGAAGGCTTTCCCTTAAGGGAAAATAACATGGCATTTCCTTCTCTTTCCCTGGTAAAAATGCAGGTAAAAATTGGACCAATACCTCATGGTGAAAAAGGGACAAAACATATGAAAGTACCATGTGGTAAACATAAAAGCTTATTATACTTGACTAAGAGCTTTGGTTATTAATGAAGTGCCTTTTCATATGCAAAGGTCACATTCTCGACGATATTATGTGTTTTGGACCTAGTGAGATTTAATGGTGTTATTTATACGAAAGGTTGGTTTCAAAATTTCATAGGATTTCTACCAACAACAAGGCGATGGAAGTGTCGTACATACAATATTATTCGTGGAAGATTTTCACCACTATTAGGAAGTAGCTTTGCATTGATGGAGATGGACTTTCAAGTCACCAAAGAAGTATGTTGTTGTATGTGCACAAGCACTTGATTGTTCTAGAGGGCATTTTTCATGATGAGACAGATGATGTCTATTGCAATTTGTGGCATTCAAAATGTGTCATTGAAGTATCCACTATTGGTAAGGCATACAATATATGGGACCTTTTGCAAAATACTAATCCAAATGCTTGCACAAGGATGGTTGCTTTGAAAGGGATTTTGATTCGACAAAAGGACACCAAATCAAGAAAAAATGCCTTGCAGCCTTTCATAAATATGTATTGGAGTATTTGAAGATCAATGGGACCCTTGGAGACTCAAATTCGCACGAATTTAGTCCTTTCATGAAAGAAGTGAAGTATGTTTTGTTGGAGAGGCAACTGTATAGACCCGATTGTGATGTCGTAGTTGAGAGGGATGCTACAGATGCAATACTGTATAAAGCAAATATCAAGAAATTTTTCAGCCACGAGTTTGGTGGAGAAATTTAGTTTTTTTTCTCTACAATTTACTATTTGTATTTGCAAGATGAGGTTGATGGAAGGCTTGTGGACAAGGTTGACAAAATTACTGGGATGAATCTTGTACTTAACAATCGCATGTTTCCATATTTTTACACTTGCATTCGCCCTTTGGAGAAGCTTGTATGCAAGTTCATGAAAATTCAATGTCTAGCACATATTGGACAAGCATACAATGTTGCTTATGGCTTCGGAGATTACCGGCTTCGGGATGCAAAGCACTACATAGTTTCAGTGTTCATGGTTTGTGAAATTCCCCTTAGTTTTGGTTGATTAATTTTAGTGTTTTTTGCTTGTTTTTATTGACTTTGTTTGGTTTGGTATCTATTGTTCCAGTATGAGATTGATAGTGGGGTTTCATACTTGTATCCTTTAACTAATATTCCTTTAACATGTGTGTGCAAGGCAAGTCTTTGATAGCAATCATGGGGTGTGCAGGTCCTTCCCAAAATTTGCTTCGGTGAGGGCAACCTTGGCTAAATTCCCACCCCAAACTGTGAGTAAGTTCTTTCTAGTTAATTGTTTAGTATTCTTCTTTATAGCAATATTTTACGCCTATAGTGTTTTGCGGTTATGTTTTGTGATAATTGAGGGGTGTTTCTGCGTTCTGGGTCCAAATTGTGACATTGAAGAGCGCAATGCTCTATAAACTAGGTATAGATGTGAGGTTTTAGACGGGAGTCTGGAATAGTGACAAATAATTTTTTAAAGTTCAATCATATTGTCCAATTTTACTATCAGAGTCTTTCTTTAGTAAGATAGAGCTATCCTCACTATGATTAGTTTCAACATTTAGTGCTTTGTCAGCTTTGTTTGATTTAAATTTTGCATTTTTTATGGATTTAGGATTTGGGATGCACTTTTCCAACACATCTCTGGATTGATTCGGCTAATGGGCGAGTTGCTTTGAGGCAAATCCTTCTGACCTATTCGGCTATTCCTTTTGGGATTCTCATGTTGTTTACTTGGTAGTGAACTTAATTCAGGTTACCACATTGGAAACCATTTATCTTTTAAAATTTTTTTGGTACCTATAGAAATTGAAAACTGCAAATCAATTCCCTGAAGGTAAAACTTGATACAAACTGGTTTTTGAATAGAAAGGTTTTCTCATGGAAAAACTTATATACATTCCTACTTTGACGTACTTTACCATCATTTTCCCACTTACACATATATGCGATGAGGAAAAGATGTTGATGTTTCCCACATTCTGTAAGAGGGAAAAGTTTCTATCTTCCGTGTGAACATCATACAAGCCGATGGCAACTTAACGTGACCACAATTTGCACAACTTAAGCCACAATGAGCTTGAACACACTCACTCAATTCTCAGTCACCGCTGATCACACATCGGCCCAGGTTCAAGTTACCAGCGATCATGCATACCAAGGCCATATATCGATACAGACACAACGAACCAAAGCCAATTCAAGCGAACCACAGCTAGTGATTCCTAGCACAGGCACGAGGTTTCGATTTCACACACGCTACAAACACCGGCTTCTCATCTTCTGACAACGACCAGCGACCGCACACGTTTTTCCATTATACACAAATTTGAAAGCGAAACGGATATTTCGTTAAAATGGCAATACTCCACAAACTTGGTACTTTTAGGTTTAGACCATGTGGTCTGATATCTATATCAGTCCTAGAAAATGAATGGAAAAATGGTGAAAGAAATATCCGTTGCAACCAGATTTAATCAGATACAAGCTCCGATTGCAGAGAAATCGTCAATCAACCTTACAGAGGATCCAGATAGGGTACAGCTAGACAACTCTTCTTACTGCCTATTTCTAAGCACGTTGCAGACCCTCGTCGCGTTTCCCAGTTTATCAACACATGGCACAGACATATGATATGACTCAATATACTTGGCCCAAACAGCTATCCTGGACTGAAAGCATGTCGCATTCAAGAGATGTACGTACAAACCCCAAACATCAGTTACAAACTTTGGTTACGATGCAAGTTAAGGACCCACGTTACAGACACGACACTAGTACAGAAGGTTGAGATTGCAATAGTTTTTGCAGAGGTTTCGCAAGGACCGCCAAAAATCTATTAACAATTTTGTAATGGTTTAGTACTCAGTTGTGCAATGTATTCTCAACTATTTGAGATTGCATTTGCGATTGCAATAGTTTTTGCAACTATTTGAGATTGTATTAGCTTAGGCATAAATACGCATTCATTTGGTTCTTTGCCCAAGACTTTTCTAACAAATTTGTAGCACTTTTGCCATGGATCTCAGGAGACCATGATTTTGTTAGCGAAGTCCATAACCGCTATAAACCCATTGCGAAATAACTGATGATGTGTAGCAGCTACTACATCCTGTTGTAGTGCGAGTTACAGCTCCAAGTTACCGATTAGAACAACGACTGCTCACGTACATCACAGACAGAATTTACGACGCATAGTTACCGATGTATACTAGACACGTACATTCAAGTTCCCAACGTCAGCATTCTCGGTTCATGTTAATTACGAATACCAGAAATCGACACATACTCGTCCAAGACATCATAGACACATGATACGACTCAAGATACTTGCCTATCAACCTTACAGACACGTTACAGACAATTCATATTGCCCATTTCACAGCACGTTGAATTAATTGCAGGCACATAATAATTCAAGTTTAATACCGATCCTATTAACTCTTATAGACTCAGGCAACCGATGCAAGAAAAATATTTCAATAAGTTTAAACCTACCCAGATTAATTTTCAGCTCTTAAATGGGTGCTTTATGAACCTCCTACCTTAAGAATAGATGAGACAGGATCAGGTTCCTAATGGTTTTAATATCCTTCACCTTATTCAATAATGCTACAAATCACAAAATTCTTCTACCCGTATCAACTATCTTACAAAGCCTCACCCACACGGGAACATCAATGGCAAGCTTTACCAAAGCATTTGCTGAAAGTTACACATTCTTGCATGAAATTAAAACTTGTTCTTTCTCTTAAGTATAAGTTATGCTAGATCCATTAGCAATTATATATACGTGGCATTACTATCCAGTTGTAGTAAGGTCCTACCTTAAGTTATTACCTCTCCTAAAACTTACAATGATCGTGCTAGTGAGGTGTCAGTGGCAACTTTAATTAATTAAAACCACCCAAGGCAGGGATCATGAAATATACAGTTCTTTTGGTGAGGAATTCCAGAATGTCTGATCGAGGGAGAAAATCTCTTGGACCTTATCGAACCTCGCGTAATGTGCACTGACCCCCTTCAGGACGCATCCAGAATAGATCGACCTCCTTTTGGCTTCTCTGATCTTTATAACAATGCTTGAACTACGTACTGGAGGTGCGCCTGCTGTAGCAAGGAACGCGCTCTACCTCCGCCTTCCTCATGCACCTGCATCTCAAAATCGTATAAGAAAATGTTGCACCAGTTGCACCATCGCATCGAGGTTATACCATTAGGCAGGAAAAAGAGCACGTGCAATTCGTAGTTTCACTTCATCACATTGATCACAAGGATCACACAGAGAGATCTCCACGTGATATCTTGGGAGGTCTCTAAGGTACACAAGCCTATTTGCACCCTGATTCGCAATTTGAATATCTTGGGGCCAAATTAATATCAACTAAATATCCACAGGTCGTAATTCAATCAACTAATTGGGTTCTTAAGAATGGTGGAGTCGAACTCACATACAACCACTTCTTTTAACACATGTTTCGCTTTCATTTGCATAGACAAAACTTGTGAACTTTCAAACCATTGCTAAGGTATACCTATACCTCTCCTTGTGGGGTAGAGATAATAAGCAACCCCTGCCAAACTTCGATTGTTGGGCTTGGACTGCATCAATGGCGTGTTGTGGGAGGTACCAACTTGCCCATATCTTCCACAGTACAGTACTTACGTCGCTGCTTGGCAAGCCTGTCTGTAATTCTGGTGCATTAGCAGCCTTCCCAGGCCTTCCCAGGACTCCGTCCTTTGACCAGGTTGGCCCTCCTCATAACTTAAGTTATTTGATTTGCACAACCGACCTTTGTCCACTCATGTATCGTTGCGCACACCGAGGGTCTCTCCTTGCTCATAAAGTAAGTTTTTTTCCACATAGCACAAATGTGGCATTGTTAAAATTTTTCATTCTGGCAAACAGGGCAAACCAGTCATTCTGCCTGCCAATTGCTGGTTACCTGATGAGCAAGGAGAGAACCTCGGTGTGCGCAACGATACATGAGTGGACACACGTTGTGCAAATCAAATATGAGGAGGGCTATCTTAACCTGGTCAAAAGACGGATGGGTGAGACAGTCTTGCACTCTTGCCCAGTTGCCCAAGCAGGGACGTACTGTACTGTCGAAAACCTCCCAAACCACGCCATTGATGCAGTCCCAGCCCAACAATCGAAGTTTGACACGGTTCGTTGAAAGACCACTACGTTTCAAATTCAGATCTTCATAACTCAAGCTTAATTTCACAAAGCTCCAAAACATATGTAACGACTTAGGTAAGATGGCAAAATAGCCTTTGTCTTTTCAAATAAAAATTACTGAATTTTTCTTAATGAAGTCTAATCTCCCCAAATCAATTATCGGCGCATAATCGGGCGCTTTATGGACCAGTCCCCGAGACCAGTCCTCCTGTTTAATACTAAAGTAGCGCCTATGGCCGGCACTCAGCGCACTGGGATTATCACAACGAAGAGAATACGTGAGTTGAGAGATCTTCTGGTACAACATGAAATTCTTCAACAACTTACTTGCATACGATTACGAATTTACAACCTCTGTTGTCAGCACGTGCATGCCAACTTGCAGCTGGGAATTTGTAGTGGCTATGAATTAGTATGGCAGGTTGAAGACGACATTGTGAGTAGCAGGAAGAAGGATGGACGGTGTACGTTCCTGGGTCAGGTTCTGAAGGACTCAGTCCCTGGCGACATAAGTTAAGTATAAATTAACATACATATATGGTTGCAAACCTCCGGTTTGGTGGTACGGTGGACTGCGTCATTGCCGTGTTCCCGACCGTGTTTTGAAAGGTACCAACTTGACAGAGTTTTCAACAGTACTGTGAGTGTCGTGCACTTGCAGGCTTCCCAATCCCTGACCCTGGACTCAGTCTTTTGCATCAACTCCGTCCCAGAACCTTCACGAAGTAGTAGCCGTTCTTCGCCGGCCAAGCTTGTGATCTCATCAGCTCCCGTTGAAGCAATTCCACTGGGACAACGTCAGCGGATCTTTTGGGCGGAGAAACAGAGACGCAGAAGCCCGGCAAGGCAAAGTGAAGGAGATTGCCGTGGCTGTGAAGTTCGTGGAGGACGTGGTTTTCTAACGTTGCGGACGGTCTAGGCCTCTCAGGGGGGGGGGGCGTTGTGAGACTGCAAGACTGATGATCGAATGAGGGCAACGACTGGGTAAGTTTCTACCTTTATATTTTCCTTTGCTGGCATGGGTTTCATGATTTGACGAACTAGGGTCGAGGATTCCACTTGCTTGCTTCGATCCTCGTCGATTGGGAATCCTGCCAAGTACCTGACCTGGCTTGCGTAGTTGTGTTCTCTTTTCTCGCAAGTTGTGGCCACTTGTGTTTGCGGCGATTGGGGGACCGACAGCTTGATTTTCGAGTTTGGTTCGGGTTTAGACTTGGCTTCCTCCCTCCTTGTCCAATTGCCATCTGAGAATTTGCAACTGATCCAGGTGGGGGACGCAGACGATGTGTGCGCCCTGTGTCTGCGATGTTCCCACCTGTGTCTGACTGTGTCTGACTGTGTATGCGTCTTTGTTGGTGTTTCCCGGATTTCTTTGCAAGTAGTTCCAGGAACACAGATTGAGCGTGAGTCCCTGTTCTTCCCAGAGCTTTCCGTATGCGTTGTATTGTGCTGAGGACACGCAGTGACGATCGAATTAGTCGGTTCTTTGGATGGGACAATACAGATGCGATAAGAAGATTCCACCTATTTGGATTGCATGTATGATCCTGTTTGTCAACGAACACCATGAGTGCTGTTTTTGTTGCAGAGTTCGATTGATAATGATCATTTTTGTTGATTCGAGAGTCACCATTTGGTGCTCTTTCCCTCTAAATTCCGGACAATGCCTTCATTTCTGCCAGCAGAGTCCCCCCCGCATAGCTCTTGGTCAGCCCCTGACTATAGTTTCGGTTTGAAATTACACAGGGAAGGTAGCAAGCTTTACCTGATGCAACACCAGGCAAAGTGTGTTAAGTTTCCCACATTCTACTGTTCATGAAAGGGTAATATGAGTCCATCGTGTGGTAAATTGCGAATTCAACAAACACGTAAAACACAAACAAGCAAAGTCTAGTATCTTTCCCACATGGTAATACATTATTTTCTAAACAAACTTTGATTTTAGCATGTGGTTCTTTGTTATGGAAATTATCCCATAAGCATTGTCTTCGGTGAGGCTCCCATCAAGTATAATATACAAGTTTTCCATCCATGTGCCATACTTCATCTGTGTAAGATAAATTGTATAAACAGTTTTGTAAGTTGTGAAATATGTTTTGTATTGTACAAGACTATAGAATATTGTATATACTGTATAGTATTATGTATTACGGAATATGCAATAATGTATATAAGTATTGATAATCTCACGTCTTTGTATGCTGTATTTTGTGGCTGTTTAACGGCAATCCATTATTAGAATACCATGAGATAATTGTCAAATTTGTACCATTACCATGAGGTAATGGCGTGAGTCGTTCATAATGCATTACCATGTGGTAATGGCCATATTTTTACCTCCAGGGAGTTCTGTTGTTATTCAGGGAAAGAGAAGGTAAACGTTTCATTAAATCCCATGAGGGATTCAACTCTACCTTTCCTGTGGTATATTAGACGGTGTGTTCGCTTATGCTTTCCTGTTAATTGGAATCGAAAGGTCATACAAGTCTGAATATCGCAATTAGGGGAGCAAGATGTGAGCACTTAGACATACTAAAGCCCGGTAGATGCACTTGCTTCGTTTCGGTTGCAGGAGTGATCACGAACGTTTTCTCTTGATTCTAGACCATCATTTCCCCTGCGGATCAATGCGTGCCGATCGATTTACTGGTGCATGCTCTTGCTATTGCTATATATATTGCGTTTGTTAATTTCACAGCAGCTCATTCTTTAACTGAGGATTGTTCGTTGTTGAAGTCTTAACTTGGAAACACCGCAGAATGTTTCCAGAAACGATGCTCTGCAACAATGAGATCATCGCCGTGTGTTTGAAACGAACTAGATAATGTGAAAGTCGAGTCTCGATATGAGAAATAGCATGCCGAGCCGTCATTATGAAGAATGTTATTTCTCATAATGACACTCCAATGACATAACCTCAAGAGTTGAATGCCTAAACAAAGGGCCTTCTACCACTAATTAATGCAACCCTGAGAGCTCTATGGAGATCACATGCCTATCCTCATCCAATGAGAGATCATCATTTGTACTCCAATGCGGCCTACAGAGGTTATGTTTTTACTGTTTTCTTTCAAATGTTCTGACTTTTGTTGTAGCCAACGGTTTCCTTTGCATAAATGTGTGCAGATTTTGGTTGACCAATCAGCCCCTACTCCTCCATGTGCTTTCTGTTGATGTTCAATTGTGCATGAAACACATCCTGATGATAAAATCAGTCAGTCCTTGAAATAGCATACGTACTGCATGAGCGATAAAAGAACTTGCACACTTTCTATGGACTGTCTATTGAACATTTAAGGATATTTTGTTGCTTGTCATGTACGTCCACAGGCGCCTATTGAGTTTATGAAGCACTCATACGAATTTCCTACGGAATCTATTGATTTTCCAAAGCAACCAAGATCGAATTCAACGGCTATCCCTTTGCGCTACTCCTGCAAATTGGTGGCCCCGCTCCAACGTCCTTACCTGACTTGTAGGATTGATCCGCTACGGATGCTCTTACGAAAGTGCACACCAGGATTGGCATTCAGTGCATAGGGATTGTCTTAGTGAAGAACGTAAGTTGTGTTGAGAGATCTTTTGAACGGAAATGAAATCTTCGAACAGCTTGAGCAGCTTAGTTGCACATAACCTTTATTGTAAGCACAATCTGCAGTTAAGAATTAAGAGTGGCTTTTGCAGGAGATGATGGCTGGTTGGTGACAAAGCTGCGTACTTTGTGCAGTTGCTGAGGTGTATATAGTCATCGAGTAGTTGGAAGAAGTCAAGCTTTGGAGTACTGCATTCCTGGCGACATAGACAAGCGTACATGGTTGCAAGCTGATCATCACAACTTCAGTTTGTTTGTGAGATTCGCATCGACGCAGCATCTAGATCGATCGAGGTCACAATGAGGGCGGTGCTAGCTTTCCTGGTGTGGCTGTTTAGCTTCTGGACTTGGAAAGATTTATTCCTTCGTTGGGTTCGTTGGAGCCCTCCCTCCCCTCCGGCCAGCGGAGAGACAGCGAGGGAAGAGCATCTGCCTTCCCAAGAAGGGCAGCAGCAGGAGTCAGAGTTGTCGCGCTTTCTCTCTTCCTTACCCCAAGATGAATGTGGGTGCACCAAAGTGGATATACATAAAGACTCCATAGTCACAATTTTCTTTGGACACCGGAAGTTTGAATTATTGCACGACACCGACTTGCACTCTAGTTATCGTGAGTTCCTCAAAGCAGTCGCTTCATCCAAAGTTGTATTTCGTGAAGGACTGGAGGTATTTCTAGAAGGGGACGAATCTTGCCAACACATGGAAGCATTTGGTGGCTCACTCCGCCAGTCTGACAATGACTTAAGAAAACTCGATATTACTTGTTTCCGCGGCTCCGCAATCCGATTTGCCAAGTGTGTCTCGAGTGTGATTCTGGGAAATGATAATATTCAAGATTTAGGCCTTGCATTTTACTGTCTGGGAAAAGTGGAGGCTTCTGAGTTTATGGCCAATATTGCCTCGCCCTACAATCTTCGAATCCTCAAATCATTTACATTCCATTCAGCAGCGGTGGACGGAGAGGAATGGAGCAGTTGATTAAACCCTTCAAAAGCCCTCACAGTGTACTCGAATACTTCAGTCTCGATTCAATAACTTCAGATGATCAGCTCGAGCATATAAGTGGCATGCTTGACACAAGCACATCCCTCAAGATACTCTGTATCACCTCTCCCTTTAACTCCTCTCTCTCCAATAAAGTATTCTTGAGAGGATACACCAGTTTAGCGACTGCATTGTGTTCCAACCAATCTCTGAAAACCCTATTATGTGATATTTCTAGTAGCATGGAGTTGAAGGCATTGTTGGATCCGCTATTGCCTAAGAACAACAATGTCCAATGCAACACCACACTCACCGAGCTGGAGTTACGGGGAAACGTTGGAGGGAAAGAGGGGATTGAAACCCTAGTTGAAATGCTTCACACCAACTCGTCCTTGTTGGAATTAGTTTTTCATCAATTGGATGAGTTCAATGAGGTCCATCCCCAAGGGATTGAGAACGTTTTGGCAATCTTGGAAGCCCTCAAGATCAACAAATCCTTGAGGAAAATTGTTTTCATTTTCTGTACAGCAGTTGGAGGTTACAAAGTGCTTGGAGCTATGATGGACTTGCTATTGGAGAATCACTGCATTGAAGACATTGGCTTAGGAGGCACAAATATGGAAGAGTCAGGAGATGCCGAATATGTTTATTCGGCATTATCAAAGAGAAAGGAAATGAAACTATGGGATATTGTACAAGGCATGGCTAATGTGAATCCGAAATCCGGTCGAGTGTTTTTGTGTGGAGAACCATATGCTGGTAAGTAGTACTATGTGTTCAAGTTTTGCTTATTGAATCGTCATTGTTAGACATTTATCTATTGAGTTTTAAAGTGAAATGAATACCAAGATTAATAGAATGAGAATGTGAATTCCATAAATTGAACTTGTAGTTGCCATCGATTCTTTGACATTTATAGGCAACTCTTGCAAGTAATTTTTATTATGGTGAAGGTCTAATGTCCAAATGAAATTTTATATTTTAAGGAAATTTGTAGGGAAGGACTTGATTATGAATGTAAAGAATATTTGATGCAACTTCAATTGATATTGCATAAACTATAAGGTTGTTTCAATCCTCAAAATCCTGTAGAATCCACTTTCAAAGATTACATTTTCATTTCATTTATTAAGTCAGAATCTATTAATAAATCTATTCATTTGATTGGATAGGTAATTATAATAGAAAATTTTGAATTATAGCATTTTTATCAATGAAATGATGATTAGTTGGTTACAAAGTGATTGATTCCTTTGGAAAAACTATCACCAAATACAGGAAGTTCTCTCAAATAATATTGAAATTATAGTATACATGCAAGATCTCAAAACAACTTTGATTGATGTTTTTCAATTCTATGAGAAACTTTTAGCATTTTTGGATGTCTTTTCTGCCTCTCCATTAGTCCATCTTTCCTTTCTTTCAATATGTTGTTTCAAAATTGAAAATGATTTACTTCTTTATTAAATTTGTTTTCTACTACTTTCAATTCATTTTTCTATTATTCTATTGATTTTCACATGTTGAGGAATTTGTTCATTCTCTTCCTTAGATTGTAAAGACAACTTTTCTCTTTGGCAAAGGTTGAGAAGAGTTTGGTATGAAGTATGAAGCCCGCTAATCTCTCTATATTCTAAAGCACCAATATTACATAAAGTTATCTAAAAGAACCAATGGATGCATTTATGAATTGAAATCAAATCAAAACCCTAGAAATGTAGTTTTGCATATGCATAGAATATCATGATGAAATGTTGACCTTAAAATGCCTTCAGTTGGAGATCAATATGCTAATCAAATGTCATCCACATCATGTGCTCAATTTGTGAATCAATGATTTCAATCCACCTTTGGTTGATCCAAATTTGTTTGTATATAGGTAAGACAAGATTGCGAATGTCTATGAAGAAATGGCAAGTTCAAGAAATAGAGAAAGTTCAAAACAAGAGAAGATGGATTGGCCATAGAGTGTGCAAGGCACCAAAAGTGTCTAAAGATGAGGTTTCTCTTGAACGTACCCATGGCATTGAAGTTGACAACATGCTATGTGATGGCATTGGCATTACCATTTGGGACATGGCTGGTCAAACAGACTATCACTCTTTCCACGAGTTGGTCATGCCCAATCTCTCGGCTGATGGAAGTTGTTCCATATTTTTGCTCATGAGCAATCCCATGGAGCAATCTAAACCTTTTGAGGCACGCAATCTTCAAAGTGTGAAAGGGGAACTTGAATATTGGTTGCGATTTATTGCTTCCAACACTCGGCGATCTCATTCATATCGCCCTCATGTGTCAATAGTAATGACACACTTTGATTATTGGATGGGCAACCTTGTAGTTGTAGCATGCATTGAAGACATGGTTAAGAAGTTGAAATCTCAATTTGAAGAGGTCCTTGCATTTGATGAAGACAAGGTTGTATTCATGGTAGATGGCACAAATGTCTCCCATGCTGGTGGTGTGTTTGGTTTCATCAAATCTCACTTGATAGACTTGTTGGGAAGATTGCCCAAAACCATAAGTGCATGTGAAGAAGTACAACTTCGTGTAGCCAAGTGGAATGCAAACAAATCAAACCCGCGGTTGTTGAAGTGGAATGACTTTTGTGAAAGCATGTGCAAGGATGTAAAGGACTTCAATGATGTCAACCATGATCTTGCCAAGAGAAGGAAGGTGTTTGTTACTATATCATTGAATGATGGGGGCCACATCATCTATAATGAAAAAGCAGGGGTTGTGATCACAAATCCTCATTGGTTTTGTCATGACATCATAGGTCAATTCCTATACCAATATTGTGCCAATAAGAATCGAAAGTTGAAGATGGTTTCGCCAAATGGGACCATTTCAATTGACGATGTGAAGCCTCTTATATTGAAGCTTATTAAAGACCAGGGAGGCGTTGACGAGAAGTTTGATGATATCTTGGGCATGATGAAGAAGCTAAATATATGTTCTGAGCAAGATAATATGAGCATTATGATACCATCATTTTTAAAAAACAACCATAGAAGTTTGGGTTGGTCTAGAAATGATGAATCATCCAACTTCAAATATATTGGGAGAAGATTGGCTTGCAAGGATGAATTGAAGACAATGTTAACTCTTGGATTTTTCACACGGTTGCAGGTGAATTTTTGAATTATAATTATCATATATAGTAGTTCTACAATATTTTGATGTTTATCTGCTTTAGATATTAGTGTTGTTATTATTTGACATGTCAAAATAATCTTCAAGACATATTATTAGAATCATGTACAATCTCTACAAAATAGAATAGTTAATGTTTGATGATTTGAATACATAAATAGTGATTTTTTTCTTATTTGTTTACAATGGCAAGATCATGCTACATTTTCTTCTTATACATTTTCCTTTCAATGTGAGACTCTAAATGCACATATATAGTAGATGAATATTAATTTTACATTGTGACTTTGGTCCTTTGTTTCATGCAATTCATTTGTGGATATGTTATTTAGGTTTCCTTCTTCGATATACTCCCAAGCAACAACGGCCAAGACACTTACCAAGTATTTCCAGAGATTATCAAGTTCATTAGTAATGGCATTGAGGTCATTCTTCAATTCAATGATGGTGATATTGACATCCTTTTACGATCCTATCAAAGTGAAGACCAAGTGTTGGAATTCCTTGAAATTGGCATTATAGAACACATCAAATATCTTCAAAAAGATCCCACATTGGGTTGTCTTGGAGTACGCCTTATTGAATACATTTTGCGACCAGAATGTGTTGAGAAGTTGGTTAGTCCTAAGGACCGCAAAAATCAATATGTTCACATAAAGGACTTAGAATTGGAGGTTGTGAGAAGTGGTGTTGACCGTGCTATTCACAATTGGAAATTATGTGAAGGTTTGGACATTGGATTCCACAAGGTGAGCACATTATTGGGAGACTTGGCATGGAAAAATCTCTTAGAAAGGCGGTCCAATGACCTACAAAAATATCATAGGGAAGTTCAATCTTTGGGCAAGGTGACTGGAGATGGTCGTTCTTATTGCAAAGATGAGAAGAGTGATATATCAACCCCTTCAATTTGGCAAAGGACAGGGAATCTCTTCTATGGGCATGTGGATGTTAAATTAGACAACATCATCAAATATCAAAAGGAAGTCATGTCCAAATTGGATGTTGTGATGCAATTTATACAAAGTTTGGAGCATGGCATTAAGAACATGCAAAGGGAGTTGTTGCATGAAGTGTGTTCAAGGATGGATGATTTGTTGGCATTCTCAATGGAAATGCAAGAGGCACAAATTCCCAAAGTAGCATACCTTTGTAAGATCGGCAGTCAAAAGCTTTTGACTCAATTTGTGCCTGGTCTTGGTAGATTCAAACTTCATCTTATGTGCGAAAGTATGGATGGATTCCATAAGGTTGCAAATCAAGAAGGTTGTGTAGTCAATTTTGGAACGGCTGACACAAGAAGATTTCTTGGGATGTTAGCTTGTGGATTGAAGATAGTCACCATATTGACAAAGATTGGTGCCCATGTTGCTTGTGGGATGGGGTCTATGGTACCTGATTTTAGTGATGGTTGCAACTTTGCCGCCTTGATTCTTGACACCCCTGGATTTTTAGACTATCAAATTCCTAGGGAAACTTTGGAGTCATTTCCAACAGAAGAGAGGCAACTTTCAAGGATCTCTATGGATGACACATCAGAAGCACAAAAGTGGTTGAGAGATTTTTTGGAGCTTCAATGTCAAAATGAGAGAGAGTTTTATAAGAAATTCAAATTGAAGAAAGTTATATACAAGAAGGGAAGGCGATCAAGAGCTTGGATTTGTGATAAGTGTAAGTTAGAACAACATGATGAGTTGCAATAGAGTGGTGTCTTGTGAAGATCTAGTGAAAGTATTACAATATGATGAAGTTGGTGATGTAGACTTCACTAGGTGGGTGATTTTTGTTATCATGAATGAGGGCAATTGCAAGAATACTTGTACCATTTCTTATCACATTTTGTCAGTTAATATTCTTTATGGCTATACCTTTTTCAATTGTACTTTTTATAGGTCTCAAATTCAAAGCTAAGATACACAAGACTATTAAAATACGCATCTGATAGTTTATTCAAACTTTTCAAAAATAATAAACTAAATTTTGAAACAACTTGTGATTGGATGTCATCCTAACCATTAGAGGGGGTGGTAAGGTAGGAGGCTCGGAATTGGCTCATCTAAGGGCTAGTTTGCTTTTCTCATGTATTTCCTTAAATGAAAATATTTTTAGATCATTTTTCAGACAACGAAAAATAGAAGAGGAATCTATCACAAATGGTTTCATATTTTTTGAAGCATTTTTAAATTACTTATGAATTTTGGCTAGATCACACCTAACTTTGGAAGAAAAGATCCAAATGACATTAGGATTGCACCATTGGCTTGAAAAGACCCAAATTAGTGTAGGATACTTTATAATTTCTACTTCCAAGTCATTCGGGCTTGTAGAAGCTAGCTAATTGTCAAGGCAAAGAAACGTAAAAATTCATAATGATGGAATTTTCACTTTTTAAAGATTTTGACTTGCCTAGTGGATTTTGAGGGTTTAAGGGAATAAAAAAAGACTCCTCTTCAACCTAATTAGGACATTACAATCCCCTCGTGCTCCAATCAACATCTCAGACTTATTTAAAATTCACTAGAAATTGATGGAATTGCTTGTTCAAATACTTGTTAGTGTTGGAATACCTTGAAACTTGTCAGATCATGTTACTATCAAAAAACATTTTATCCTAATTTTTCATGAAATTTTACTACAATCTGGATAAGTTCTAAGAGTTTTCTAGTATTGTTTAAAATAGTTGATTTTTTAGAATGCCATCTTCTACATTCTCTAAGAAGGTTCCCAATACTAAGTGCAAGCTCATATTCTTACTTTTTACAAGAAGGTGTGATTCTAATTACCTCCTTCCAAATTTGGTGAATTGAAAATCTTTTGATTGGAAGGGAATCTTGACACTACAAGAGAAAGGGGTGTTTTAAGTGTGTTTTTAAATATAGTCCTAAAGATAAGATATTAAGTAATGACCTTTATGTAGATTTTTAGTAAAAATCTACTAAAAGTACACGTATTTTCAGTAAATTTTTACTAAAAATCTACATAAAGGTCAACATAAAGGTCATTATTTAATATCTTATCTCTAGGACTATACTTGAAATACCCCTTTCTCTTGTAGTGTGATGAACTAATTGTACCATTGAGCTTATGACATTTTTTTTCTCAAAACATTTCTCTTCAATCTCCGATTGTATTGTTTCTTGTACTACTTGAATTTTTATTTGCAAAGCTAAAATCTAACTTTCACTAAAAGGTAAACGTGTCCGCCACAACTAACTAAAAAGCGACTAAGTGTCCTAAACAATTGTTTTGGAACTGCAGCCCTCTCTATTTGCACCAAATTCTTATGTCATTGTTTTAAGTTCTTGCTTTACATCATTAGTACATTGGGTGATTGCAAAAAAGATCAGTACTATTTTCCATCACAATTGGAGTGATAGAGTTGTCATTGGCTATAACTTTGGAAAATGAAGTTGACATACTTGAAACTTTTACTAGAAATGGCTAACTTGGAAGTCTTAAGATTTCTAATATTTCAAAAAAATTGAAAAAAATCCTATAATTAAAATTTGATTTAGCTAATTTGTCAAATTTTGGATTTTAGGTTTTTTTTGTATTGTGGAGTATTCAAAAATTATGATGTGCACCTGAAATATTTGTGGGCTATTCCTACACTAGACAAGCACGCACCTACTAAAGGAAAAATTTTAAAACACTATTTTTTGTCCCCCATGTGCGTGCAAATAGGGGTTTGTTGCACGTAGCATTCCAAACATTCAAGATGGTTTCGACTTCTATTTTTTGGTGAAATGTGATTACTATCAAGTCTTCATAAATGGCCAATTTTTAGGGGGGGGGTATGATTTTCTAATTATTATTAATTTATACCTAGTTGTATCTACTTTTTGTGATAAACTTTTTTTCTATGAATACTTATAAGTAGTCAAAAGTACTATTAGCCATTGATTTGAAAAATCAACAGCTAAGATTGTTTTGTTTCATAGTACTGAGCGCAAAAAACTGCAATTTTGGTAGAATGCTACCAAAATCATTTGGTCTTTCTTGCAACCACCCCATTTTTTAGTTGCAAAGCGGTTGTAGAATGAATTGTAGGATTATGAGAGGTATAATAAAGTTTAAAAAAAAAATAGGATACGACTAGAAAACAATTGCAACTATAAAATGACAATAGTTGTTTCCTAGTCAATTCCTAGTCAATTCTTAGTCGTTTTCTAGTCATTTCCTAGTTGTTTCTTAGTTGTTTCCTAGTCATTTTTTAGTTGTTTCCAAAGTCATTTCTCAATTGTCCTATATCAAGTGTCAAGAGTACCATTAGGTTCGTCATTTAAGACTTGTAAGTTGTTATATATTTATGTAATGAATTTTGTTTCTACATTTTGTAGATTTCTATAGTCTATAAAAATCTAAGAATATTTAAAATCCAAGAAATTTGAAAACCTATGAAATTGTAAAGTTTCCTAAACTAGTGAAATCTTTTAAATACCAACATTTGAATTTTTGAAATTAAAAAAAATCTAGATTAGAATTTTAAAATTTTAAAATCATTTAGATTAGAATTTTAAAATCTACAAATCTACAAGTTATAAACAAGTTACAAATGAGTCACAAACAAGTCACAATGAAGTCATAGATGAGTTTCAAACGAGTCATACATTAGTTGCAAATGAATTGCACCAGTTATTGATTGAGTGGCTGACCTCACGTGGCAGCAAATACCACGTAAGCAACCATGTCAAAAGACTACATTGACAAAGTTTCAAATAGGTTGTTGCATGAGAAACAATCCCTTCATCTTTTGCAACTACAATTCTACATACAACTTGTCTACAACAACTACGGGGCTCCAAATTAGCACCAGTTGCAAAATGTCTTATGTAAATCAAAACCAATTGTTCTTTGTAGTCGCAAAATCCCTCATTTTCTTCTAGTATTTCTACTTGTTTTTTAGAATGATTGGTAAACCTGGTTTTGGATGGCTACAAGTATTTTTTAGCCTAAAAAGAACTCTCTACTATGAACTATTAACTCTCATTTAACTAAGCTCTATTACTTGTACTTGTAGGTTTGGGTCAGTTTCTAATCTAGAATGGAAATCATGTAATTATTAGACCTAGCTACCTCTAAGACACCTAATGAAATTTTCAGACACCTAACACATCCTAGAAGCAAAGAATTGAAATGTTTTAGACACTCCTAGCTTCTAAGGGTGAAAGTATAAAACACCGTATTCATAGGGACTTTACCAATTAGAGTTTAACACTCATTTAAATATGGGGATTTGTTTATAAAATTGAATAATAAAATAAAAATAAAAAATCAAGTTACCTAATTATAAGCACAATAGCTAAAGCAACCAAAGTAAACTCACTATTGGAAAAAAAAGACCAAAGTAACAACTTAAGGGCTCACACAAAATGGATTGGGATACATTATGTATTCAAAGGTCACTACTCAATCAACAATGAATTTATTTATGATGCTTGTCAATCATGATGTTGTGGATTGTCTTGTGAATGGGAAAAATTTCCTCACCTTGTAAACTCCCCTTTTCCATTCAAATGCCATATTGTATCAATCGCACCTTGGGATTGCTTTGGGTTCAATGTCGTGCCCTAAAGGAAGCTTTATGATGAAGAAATGGATGTTGTGGCCACTACCAAGGTATGGGGGTCCTAATTTTGTAATTTGTCAATTCTTCTCTTTCTCCGTGATTTGTCTAAAGTTATAGAATACAAATCTCTGATTTCATTTGTTTCGACAATGCACTAATGCATTTGTTAAGTCAATTTCCATGATCTTTGCTAGTGGTTCAACGCATCAATGCTTGCAAACTACAATTATAAAGACCGCCTATAACATCTAAGGTTCTCATGCCTCTTGTACCACAATGTAATTTAGTAGGTGTTGTAAGTCACCAATGCAAGTTTCATAATGGAAAGCTTTGTCTTCATTCTAGTCATCATCCTTGGGACGCCTTCGGAGCAAAAGTCATTGAAGAAACAAATGATGGAGATTATTTGTTAGAATTCTACTTTTAAAAGCAAATACAATAGAGGACGGGAGATATTGAAGGCAATGGAGAAGTTGAAGAGTAGATCACACTCATTGTAAGGTAAAACAACCCATAACGGGTAGATCACCTATAGTGGACACTTCATGACCCCATGATGGTTTTCTCATACCACAATCAATATCTAACCTAACACTCACGGAGTGATTAGTGACTGCATTAGGAACACCCAACTATTCTAGTGTAAATCATTGTCAGAAGTGACTTTTCATGGCATTCTACATTAGAAATTATTGTGATCACTTTAGGTGATTAAGATGAGCATACTGGGTACACTTTTTGTTGGTTATGGGGCAATCTATAGACCATGTTGGGAAGATCACTTCAGGTATACATTACTAATTCATACTTTGTCTGAAAAATAAAATTTCAATTCCTCTCACTATTTCTCACACTTATCTTTGTGGGGGAAAAATTTGAAAAATTTCAGCAATGGTATGAGGGCAGACTCCAAATTCTGACCACAATGGGTTGTTTTACCTTATTTATGTTTAGGATGGATTTGCTTTGTGCATGAAAATTGAAATGCAAAATATAGAAATGATTTAATTCAATTGTTTTTGAGATGATTGATATTCACAGAACCTCAGATTTTTAATGGTCTACTATTTTGTAGTGAAGAATTGTATTTAGATTCTTTGCTTACTATCTAGACATCCAATACATGTACATTCTATGAATACTTTCTATAAATTTTTGAGAACTTAAAAAATTACTAAATGATATTTGTAGTTTTGCAACTTTATACGTACTTTGTGTATGTCAACACATTACTTAATTTTTTTTATTGATAATGGATTCTCTTGAAATTATGGTTTTTATAGCTTCTATAAACTCACATTTCATAGCAAAACTCTCATGTTAATGAATATGATGTATTTCTACAAGATGAATCCTGAAGAATACAAATTCCTTCATGCCTTCAACTTCAACTTCAATGAAATGAAGCTCCTGCTATTGAGGATTAGAATTTTGAAAGCCAATAATGAGAGAGGTACAGAGTCCCTAGCTATAGTATTGTAATTACTATTCTCATCTTTTCTACAATTGGTTTCCACGTCTACATTTGCTTCAAGTACACGATGTTGAGGTTAGTGGTAGAATATATATTCTTGAGGAATACTTTAGAAAGGTTGTGAATGGCACAACTCTATAATATTGCAATTATTATCAAATGCAAAGTCCTTCACTTCTAAACAAAATTTCTAAAATAGAATAAATTGATAGATTGTCTGATGCAATAATTATTGGATGGTTTGAACAATTCACGTACAGAGATTTTGAAGTTTTTTGGAATCAATATAACCAAATTATCTTCTATGGTTATGTGGTACCTATGATTTACACAATCATAGGTAACTAAAATTCCTAAAAATAAGACTATTTTGTAATAATTTTCACCTACTCTACAAATTTTTAAGAATAATCTTCAAAATTCCATTTTGTTTTTGTTTTTAAGCTTTAGGCGCACCGAACCTAAGCTCAAAGGTTTGTAAGCTCTCATTTCTAGGCTTACATGCTAGCATCATTGAAGAGGTCAAAATCTCTCCAAAAGATATAGACAAATCACAATTGATACTACCAATGTTCAACATGTAATTCCTTGGTTTTAAATTGCTTGAATTTAGGTTGCTAGCTAGTACCCACTAAAGTTGGAAAATTGTCACATCGGGTTGCATAGAGTCACTGAATAAGCCCATCGGACATACACATAAATATAGGTTTTTAGAATTTTGGTTATAGGATTTGTAAAAGAAAAATATACTAATTACAACGGTGCTAGTATGTGAGTATGAAAATGCAAGCAAGTGAGGTTTGTGCATTATATAAGTAAATATACTACAACCATTGAAGGTGCTTATAATGTAAAAACCTACAATATAGGTACCTATATCATAGTTACACTACAAGAGAAATGTGTGTTTTAAATATAGTCCTAGTAGTATAGTCTTTTAAGTGATGACCTAAAAGGTGTCTTTTTAGTAAATTTTTATTGAAATTTCATGTGTCTTCAGTAAAAATTTACTAAAAAGACACCTTTTAGGTCGTTACTTAAAAGACTATACTGCTAGGACTATACTTAAAACACACATTTCTCTTGTAGTGAATTATGCTATAATCATGGAAGGTTTTTATAATATAGACATCTATAACATAGTTGTATAGTCTTTTAGATTCATGTGCTCATGCTCCTAGGCTCACATAATAGCAACCCTCTCTACCAGAGCCCTTATATATATGCACCATGTATGGTCAACATGTCATTGACAATGTAAGATGAAGGAGGCCTAATTGGATAGATGTATTCAACAACTTGACAACTCTAGTGTTAACCCCTTCTACTACAATGATATATAATGTAAAGTAGAAGGCCTATTATCAAAGACCTTCCAAAATAAGAAGACTTGGACTTGAAGGCAAAGCTTAATCCTAAAAAATGGGGCCCTCACATCCCATAAGACCTTTAGAAAGATGTCTCTCATTGTGATGGGCCAACAATAATTATCATATCAAATAGTATATATAATCCTATTTTCTAGTACTAGACCTTACAAGCAATGGTATTTGTGAATATCGAGCCACTATGGCATATAAATTAATATTTTCTTAATAGAAAGAACCAAAGCTTTTGAAAGCTTCACAATGTAAGGATGACTACACTACAAGAGAAAGGGTTTTTTTAAGTGTGTTTTTAAGTATAGTCCTAGAGATAAGATATTAAGTAATGATCTTTATGTAGATTTTTAGTATAAATTTACTAAAAGTACACGTATTTTCAGTAAATTTTTACCAAAAATCTACATAAAGGTGAACATAAAGGTCATTACTTAATATCTTATCTCTAGGACTATACTTAAAACACCCCTTTCTCTTGTAGTGCTACTACCTCTATTAAAGTAGGTTTATTTGATTCCATTTGCCTTCCAATTCTCATTGAAGTTTGTTGAAGTGTTATTATTAATATGACCTTAAATTGGCCTTGTGAAATACCTCCAACTTTACACTTGTCGCAACACGGTGTAAATGAGCCTTTAGTGTATTGTTTAGTGTCTTTCTCAAGGTTTTCAAAAAGTTTATTTAGAGAACATTTTAAGATTTTTTCAAGTCTTGAATTTGAAAATTCACAAATTCAATAAAAAATTCTCCAAAAAACACAATTTTTCTTTTACAAGAATTTATGATTTTTGTAGATTGACAATTTAAAATAACCATAAAATACAATATTGACTCCCTCTCTCTGCTGAAAGAAAGAATTTCAGCACGGAAAGCTTACACTCCCTATTCTACTTCTAAAAGAAGCCGTCTTACAACCAGCCACCTGGTCTCATTCCCCAAAGCCAAGTGGCACTGCCACGTAGAATCTAGCATATTCCTAGATCTTCCATTTTGACTCCTTCATGACGCATAAAGTCTCGCTCCTTATCCAAGAGCCCTATTCCCACCGTAGTCCCCGACTCACACTAATTCCCCTTCCACACTAATTAAAATCACCATTTGCTTATATTTGCGGCGAGCTTCTGAGGTTTCTCGCAAAGGACGCCAGAGATTCTCGCGGCGAACGACGCTCGGCCTCCATTTTTTTTTTCCTTCCCTGGAAGCTCGTCGGATCGCTGGTAGCAGCTCCATGAAGAATTTTTCCCTTTTTGCGAATTTTTATGAGTGCTTTTTGAGGGTATTAGCAACTCAGTAGACGGTGAAATTCGTGCGCTGCTGGTGATCAAGTGCGACAGGAGTGGCGTCGTTGTTTCCTTTTGGAGGTGCGTGCTTTTGTTTTGGTCCGGATTAAATCAGTACTGAGCTTTGATAGATGATGAGCGTGCAATGCGTTTGAGCTCGTGTGAGAAGTTTTGTGTTTAGGTTTAGTACTTTTGGTGATAGCGATGGTGTGAATGGGAATCCTAGTTGACTAGACTTTCATGTGGATGCCTGTGCACTGAATTCTACAGCTTTTGAGCTGCATAAGGTAATCCTTGTATTTCGAGAACCTTAGTTAGTACGTTTTTCTGTAAGTTTCGCGGATGTGAGTTTGCTCTCAGTGTTTTTTCCTCCGAAAATCATCACATGATCTCGAAATTCTCACCTCGCTTATTACGACTTTGTGAACCTAAAGACCTAAAGTGCAAGTGCAAGTTCAAGTGCTCCGATGCAGCTCCAGAAGTCTTAGTTCCGCCCGGGAGTGAGCTTCTTCTCCTTTCGAGGACTGAGCGACTGAATTAGGGTTTGGCGATTTTCGTTTCTTCGGGGTGAAATCTATTTTGCATTTTGTGTCATTTTGGTGAATAGCTTGGTCTTGTAGTTCAAGAGTATCTTGCTTGATACGTTACCTGCTGATTCGAATGCTGATTGCTGCACCCCTTGTAACAAATTCCCGGCTCTGCTACCAGACGCTTGTGGTTCTGTTTGCTTTCACGATTTCGAGTGTCAAACTTATTTCTGGCTCTGCTATCGGACGCTTGTGGTTCTGTTTGCCTTTCCGATTTGTTGTAAATTGCAAAATTGTAGTTACTTTCACGATTTTCCGTGTTTAACTTTATTATATCTACATTCTGTGTGTTTTTTGTTTTCTGAACTTAGAAAGTTTGTTGCTGGATGCAGAAACTCTATCATCTAACCCCTGCGTTTCTATGTGACATCGGTTGCCTGATCGGATCGTTTACGGACTGGTTGGAACCAAGAAGTGCCGCGATTTGATGTCAGGATTTACGTGATATTGGGAAATGAGGCTTCGACGACAATGCAGATTCCTCAGTGGTTGACGTCGCTGCAGCGGCAGTTTGAAGTGCGGATACAGCAACAGCACCAACAGCGTGCACGTCACGATAACGGTATTGCGTCTCCAGTGACTGGTCTGCAATGGCCGCAATGGCGATTGAGATGGCCCTGGCAGGACAGGAGGGCAGCAATAACTCAGCGAGAGGCAGGAGAGGAGTACAAGAAGAAAGTGGCAGCATTGTGTGCTGCACTAAAGGTAGAGAATGTGACGGACTTGCAGGACCTTTTGGGGGCAATGGTGCTCTCCGAGTCTGTGTACAAACGACCTGAATCTGAGGTTGTTAGGGCTGTGAACAAATTCAAGGAAGATTTTGGTGGCCAGCTGGTGGGGGTGAATTGCATCCAAAGCTCCCTGGATCATGTTCCTCATAGGTGAGTTTGGATCTCCCCCGTTGATTATTTTTCATTTTCCACACTTAACCTGTTTTCGCATAGCTACCGTTTATCGTTTATTCTATTGTGTATGATTTGTAGGTTAATGCTAATTCAAACACCATATATTAGTGTACCTATTTATTCAGACCATTTTCTGAGGTTTGGATCTCATTTTGGTCACTTGCTGATTGAAGTGACTGTTCCCTTCTTGATGGTGGTCGCAAGATACACTGTTTCACTAAAAGTGTTTGTTTACTATATGACACGCTATTTAAGTGTTACATTCAATCATGGATGACACTGAATAGAATACACTATATGCTTCGGCTATTGCATCTATTTTCGCTGTAATAATTGAAATTTGACAGGATTTTATTCTGTAGGTTTGAAATCAATCTGTACATTTTCATTTTGTCGGTTTACAATACACTAACCGTCGGTAGTCTATTTCTCTCGCAGGTACTTGCTTGCCGAGGCGGGTAACACACTCTTTGTTTCCTTCATTGGCACTAAACAGTTGCAGGATGTGGTGGCGGATGTCAACTTCCTCCAACGGTCTTTATTTGGGGAGGATTTTGAAGACATCGATAGCGATGAGCAATCGAAGTTGGTCGTGGAGGGTAATGGTAAGGGTCTCGGGTTGAATGGTGAATTACCTCCCCGGTCAGCCAAGGCAGTGAAAGTGAAGCCTGCTGCACATAGAGGCTTTCTTGCACGAGCAAAGAAAATACCAGCCACTGAGCTTTACAGACTAGCCCAACGAAAAGACCGCAGGTTGGTCTTATGTGGACACTCACTTGGTGGAGCAGTAGCGGTGCTTGCTACATTGGCTATACTTCGAGCCTTTACAAGTTCTCGAGCAACTAATAAGGTCCAGGTGAAGTGCATCACATTCTCACAGCCTCCCGTTGGGAACGCTGCTCTTCGAGACTATGTGCACAAGAAAGGATGGCAACATCATTTTCGGACTTACTGTATCCCGGAAGATGTCATTCCTCGCATTTTATCCCCTGCTTATTTCGAGCATTTCCGCTCTCAGACTCTGAATGGGGGTTCCAAAGATGAGAACCAGGTGGTGAAAGAAACTAGGAACGGTGGAGAGCCACTGGTTTTAGGTGTTGGTCCTACTCAACCGAATCCTTTCTGGAGAATTGCAAGGCTTGCACCTCTCGCAGGTGCAGGGGTGCAAACGTCAATGCAATGGCTGAAGGGAAAACGGAACAATGGTCAACTTGAGACCTCCGTAGAAGGGGATGAGGCTACTAAAGGCTCTGCACAAGTGCTCAAGATATACGAAGACAGTGATGGCGTTTCTTTAGTGGAGGCTGAAGCGAAATCAGGTCAGCGTTCGGGGAGTTTTCGAACTCCACCGGTGATTATCTTTCATTATCCATATTCAAACTGGTTTTCGTATAGCTACTTTGTTATTTCCCTTTTCCTATTGTTATTAGAATTGTTTTCCAAATTTTGACCGGTTTTTCAAAAATCAGTCGGTTCACAATGCACTAACCGTATGTTCTTCTCGAACCCTGAATCAGGTGATGGGAAGCCTGACCTGAAACCCGGTACAGTTGCAGCTGAGTGGCTAGAAAGGGTTCCATCCCTACCATCCTTACCTTCTTATGTACCATTTGGCGAACTTTATTTGCTTGAAAAGCTTTCTGTTCAACAGCTTTCTGCTTTGGAATACACTCAGCTGACCACGATGCAGTCGGTGTTGCTGGAGCTTAGAGAACGGTGTCAATCTCACTCTATGAGGTCGTACCGAGCTCGGTTCCAAAAGATTTACAACTCTTGCATGTCAAAAGATGTGCCAGTAAGTAATATTGAGAATTTCCCTCTCTTGCCGCACCTGCAACAATGGCTGAGTAGTCTAGGAGGCGAGATGGCCGAAGCTGGAAGAATATCTGAGCCTATTAGTATCAGACTAGCCACAGCTATGGTGCCTTTAGGCTGGACAGGCTTGATAGGAGAGAAGAAGGGGTCTCGTCCCTTGAAGGTGGACATATTGGGCCATGGTTTACATTCGTGTACACTCGTCCAAGCGAGGGTGAATGGACGATGGTGCTCTACAACTATAGAAATCTCGCCACCCAAACCAGAAGGTGGAAGACAATCCAAGCTACAGAGAATGCGGATTCGTGTAGGGGATCCTCTTCAACAATCGGTACCAGTACTGCCTACTTCCGAGAACGAGGTCTTTAATGGCTCTGGGTGTGATATGGGTGGAAGCAGTAGCTTTGAAGTTGACGGATTAGGTGAAGTGACCATCTTTTGCAGCACAGATTTCATGACCACTTCAAGAGAAGTGGCCATGCGGCTTCGGCGTGTACGTTTACTTGGTTTTGAAGGAGCAGGGAAAACTTCTTTGTACTTCGCTCTATTGGGAGGAGAGGGTATGATGTTGGCTCACAACTTTGGTGGTATGCTACCTGACTTGGACTGGCGTGAGGGCGTAGTTGGAGGCGTCAGTTACGTTGATGGCCCGGGAGTGAGTCTTCAGGATTTACCTGGTGATGCGCAGCGGCTGCAGAAGGAGCTGGCTGTAAAGGTTGGTCCGAACTCTAAGAAACTAGATCTTGTAATTCTAGTTCACAATTTGGCTCATAAGATCCCTCAAATGCGAGCCTCACCTCGACCTGCTCTTGCTCTGCTCATGGATGAGGTTGCCGCTGCTGGGGTGCCCTTTGTTTTGACTATCACGAACAAGTTTGCAGTCAGTGCTGATAGGCGACAAATAGCAACTGTCGGGGTTATGGAGACGTACCAAGTGCCGCTGAACCGAAGTGTGGTCGTGAACTCGTGTCCCCATGTAGTGCATGGAGTAGCGACAGACACCTTGGTCGAGAATGAGGGTATACCACAGCGTATCATAGCAGGTTCTATGAACCTTGTACAAAGACCGTTCCGAAAAAATCCTATGGTGCAAAAATCAGAAGGCATTGAGAATTTGCAGGCTCTTGTGCATAGCGTCTTGCTGGAGCAAGAGGAAGCTGCAATGAAAGAGTTCTCAAAGCAAGTTTTAGCGTATGAGAGTGCCAAAGAGTTGGATAAGCTGGAAGCTATTAAGCACGGGCGTGACAGGTTTGCAGGTGCAACTACGGCTGCGGGTATTGGAGCCGGTTTTGGATTGGTTATTGCATTTATGTTGGGCGCTGTCAATAGTTTGCGTAAGCCTTGAAAGCTACCATTGTCGGCTTTTGGAATTTTGGACACTTAGCAGGTCTCTTTCAATGGCACTTCTGTCATCTCCTGATTGATACCCTCGTTAGTAGTGATTGAGTAGAAAGGTCTGGAACAAAGGACCTTCTAGGTCAATTATTTTGTGGTTTGAATAGTGACAGGGTTGAGGATCGACAAAGTAGAAGTCAATTCCATGGGAACTCATCGTTGGATGTGGATAATTCCCTTATTGTTGCAACAGGAGAGTTGGCACGTGTCAGCCAATAGAGTTCGTTAAAGTTCTGCTGTACTGTACATACACTTTTAGTTGATTTCCACTCTAGGTTTTTGGTCTTCTGATTTTTGCGGTCTTCTCCGCATGCATAACATGCAAGGCTAGAAAGATCTTTGAGAAGGCTATCATTTTCCTAGATACCGTGATTGGAGCAAAGCTAGGACACATGTGGATGGAAATTATTTACAGGAAGGTGGACTCCACCTGATGTCCACAAGTGGGTTGTCATTTTTAACATAGTGACAGTGATTCTTTGGCAGTGATTGTATCAAGATTACAGGATGTGAATTTGGAAGTCAGCAAGCTAAACATGAGTTGCAAGTTTTTGGATCCTTTGCCAAAACACTCACCTGTTGACTGTCACATTCTGCAGATTGAAGCTATTGCAGTGTTTGGAATTGTGAAAACATCTGTGTCTTTTGCAGTGATTGTTGCGTAATTCATTTTACTATCAGGACTAAGAGCCTTGTCACGTTCAGTCATGCAGGAACTGGACCTACAGTGTTATACTGGACTGGATAGAGGTGCTCCTATTCCGCTCTCAAGAAACGAAGAGCATTCAGTATTGTTCCCAAGTGAGATCATGGTGCTATTCCACCATTGGGCTATTTCTTTTCTTGAGTCACGCTTCCCATGCCATGTCAATGGTGTACATCAGTCATTATAGCAGCCGCCAGGCTTGTTGAGAACTGTGCACATGTTTGACCAGGTATGTTTTTCCACCAAGCCAACCGTCCAAATTTCAGTGCGGGATAGGTAAACAATTTTTGACCATTCTGTATGTAATGTAAATAATATTAATAATGCTGGACTGTAGACCATTGTGAATGAAGACCATCTGTTGGGCCATGTATTGGTGAGGGCTACCCTTGTTGCTTCCTGGTAAGTTACACCCATCTTGTAGAATATCATTCTTTCTACAAAGAACAATGGAGTCCTCCATTGGACACTTTTGGTCTTCAACATCCTTCAAGGGTTAGCCTTCTAAGGATGCAGTCCTCCATGACCAAGGTAGTCACCAAAATACTCTAATTATTTGACTAATAGGTACATTCTTTATTTCTACAATTAATAGTTAAGTCATTTATTAGACATTTTAAGTTTTCAGCATCTTTATTGGATTAATGCAATATTCTTTAGGATTGTTAGGTTGTCACACTATGTATTATACCTTGAGTTTGAATTATAGTAGCCAATTGGAAGCTTCTTTGCAAAATGATTAGTGTACTTGGTAGTGAAGGTTGGCAGAAAATGTTTCTAAAAATAGATGTCATCATTTTTTGGGACATTGTTTTTTCTTTTTAAAATGTATGGAAAAAATAGAATCTTTATATTTTTAGGCACATGGTAGATCACATTTGCCAACTTCTATTAATTATTTAGTAAACAATCTTGAATCTATGTAGACATAGTACACTAAATGTTGAGTATTGTAAATGTCAATATATTGTCAAGTATTGTTAATAGTTTACATTAATATTTCTTACAACTATTGCAAACACTCTCAATAATAGAAAAGTGAATTTGGATGACATTATTGTAAAGATATTTACAAATAATGATACTTATAGAGTTATCTATAGGACATTATATATCATATGGTTGACATTGAATGCTTTTTAGTGTAGCAAATATGGCAATTAGTGTGACAAAACATAATTTCTTTAAAGGTAGAAGTCTCTAAAGTGATTTCCTCCAATTGTGTTATTTAGGATTTTTTGAAGAATTATCAAGATCATGATGTTAAATTGTCACCGTTGTATGCCGTCAACTTCATTCATAGTGTGACATGGTTGTAAAGTAATGGAGCTTATAGTGAATGGTTGTAAGTTTTTTTTAAATGATTCAATGATGGACCTACATGACACTTTAACCTTGAATAATGTATCGGTTAATCTAGGAATCATTTATTTTAATGTGTGATTCATTTGCTCAAGAAAATCCAAAAGTACTTACCAAAGGTCAAATTATGGTACAAGACCTCTCTTTTTGCACAAATTCTAATGATGAACATTTTGTACTTGTGTGTTAAAGAGAAGGATTTTTGTCATCCATTAATCACTTTTTTGGTCTTTGTATTCTTACAAGGTAAGCCTTGAAATACTTGAGATGACTTTCTGTATTGTTCATAATATTGTAGCCTTCAACAAGGTTGCCTATTCCTCTTTAGAGTCCTCATCCACAAGATTCATCTTCACATCGCTAATCTATGGTGATAGTACATTTATAGTATGCTTCATTATTTTTTCCTAATTCTAGAATTGACATAAAATTCAATAAATAATTGTAGAGAAAAATGGTTAGTTAAAATTCCAAAGAATCCAATGAATATTACAACAATGCAATTTTATCATTTGCCAACAAAAATTAATTTAGATGGTAAAATGTATGGATTGCACCATTGACATTTGTAGGAATGGAAGGTGGAGATGTCATTTTTCTATTGAATTCTATTGTCCATTATAAGTCCTCAAAGGGTATGGGATAATTATGAGAGCTTGACCACTCATTGTTAAAACAAAAAATTATGTTTGGAGTAGAATTTCATACCTCGTTTAGGCATATTAGAATATTTTTTTTCAAAAAGCTTTGAGCTAAAAGAAAATTTTAATCAATCTAAATTTCATCTCCAAAAATCCATTTGAGGTTTCAATCCTCCAATCAAAAGTAATGGACAAATTTTAGAGAGGATGTTTGAAAATGTAAAAGAAATGTTCCTTCCAACCCCTCTCTGAAAATTGTCCATAACTTTTGATTGGAAAATTGAAATCTCAAACAGATTTTTGGAGATGAAACTTACATAATTTACCAACTTTGAATAAAAAAATTTGAGAAAATTTATCCTACTGTGCCCAAATGAGGTTTGAAATTTTATTTTAAATATAATTTTTGCTTTTGGTTTAATTATGAGTGGTCAAGCTTCTAATTTACGTATCCCGCATGAATTGTGTTATCTCCTATCACCCCAAATCTATACATATAGCTTCTCTTCTCAATCAAAAATTCAAATTATAGTTGGCTTTTGTATCAATACAAGCTATTTCTTTTGTTCATTGTTTTCAATGAACAAAGGGCATTGATTGTCCATACATTTTTAATGTATTGGGATTTACTTCAATGTACATTATACAGTTGGGACCTAGTGGACTTACTTCAATTCTTTGACAAATATCAACGCATGTAATTTAACTAATGTTGGGAGTGGAATATTTCACACCATTTCATCCCTCATATGAAATTATGTGAAATATTCTACATCATTCCGTCGGAAGAAAGGCAACACAACTCATTGCTACTAAATGTTATATTTGGATGATTTTAATCCCTGAAGGACCAAGGCCCTTTTTCACCAAAAAACACTCAAAACTGCCATTTCTATTGCAAAGAATAAAAAAGTTTGAAATATTTATTTTTGGACATCTAATCATAGGATTTTACATCTAAATATTATGAGAATGTGTGGAATAAATTTCAGAACTTTGACTGCATAGATTGCAAGATATTTGTAGTTAAATTAAAGAAAACAAGTGATTTTGTGCATTGCAGGACTAGATTATTTGACTTTGAACTTTCTTACTTTAAATTTTTTGTACTACAAAGTTTTGAGGTTTAAATCTTTATGGTGGGGAATTGAATCATGAGTCGAGGGAAAAAAAATTCAAAAAAACTTAACTTTCATTCTTAAGAAAATTGTTAAATAGAAGTAGGTACAAGATAGAAGGAAAAATTAAATTATTAATATCCCTAAGATGGAATAGAAGAGACAATGGTCCTTAGGAGGTTAAGGAAGCCTCGAGGATTGAAAAAAAACCTTTTCTATCCAAATTTTTGGGAAGAGTCACTTAAACCCAATTTCAATGAAAGATGTTGTGATGAGAATATGGTAAATCTATGGATCACTAGGTATTGTATTTTGGCAAATTTTGCTCCATTTCTTTTATCAAAGTTTAAGCCAAAAAAATGATATTTTTTTGCATTTCAGGCCATTAATGAATTGAAGCTTATCAAGTTTAGATTCTCTTCCAATTTGGATTCTTTTTAAATTCCTAAAAAAACTATTTTTTATTGCAATTTAAACTTTGGGCCCATATCCATGGAATAGTAATTTCTACTTTTAGAATGACACAATAAATTGATTTGTACTATGATGTTTTTCACTACAATATACACATGGAAAAAAAACTGAATGTTATTAACCCTTAACCCCTAAAGGATTGTGATTATATTTTCACCAAAAACTCTTCAAAACTGCCATTTCTAGTACAAATACCAAATTTTGGAAAAAATATATTTTTAGACACATATAACAACAAGATCTTGTAGTATACTGACTTGAAAACACCTGGAAAAAAATTCAAAAATATCTACATCATGGATTGCAAGATATGAACTTTTGAATTTACAATATTCCTTTTGAGGGCCCTACAAAAAACTAGGCAAGTGCACTTTACAAGCTCACATGTGGATGTAAAAATGTCCAAAATGGTGGTGCTTCTTTGTATTCATTATTCAAGGCAAGTTGGCTACATGTTTGAAATTTTTCAGATCATTTGGAATTGTACAACATACAGGAAAAAAATAGTCAGTAGAAAGAAGTAGAAAATGGTTTAAAATACAAAATTGTTAACAATTTATTTATGGAACTGAAAAATGTCAATCCCAATGGTTGCAATGTTTTAATAAACAATATACATCCTAAAGTTTTATTTTTTTCTAAAATGATTGAAAATTGAGTAAAATAAATGACTTCAAAGCTTATTTTAGAGTAGAGAATCCATAAGTGCATGTAAACTAAACCTCCTCATAACTTTTGACTCATTGATCAAAATGAAATGATTCAAAGCTTTCCACGTACATATAACTCTAGAAAATCAATTTCAAATTTTTCTTTATGAAAAAAGTGATTTTTTCTGATCTGCCCATATACTAAAAAAAATAACATATTAGGTCATAACTTTTTGTTCATATTTTCAAATGTCATGAAATTTAGTGCATATGAAATATATTCCTTGTCCCCACCTTTTCTTAAAATTTCAGCCCAAAATATGCAAATCTCCAATCACATGTACTTAGCCAAAATTTCTATGTTGCCAAAAAACACATGCTAGTCCTTTAGGGGTTAAAGTCCCAAGGCCTTTTTTCATCAAAATAACACTCAAGACTACCATTTCCATTGCGAAGAGTAAAATAAATAAATAAATAAAATTTTAAATATAAATTTAAATAAATAAAATTTTACAATAGGATCTTGTTATAGACCAATATAAGAATACGTGGAAGAAATTTTAAAGCTTTGACTACGAAGATTGTAAGATATTTGGATTTAAAATGAAGAAAATAGGATTTTTTGGTACCTTGCATCTATTTTGTACTGATTTAGAATTAAAACTTTTGTGTTGAATAATTGAGTTGAAAATCTAAGAAAAAAAATTCAAAAACAACAATCTGATTTTTATTCATTAAAAATTTGTTATATGGAAGTAGGTACAAGATAGAAGGAAAAATGAAGTCGTTAACAACTCAAAGATGGAATTGAAACACACTAATTCCAATGGTGAGATTGTTCTAGCAAAAGAATTGAACCTCGTGGAACTTTTGTTTTTGAAAATTGTGAATATCAAGTTCAAAATTGAATCCAATACATTATTTTTTCATGCAAATGCAATAATTGTTTGCAAACCAATAAGTTTCATAGTTTTCGCATTATTAATCCAAATGAAATGAATCAAAGCTATCTATGTAGACAAAAATATAATCTATGAGAAATAGATTTAAAACTTTTTTTTTCAAGTTTGGGGTGGATTTTTTTAGCTTGGTGAACTCTGTTTTGACCTTAGTGTGGCATAACTTTTGCTCTTAGGCATTGATTGAAATAAAAATAATATTCACAAAAAGCTAATGTATTTTGTCTATCTTCAAAAAAGAGTTTTATAAAATCATGTGAAATATTGAGGTCACACAAGCCTATCCAATATTCCAAATGTCCCTTTTGTGTATTTTGAGACTTTAGCAATGAAGCACATTTTGTATTTGATATGAAGCTTTTTGACTTTTGTATTTTGTAATTTCAAAATTTCAAAAAAAATACCCAGTTTTTATGACTTATGTAATTACATTTTTTAAATATAAGTATTAAATTTTCAATCACATAAAGTTGCAAAATGGGATAATACATACAGAAAACCTTTGAGTTGAAAAGATGGTCATTAGCTCGTCCATTCACGATTATGAAGTCTTGACCTTGGAAATTTGGAGAAATTACAAAAATTTATCATTTATTTATTTATTTTTCATTACTTGGCTTGTTCCCTCCCTTTGAAAATAGTGTATCTTTTTTACTTGTTTTTTTGTGTTTGGATTTGTTGTATCAAAAGTTTTACTTTGGTTGACCAAACTCAAGATCATCCAGAGCAAGATAAAATGTGCACAATTTCTCAATCATATTGAACTATTTTGTTTTTGTTTTACACAAAAGAAACAAAATTTCATTGCAAATATTGAACCTCTTTTCATGAATGTGAATAACATCATACATTTCCTTAATGGAAGGAATATAATCTATGATTACCACATCTCTACAAATGAAATATTCTCATGTTGTAAATTTGACTCTTTCTATGCACATTAGCTTAAACCTTTAAGAACTAAAAGTTCAAATAACAAATAACAAATGCACACAAATACATCCTAAATACACAAAAATGTTTTTTTCATCCATCAATATTTTGTAGAGTCTTGTGTTAGTTATTCAACATATGTACTATGTAGATCCTGAAAACTTTGTTTTGCAAGTCTTCTATAAATCAAAGGGTACTTAATTGGTCTAGCCTCAAAAAATAACTTTTTCAATTCAAAATTTTATTCTTTAAAAATGACTAAAATAAAAAATAGAAATCTTGAAAAATCTTGAAAAATCATTGATTAGAACTTATTATTTTGAACCTAAAGAGAAAAAATTCTTACAAAAATCACATAAATTCAATTAGCAATCAATTTTAGAAGGAATTTTTATTTTTTGGATTCAAATTTTATTGAAAAATATTGGTTACTCTTGTAGCTAATCTACTTGAATGGATATGATTTATGGATCATAATTTACAACTATTTTTTGAGAATCATCATAAAATTATTTCCTAAGTTGCATTTTATAATACATCTTCACAATTTTTAAAATTTGAACTATCCTTTGGTTTTTAAGGGGATAAATGATGTCTTTTACCTTCTTTAATGCGTTAATATTAGAGGATTTTGAACAAAACCTAGATGTACTATAATATGTGATTTTCTCAACATTTTTTGAAGTTTGCATTAAATGAAGAGATGTTAAGCATGGATTCTAGAAATAATCTATACAGTCAAATCTATAAGATTTAAGAGTACCTTTTTGTTAAAACCTCACCATTTGGTACCTTTGCCTTTTGAATCTTACAAGTTGATTTTTGAAATAGGTTTTCCTCAAGGGAATCATTTACTATGAAATAATTGACCCCAAGTGCATTCAAGGTTACCTAATTTAGAATGAGTGTCCTAATTTTGAGAGTTGAAAACTAATTGAAGAAAATTAGGTTTACAAACTTATAAAATTTAAGTGAATTCCTAGAGTCAAAAACAAAGCATCGTGTTTCCATCTAAATTTAACTCATTGAAAACATCCTAAGGTTTTAGCTTTAACCTCTATACTGTAATCCAATGCATTTGAACCCCCCCCCAAATCCTAAAGAATGGTCATTTTTTGTCTACATTAATAAAATGAACATATCATTAAAAAATTATAATTGTAACCATAGGATCTTAATCTTATCTATGTTTATGATACACCCTACAAAAAAAATACTAATTCTAATTCTTTACCATTTGTGAGATCTAGGTGCTAACAGTAAAATGTTTCTTCAAAGCATACCTATGTGTGTAAACAATCTATCTCAACTTCAAATGTCAATGAAATTTAGAGAATGTGGAATTTATTTTGCATCTTTTAGTGTAATGTACAAGCTTTGGATAAAAAATAGCATAACAGAAATTACAATTTGAATTCACTTTGTGATCAAACTAATACACCTTACCTTTTCCTAATTCTTTTGATAAAAAGTAAACACCAAAGACCATAGTCAATAAATTCACCAAAATTTCAAAAATGGCTCATATATATCTTTCAAATGGTAGATTATTGTATTGGACTAATTGAATGTGAATTTCAAAAAAAAATTTAAGGCATATTTGTAAGGTGAATTTCTATGGCATGGTTCACAATGGCAATTGAACTTCCATGGCCCACAAGAGCAAAGAAACTGCCAAACTTTAGTTCTTCACCGATGCAACTCAATAGTTTAATAATTACATAAATTATTTTTTTGATTCCAAAATATTCAGTATTTATTAAAAAAAAATATTTGAATTCATTCATGCACACAAATTATATTCTCACATTTGTAACAAAAATGTGCATTCAAAATATTAATTTGTGTGCAAATAATTGACTGAAACTTCTAAAATCACAAGTGCTTTTGAAGGTTAACAATTGTGAACATTCAAAGAGATTTTGATAAATATTCTCATTTTCTATTTTGTGGTGATTATTGATGCAAATGTCTTCTTGTACAAAAAAATTTGAGATTGATGTCTCAGATTTACTATTGTTTGAAAATTGTTGTCACCTAGTATAGAATATTACATGGTACCTTACACATAGTGCGGAGAAATTTGTGTCCTTTAAGAAATGAAGCAAATAAGGTAGAACATATTCAAAAGTGACCTTTTAACATTATTATTAGAAGGACACTATGTAATATGTCTCAAATTTTCTCTTTGTTTATTTGTTTTGTAAATAAGTTTGAGTGTGAATTATTTTATTTTATTTTTCAAAGATGAAATCACATGTCTTCTATAAGTAATAAAAAAAATTAGGTTTATCGGTGATGATTTCAAATTACCATGATTTTTGGAAGAGAAAGTAAACAAAACTCATATCTAATTCAAATTAACTCAAAAATCTGAAAATGCCTCTATAAGTGTACATCATAGTGAAGAATATTATAATGTGAACAAAATTTCCACTACCAACTATAAATAGAAAATCAAATAGACCATAGTAATAGGCCCTATATTCAATATCCAATAAAATGTTCAATTTTAGGAAATTCTGAAATTTTGAAATTTTAGTAGAAAAGAAAAGAAAAGAAATCATTTAATTATTTGGGATCAAATTCCAAGAAAATCATTTATATGGCTCAAATTTAAATCAAGAACAAAGATGTAGGAATTGTCAAAATATAGTAGAAGGGCTTTTTTGTGATCTATGGCACATAATTCCTCATTTTTAGTAAATTCATGGACACCCCCAGAAGGCCCTTCTTGTATGTGTTATGACAAGGATAATCTTCTCTACCAACCAAAAATTGGATGAAAATATGTCAATTTTACATCCTCCAATAAGCTTTTTCTGGCATCCAAGAGCCACATTTGGGCTTCTCCAGCATTCCAGGGTAAAGTGATGATTTAGCTATTGGGATCGTTTTTACAACTCTATTTTATTTTTGATAGATTGTCCCATTATATGAGATTTCAGGACAAAGAAAAGCCATTTCATGAATGTTCCCTGTCCTGGGAACAGTCCGAATATAAAATAATAATTATTTTTTGTTATTTTTATTAAATTATTAAAATCTTAATAATAAAAATAATTTTTAAATATTATCTAACGTGGAAGTGTTCATGCCATCTTAGAGTGCAACAATTTATGCATTCCTATAGTTTGGGAATTGCAGGGAACTTGCAGTCTTCTGAAGAAGGAAAACACCTTGAGTTATAATGTTCGAGGATGAATGGAAGCTACACAATGTTCACTTACATTCACATTTTTTCGATCTTTGTAGAATTAGTTATGGATTTTGAAGTTGGAATCATATGAAGGTATAAAAAACACTCTCACTTCACATTTCTACTATTAATTCACTGGAAAATGCATTGGTAGATCAAAAAATGCAATTATGGTACATTGCATGTATACACTTTGTTTTATCATATGACACATGGAGTGATGAGAAAATCAAGCAACTTTTGTAGTCCAAACTTGACCCCTATGTCCCCTTGGGGTACACTTGAAGGTTTGGTTGGACACATTCCTATAATCTCAATTCTGGAATGATTTTTTGAATTCTTTTGAAGATTGAAAAACACATTAGCTTTGGGGGAATATCATTTTTATTGCAATTGGTGCCCAAGAGCAAAAGTTATGCCACCCTAAGCTCAAAATGGAGTTTATGGCAGGCAACAAAAAACCACCAAAACCACCAAAAAATTGAAATAATTTAAAAAAAATTGAACCTCATAAATCATATTTTTGTTTAGTTGAAAAACTTTGATTCATTCCATTTGGATTGGTGATGTGAAAGTCATGGAGCTTATTGTTTCGTGGGCAATCATTGCATTTGCTTGAGAGAATAATGTATAAAAACTATATTTTGAACTTGATTTTATAATTTAAATAAATAAATTTTCACAAGGTTCAATTTGCTTGCTAGAACAATCTAACCATTGGAATTCGTGTGTTTCAATTCCATCTTTGAACTATTCATGACTTAGTTTTTCCTTCTATCTCATACGTGCTTCTATTTAACATTTTTTTTAAAGAATTAAATCCAAATTCTTGTTTTGAAATTTTTTTCTCCCCTAGATTCTCAACTCAATTTTTCATTAGAAAAGAATTTTATTCAAAATTAGTAGTGCAACAAATTTTAAGTTAAGAAGATTCAAAGTCTTATAATTAAGTCATGCAAGGTGCACAAAATAATATTTTCTTTGCTTTAAATACATATATCTTGCAATGTATGTAGTCAAAGTTTTTGGAATTTCTTCCATAGGTTCTTATACTAGTCTAGTGCAAGATATATATATATATATATATATACAATTTATATATAGTTAGATATTTTAAAAATTGAATTAAAATTTTAATACTCTTTGCAATAGAAATTGTAGTTTTGCATGTTTTTAATGGAAAAAAGGCCTTGGGACTTTAGAGATTAAAACTCTTCCTAGGATTAAGAAAGACTTAGACCTATGATGAGTACCAATTGATTTATTAAAAAAAACTTATAAATCTATTGCACACCATGATGAATATCGGTAAGGACCATTATGTAGTATATAATAACCATAGTTACATTAGCACATTAGTATAAGTAATATTCATATAAGTAGGTTGTTTAATTCAACTTATTAGAATAAAAGCACTTTGCACTATTAAGTTAAGCAAGAGTGCATTCTTAAATTAAGAGTATTGTATAGTCAGGTCAAGTTCATTTACAAACTACTGATTTGAGGCATTCAAAGTTTTTTTTACAAAAAGTAGTATAATTGGTACATTTTGGTAAGCATAATTATCATTGCATCTTTATGGAATCCCAATCAAATATACCAAATTTTAGTTTCAAAAAAGAATTCTTTTATTTTTAGTGAATTTTTTAAGTCAATTTTCATGATTTTATATAATATTTTATTGAAAACAATTGGTGATGAATTTTTTTAATTCAATTGCAAAGATAAGTAGAGAATATCCATACGTACCTCATTAAGTCACACCTCATTAAGTACCAAAAATATAATCTAGGAAGAATTCAATGTGAAGCATCATATGACCAAACTTTGTGAAATAAGTATCTCTATATTTTAACTAGATTTTGAAGAAGTAATTGTACCATCATGCTCAAATGTACAAAATTGGTTATGGTGTGAGGGTCAAATACCAAAATCTAGTGAAAATATAAAGATATCTATTTCACAAAGGTTGTTCATATGACACTTCACATTGAACTCTTCCTAGAAGGAATTATGAAACTTTTTTGATGATGCTTGTTGAAGGATAGATGTGCATTTGGATGTTCCCTATATATCTCTGCAATCAAATTAAGAAATTTATCACCAATTGTTTCAATAAATATTATGTAAAACCATTAAAATTGACTTAAAAAGTTCACCAATTTTTTTTTTGCTTTTTTGAAACTGAAATTTGGTATGCTTGATTGAGATTGCGTAAGAATTGGGTGTTAATTATGCAAGACAAAAAATTCCATTTTTTTTTCTACACTATGCATTAAAAATTGGAATGGCTCAAATTAGTAGTTTGTAAATGAACTAGACTTGACTATACACATTCTTTAAGCCAATTGGTGTGACCCACCTAAAACTTGTCATCATTGTGAAGGTGAATGGAGATAGGGAGAAAGTTTTACCATTTTTTTGAGATGTACATTTTAATGAATTTTTCGGGACTCCTTAAAAGGCTCTTTGAGGGTTCATTTTTCCCTAATAGGTGACTTGTTGACTCCCATATGGTGTCTGTACAACTATAATCAATCTAGTATTAAATTCAAATGAAGACTTTCCAAAAGTACAATGATTTATTCTATTAGTATGTGTGACATTAATTTATGATAGTCACAATATTTTAAAATAGTACATAATGAAACACCATATTATAGTATCATACTAATTTTTTATAAATAAATTTGTTGAGATACTAATTTTTGTAAGAAGACTAATTTTGTGCCCTCACAAATAGGATTCATTAGAATAACATAAATGAAGAGTCTCTTTGTTCAAGAACCTCATAAATTAAAGGTATATATGATAAGAGGACTTGGATATGAATGAATCTACATAGAGAACTTGACTAGGTTCCTTTCATACACAGATTTAAGAAAAGAGTCTAAGAAAAAAAATTAGTCAAAGTGAATAAAGAGTTTGTTGATTTTACATTATTTCATAATTCAATAAATAATGTGATCATGAAAGAATAGAAAACAAAATTCAAGTTTTTTTTTAGATCTAAAGTTTCAACTTAAGAAATTCATAAGTCATTGGACCCATTGGTTTCTTAAAAGATATGAATACCAAAGCAAGAACAAGAGCAATAAATGTAATTTTAATTTTTCTATGAAAGAAAATCTCTATAATTATTGTTTCAACAGGTCTAGTCCATTCCAAATGGGGATCAACTCCCTTAGAAGAATGCTTTACCTATAGACACCCTTCTTTACATCGCAAAAATATTGGTCATTGTTTATGTGAAAATAATATATTGTAATCGTTTTAGGGCAATCTAGATGGTGCCAATAGATAAATATAAGCAAGTCACAAAATACATACTCGTTGAAGCATCTTAGAAATCTATATGGCACTTGTTATAAAATTGCAATCAATCTATCTTAGGATTCTTAGCAAGGTCACTCCATCCATGGGACTAAACAATATTTTAGTGGTCTATTTTCACTTAGTACTCCAATGGAAAGGGTGCCAAAACTCAATACTATTTTAGAATGCCATGATTTGTTCGTCAATATGAAAAGATGCCATTTTGATTCTTCAAGGCTTCCTATCATTTCCAAAGTAGTGTTGGCAAGATCCCTTGCTACAATTATACAATTAAAGATCTTGACCTAGCTAATCTCTTGCATCTAATATTTCACTTGAATTAAAAGTCTTTTAATAAATATTGTGACACTTTAGATAGAATATTCCACCTAAAGTACCAATATTATAGGACTGACCCACCCAATTACTCCAAGAATGTTTTGTACATTACACAATCAAAAATCAATTTCATGAAAAAAAAACTTCAATAAGGAGAGCACCCAAAAAATGCACCATTGGGCTTGCTCGGGTGCTTGGCCTCTGACCTACTCTTCTAGTTTTGGTGTTTGGTCTTGGGTTTCCTTTGTGTTGCTTGCATTAGTTGGGTGCTTTTTAGATTTTTATAAACCAAAAAAAAATCCGCCAAGGACTTGTTCCTCTAGTGATATGTACTTTTCCCCCATATCAATGGAAATTGTCTATGTATTTCAAGAAAAGAAAAGAAAAATGCACCACTAACCCCAAACCACCATCCTCACCCTACATACACCTCCAAAATCATCAATATATACCACCGTGGCAAGAAACGATTTCAGGCCATCTACCCAAAACAAAACTTTGACCCTCAATAACTTTTGCATACAACATCCAAACTCGCCATTCTTCGGTGCATTGGAACCCCCTTTCACTTGCCAACAAGAAAATTGAACCAGTGTAGCAACACCAACCAGGCACAACAGCTAAAAGCGGCAGTTTGGGGGGGGGGCCATTCAACAAGCTTGACAAACCCATCCCAAGCTCGCAGCCCGCCGTTCCAATCAAACAGCCAGTCCCTCACATTGTGACATTCCAAGGAACAAACAACCATAGTATCTCACATAAAATGGAAATAAATCAAATCAAACTGACAGAAATTTCAAATCAAAGACCCCGGCCTGCCACCCACAAACAAAAGTCAGTACTGAAAACAGAAACATTCCTTTCCTGTACTGACGGACGGAGGTAGCTTCTGACTCATGAGCAACATCCTCATCCGCGCACCCACCATGCAGCACTTTGAAAATCCTTCCACCCACTCACTTTGAATTTTGAAAATCCTTCCACCCACTTTTGGAAAATATTTCCCACCTACTTTGAACTATTTATAAATCGACTTTTCCAAGTTGTGGAGAACATCTAGGGATACTTAATTGTCCAGGGAGGAGCTTTTCGTGTTGTTCCCAAGACAATGAAAACAACAACTTCTACCCCAACTCACTGGCCAGGGTGCTCTGACCGCGCAGGGAGAATTGGCCCCCTCATTGCCCCGGTCAACTTTGGTTTGAAAAAAAAAAAGCCCCCTATTTCTTGTGCCAATTTTTTGGTAATTCTTGCATCTCCTCAGAGTAATTTGGGGCCTCTGATTGCAAATATGGATTCAGGATTTTTTTTTAAATGAAGCCTTGCAAATAAAAAAATTCCAGGGTTTGCCCCAAATCAGAGGGGCAATGAGGATCAAGGTGGATTGCCCCCCCTCGCTCGGCCTTACCAGGGGTGCAAGTAAAAAAAATGCCCCCTATTTTGGGCCGTTCTAGGGGAATACTCTTGACCTCTCTTGACTAATCGAGGGTCTTTGATCGCAAAAATGAATTCAAAATTTGCAAAAAAATTAACGTGCAGAAAATAAATAATTCCAGGGTTTGCCCACAGGGTCGAGTAAGGGGGTCAGTTCTCCCTGGATGCAATGAAAGGGGTCAATTCACCCTGGCGGAACTGACCCCCCCTCGTTCCACCGTTTTACCCCTGGGAAAAACACTGTGGAATTTTTTTATATTTGCAATCAGATGGTAAAATTCGCAAATTCGCAAATTCAGATTTGCAATCAATGGACCCTAATTAGCCAAGGGAGGTGTAGAGATTAGAAAAACCACAACCAAGAATTAGGGGGCATTATTTTTTTTCCACAAGAACCCCTGAAACGGGGCAATGAGGGGGTCAGTTGATCGGGGTGAACTGACCCCCTCGCTCATCCCCCTGAAGTCAGTCCAAGGGGTGCAAGTAAAAAACAAATAGACCCCTATTTTTACGCCCCCAAAAATGTATGCTCTATTTCCTTCCTAGCTAATTCGGGGCCCCTGATTGCAAATATGAATTCAAAAATTGCAAATTTTATCATGCGTGGGAAATAAACAAATAAATTCAGGGTTTTCCTTGGGGGATGAGCGAGGGGGGGCAGTTCACCCTGGCCCAACTCACTCACTTTCCTTGATCAGGGTGGATTGACCCCCTCGCTCGTCCTTACTAGGGGTGCATGTAAAAAATAAGCCCCCTATTTTGGGCTGTTCTAGGGTATACTCTCGACCTTCCACGACTAATTTGGGGTCTCTGATCGCAAAAATGAAATAAAATTTTGCAAAAGAATTCATGTGCGGAAAATAAATAATTCCAGGGTTTGCCCGCAGGGCCGAGCGAGGGGGTCAGTTCACCCTGGCCCTTTCCTTCACCTTCAATAAAAAAAAACATGGCAGCCGATGTGAATGAGTGTCTCCAACCCTGCAGGCACTTTTATCGATTATTTTAGTTGCGGCACAAGCATGTTGCAAGTTCACGTCTGAAGGGGGCGGGACTGACTGATGAGAGTCTTTCATGATTTGCGACTGAGTTGGGTTTTTTTTTTCTCCTCCTCCTCCTCCTCCTTCTTCTTTGCTGCTGCTTTTTTTTTTTTTTATAATAAGTTAAAAGACTTTCATTGTCACAGAGTGTCAACTTGGCTGCTCCACTTTAGTCCACTTTGTCAACGCACCGCCTTAGTAAAGAGATTGTTCACGGGGGTCAGTGGTCAGTGGTGAGTCAGTCTTCTCTTCGGAGAGTTTACTTCCTTGGGGGGGGGGAGTCTTTGGAGACCGGCGTGCGCGGAGGGCATGATGCACGTCGTCGGGGCTCGGGACTCATTCATTTCCGCAGCGTATAAGGGACTTGCTGTTGGCTTCAGTTTTGAACACTGATGCCGGGACTTGATTGCTAACTAGTGGTAGTAGTCTAGTAGCAGTAGAGTCTAGTAGCAGTAGTCTAGCAGCAGCAGCAGTATTGGATTGCCCTACGTGAAGGAGGAAATTTAAAGTCATTTTTGTTTGTAAAAAGAAAAAAAAAGCGGTACTACATGTGTCATCTTGTGAATGGTTTTTTAAGTGACGTGGACCCCTGAGAATTTGAGTAGTCTAGTAGCAGTAGTTCAGTAGCAGCAGGAGCATTGGATTACCCTACGCGAAGGTGAGATTCGGCAGGAAATTTAAAGTCATTTTTGTTTGTGAAAAAACCCAGCGGTACTACGTGTGTCATCTTGGGAATGGTTTTTGAGGTGGTGTGGATCCCTGAGAATCTGATGTGGAAAATTCAATTTTGGGCACACGGTTGTCGGATGAGACCCTTTGCGTATGTACAGTACGGTAACTGAGAAGTCCCTCCCCCTGTATCAAACAATCTTCTTTTTTTAAGGTAGGAACATTGTAAACGGTTAAAATAAAGCATTTCAACATGTAGGATATGGGAAGTTTCTTGAGAAATGGAGCAGAAACAAGGACGAGGAAGAATGCAAAAGATAAAAAGGAAAAGAAAGAAATGGGAATTTTCTTTTTTCTCTCTCCAAGAATGAATATTTCATGCAATGTAAATGTGGATTTTTCATGTGGACTCCATTCTTGTTTCGTAGGTTCATCTAAAACGGCTACTTTTGGAACTTGCTCCTAATCAGGAACGAGCCAATCAAATTTGAGCGAGTTAAATCTTTTTCCAGAGCCAGCTATTGTTGGTTTCTGGACAACTTGGTCTACCATTAGAGGGAAAGCAACCATTATTGGTATTCCTACCTTATGGCTCCTTTACCTCCACCAACTCCAATCCTTGAAGTGATTGTTAGAATAAGGTATTGCTTATAAAGCGACCATGTAAGAGCTGATTGCCTTCGGAGGGAAAGTAAACTCTTTGAAATGATTTTTAGTAAAATTTTCGTAGGAAGGAAAAATGGAATTGGCATTGAATCCAAGTCGTTTTGTTGATTTTTTGGACCTTTGTGGAATTAGTTGTGAATTTTAGAAGTTCGAATGTTGTGATCACTAAAAGTGACCACCTCATAAAATGTATATTGTTGGTACATTTATCAAAGTAAAATGTACCTTTGTGTTGTGATTGCTTTTAGAGCAAGCTAGCTTAGAACCTCTTTATAGTAATAGGATTGGGATTAGGTTGACTATATAACATTAAAGAGGTTATCACATTAGGGAATAGCATTGCATAATGATGTTTGAATGGAGTCCATGATGGGACCATGCAATCAATATTACCTTAAAGAAGTTATTACTTTAGAGTGTATTACTCTAAAAAGGTTCTATTATAAATTGCTCCTCAACCAACCCCAATCCTTGAATTAACTAAAAAAGTCCCTCCCCAATATCTAACAATATTATTTTATGGCTCCTCACCTCCCTCCAATCCTTGAAGTGACTAATAGAACAAGGTAGTCTCTTCTTAAATCCTTCCCTTGAAAAAAGGTATCAAAACTTATTATTTACCGTCAAATAATCAAATTTGAAAAACTTCAATTCATATTTGAAGGAACAACCCTACACTAATAATGGATGTTTGTAAAATACAAAATTAACCAACCTCAAATAGGAGAAGATTTTACATTTCATAGCCTAAATGGAAAAAATTGCAATAAGTGGTCTCTACAGTGTAGTTGGGGAAGAACACATTGCCTAAACCTTTCATTCCCTAAGCTTACTTTTGAGGTAGATTCCAAAGTAGAAACACCTAAAAGCAACATTTTCTATTCTCTTGCACCTAAAAAACAGTCTTAGATGAGCCCTTTCAAGACTCAAAATCACCACCACTTTTCAAATGTAACCAATAAGAGGTGATAGAGGAGTTTTTTGAATCAACCAAAGAAAGTTGAGACTCATTTTGTTCTTCAACCAAGGGTGTCCATTCAAGGTGAGTCCACTATCAAGTACAAGCTACTATTGTATGGTTTAACTTAAAACTTTACTAGAGTGTTGGAAAACTAGGAAACCACTTAGGTTGCAATTCTCTTGAGTTTGCTAATAATCTCATCAAACTTTTTTGGGGTCATTCCATCTTTGGAATAGTGGGACCACAAAAAGCGTTACTTTCAAGGTGTTTCTAAGACATTTCCCCATCTTCTTCAAATTTATTTTTACTTTTTCCTTCTTGAAACACATGGACAATTTCCATTGAATCTTCTTCAAAAAATTTCTTCTTTTCTTTTTCTCTCTTAAAACATATGGACAATATCCATTGATTTTCTTCAGAATTTCAGATCCTGGCTTTGCTAAAGTTGCAATCAGTGAACTCCTATTAATTTAAAATCCTAATTTAAGCCATTGGCATTTTTCAGCCACGGCACCGCCAATTATCAATAATTATGGGTGTTTCATGCAGTGAGAGCTGCATGGAATATTTCATAAATTTAACCTCTTTCTAATGATGTGAGATAATTTATTCCTGCCTGTTTTAATGCCTGTCTGTCTAATTTAAAGCTCATTGTTCATTTTCATGAAATGGGACCCGCTCAAGTGTGAACAGAATATGACTCTCAACACAGCATCCTCAGCAGGTTTTTTTAAAATCATTTTGGAGACGTGGCCAGCCATTTCCTCAATACTCATGTGATACTCATGTGATACTTGGTGACATGACTATCAAAATTAGGTGATACTTGATCTAACCTGTGGCCTCTCGAGCGCATTCACAAGGTTCTTTGGGAGGCTCTCCTTGATTCTGGACGTGCTGCCCAACTGAAAGCTCAGCTGGAGGCTCGCTGTCGTCCTCTTCATATCGATAGCATTTGGTCTAAGTTTGATAGTGTTTGGATCAAATCCCCCTCTCTTGCTTGGAGGGCTGGTAGTACTATTTGTTGGAGTTCGAAGGTCCCCCCTTCTTGTTCCTTTCTTTGACGTTTATGTTCGGTTCTTTTCCTTGGCCAGTCCTTGTGACTTGGCCGCCTTGTTTCTTGTTTTTCTTTTAATGCAATGGCTCGCCCCATTTGTTCAAAAAAAAAAAAAAAAAAAATACTTGATCTAACTTCCACATAAATGTAGAAATAAGAAGTTTATAGTACACTGAAATGGTTATTTAGTATAGTCTAAACTATTTACGACAAGGACATACTATTCAACGTTAGTTTTAGTGTTGTTGCAACACTTGTTAGTGTGAAGAGATGGGTTTATTGGATTGGTCATACTAATTTTCATACTAACCAATTATTCCCGCAAACCTAATAACCACTTGAGTGTAGTGAAAAGGATTTTGACCATTCTTGAGATTTTTTCATCCTGCTTCATACTTCTTTTGCATCATTTTCACATTCAACACTATCAAAATCCATTGCTACCACATGCATTTTGGGGGCCTAGGTTGCAATAACAAAATAGTGGAGGAGAAACAATTTCCAAGAAGGGAACCAAGTTCCAAGAAGACAACCAAGTTCCAAGAAGACAACCAAGTTCCAAGAAGAGGAACATGCATTATAAAATATTTGGGGCCTCAAGAGGGTTGCCACACTTTGAACCACTTTCCCAAAAAAGTTCCGAATGAAAATTAATATTCTCCTTTTCTGGGAAAAAAAAAGATATTGATTTTTTATTTGAATTGTTGGTTCAGCTCTAGCGGCCCTCTAGACGTCCCATTTTTTCTCTAATGTCTAATGTTATATTTTTTTTTCCATCCCATTTATTCTCTAATGTCTATTGTTATATATTTGTTTCCATCCTCAAAGAAAAAAAAGAAACTTCGCTTGTTAGGTAAGATGGCACTTACCACCAAAAAAGTTAGAGTCAAATTCAAAAAAAGCTCTGGAACCTCGCCCAACGCGCTCGAAACCTAAAGGGCGTGGAAACGAGGAAATACTCGCGGACGTCCGTCGCAGCGCCTGGGAAAGAAGCAAGTCGTCGGACGTGAGTTGACTCCGTGTGAACTCAGTCAACGAAGAGTCCCTGTTTAAAGGCAGTTTTCGTTACCCCTCCGTCTACGTCGTCTCTCTCGCTTCCCCCTATATCAACCCCAACCCATTTGTCCTCTATCCTAAAAGCATCCTTCTCGCCAACCGAACGCTCGCAACAATCGCTCTCAACAATCGGTATGATCCTCGTTCTAGAAATTGAAAACAACAGACTCATGCATTCGATTCTGCTTTAATGCCGACCCTTTTTTTTTGAGAATTCTTTTTAGAGAGTTTTGAGAAGTTTTGCTGACGTTTAGGCTGGTGATGAATTGGATGCTGGTGCAATTGGTTATGTTTTTGTCTTGGGAATGAGATCTGAGGTCTGTTTGTGGATGTGGATGTTGAACAGGGAATTTAGAAATTGGAGATAAGTTGTGGAGTGTTGAGTATCCTCAGACGATGGAGGGAAGAGGCAGTGCAGCAGGCCATTTGGCCGTGGTAGCGATGGTGCTAGTGTTGGTGATGGCGCCAGGAGCTCTGGCGGCGACGAATCACGTCGTTGGAGGGTCAACGGAATGGACCATTCCTCCTACGAATGACGTAACGTTTTATACTTCGTGGGCTGCGAACCAGACTTTTGCCGTCGGAGATACCTTAGGTGAGTCATTCTTAATTATATCTTCTTTTTGAATAGACCACCGGTGCGTTGCTCGTCTTCTTGATCGTGCGGAGAATGAGGGACGGATGCCAAAGTATTGACACTTGAGGACCTAGTAATTCGTGCTGCACCTGAATTTGAACCGGTTCTAGAGTTTCATGCTTTCGGATCGTGGAAGGAATGCTTCCTTGAAGTGACGGAACATCACGAGATGTGCATGTCAATCTTGCCGTGCTCACGCTGAGTGGCTTTTAGTGAAATATCGTTATCTGCATTTCGTGAAGTTTTCCTTGATCTCGCTACTTCTATTCTGGATCGATTACTCACTTGTAGTGTGTTGCTCGATCGTCTTCTTGCTTGTGTCGAAAACAGAGACGCTTGGTACAGTGTAACCCAAAAGAACAGTGACGTTAGCGACTTCATAGTTGCCTTCTGCATTCCGCGAAGCTGTTTTTGATTGGCACTCTTCCAGAAAGTGCTTGAATGGAAATTCTCGTTAAGTGTGACGTCTAGAGTGCTCTTCTGGCCTGATTTGGTTTGAAAGGTATTTGTTGAGTGTAGTTTCCAATCTGTAAGCCTAAAATTAACATCATTCTGTTGCTGTTGTGAATACAGATTTTGTGTATGCCTCTACTCAACACGACGTGGTGCAGTATAACTCCTCGGCGGACTATACCGCTTGTTCCGGGACGGCAGTGAAAACATATTCAACCGGCAACGACACGATCACTTTGTCGCAAGCAGGCACTTACTACTTCATCTGTAGCATTCCGGGACATTGCAGTGAAGGCATGAAAGTCTCTGTTAACGTCACCGCTGTCGCTCCCGCTTCTCCCCCGACTACCACACCTTCACCCCCGACTACCTCACCCTCACCCCCGACCACCACACCCTCACCGCCTACCACACCCTCACCCCCGCCTCCTCCTGGCAATGGCGCCAGCTCAGGACCTGTCCTGTCCATGGCTGGCCTCCTCATGGCTGCCCTGGTGGCCTCTCTTGCATTCCTAGTTTGAGAATCGAGTGTGGAGTTTCTGAATCCACCAGGCAGTGCACCTTGGAGGAGACGTTTTTCGAGTCATGTTAATTCGATGAAGCAAGTATGCAACGACAGCGGCTGGAAATGGGATCTTTTGAGGATATTATTTAGCTGATTGACGGCTGGTGCATGTAGAATTAGTGTTCACCGTGTCATGACTCCCGATGGATGTCTCTCAAGAGTCCAGTTACTTAGTATAATAGCTCAGTGTCAGTTTCCCTGTGTACATGAATTTGCAGTTTCCGTCACCTCCTTAGCGGTCCCAATGTTTTAGTCCAAACCATGAAGACCCCTTTGGATAGTACTCATTTTGAAGACTGAATTGATTTTGCCTCACTGAGTCAAGGTGAAGCTTACCTTTTTGTTGTTGCTTTTTCAGTTATAATTCATCTCGAACTGGAACTTTTATATGTTTCAGAGCTTTTTATGTAAACTGTGACCTGAGACAGGTTCTACCGAGTGTGGAAGCTGGTCATCTGTCTTCCTCTGGAGAAGAAGGACCTGCTGACAGAGCAAGAACCTCGTTCAAAGTGAACAAGGCAACACATGGCAGCTAAAGCGGGGGAGAGCAAGAAGATCGTGTCCCCGTCATGGTGGGGAGATAATGTTGAATTTATCGCATGCTCTTGTTGTGGTTGAAATGGCTGGTCACTCCGTACTATGGTTGAAGTTTCTAGAACTATTTGCCCCAATTCTATCATCCCAGTTAGGTTGTTTTTTTAAGTGTTCACAATACGACCTTGAATTGTGTGAACTGTTAGTGTGGAATGTCTAACTTTCAACATATGGTCGAAGTGCGCAACATATCTCTAAAGCAATCAAAGCCTTTACTTGATGTTATCTGAGTCTACCTAAATTAGTCTGAAGATGAACGGAAATGACACTTTCAGATTTTCTTCAAACTCTTGCCTTTTGAAATTTCACAAAGGCTACATAATTTCTTCAAAAAATGGGACTTCATTGAAAATTTATGGTTTCCATTTGTCAACGAGAAAAATGTGACTTCTAAGTGAAATTTTGACTTTTTCGTAAAGCATCAGCTTTAGTAACATGGAACTGTTTCAATAGTACTCCCTGAAATCCGTGCTTTCTGACTTTTGCTAATCCTTGCTTCGTAGCGGCAGCGCTGCTATGGACCCGCCCCTGGGAGAGGAGAATCCCGTTGAGGAGTCTATATTTAAGACGTGTGAGCATAAACTGCAGCATCTCAGGGGCTTAAGGGTCACAAATTCAAACGACTCGGTATTCAAGGTCGATGAGTTGATTTTTAGGGCAATCAGTGATAAGCATTACGTCATGAGAGAATTCCGGTAATAATGTAGTCCCAGGGCAGACGGAAATCATGTTATACCTGAAATCGTTAAATTGTTTCTGAAAATTTCTTATAACTCTTTTTTAACTGTTTCACTTTGGAGGGATACAAAGTGAAACATTTAATGTCAAAGGTGAAAGAATAGTACAAAACCATCACCACCTAGCAATTCAAACGGGGGGGGGGGTGAGGCCACAGTGAATTGACCCCCTCATTGCCCCTCTAGAGCACTCCCCTGGAATTTTTTATTTGCAAGGCTTAATTTTTTTTCGAAATTCTGAATTCATATTTGCAATCAGAGGCCCCAAATTACATTGGGGAGATGCAAGAATTATCAAAAAATTGGCACAACATAGGGGGCTTTTTTTTCAAACCAAATTTGACTGCACCAATGAGGGGGTCAATTCTCCCTGCGCGGGATCTTACTCTGATTCACACTTAACCCCACCTAGACTGAGATGGAGGGTTGACCCCTCATTGCCCAAGACTAACCTATTTGAATTCAAAAACATCATTGCATTTGAACTGTTTTAGTTCAAAATATTAGTAAGGTATAGAAATCTCAACTCTACAATCTTGTAGAGTACATGTTGTAGATGGCATGAATCAAATTTGAAGTCATTTGACTACGTGGGTTACAAGATTATAAGATCGGGGTGGATTGACCCCCTCGCTTGACCTTACCAAGGGTCCCTGTAAAAGAAAGCCCCCTATTTTGGGCCGTTCTAGGATATATTCTTGACCTCTCATATCTAATTTGGGGTCTCTAATTGCAAAAATGAATTAAAATTTTGCAAAAAAATTCATGTGCAAAAAATAAATAATTCCAAGGTTTGCTCGTAGGACCAAGCTAGGGGTCAGTTCACCTTGGCCGATTATAATGTTTCAATGTTGAAAAAGGATGAAGAAATTTTCCTAAAAACACATTTGGAGGGTGAAATTTCAATTTCTAAACCTATTCAAATGAAAAAAAACTTTGAGCTCTAAAATGATTCAAAACCAACATACAAACATAGCGGTGAAAGAAAATATAATGGAATTGCCTGTCCAAAGATGGGAGCCTTCATCTGAACGGGGCTTTCTTCACCTCCTTGATTTCAACTTTATTGTTGGGAACGTCATTGACAAGGATGGCCTCTAGGTGGTGTTAGTGTTTGTTGATTTGTAGTTTTAGGTTTTGGATAATTCGAAATTGAAAAAGAAAAAATCCCGCCAAGGGCCTGCCTCTTTGGTTCTTTAAACTTTATCCTTATCAATGGATTTTGTCCTTGTGTTTCTATATATATAATGAAATTGTTTCATTTTGTTTGTAAAATGGCTTTCAAATGTCCAAAAACTAGCAAGAAAAGTTGCAAAAAACACATCTAAGGTTGAATCTCCTCTTACTAAAATGCTTCTCAGTCAGTCATTAGGGGTAGTCACACCTTCTTCACTCTGGAGTTGAAGATGGAGAACACGTACGTGGCACGTTGGGATTTGGTCGATGTTATCCTTTCACAGGAGAATATACTTAAGTACATATATCTTCCGCACTCCCACTCTTCACCTCCGGAGGTGAAGAGTGGGAGTGCGGAAGATATATGTACTTAAGTATATTCCTTTATGCTCTCTTTTTTCCTTTTTGAACTGGCACTTTTCCCTTCATCACTGTAGTTTCACTTCATTGTTTTTTTCACCACATTGCTTCACTGCGTTGCAGACCTTCATCTTTTTTTGACCACATTGCTTCACTGCGTTGCAGACCTTCATCTTTTTTTCACTACATTGCTTCAGTGCGTTGCAGACCTTCATCGTTATTTTCATCTCCATTGTTTCACCTACGGGGCAAAGCTCCTTTCTATTGCCTTGTGTTGCCATATTCGACTAAGTATTCTGGTAGAGAGCACCATGATGATGTTCACAATTTATTTTTGTTGTTGATGCTTTGAGTTAATTTTCGTTGTCGAAGCTCTCAGTTTAAGGAGCTACATGGATTGTGGTGGTAGCGGACTAGCGGCTCATAAATTAGAGGTATTACGGTCCTCTTCAAAATTAAATTTTTTAGAAGTTTGCGTGTTCAATTATCTTGATAGGGCATTTTGGTTCAGGGTTTTGTATGAATTGCATGTGTATACAAAATTAGGGATTAGAATGGTTTATATTTAAGCACATGTAGTTTAACCCCTAAAGTGAGGTTGTTCCTACGGGAGACAAAATGGATTTTGGACAGGCTCTTATAATCTCATTTTTTACTGAAACTTGATGAAACTTTCTCATAAGATACAAAAACTTTTGAGCTTTGGAGGAGTATTATTTTTGGGTCTACTAGTGCTTCCAAGTAAAAGTTATGCCACTATCTTCTGTGTTTACAGAACTACGTGCTTGGACTCCTCCACCCCGTAAGAAAAATTGTGGAGCATTGATGGGACTCGCAAGTACCCATCACTAGTAGAAAGCCTTGTTTAATTGGATGTTCCTGCGTCAAAGTTGACGGATTTTCTTAAGTATCCAATGTAACATCTTCATGTGTTTATGTCAACAATGACATCCAATGTAACATTTTTATGAAGATAAACTTATGAAGATGTTACATTGGATGCTTAAGAAAATCTGTCAACTTTGACGTAAGAACATTCAATTAAACAAGACTTTCTTCTAGAGCATTGCAGCCATTGATTCGATTTTTTTTCCAATTAAAATATTAAGCATTTGTTTGTTGGCTCCACTCAGAATACAAAAGTTCATTTTTAGCCCTTCCGCGCCCTTGTGGAGAAAATAATCCCCATCATCGATCTACTCCGCCCTATTCCACCGTCGATTTTGCTTAGGATTTTGGGTTAGAGTTATTGGCGCCTGGGGTGAGTGTAGTGATGGGATTTTAGTTCTCGAACTCGCAAGCATCGCATCTGTGTTTCACAATTCATCAGATCGTGCTTGGGTTTCAGTTCTCGTAGTTTTAGTCTAGGCGATAAAGTTTATGAGGGAGCAATTAAGGTCGAGCAGAGTGCTGGAAGTTTTTGTTTCCTGAGTGTCTTGGGCTAACGTCGCTTGCGTCGCTCTACTATCACGCAACCATGAAGACCTTTCTTTGTCGTGGCACCGGAGCAACCACAACAACTGCAAAAGTCTTATAAATGCAATCGTAAATCTTTGTTACCCACAACCCTACGTTGTTGTGCTGCAAATGCAGACATTATGTAGAATGTGTATATATACGTGATTTACTTAGATTTAAATATTTGTAGCATTATAAAAAAGATGACGTCATTTTAGGTGGCTTCAAAGTGACGCTTTTTCTCTCCGACTATATAGAGAAGGATTCACTTGAAAGCTTCATCTCATTTGATATTCTATTTTTTCGTGTTTTATTTAAACTATACTATGTCGAACTGGAGGGTTTTTTTTTAGTCTCAAGATAAAGAATCTCAACCAGAGCGTGAGTTTGAATTTTCCTTATCACAACTACTGGATCAACTACAAGTTCACAACTGCTACTGGATTTTTCATTACTACATGGATGACCAGAAGATGAAGTTGGGCCATCTCGACTACCGAAACAACCTTGCGTGGAGAAACGATGGCACGGTAACCTTTAGTGTGACTCTTGAGCATTGGTGATTTTGTTGCAAATTGGATGTGTTGAACCCAGTAGCTGTAAAATGACATTTGAAGGATGTTTTGAAGGGTTAAACAACGAGCAATACTATTGCATAGTGAGGCCTATCAAAGAAAGTCGTGGTCATCAACAATGGTTGGAAGGGCCAGTTAATCCTTTAACCAAGGTAGATCGTGCCAATTATGTTGCTAATATCGTCAAACGTATCCTCAAATTCTTGTAGATGGAGTGACATTTCGATTGGAGCTCTAGTTTTTTACCTCTATTAATTATATGTTGAATTTTAGTTCTTCATTCCATAGCTGGAGTGATTTCCAACAATAAATTTGTGTTTATAAAGTAGTATGAGGAAAATATTCAAATAGTTTGCCTTCTAGGTGAACTTGAAGTGAATTTCCTTCAAAATTAAAGATAAATAAATAGTTGTGGAGCCAAACAAGTGCTCAATTATTCATGTTGTAGTTTTGCAAATGAGTTAGGGTTGATCCCACTTGTTTGTGTGGTTAGAGTAGAGATAAGGTAGAGAAAAGGTGAACACTATTCATCTTCTTTGCTGTTGGGAGTTTATAGAGGACCCGAATGTTTAGAGAGTCATTGTGTTGTGAGTTTGAAGAAGTTTGAAATGAAATTTTGAAGAGTTATGTATCATGGTGTTTAATTTTTGAATTGTTCTTACTTGCTTGATTTGGAATTGTGAATCAAAAGTTGTGCTAGTTTGAGTGGAGGGAGGTTTGTTGCCTTTGAAATTAAAAGACAGAAACTTCGATCGACAGACAAGTTCTTGGTTTGCAATGAAATTTGAAGAAAGTGTAGAATTTGTTTTATTTTTCTATAAAGATATCACTTATTATAATTGGAGTTTGTATGAGTGAGTTGTGAGTGTGGAGGTAAAGAAGGGTCTGTTGCCTTTTTTTCTCAAGGCCGAAACTTTGGATGGCCATAGAAGTTGGAAAAAAATTTAGAATTGCTTGAAATTTAATGGAGAAGTAAAAGTTTGTGTTAGCTTTTCAGAAAACTATCACTCATTGCATTTGAAGTTGTAAAGCAATGGAAGCACTCAACCAAAGTTTAGCTTGAGAATTCAAGATTGAAGTTGGAGATTGGAGGAAGTGTTGAAGATTTGTGTGTGTGTGTGTGTGGCTTGTGGCTTTGTAAATTTTGTTGTTGCGGGCGGTTTGGGTTATACCAACGTTATCCTCATTTTATGTTGTGGATGCGACGAAGTGGGGTTAATTGTCCATATGGTCGAGACTTTTATGTCGTTCCCATTGGTGAGGCAAGTTTCCTGGTCACCATGGGTTTGAAATTTATAATCTAATTTCTCGGACGGTTCAACTCGTGGTTTGGCCGTCTCGTTTTACACCACTATAAGAAGCTTGCATTTTAGGTGACGTTTTCTAATTTTTTCAGATGGATTTTAGGTGACGTCAGAAAAAAAAACTTGTGTTTTTTTGTCAATAATCACGTCCAATATAACATCCACATGTTATATTTGACGTGATTTTTCTATATTTGACGTGACATCATATTTGATATCCACATTGGTTGCGGGAACCTCCTCCACAATCTCCTACAAGTCCTTTTCAGCCAAAATCATCTCTATTTTAAACTTCCATAGACCAAAGTTGTCTCCATTAAACTTTTCGATGACCCTCATGCCATGTCCATCATTAGTGGCCATGGTAGATGACTCACTCCAATATGCGCCCAAGTGATTCAAATCACTCCAATATGACCTCAAAATGCACAACCAATCCTCTTTGTGGTTGCATTAAATTCTATAGGACTCCAAACAACCCAAGTCTTTCTAATAAGACCCTCAATGGTCTAAATCACTCAATTCAAACCCTATGTGGTCCAAATCTCTCCGATGCACAATTCAAACCCCCAAGTGGTCCGAATCTCTCCAATGCACATTCAAATGCTCCAAATCACCCTTTTGGAGACAAGGCCAAACCCTAGCTCCCAACTAAGGCTATGAAGCACCAAATCAACCCTCAATGAGCACAAATGAACTCAAAACAAGAACTCCAATCACTGTAAGAAAACCTTGTTTTAGATGACGGTTTGACATCAAAAGGAACAGATTTTAGGTGACATCCGAGGTGACATGAAAAAAACAAATTCATGTTTTTATGTCAACAATGATGTCCATTGATGTTATATTGGACATCATTGTTGACATAAAAACATGAATTTGTTTTTTTCAATGTCACCTAAAATCCGTTCCTTTTGACATCAATAAATTTTGGTTTCTTATAGTGAATAGTGCTCCTCCAATACACCTTACAATGAGATCTAATCTTTAAAAAGCAACTTACATGAGTGGGCCCATAACCTTTTGAGAAATGAAACATGAAGACAATATATTGCAATGAAAGGAGAACATAAACAAGTGTGAGAAAGGGATATTAAGCCCATGCTAGGGGCTGCCTTCTTATAGTCTTTTACATATAGAAATGATGAAGTAGAAGGCATTGTATACTATATGTATGCATATGTGTATGTATATGTATTTTATATATATATATATATATATATATATATATATATATATATATATTAATAGATATCAAAATTTTGATATGAATACATAGAAATAGAACTTCTAATGATGTTAGTACGAAAAAATGATTTGGAGAAGTTGGTGAATTTTTTTATATCTATTTTGATATCAATCTTTTACTTTTTCTTTTCTTTTATTGAACTAATGTTTTCTTTTGAATTGATTTCCTTTTACGTTTCCTCTTAAATTTACTTTTTGAATTGAACACCCTAAACCCAGAGTTAGGACCTTGAAGTTAAAGTATTTTTTGGCCTTCACATTCAATTATAACTTCTAATGATGTAGAATGATTTGAAAGAGTTGTTGTACAGATTACACACAATTTTGAAATTGCTCTTTACGTAGTTTAGTCCTTTATTTATTTTTTTATCAAATTATCGGGTTGCATGTATTTCACTTCTAATTTTTTTCTTTTACTTTATTCAATTATGTTTTTGGAAATTATGTCCGAAGTTAGAGTAGTTTTTTGCTTTTAAAAATATACATACTTTAAAATTAGGTAGTTTGGTTTGGTTTGTTTGTTACTCTAACATTTAACATATTGTTAGGCATTCTTGATATTGTTGGAGAGCTCTTTGTGAAGAGGGGTTCACAGATTTTGTTTTGTGGCATTTGGACCTACGATGTGGAAGTTATAGAATTTCAATTTTTTTATGAATTTGAAAATTGAAGTAAATTATCCTTAATTTGGGAGAAATCATAACTTTCATGTAGCATGTCTAAACGCCATGGAATTGAACCTTTGAACTTGTTTGTGCACAAAGCTTTCTATTTATGTTAGTTTCATGGCGTTTGGACCTACAATGTAGAAATTATGGATGTTTGTAAATCAAAATTTTGATTTAAATTATATGTTATTTTGGCATCTCCAAACGCTACAATATGAAGTCCTTGGAATCCTTTCATTCTTTTATGCAAGAAAAAATTTATACCTACAACGCACCCTCTCACACTCCACTTTTTGGAAGTTATTGAATTTCAAAGTTTGAATTAATTAAAAAATTAAAAAATTAAAAAATTAAAATTTTTTGACTACTAAATCTTTGAAAATGAAACATCATGCTGTGGCCATTATAGTAGAACCACCCATTACCGATCGAGGATGTAATTCCGACCAAATCTAGGAATGGTGCTCATTTAAGAACTTAAATGTTCCGACACCATAGATTGCTTATTGTGGCTAATCTGAAATGATAAGCAATCTATGGTGTCGGAACATTTAAGTTCTTAAATGAGCACCATCTCTAGATTTGGTCGAAATTACATCCCTGATCGGTAATGGATGGTTCTACTATAACAGAAGCATCCCCAATCTGAAATTGCTAAATTTATAACAAAGCCAGTACAACTTTTAATCTAGTCAGCAATGCCGACCCAGAATCTCCAGTTCATGAGCACCGTGACCAAGGCAATTACCTCCACTCTTTACTTCTAGGTAAATGGATTCTCCATTTATTCATTCTTCACTCTAAATACATATTTTAGGGGGGTCACACCTTCTTCACCTACCATGGCTTCCCATTGGTTCCTCCAAACCCTCCCCAACTTCTCATTCTCCATTCTCCAAGTGCCAGGTGAAGAAGGTGTGACTACCCCTCTTACTTCTTGGATTGGTATGAAAATTTATCCACATAAACTAGACAAGTATGCGCATATTTTTCAAATTTTTTTATTGGAAATTGGCACTCTATGAAGAAACAAGGTGTTGAAGTTCACTATAATCCAATAATGTCGGGATTTTGAACTTCAAATTGCTCCCAAACATTCAAAACAACTTGGATTGATATGAAAATTTTACCACAATTACTAGACTTCAAAGATAACGTAATCCAACAAATTTTATTGAAAACAAATATTGGATGAAGGAGATACAAGCCCCCAAAGTTTCAGCCTTCAAATGTAATTTGGTGAACTTAAATTGAATTTGTAAACTTGGATTGGCTTTCAAGAAATCAATACATCTGGTATTGATTAGAAAATTTTACTACATAAACTAGAAGAGAGGGAAAAAAAATTCAACAAGTTTTATTGAATTCAAACATTGGATGCAAAAGTTTCAGCACTTTGAATTGGATTTGAAACTATATGAGGACACTTTTGGTCTCCCGCTTTAGCAACGAGGGGTTAAACTAGTTGCCATTGAGCACCCAAACCTCCAACCACCAGAGGGGGGCCGGAAGTTAGATTGGAGATAGGGAGCCTTTTGGAACAACTAGAACATGTAGGGTAAAGATACATGTAGCTTGGATCTTTTATACAAGCTCTAATAATACACAAACAACTCATTAAAAAGTGTCAAGATTGTAGCATTAGTTTGTTTTGTTTTGTTCTTTTAAAAAAAAGGCCTCCAATCCACCTTCCAACCTTTGCAAGTTTGTATTTCCATTTTATGGGGACCGGAGGTTGGAGGGATCATCAGATGCCCTTGCATCAAGCCAACAACAATTGGTTGGATGGCTAGAAGTTAGAGGTCCAATGGTTCAATGGCAACCAACTCTTACCCTCCCACTCAACCCTTTGGCCTTCTTTAGAGCAAATAGTTGTCCTTATCTACGCATATAGATACTTTATTTTTGTGTTGGAAATTTAGGAAATAGGAGAATATATTGTGTATTTGAATTCAAATATATATTTTACAAGCATATATTGGACTCGCCATTAAATTAGTCCCTAGAAATCCTAGCAACCAAATTGTGGTTTTTGAAGTTTTGGTCCATTGTTGTAGTTGACTTTTGACTTTTTCGAGCGTAAAATTTATATTTTTGAATGGGCATTTTCGATAAAAACAAAAATCTATATTTATAATTTGTACACAGTGGCAAGTTTGGATGCATTTATAATGCATTTTATGATTGATATGACTTTGAAACATCAAATTCTATAATTATTGAAGGATGAGTGAGGAATTGTCACTTGAATTTTTTTGACACTTGAGGCCGTGGCATTCCAATTTTTCCTTATGGGTCTTGGCCAAAAAATAATCTTTTAGGCTATAAAAATTGTATTTTTGAACTTTTTGAACTTTCTTCCTTCAATTTATATTTTCTCATACAAGATTTCAACATTTTGATTAAAGGGAAAGCAAGTTTTGGAAGTTTTAGAGAATTTATAAATGTTTTTGGTATTTAAGCCCTTAAGGGCTAGGACCATAGTCAAAATTTCCAAAATTGTATAGATTTATTATAAAATAAAACTTAGAATAATAATTTAATGATGACTCTTAAGTAATAGTTGTAAAATGTGATTCATAGATTATATCCATACAATTAGATAAACTAATACACATTTCAATATTTTTCAATAAAATTTGAAGAAACAAATTGGAAACTTCCTTTGAAATAAATTGTAGATTGAATATTTTTTATTTTCAGAAGATTTTTTTTCTTTTAACATCTAAAAGACAAAAGCCAGTTTTTTGTCAAAAAACACTCGAAACTACTATTTTTGTTGTACCCATCTAAGAAAGCAGAACTTTCATTTTTAGAATCTAACCATAAGATCTTGTACTTCACTTGTCTGAGATCATATTGTAAAAATTTCATAAACTTTGATTGATTGGATTGGAAGATATTAGCATTCAAAGTTGGGAAAAAAAAATTTGAACGCCATTTTGGCCTGCAATTTCAAATGACTTTGACCACCATTTGTGATTTTGTGGAAAAAATTTGCACTACAAAATTTGAATTTAAGAAAAAAATTCTATTGAAGATTGTCTTAGGAAGCACCTCAAAAATTGCATTTTCAAGAATTGTAAAAATTGCATTTATAATGAATCATATAACTTATTTTTTCAAGAAGATGCTTGATTGCCCCAAAACAAGATTGTCTTTCTAATTACTATTCCAAATAGAATGAATCAAAGCTTCACATGTAGACAAAAATATAAATTTTAGGAAAAAGAAATTTCAATTTAACTTTGATCTTTTGCAATTTCTTTTGTATTGCTTGCCAAGATTAGTTTTATGCTTTTTGTAGAATAACTTTTGATCCGAGACAACATTTGAAATAAAAATTATATTCCCATGAAGCTCATCAATTTTTTCTAATTTATAAAAAAGTTTCAAAAAGTTCACCAAAAATTGAGGAACCTACTCGAAATATGTTGTGTCTCTCAATGTGACCACGGTCCTTTGGGGGTTAACCCCTAAAGGACCAAGGCCTTTTTTCTGCTAGAAAACACTCAAAATTGCCATATCTATAGCAAGGAGTAAAAAAAAATTTAATTGTTCTTTTTTCATATCTAACCATATGATATTACACCTAACTATTATGAGAGTGTGGAAAAAATTTCAGAATTTTTGACCGCTCAGATTGCAAGATATCTACGTTTAAAGTGGAAAAAACAAGTTTTTCATCACATTGCGGGACTAGATTTTTTGACTTTGAACATTTTTAACAAAAAAATTTTGCACTACAGAGTTTTGAGCTTTGAATCTTCATAGTGGAGAATTGAGTTGAGAGTCTAGATAAAAAAAAATTCAAAAAAACTTAATTATCATTCTTAAAAAAATTGTTAAGTAGAAGTAAGTATGAGATAGAAGGAAAATCTCAAATATTCATATATTTTAGATGGAATTAAAATGCACTAGTCCCAATGGCGAGATTGTTCTAGCAAGTAAATCAGACCATGCAAAAAAAAAAGTGAAAAATTTGAAAAATTGCATATCCTACAAGTTATTTTTTTCAAGAAAATACTCTAACTGCCCAAAAAACAAGAATGTCCATAACTTTCTCATAACATATCCAAATGAAATGAGTCAAAACTTTCCAGATAGACAAAAATATAATCTATGAGAAAAAAATATATTACAAAAAAAATTCAAATTTTTGTCCATTATTTTTGGCTGCCTGGGCTGCCCGCCGTCCCCTCGTTTGAGCTTATTTGGTCATAACTATTGTTCCTGGGCACCGATTGTGAAAAAAATTATATTCCCACAAAGCTAATCAGCTTTTCTACCTCCAAAAAAAGTTTCAAAAAATTAAGAGAAAATTTCAGCTTGTAGGTACGTGCCCGAAAACACATTTGTCCCCCGAAGGGACAATGGTCCTTTAGGGGTTAAGCTCAAAATGTTAAAGTTCTAATCATAGTTAGGATTTTTGAAGATTTTAATTGTAATTTTTTATTCAAGCTATTTTTGAAGGGTCTTTTTTTGAGACCAAACCTACTGGTATCTTTTGAAAATTGAATTGTAGAATATTTTCAAAGCAAAGTCTTCAAAACTTATACTGTACAAATGTTAATGAACTAACATAGGAATGTTTAAAAAAATTGATGGATGAAAAAATGTATTTTTGTGTGCTTGGGATGTGTTTGTATTTGTTGGTCATTTGATATTTGAATGTCAAGTACATAAGGGGTTAGTATTTATTGATTAGACCAGAGTAATGTAAGTGTAAAGTCTTTCACAATTTGGAAGATGTTAGTTCAAGTTGATTTTGGATGTGATAGTTCTCAACCCAAGTATTCAAATTGCGCATAAGATGTAAATTGAAACCCACATACCTTAACTCCTATAGTCCCATTGTCCCCTCGGGGGACAATTTGGAATTTGGGCAAATTCCTATAGGCTGAAATTTTACCCTAATTTTTTGAAACTTTTTTTGAAGATAGAAAAGCTCATAAGCTTTGTGGGAATATGATTTTTATTTCAATCGGTGCCGGGAAGCAAAAGTTATACCACAAAAAGCCTAGAACTGAATTGGGTGGGCATCACAAAAAATATTGCAAAAATTCAAAATAAATTCAAAAAAAAAAATTCTCAAAGATTATGTTTTTGTATACATCTGAAGCTTTGATTCATTCCATTTTGATTAGTGACGTGAAAGTTATGAACAATCTTATTTTTCGGGCAATCTAAGCATTTTTTTGAAAAAATAACTTATAGGATTCATTTCAGAATGCAGTTTTCAAATTTTTTCAAATTTTTTTTTTCAAAAGGTTAAGTTTGCTTGGTAGAACAATCTCACCGTTGAAATTGTTGTATTTTAATCCCATCTAAGAGCTATTAACAATTTTGTTTTTCTTTCAATCTTGGACCTACTTCTACTCTTCAATTTTTTGAAGTATCAAAATGAAGTTGTTATTTTTTTATTTTTTTTTCCTAGACTTCCAACTCAATTCTTCAATACAATTAATTTTAAATTCATATTCTATAGTGCACATTTTATCCACAAATAGAGATCAAAGTCATCTAAAATTGCAGTCTAGTGTTCAAAAAAACTTGTTTTTTCAACTTTGAATGCTTATATCTTTCAATCTATATGGTCAAACTTCATGAATTTTTTACCACATAAACAAGTAAAGTTTTAGATCCTATGGTTCAGTTCTAAAAAAAGTTTTGTTTTTGTTTTTTTGGACAAATGCAGTTGAAATGGCAGTTTTGAGTGGTTTTTGACAGAAAAATGGTCTTGGGATTTTAGGGGTTAATTTTCATTGAATTTTGAATTTGAGATACATCCATGGACATACAATGAAGAAAAAGAATTTTCTACTTCTAGTATACAGATGTTACTTCCTTTGTGTATTGTGAATGAGAACTATACATTATACAAAGAGAAAAGTAATTAGATCTTCGGTAAAGAATTGGTGGTGTATAAAGACAGATAATAAAAATTGTCTAATCCTTGTCGATGTAATGCTATAAAATTTTGCAACTTGGGTTGTGCAAAGAAAATTTTGATCCTTTCAAGTGGCTTAGAATTTCAAGAGCATGACCTAAACCATTGTTTAGAAAGACAACAAATAGATAAGATTAGATTGCATGCAATCATGCTTTTTGCCATCCTACAATGAATAAAATTTCAATTGCCTTCTAAAAACTAAAAGGAGGTTAAAATGAAACACAATATTTAGATTAACTCAAGTACATAATCAAATTAGAATGGTGATTAGTAGATTAACACCTATGGGTCCAATTAATTGTTTAAAATAAAGATGGATAGGAAAAAATTTAGCCATTTTGAATTACTATTTCATCTATTTATTTTTTTGTCAATAGAAAAGAGATTAATTTTTCTTACAAATACCATTTAGGAATTTTTCAAAATTGTAAAATGGATTAGAAACAAGATTTAGAAATTGAGTTCAAGTTCAATTGATCATCATCAATAACACAATGGGGCTCAACATAAAAGTGTCTAAGCTTGAAAAAATACAAAACATATTAAGATTCACTTGACACTAAAGAACTCCATAAATATTTTACATAAAATTTAAAAAAAATTCAAAGGCCTTGTTATCTTCTCACTCATTATTTTACTAAGAAAATTAATTAGATGAAAATTCCATCACTAGGTGGTGACAACAATAGACCATCAAAGAATAAAACGATCAAATTATGGTCTATTTTAGACAAAATAATTAATGATGCAATAAAGGTGTAGAATAATATGGAAATACAAAATTAAGGGCTCCAATATGTCATAATAGAGAAATATCTTATTTAACCCCTAAAGTTCTATGACTATGTTACACGGCTAAAAACACTCAAAGTGGGTCATTACGGCCCCCAACAAATGATAAATTAAATCTTATTGCATCTTACCATAAGGTCTAGAAGTAGACTACTCCATTACGTTGTAGCAAAAAAATGGAAGTTTTTGACCTCACAAATTGCAAGATTATAGTATTTGAAGTTGAAAAAAATGTTTTTTGAAGGCATCCAAATTCCAAACAACTTTGATTCAAGGAGGCTTTTGTTGAAGTTAATTTCACTTTTTGGCTTCAAATTCTTTTTTTTTTTGTAGCAAATTTGATCACATGTTCAAAAAAATTCATAACATTTTAGGAATATGTACCAAAAAAATTCAATAGGGAATTAGATTCAAGAAAACTCTAATATGAAGCCCTTTTTTCAATAATTTATGGCTTGTATGTACAGTAATTTCTTCAAAATGTGAACAATGGAGTTTTAGGTTTTAGCTATCCCTAGAGGAAAGAAACCGCCCAAAACATCAAGCTTTGGCAAACTTAGTCAATCTATGGCCAAGTTGAAGTAAAGGCCAGTTGGTCATATTAGGCTTGGCATGAGATGAGGCCGAGTCAAGGTTAGCTATGCTTGACTCATTATGGATCATTGACACAAGATCACATTCCCCTCAATTTTCAAAAAGTTCCACTGCTACATGAAATATAATTTTAGAAAATATAACATTATGTTTAAAGAAATCAAAACATTTGGCAACTATCTTTTTATAGCTTCAAAAGTCACTTATCTTGTGTGCATGAAGATGAGAAGAAAAGCTCTTTGTATAAGAGGGATGGTAGGAGGTAAAGCAATCCATGTAGGATATGTGAATTAGAATTAGTAGGAACTCACCTTCTTCTAGTTAAGTGAAAAGTAAGAATGTGTTCAAAGTAGAATTTCAGACCTCATTTTGGCATAGTAGAATAACTTTTTTCCAAAAACATTTGTGCTAAGAAAATTTGGGAGATCAAGCTAACTTTCATCTTCAAAAATCCATTTGTGATCTTGAGCATTCAAAAAACAATTATGGACAAAATTCGGGGCATGTTTGAAAATGTCAAAAAAAATGTCCCTTTGAATCCCTCTTTGAACTTTGTCCATAACTTTTGATTGGAGAGTCAAACTCTCAAAATAATTTGACAATAATTCCAGGGGGCTTAAAATTTGAGGACTTTTCTACCATGTAGGAAAAAAGAGTACTCCATGTCATTGAACCTTCTTGAAGACTCATAACCTCTCACTTCATTGTATAAATCCACTTTCCCAAGGATTCTTGATTTTAGCCAATCAAAACCTTTAAACTTTTTGCCCTCTCATATTTGAATGTAGTATAAACCAGACTTCAAACTCATACTTTGAAACATTCCATATTAGCACAGATAGCATCAAAGTTTGAAATTATATATCTAAAAGCATGCAACTCTTGTATTAGGCCCTCAAAATTGAGATGCTTTGCAATTTTTTTTCCAAGGTTTATGACTTGTTTTTATAAGGAAGGCCATTGAAGATTTGAAGGTAGTGTAAAATAAGAGGAGGGCATTAAAAAGTTTAATTTTACTATTTTAGTATGTTTTCTAAATTGTATCAATTCATAATGTGAGTTCTTTTCAAGTGATTGGCTATACGCCTTTTAGCCAAAAAGATCCTCAAAATTATCTTGAGATGGATCTACCTACAATTTTTGGAGATACAAAATTTGTGTTATTTTTTTCAAGAACAAAAGTGTTATTTACATCATTCTCTTCTTTGGACTTAAAACTTGAGTGTAAAGTGACATTTCTTTGATCTTCTCATTTTTGAAATTTTTCATTGGTTGAAAGGTTGCTATCCATGGCTTCTCACCTCTAGATGGTAATGGAAAGAGAATTTTAGATTCTTTTAGCATGAATATTTTAAGCACGAATCTAGAATGGTTGGTCTTAAATTGAGTTGAATTTACCTAAGTGACAATGTCAAGGTTGCTATTTTGTGAGCGTGTGAGAGTAAGCTTGTGAGCTTGTGAGCTTGTGAGTATATAATTTTTTAGAGATTCCATCTAAAAATTTTGGTCAAAACTTATTATTTTGGTAAATTTTAGTGACTATTACCATAAACCTATTACCATGGTCCCTTGAATAACCTTGATGTGCTACTTATTGAACATTGGTAGATTTTAAGTCAAAGAAAGTTAGATAAGTTATTAATCAAGATTCGTTTGAAATCAACTGAGGTTGTTCCATTGAGATTATTATCACTCCCTTCTTATTGCTTGGGACCCCTTGGCATTAAGGGAACCCCCTTTGCAGTAGAGGCAAAAAATGAAAAAAAGAAATTTTGTTGCAAGGGGGCTCCCCTCGATGCCAAGGGGTCCTAAGAAACAAGAAGGGAGTGATAAACCAAATGACCATCTGATTAAAGATAAAAGAGTTGGACCCCCGGAAGTCCCATAAGATGAGAATGATCAACTAATCAACAATTTGGTGTAACTAAGTTCATTCCTTATAGAAATAATCCTTGTCAATCAAATATATTCTTCCAAAATCTTAATAAGTTTGATTACCAACACATCAAGGTAGAAGTGTAGGTACCTCCTATCGGCCTTGAAAGGACCCACACTACTACAAGATAGTACACTAAAAATGATGTTTAGTGTTAGCAACACTATTTATGAACCTTGATACTAAATATCATTAATCCTACTAAAGTAAGTAACATTAAATCTAATTTCTAACACTAAATGTACTCTATGGTAAATCTGAAATTTATACTCTATGGCAAATCTGAAATGTGAAATCTGGTAAATCTAAATGTACTCTATGATACGCATTGAAGTCTAATATTACACTAATTCCCACAAAGTTCAGATTTAGTGTTGTGTGGAGTAAGGTGGTAAATACACTAAATGTAATCCAACACTAAATATCATTTTTAGTGTAGTTTTTATTAAAGATTTTATTTTTCTAAAATCTAAACAAGTCCAATAATAGTGCATCAAAAGAAAATTATTGGTATTTTCCTATCAGCCCCAAGAGGACCTACATTGCTATAGGATAGTGATCAATCAATATTCTATACAAACTTATTTCTATTTTTATTCATCTTTTACATCAATTAAATTCATCATCTTCATAATGTATACTTCTCATATTTTAGACAGCACTAAAAATTATAATTTTCATTTGAGCTCTATATAACCATGGTAATAGATTCACAATAATAGGTCCATAGTAATAGTACTAAATTTCACTAAAAATAGTAAATTTTGGTCAAATTTTTTAGATGGAATCTATTATTAAAAATATTAATAAATTTTCTTGTGCTTCTTCAAATTTCTAAGCTCAATGCTCACATAATCCCTATTCTACGTTCTTGGGCTCATGCTCACATGTTCACAAAATAGCACCGTTGGTAACAATGTAGATGGAATTGACATGTACTTTCTTTATTCTATCTACACTATAACTACTAGTAGATTTTATTCTCAAGATTATAATGCTACTAATCTATCCATAAACTTGTGCTACCATTCATCAAGAAATGGAGTATTCACTTGTGTACTTCCAATGAATTAAAGAATGGTTAGTGTAAATAGGGAGGGAGGGGCAACTTCTCCACACTAGTAAAATTTGGTTTATGAAGACCTAAGTGAGACCCACTTAGTAACTTTGTATATATATAAAGTTGCTATGTGGGTCTTTTCATGGGTTATTTTTCTAATTCCCATTGGTGCCACTATTCTAAGACATAAAATTCTTGAACTTCAGATAGGGGCTTCTTTGCTTTCCATGAATCAAGGCTCCTTTCATTGTAAAAAATCTTGATTGCAAGCTTGTTCATGAATTGTAGGACATTGTAACATGAATTATTCTTGTTACAATGACACTATGAAGGATCCCAACCTCCTTAATCTCTAATGATGTGAGGGGAGTGTACTTTCAAAATAGACCAAAATAGCCAAGAACTTGAGCAATTTTTTTTCTCATTTTTTCTTTAATATCGGATGAAATGTAATCATAGGATCCTATAGTTCACATTGAGAGTGAGCACTTCAAGAAATTTAAGACTATTTGACCCACAATTTAGTAGATATTTAAGTTTGAAGTTTTATTTGGGTCAATGGAAAAACATGGCATCACACTTTGAAGGAGCATATTTTAGTGAGAATATTTTGAAATGATGATTTTTTGTGCTTATTGAAAGACAAGAGATTTGAGAATGCTCATCTAAAATTTTACAATATTCTAGTCATTTTGCAATTTTGGGTGGAGCTTGCAATAGGCAGTGGTCATTGAAATGAAAATATTGTTTGTAAGAAAAATAAGAATGAGTTTTCTCCTTGAGTTCCTTGGATCTGTCCTTTTTGAGGTGGCAAAAAATTGCATTGGTTGGCTGATTTTTCAGTCCATGCCCAAATGAACCTCCGGCAAAATAAGCCATGAACTACATGACACTACTCAACTTTAAAAAATTCCACAAGGCAGACTTTAACTAGGAATCTGATGAAACTACCACCATTGGATTTGTAACACAATTTCTTTTCTATAAATAGAGTTTATTGAAGAAAAAATATTTGAAAATGGACAACCCCAAAAGAGGGGCAACAACTAGAAAATGGTTACTTGGGTCATTAGGAGTTAAAATGCCCCCCCCAAAAGTACCACTTTTTGCTATTGTGCATAATTACTATTATTAAACTAATCAACATTTCGTATTTTCTTGTTGGCAAGTAAAAAGAGGCTCCAACACACCAAAGATCGCAACATTTGGATACTTTAAATGCAAAAGTTATAAAGGGTCAAAGTTCTTTTTGATAGATGCTCCAAAACTATTCTTCCATACAATTAGGTATGTATTGATTTTGGAGATGTATATAGAGTGACAATGACAATTTTAGACAAGGTGCACTTTCGAGAGGTGACCACCTTACTCCAAAATGTTACAAAAGTTATTATGAAGAAAACTAGAAGAGCTAGAAAACTAGAAGAGCCGTTAAATAACCCGTATGAAGGACGCTCGGAAGGATGTTGAGGACCAAAAGTATTTGATGGATGACTTCATTGTTAAATGTAGAAACAAAAAGATTAGAGCATTTTGGTGACTACCTTGGTCATGGAGGGTTGCATCCTTCAAGAGTTAACCCTTAACCCCTAACTGCCTCATTGACCATATATGGTCGATCTGAAATTTTAGGCTCATTTTGAAGTGGGCAGTTAAATTCGTTTGCCTGTTTTAAAAATTTTGGGGGGCAGTTTTTAGGGTTAACTATTCAAAACTTTCATTTTTCACTGAAAAAGGTACATATTTGAGTGTTGAGAGGTCTCCAAAGTCATTTATGTCCGTTGGTGGAAGAGTAAAGCTTGCTAATTTTACTTCATTTTTCAACTTTGAGCAATTTCACTTGATTTGAGATCTAAGAACTTCCACTTATTCATTTGCTTTGAAAATGGTGTCAATTGAAAGAGTAAAGTGTTTTCATGATTTTCACCATTGAAAATTTAAACAAGCAAGTGTTGATTTGGAGCTATTTGTGCATTATACGTATTAAAAAAATTACATCTCAACAATTGCAAGGTGGATTGTGTAATGAGTTTAATAGCTTTTCAAGTGATATTAAGTTTTTTGAAAGGGTATTTTAGTGTGCTAACATAATTTGTAGTTGTTCATGTCACTTCTAATCCCAAAAAGCTTTTATGTGCAAATTTCTGAAACATTGTGGAGAGGGACAACATATTAAAAATAGAAAACGTACATTTCTCTTATTATAATCTCACAACTCTCATGGAAATTTTCACTCAAAATTGGTGTACATACTAATAAGCAAGCTCTTTAAACATCCATACGGTTAGATTTTGAAAAAAAATCATTTTGTTTCAATGGAGATAACTATAAGCCCATGTTCTTTTTTCATGGGAAAAACACACTTAGAAAGGCTTAGGCACTTAGGGGTTAAAGGACGAACATGTGACCTTGGAAATCATCATTTTTCATTACTGTGTGAATCATTGGCTTAAGAAATTACAAAAACACTCATTCGAAGTCAAGTTACTATAGAAGATCTCCCCTTTTCACAACAAAATTCTGAGGACGAATAATTGCACCTTTGTCCTACTAGAAAGGTTCCCTATCATCCATCAGACGCCAAATGTCCGTGGTGACGTTTAAGGGGTTAAAGTCACAATTGTTAGACAATTCTTACAAAGTGTGCAATCAGAAAAAGGTTGAGAGGACACTTTGTTCAGAGGCGTTGCACCGTTGATCTCTATTTCTTCTTGTGTATATCCACAGAGATGAGAATATAAAACCCATGGCCGGCAAAGTATTATCAATCAAATAATTCCACTACAACAGATAAGTACAAGACAGGACATTAGATTTTTAACGATAACCCTCAAATTCATGGGTCCCCACACTCCAGGCGGAATGGACGAAGCTGAGATCATGGCTCTCTGAGTGTTCAAATCTCTTGAGTGTCAAAATCTGTCTTGAAAATAAGGTCGGTACCCCCAAAACCCCGCCACTTTTTGCTATAGTGCCTGGTTATTATTAGACTGATCAAATCTTCATGTTTATTTTGGAAGTGAAAGGAGCTTCCAACGGCGCAGGGAGAATTGACCCCCTCATTGCCCCGGTCAACTTAGGTTTGAAAAAAAAGCCCCCTGTGTTGTGCCAATTTTTTGGTAATTCTTGCATCTCTCCAGAGTAATTTCGGGCCTCTGATTGCAAATATGAATTCAGAATTTAAAAAAAAAATTAAGCCTTGCAAATAAAAAATTCCAGGGTTTGTCCCGGAGGGGCAATGAGGGGGTCAATTCACCCTGGCCGTTCCAACGCACCAAAGAATGTGACATTTGGATATTGTATGCAAAAGTTAGGAAGGGTTTTGGTAGATGTTCTAAAATCGTTTCTTCAACGTATGTATGTATTGATTTTGGAGATGTACACATAGTGATGATGGTGGTTTTAGGTAGGAAGCAATTATGAGTGTACCCATCTTACAAGTAGATGAGTATTTTTATTTTTATTTTTTTCAATACAAGGCTATTTTTGTGAACAATGGTTGACGTCAAATTTTGGTGGGATTGTTAGACCTTGGCCATGGTTATAGCTTTGTACTGCAAAAAAGAAACTCTAACCCAAACCCCTTTAATATCACATCATGTGTTCTATCACCAATGACCAAACTGTGTACTAGGGAACAGATGTATGTCAATTTGTACTAACTCTATCATTTTTATATTTATTGAAACATGATACAGTGTACTACAATACCAATGCTAAACACATGTGGTCTTCATTATTATACTTTCTTAGTTTTGGGTCATTTTTGTTGGTAATTGCTATAGGAGTCTAGATTATCTTAGTGTGCAGTTTTGGGACTTAGTATGGAATTAATTCAAGGCAACCTCACCAAGGCAATTATGTGAGTCCAAAACTAGCTCCTATGCTTTGGTGAATAGAAGAGGCTATGCACTTTAAGCAAGAATCTTTAGGGGTTCATTTTGTAACCAAGTCATAATTAGGTGCAATTACCTCAAAAACAACATGGAGTGTCAAAGGTGGAATGATAAGCCCATCGAGTTAAGATGGTGTCATGGCAACCTTGCCAAGGTAAATATATCAACCCAAAATCAACCTCTAGACTCTCATAAATAGAAGAGCTAGTACATTGTAGGTAAGAATCTCCAAGGGTCAATTTTACAACCAAATCTCGATTAAGGTGAAAGCATCCCAAACCTTCCATGTACCCATTCTTGACCTACAGATTTTTGTAGAAAGTATCCCCAAAGTGCAATTAAACCATTCCCATATTTAATTGTGAATATTTGACTACCTATTCTTTAAATTTTGGTTTTATAATGATGCTATGTGAACGGTTTCAATGGCTTAAGGAGCTTCTAGTTTGAAAATTTATAATAATTACATGTCTTATCCAAAACTTCTAATTTTATTTTTTGAAAAATCCATGATTTTCAATGTTTTTTAATACTTGCTTCCTTTGGATGGTTTTGGGTGTAGTTATCTCCAAAAGCAACATTGAGTTCCAAAGTGATCCGCAGAGTGATCAGGCCCGCCAGCTGAGCTCAGAGACGGTGGTTTGGGCGACATTGCCAAGGCAGATTTTTGCACCCCAAAAGGTGCCCAAGTCAAAACACAACTCCTCTCACAAAGGGATCACAACTGTACACGTGTCTCAGCCGACCAAACCCAGTAGCCGTCCATTCACCTTTGTTATGTTTTTTTTCCCCAGAACCCAAGAAAACGAAACCATGGAGGGACCCAAATGAGGCCATCCTCATTGCAGTATGAGCCCCTTGAAATACTTCCCCAAGAAACGCCATTTCCTTCATCTGTAAATACATGCAAAAGAACGACCACCATAGCCAAGTCTCCGTTCCAAGTGTTCTTGTGTGATCACATTCCATTCCATTGTGCTGTACGATACCTGTACCGACTCTGTAGAAAAGGTTTCCAGAGAGATCATAGTTCATTTCATTTTGTTGTTTGTGCCAATTGTGAGCTTCCTTTTGTCAGTGCCACTTTTGCCGCCTCCGAAGTCGAGAAACCGAGAGAGTACGGGTTGCTTGGGATCATCAAAAGTTTGAGTGTGATTTGAGGATTTGAAGACATACCGGTTGTTGCAGGAATTGAATCTCTTCATCGATAAAAGAAATCTGTCAACGATGCCAACCCTCTTGAGCATGGAAGATGTAAGGAGCTTAACCTGCAATTCCTTTGGTCCTGTCAGATAGTCTTTGATAAAATCTGATTTTGGTAATTGGAGAGACAACAAACACTGATTGTTAGAATGTCTACTTCATTATGAGCGATAGAAATTGTGACATTCATCTGCATAGAAATCTACAAAACTAGGAATCAGTGTAAATTTAGGTTTCAAGGGGACTACCTTTGAAAGTACCAATGTCATGAATTTCCGTTAGTATAATGAAATTGACAGTCGTGGTTTGAGTTGATCTCTGACATGATTCTCTAGTTAGGAACAGTTGGACTGACTGACGTTCGCTTCCTAACTTCCTAAGAATGGTGTATAAGCTTAGTCTATGAGAAACTATCAGAACTGTTTAAAGATTAAGATTTTTACAAATATGAATTCAGCGACATTAGAGAACATTAGTTCAGGAAAGATAGCAGGCAAACGTGGTTATGACGAGGATTGTCATTCTGAACGGTATGCGATTCTGGATTCTGGATTCTGGATTCTGATTCTGACCTATATGTCATTCTGGGTGCCCTAGATCCGTGAATATTAAAATAATCTCAAACGCACTAGATCCGTCCTTCAATAGGGAACGTCGCAGCTGATAACTGCAGCAGCAGAACGAAACTCTGAAGACTCTACTTATCTCTGTTTGAATCCTTTCAATGGTCTTGAAGCTTGACGATACTACTTGCGTCCCATTCAGCACATTAACCAATATGAATTCAGTCATATTCGAGAAAAAATTGTCCAGAGAACCGCCGCAGCAGAACGGAACTCTTTTACTCTAGCGACCTTGTCTCTGACGAACCATTTGATTTCTCTAGAAGCTCGTGGATACTACAGTACTTGCGTCACATTAACCATCTTGACCAATATGAATTCAGCCACATTTGAGAACATTTGCCCAGAAATCTGCAGCAGCAGCAGCAGAACGGAACACTTAAACTCTAGTGGCCTTGTCTCTGATACATCCTTTGAATCCTCTTGAAGCTAGAGGATACAGATTGCGTAACATTAAGCACTGTAACCAATATGAATTCAGCCACATTTGAGATAACTTGCCAACGTTTTCAGGCAAAGAACGCAGACAAACGCAGGCAAACATGTGGTACTGACGAGGAGGATCGTCTTTGTGTGATTGCAGTTATTCTACGGACCCCCAGAACCCACCTGGATCCTGCGAGACATCACGCCGCCGCCTCGCATCCACGAGCCGCTGCGCCCTGTGGAGCGGTACGTGAAGCCTCACCGGGGAATCAGCATCGACCGCAGCATCCGTCCCGTGGAGCGCGTGGCTCGCCGGATCCACACTGTGCAGGCCGACCCTGCTGTGCCCGTCCGCGTCCCGCACGAGGAGATTCGCGAAGTGGTGGAGGTTCCTGTCCATGTTCCTGACCATGTGCCAGTAGCGACCGCTCCTCCTGTTGTGGTTAAGCGCAGCGTCTCACCGCCGATTCAGCGTACCATCATTCACCATGTGAGTTCCAATCACTGTTTGGAAACCCTAATTAATCCACGAGTTGTCGATTCCTCGCATTCTTGTCAGTGAAAAATCCCCGAGATGAAAATCATGTCGTAACAAGCGCCTTGGAAAAAGACAGTAGTAGCGAAATGCCGTGAACACTAAGTAGCTGTTCGCACTTTTAGGCCCTAAATCGACACACCTTTGTGGCGTCCCTAGTATTTCTTCGGAAACCCTAGTTAATAGATGTCGATTACTCGTATTCTTGCCAGCAAACGATCTCTGAGATGAGAACCATGTCGTATTAAGCACGTTGGATAGACAGGATTAAGCGAAATGCCGTGAAAGCACTTGTAAACCATAAATCGACACAGTGTGATCAATTCGAAACCCTAATAAATAGATGTCGACTCCTCGCATTCTCGCTGGCAAACGATCCCCGAGATGAAAATCATGTCGTAAGAATCACGTTGGAGAAGGCAGTGTTAAGCAAAATGCAGTGAAAACGAAGCAGCTGCTCCCACTTGTAAACCGTAGATTGATTAGAGTGGCCTCCCTTGCGATCCAGCCCATCGAGCTGAAGGTCCCAATGTGCTGCGAGAAGTGCGCGAAGAAGGTAAAAGACCGTCTCCTGGACCTGGACGGCGTGGAGAGCGTCGTAACCGATCAGTACCACCAGAAGGTGACCGTCTACGGCCCAACCTTAGACCCCGCGCGCGTCCTCCACCGCGTGAAGCTCGTCAAGAAGAGGTCCGCCTTCTGGGACCTCACGGTGGACTACAGCGAAAACTACCGCCGCTACCAAGCCGAAACCGCCGCCACTGCCGCTGCCAAATCCAAATCCAAATCCCAAGAGAAGCTGGTGGCACCGTTGCCGTCGGACCTCGTGGTGCAGCTGCCGCATGAGCGTGACGGTCCTCGGATCTCCGCCATCCTGCAGGAGGAACGCGAGCCCTTCGCTGTGAATTCGAGAATTCACAGCGTGAGGTATGTGAGTTCGCCCAAGGCGTACCGGCAGGAGAGATTCTTCAACGGGAGGCACGAAGATCGCCCTGGGTACTGACATCTGATGTGAGCTGCCATTGTATAGTTGTTCTATTTGTAGAGAATTCGCGAGAGTTCGCGAGATTTTGCGAGAATTCGTGAGAATTTGTGGTTGCAGCATCGATTGCGTGTCTTGTGAATCTATTGCTCAATCTTGATGCCTGTGAGCTCGCCAGTTTTGCTCGCTGGTTGTTACGCCCGCCTCGCTGCTCCGGTGCTGTAGTGCGCTGCGACCTGGTTCTGTATTTTAGATTGTGTTGAAATTTTGAATAAAATTTTGTACATTTTGTATAGTAATTCCTGTCTTCACCAAGTGCTGCACTGTGTCCTTTGTTATGAGAACCTCTTGATTTGCAACTTCAGTGCGAAGTTCGAACAGGACGTTGCCCAGATCATAACCACATTTGAGAATCGTTGCGCATAGAGAAGCTTAGTTACAGGTGCAAACTGCCAAGGGTTTACATCTTATAAAGGAATAAGACCCTGATTCACTTCCACATACCTTAGTCAATGTGCATAAATGTTAAAGTATAAAACACTGCCCAGACCTTCCAAATTTCCTACGGGGAAAAATGAGACAACACAAACCAGAGTGTGCTCCAAGTCGCAGCCGTCGACGGGGAGTGCCTTGTTCCAACACGACGAAACTGAATGCGAATATCCACTTCTGATTTTCTCATGCCACCGTTGATTGCACGCAGTTGTAATGTAATTCATTTGCAAGGACTATTTACATTGAGGTCTGCATTCTCAGTAGCAGAAGCACCCGAGTGTCTAGAAGATTGGGAGCATCATCATTACATCCCATAGCGCCTTCACTTTGCCGGTGATCCATTGCGATGCGGGGACGTTGTTGGCGACCAAGCCTAAAAATCTTACCACAGCCAAAGTTGCCATCTGCCAGTCAATAACAGCCTCCTCATTCAGTACCATGTGTTAATAAAACTTGAAATAAAACGCATCGAATTTACATAAATTTGCTCGAAAGGTGTGCTCGTCCTTACAATTATAACGACTCTAGAGGATTCTAAAACCACTACAATAAAATTGGTAAATAGTGTTGGCTACACTAATTGTCAACAATAACACTAATTGTGATTTGCAAGGTTAGTGTTAGAACATTATTTATCCATTCTAACATTCTAACACTATTTTAGTTCTATAGTAAAATTTGGTCATTTCAACATTTTTTACGAGAGAGTGCATTTAGTGTTAAATGGGAACAAAATATAGAAGTTGGAATGGTGGGGAAATTAATTATCACCCAACCTAATTATCACGCAACACTATTTAGTAGGGTTTAGGAGTTGGGTGATAATTAGGGACCTGTCTCCTATACGACATTTGTTACCAGCAGCAAATCATCTATTCACACATGATTGGACTTATTAGTAAGTGGTGTCAGCATGACTTTCTATGGCCTGATTGGAAATAGGTTTCTCAACTGTTACCACTCGCCCTCTTCAAAAATGCATAAGAAAATTCTTACATTGTGATTAAAATCCAATATCAACAGACCTGCTTTTTATACTACAAGATCTCTCCACAACTCTAAGCATATCCCAAAATTCACAATCCAAAATATGATTAAATGCTGAAAGCGTGCTAATAGTATTTTCTACCTTAGAAAATCAAAGGCAGAGACAGTTTTAGTGGAAGACATACCACTTTCCACTGCCGTTCAAAGAAGGCGTGAAGCTCCTCCCACAATTTTCCTTTCAAGGTGGCCAGTTGCTGAAAGTCGGTAGGATTTACTTGCAGAATTCCCAGAATTGGCTTGCGCAAGTTATACGCTAACCACGCAACGGTGAGGGGATCCATGGCATTTGAGGCTTGCGTCAATTTCCTGAGTTTAGCAGGGTGGGTGGAAAAGGCTGCCAACACAGCCTCCAGCACTCGCACCCATCCGAAAAAGGCGAAAGCGAAAACGAGGTAGTTGAGGTCTGTGGCAATGCGCACTAACTGATTATGCTGCATTGTGAGCTCAGTTGCGGTCCACTGATGTAATGCCGTCTTGCCATCTTTCGACTCGTAATTCGAAGCCTCAAATGCTAAGAGCTCAGGCCGCTGCTGCTTCTTCTTCTTGAAGATGCCAACCGCGCCGCCAACACTGTTCATTACAAACTGCTTGCTCCCATCTCCAATTTTGAAAACCAATTTCTTCAATGTCCTCACGGAATACATAGATTCTCCGATTTCCCGTACTTCCGTGTCGTCCCCTGATAATCGGAAAGTCACCTCTTCCTCTTCGGAATCACTCTCTGAATCTGAATCTGCAGGCAGGACTCCGTTGCTTTCCGCAGCCGCAGCTAGTCCTTTGCGTGAACGAGTCATAGACCTCGCATGAACATAACTTCGTCCTCCGAGAATGCATGAGTTCTTATCCGCTAACCGAGATCTTAGTGACGATGTCCTTAATATAAAAGGAGACGTTACGAACAAGCGATTTCCTCTGGAAATAAAATTCCTATTGATGTTGCTTGAGTAGACTAATCTTGCTGTAGCACCTGAGTTTCTACACGAAATATCTGTTGAGCTTGAAGGAATCACAGCCAATACGCTTGGCTGCTCTATGAATGCTAAATTTAGAATCCCCAACGCCATAAGGACTAATCCTACAAGCGATGTATACGAAAGCGCTCTAGTTCAAATTGCAAAATAAACTTGACAATCTCTCGAAGGTAGTGCTGACGCAAGCATTAATCGTCCCTCCCTCTCACACAAGAAGAAATAAGACCGCACCCATATCCGCTCAAACTTTAAACGCAAACATCTTCCTCTCTGCACCATCAATCGCGATGCGTCAGTACGTGACATCCCTTGGAGCTCCAGCAAAGACGCAAGTTGAAGTGATCCTATCCACGAGTCCAAATCAGAAGCAGCACAATCATCGTAATACGAAATTTCCATGAATTGCAACATTTCGAGGAATGGCAAAATTGCAAGAAATTGACACTGTCCCAGACGTCGGTCTAGAACCTCAGATCCATGCCAAGGCTAGCCTTTAGACCTCTGCGCGCATCAAATGTTCGTCACACATTGCCTTGCCAAAAGCAAGCTCCAACTTACGCACCTGATCGATTCGGCACAATTGTAACAAATTGTCTTCCAACAGCAAACTCTCCTCCGAACACACCTCTATTTCAAGCGCTCTTCACAACTTGTCTGCTAATCGCAAGCTCTACACTGCGCTCTTCACAAATTGTCCGTCAACCGCAAGCTCCAAACTTGCACCAAATCAGTTATTCCGCGTAATTGTAACAGATCGCCGTCCAACTGCAAGCTCTCCTACGAACACAAGTCTACTTCAAGCGCTCTTCACAACTTTCCAACGCAAGCTCTGCACCGCGCTCTTCCCAAATTGTCTATGGACCAAAAGCTCTGTCTGCACCTGTTTGTTTCCGCGTTATCATCAAAAAATAAAATCCTAAGCCGAAGAATTGACACCATAAGCCATTCATATCCCGATTGAAATCCTGATTGGAATGCTGACTTCGATTCTTCACCACAAGCGTCCACTCCTGTTGTGTGCAACAATCACTCGCCGCCGACACCAATGAGGTGGTGCTCGCGGCGCAAGGTTTAGGAGGCGACACGCGGGCACAGCATGCGGACACCAGCGCGATAGCCCTGCAGCCTCCCTCACTGGCCTTCAACAAAGTTCCGGAGGAGCAGCCCGAAAAAATTGTAATGTGAGAACACTCCTTTGCCGGGAAACTCCTAACCCTAAATTTGTGTAAGAAAACTGACTAAAGTCTAACCAGAGTTAACCGTAAAGTGAACCCTAGTTTGTACGACGGGTATCAATTAAATCAACATTTTTGTTTTTGTTTTTAAGACGATTTTTTTAGATTAATCAAAGTTCCTTATTGGAAGTCCATATTTGTCAATGTAAATAAGTGCATTAGAATATATCATGAGATTTAAAAAGTTGTTTTAAGCCATTAAGGATTTGATTTCTAAAAGATCTTGACCACCGGCGATAATTGGGAGTCAAGCATTCACTCTTGCAATTCAAGATCGAATTGGAGATTGATTGTTTGGCTTCCAATTACAGCTGGAGACGGAGGTAGAGAATCGAACCCGGTACGCATTCTCTAGCGGCATGAGTCCTACATGCTTTCTCCTATGGCCTGAAAGGCCTTGATGTCCATGTTACAACTTTTGGTGTATAAGAAGAGATGAATAGTTAGAAAAGCGTGAATAGACAGTATGGAAGACAAACATTATAGGTACAAGATTAAAGGATTGTGGAGAACTCGAAAGATCAAATAAAAGGTGTGATCTTTTGAATTCTTTTGAATCAATATCCCTCTTTGTGATTCTATAAATTCTAAACAATACATTTTGTAAATTTAGTCCTCTTTTTCTACAAATTCTATATATACATTAGTTATTGTCACTGATTTGTAGTTTTAATACAATAATAATCACAACTATATACCCTTTATTTACATCTATTAACTAAAATATGATTCATGTATAAGATAATAGATTTTTTGATTTCAAATACTAACAATGAATTGATAAATGATTCCAAGATCCACCCTTTGACTAAGTTACAAATCTAGGCTTTGCATTTATTGGGTCACTTATTTTTTAATGTGATGAGGATACAATCCAAACAAGCATAGATTATACAATAGTGTGTAAGCTAGAACTTTAAACACAAAAGTCTAGATCGCAAGGACTAAATAAAATTTATATGACAACATACTTGAGTGTTAGCAAGGTTTTGATTTAATTAGTCATAGATAAACAAATTGCAATCAACCCCTAAAGTTTCAAGAGTCCCCCTTTAGGAAACTCTTGAAGTTTTGGATAGGTTCTTATACTCACAATTTTTGGCATAATTTTATGAAACTTTTTTTCAAGATAGTAACACTAATCAACCTTTTGGAAATATAATTCTTATTTCAATTAGTCTTTGGGATAAAATTTATGTCATCTAAACTAAAAAATAGGCAAGGTTGGACAATAATAAAAACACAAAAATTTGAAACAATTAAAAATTAATTAATTTCTTATATATCATGTTTTTGTCTATGTAGAAAGATTTGGTTCATTCCATATGGATAAGTGATGTGAAATTTATGAAGCATCTTATTTTACATGCAATCTTAGCAAATTATTGAGGAAAGAATGTATTGGATTCATTTTTTAACTCAACTTTCACAATATTTCAAAAAATAGTTCCAAATGGTTTAATTTGCATGCTAGAACAATTTCACTATTGGAATTAGTGAGTTTCTATTCCATCTTAGAGCTATTAACAATTTAGTTTTTCTTTTTGTCTTGTACCTACTTCAACTTAACAATTTCTTAAAGAATGAAATCAAGGGTGATTATTTTGATATTTTTTCAAATTCTTAGTTCAATTTTTTAATATAAAAAGAATTAATTCAAATTTGTGGTACAAAAATTTTAGGTTGAGAGGATTCAAAGCCTTATAATTTAATCAAGCAAGGTGCAAAAAATGTGTTGAACATTGTAAATTCCATTATTGATCTGAATAAAGTTGTACAAACTATAATTCTATTTTAGCCCCTAAATTAAAGGAAAATATGCTCCTTTGGAGTTTTTTAAAGGCTTCAATAGGTTCATACTAAATCATTTTTAAATGGATGAAAGTCAAATATTTACCACAGATGTGAGTTTGCATTGACTTTGTAAGAGTATTATTTATTTTTTTGATCAAATATCCAAATCAAAAGTTTAGGGACAGCTTCAACTATGTGCTAATAGAGAGGGGCAAGTAGTTACAATAGGCAAGATGTGAATTGTTTTTATTAAGTTTGAATGCTTATATCTTGCAATCTATGAAGCTAAATGGGTTGAAATTTTTTCCATACATCCTGATAGTAGTATAGAAAAATAATGTATAATTCAAAATGATTTTTTTCCCTCAATTTTCATTTAATGCACTAAACGGAAATCATATAAAAAATTTAGAACCATTGGCTCAAATTTTAATGTAAATTCATAAGATTTTTTCTTAAATTATATTTTTTGGTACTTGATTTAGAGAAGTAAATCTTTGTGTAGACTTTGGAGATTTTGATTCTTCCTAAAAATGAGTTCTCCCCCCCAAAATTGAAAATCTTGCTCATGTTGCTTTTATTTGGACATCATGATTGCAAGATAATTTGGGTATGTTAGAAACCTCTATTAATTTTGATGGAGGTAATTAACGTAACTACCTAGCTAATGGATTAAATTCCCAAAGTTGGATAGTGCTTTTTTTTCTACAAAGTTGAATCAAACTTTGTTGGATAGGGCCTAAATTTGCTTTCTTCTAAACTTTCTTAAAACACAATCTTATAATCAAATGGGATAAAAGAAATTCCACAAATTCCTATAGTTGTCTAATCCATATGTGTATGGACCAAAATTTGATAAATGCTTGTACATTTCATTATTTTTAAATCTTAATGCACTAGAAATTGGTAGTATTGGATATTTTTTGTAAAAAACATGCTAGGAACTTTAGGGTTTACTGATAACTTTTTATGAATCAAGACTCATCATCTCAAGTACCTAAATATGGAAAACATTCTCTATTTTATTGTTAATGAAATTAAGAGCTCCCATTTTACCTTAAAGAAAATCTAGGTATTTAGGAAAGAACTCAAATGTTTTGGAAGAATATGTTTTAAAAAAATTTAGGTAGCTACACTTCTTTAATTCAAAGTAAAGATGATTCTCTCTTTAGTTTATATTTTTAGGTGTTTCAAGAATGTTTTAGGGATCTAAGCTTTAGTGAAATGTCCTTGATAAAATGCTTAAAAACTTCATAATTTCATCTTCATGTGAATTTGTTAGATTTGTGTATATTTTTTTAAACAAAAATTCTACCTAGTTTAAGCTTAAGTAGTTAAATACATCTTATTTATTCTAGTTTCTAATCTACTGGTAATTTGAAATTTCGAATTTTATAAAATCATTAAATAATCACTTGCAAATATTAATTTCTATACATAAAAACTCTAAAGTTAATTTTCAAATATTAAATGACATAGAAATGTGATAATTCTACATGATAATGATGCTCTTAACAACAATGCACACTTATAATGATGGTTATAGAACTTTGAAGGCGTGTTTTGCATTTTTTATGAATTTTCTTTGTTTTTTTTTCAAAATTTTGCAATCTTTTTGAATTTTCACTAACAATCTATAAATTATGACTTGAAGAAGGCATATAATGATAAAAACAAACAAGGAGAAGACTAAAAAAAAGAGGAAAAAAAAGAAAAGAAGGAAGCATAAAAAAACATTTTTCTAGTTACAAATCAAATAATAATATACTCTAGTTATAAAAGAATTAAATTAGTGAATGCTAAAATATTACTGCATTACAATAATATCACTATAATATTACTGTAATTTATAAAATATACTGTACAAATTTCTACTAAAATAAATTGTAGAAGTAACATTAATTTTATAGGTGACTCTAATTTGCTCCCTTCTTCCATTAGGACAAATCAATTTACTTAACCTTAGAACACCGGGGTGGTCACCATTGGAGGTCAAACTAATTGGAGAATTGATAATCATCCTTTTTAGTATTGTATGAATCATTTATATAAAAGAAGCCCAAGAGCACTCATTACAAGTCAAACTACAACGCAAGACATCCCCTTTTCATACAAAATTCCAAAGAAGAACATTTGCATTTCTATCTTATATAGAAGGATTCTTTGTCAACCTAAACTACCGAGTTGGTCACTATGGAAATCATCCTTTTTAGTACTATATGAATCATTTGCTTAAAAAAACTCAAGACTTAGCACTCATTGAAGGTCAAACTACTATGCAAGACCTCCCCTTTTCACACAAAATTCCAAGAATGAACATTTGCATTTCTATCTTAGATAGAAGGATTTGTTATCACCCATCAAGCGCTTAACCCATTAATGACCAGGTCAATGACTGGTTGATGATTCTGGCCAAAAATGACACATTTTCAAGCAAATATTCATTGGCAGTCATTGACCTAGTCATTAATGGGTTAATGTCCATGATATTACAAGGTTAATGTAAGTGCATATCCTCCAATTTAATAATTTGTTGAATTTTGAACATTTTATTGCCTTGTTCAATACTTTGCCTTGTGGAATAACGATATCACAAGCCAAGAGTGTTTCTTTGAGACGGGTTTAGGTCCAGTCACAGCTATAGGCAAGATCTCTGGTGAAAAGGCTACATCTACATTCCGAGTCATGTGTACTCTAACGAGGATATCCCATTTTGTGTTCTCAACCGTAAATGCTCCAGGCTCTGTACTGTACAGTAGTCTCTCTATCAAGGGACTTCCAAATATTGAAATGAATGAATAACTGCAGGTAAATCAACTCTCATGCAGTCTGATTTGGCAAAACCATGTCGCAAAAGTATTCCTTGGTGATGATGGTAGAAACTGGTCCACCAATGCTGATCTCAAACTGAGAGACGGCCACACAATTTCCACCGTACCTCTGGATGTGAGATTTGTCTTTCAAAGACCCAAATGTCCTCCACCGTAAGCTGTGAAAAACAGTCACACCTCAATGTGTGAGTAAGTTTGTATAACGACGTTCTCTAAAAATCTGGAAGAGGAAGTCACAGAAGAAAACATCTATCTATGACTCATACAACAAATTAACCTCTACGTGCTCAAATAGCCAAAAGTGGCCACTTCTAAGTAGGAGTTAAAATAGATCATTTGAAAAACTTCAATGAAAGGTCACAACATGTACTAATACAAAGAAGAAATCACACTCTAAATTTTTTTAACAATAGAAATATTTTTGATACCAGGATCAACCATGGGCTTCCAGAATGGACTTTTTCTTTTTAGCTTAGTCATTTAGGGTTAAGAAAAGCTAGGATTCCAACAAAACCCACAACTACAGAGAAATAACTGAGTAACGCAAGGAAAGCACTATGTGTTAACTTAACCCCTAATTGCCCATATGGCCAAAAATGAGGGTTTCCAAATATATAGGAGTCATTTATGATGCTTCCAGGTCACAAAATGTGCAAATAGAAAGGAGACTTCATACCCTCTGATAGGAATGTGTTTTGGAATTTACTATAATCAACTATTATCTTCCAAAGTGGACTTTCTTTTATGATTTTGGGCACGTAGGGGTTAAGACAGATGGAAATCGAGAGTTGAACCAGGACTGACCTCATTCTCTGGATCTCCTGCAACAAGCTTCCCTTGCTTATCATATGCTGCGAACTTCTGCACTTGGAACAAAAAACGAGATGAAAAACTCTTCTACAGCCAAAACGTATCCAAAAGTTCAGAAACCCCCCGATAATACTGAATCTCTTGAGGAAATAAACAGTAAAGCCGTCTACCGGAAAGGAAGAATAAGAGTTTACAATATTCGCAGAGGATTACCTGATTACTAATAATCCGAAGTGTAAGTTGTGCAAATGCTGTGTCCATATTCTTCTGATCAATTCCTATCTGCAAAACACAACTTCAACAACTTAGGGAAAAATAAATGACTAACAGCAAGGAAAGCAAGGAGAGGCTACCGGCCGAAGGTACCCACCAGACGGCCCTGGAGTGTCCGTATTGACTTCAGTGGACCTACAAGCTCCCACTGAACTCGTGCCCAGCCTTGCTCCCTGTGCTTCAATTCTTTCTTCATTACCTGAACCATAGAACAGCCCACGACATTGAATTTCAGAACACTTTGAGGGAGGAACATTTGATACAAAAAGTTTCACAAACGATATCATATTGTAAACCTAAAAACCACGCAAAGGGCATCTATTGCTGTAGACAATTCAGGGCAAGATCAACAGTCCCATAGCTGATGCAGCTGCGATAGGGTTCTCAGTAAAATACACTGTTTTAGGAACTTCACGCAGTATCATGAAGAGAATCTTCCCCACGGGGAGGTCTCCCTATGGTCACAGCGAAATGGTCAAGGCCTTCAGAGACTTATGCGTGAGTGTTATGACCATAGGGAAACCTTCTGATTCTCTTCACGTTGTCGAGAAGTTCTTGAAACAATCTAATTTGCCTGAACCTCTCTCGAACTGGGGTCACTTTGTCACCCTCCAGCATTGCTTAAGCACATGTACGGGGTATAAAATTTACCGTCAAGACGTTGTCAGTAACAAGCTGACGAAGGGCAGAACGATCCCCTGCTGCTAAAGCACTATTGATCTGCATGCAACGAAGACGGTCAATGATTGATAACAATCTCAATTCTCGATGGGACTATGTTCTGCAAGAGCTCAGGTTTAGGACAACAAGTCACTTGTAGGATACGTAAGTTCAAGGTGCGAAACCTACCTCTTTATAAAGATCAGAAGCATCACGATAAAACTTAGTTTGGCTGTAGCCTTTTGTCTTCTGTCGTATTTTCGCTAATGTAAAACCTGTTTTCAGCTGCCACACCGGAAGTCATTCACAAGATGTATGAGCGACCAGTCGGGGCATCCAAAACAATAATCATACAATATCCAGAATTATACGGGCAAAGTTGAAATTCACCAATCACTAGCGTGCACTTTGAAAAGCAAAAATTTGTCGTGCTACCTCTCACAAGAAGAAAATCCCGCCAGTTTTACAAAACCTAACAGTGTTAAACCTGGCCAATTGTAGTACCACTTAAACCCTGCCACTAATAATGCTACATTTTCTAGAGTACCTCCAGGGGAGTTTCCAGTATTTTCGATTTTTGATCTAAAATAAATGACTTACAAATTCCTCTTCTGGCACGTAACCGAACGATAGAGTGCCAAGTTGAAGCAACAAGTTCCTGACGAACAAAAAATGAAGGAAAAAAAGATACATACCATGCCTTGAACATTCTGCTTTTTGATCCTCCATCCTTCTTTCGTAAACCATCTGGTAACAAAGCATATAATAAGAGTGTGCATAGAATAAGATATGGACAAATGTGCAGATTAAGAAATCAAGTACTGGTAGGAGGGCTTGGGTAGGACAACGAACACCAAAAAGGTTTAGTGGTGTAAAAGCAGCAGAAGTTCATTGAACTTTAACATCACTGAGTAAAGGAAGACCTAGACAGACCGTTTTAGAAAAGGCAGTGGCGGAGGAAGAGGTTTCCACGGTTCTCCAATGACCCCAGGACTCCCCATGAAAACACGTAATTTCATCTGTACCAGGATAGGGGTATTCGTTACTATCAAGGAATAAATAACGTATAGCTGAAAACCGAATATCAGAACATTTGTTGTCTGGACAAATGTCATAAAAAACGAGGGGAATTTGTCAAACAAGAGAAAGGGTGGCGTACAGCAAAATTTGAACTAATTCTAAATGCAGACAAAGATAACAGGTCCATAGAACAACGGTGATCAGTAAAGCTGCACATTTACCAAATTGAAAGGACAGAAAATGTCAAGGAACCGCTTACTGGTTTCTGCATCTGAGGAGGCAAAGCAACGGCCTTCGCAAATCCGCGTTCACCTCGAATAGAGCTTTGTGTTAAAATCTGTCCATCAAATAAAAATTATTGGTAGTTAACACCTCACCGAGGGGCTGAAACTTATAAATTGGTAAGGTTCAAGTCCAATTTTGATTGCCCAAACTTTCTTGTACAAGGTCCAAATCCACTTGTTCTAATTTCAGATCAAAGCTTATCAAGTCTAGCTTCTTGACCAATAATAAATCCAAATCTTTAAATGCGTTGTTAACAACCTGAACTATAATGAATTCTAAGATTTTAATGAAAAGACCTGAATGGTGAGTATCCAACGAAACTAATATGAGAGAACTACACAAGATTTGAACTCAAATTTGAACCCTAAACCTTAAACCCTAAACCCTACAAACAGGCCAAAATTGTGTACCGGTGAGCGCAGCTGACCGAACCCTACGCCGTATTCTGCAGCCGACCCGGAGGCCATCCCTGCCAGAGCGTCCGACGCAAACCCTGGAAAATGGCTAATTAACGTTAGTTTCGAAGAGATCATAACCCTTGTGCACCCGCCTAAATCGAAAATGAATCCATTCGTTTTTTCACACTGATTCAGCGATTGGTTGATAAAGTAAATCCAATTAGGTCAGAAACCAAACTAACCTCTTACAACTGCATTAGTCCCAGGGATGAACGTTCAAAATTGCCCTAAAATTACAATGTTGGATCGAAACGTCACTAATCTCGGTGTCACGCGGTTTCAAGTTTCGATAACCAGTCGTCTGACACCAAGATTAGCGACGTTTCGATCCATCATTGAAACTTACTTTCATTCGTTTTTTCGCACTGAACCAGCAATTGGTTGATCTAGGTAATCCAAATAGGCCAGAAACCACGAACGAACACTCCGAATTGCCCTAAATTTGACCACTCGATGTGCATTAGCTACAAGAATTCACATCGCAATCTAAAACCCCAGTCAAAGCCAATATTAACAGAACCAGCACCTCGTGCAGAAAAACGACTCTGTTTCATGACTTACCGCTAGAGAATTGCCATGATCGGGTGAGCGGACGAGCGACGGATCCATCGCCTAAATGATCCTCCTTGGTGTCCAAGAGTGCAGCAGAGCAACCGTGTGATAACTGCACGAGGTGAGAGAGTTGGGGAAGCCTGCGGCATAAGCCCCGCGCCAACATGGTGCGGAATGGCTGGTGGGAGTGCAATATGACCTTGAAATTGCACCAAAGGAATGCGAAGGTTGTGATTGGGGGGTTGCGCGAAACAACGCAGCGAAAAGGAAAAAAAGGCTTGGGTGCAGGGTGCAACTTTCGAAAGTAGAACGCACATTCCACTTGCGCTTTGATTCTCGCAACTGGGAAGCGACTTCGGAGACGAAGGAGGTGAGAACGCGATTGGGAACTGAACTGGGAACTTCGCAGGAACAAATCTGGGAACAACGCTGGACACTGGTCTTTGGTTTGGGATCTGTACTACAGTGCACAATGGAGGGCGCCTGGACCACAAAGAGGTCAGAATCGCAGACGGAGCTTTGGACGAACACCTCACCGGACGAAGCGCGACGAAGGATCAGGCTGCAGAATCCTCTCCGAGGTAGCCCTGGACCCCTCACTCACTCACTCACTGTCGCAGCTCAAAGCTTCCGCTTATCATATACATATATATACCGCAAAGAAAAGAAGGTCCACCCGAAATGTGGGAAGCTGGCGTAGAAGCTGACCCTCTTCCAGATTCCTGCATGCTTGCATTGATTTCCTCGCCTTGCGTGCATCCCTCCAACCCCGTTTCTTTAGAATCAATTGAAGAATCTTCCGCTAGCCAGTTGCAGAATCTTACTTTCTCTCGATCCGCCCCCCCCCCCCCCCCGCATTCCATTTCCCAGTTGCATTGTGTGCTACAAATCCTCCTCCGCACTTTCAACGGCCCCTGACGACGTGCGCTTCAGTTCAACCTCTCGCCATTTCGTTGCCCCGAAGGAGGCCATTCACGCTGGTATGTTTCTGCTTCTCGCCATTCCCGATGCCGCAACGTACTATCTTTTTTTTAAAATTTTTTTTACAGGGGAAATCGTTAAGAATGGTGAGATCTCGTGATAAGAGGAGAATTTGATCTAATTTACGGGGATTGTGAATGCGCGGAAAGGAGATGGAATGTGTTGAGATCATTTTTAATTCCGCTCTTAGGGGTTGTACGTTGTTGAATCGAGTGGAATGCAAGGGGATTGTTTTGCGCAAATAATTATGAGGATTTGTTACGTCACGGAGATGCTTGTTGTTTGCGCTTGTCTTTAGATGAAGTCAATCAAGATTTTTTCTGAGATGATTCTACTTCAGCTTTTCAGGGGGACTGTACATGCAGCTAATGATATTGAAATTGTGTAGTTTCTTCAGTGTGATTAGGTCCATGTGAGGCACTTGATTCTGCGCCGTTTGCTTGTTTTATGTGTTTATAGTGTACCGAGTATGCCTTCTGCAGAAGAGTGCTGTTGAGATGATTTCTGATTCCACTTTTACGGGCATGTACATTATAGAATCGAGCGGAATGCAATGGGATTATTTCTGCGCAGAAGGAGCTGAGTTTTTTTGCCTTAAGCAGAAGAATGTTTATTCATTAGATGGACGCAATTAAGGTCTCTGTTGAGATAATTTGTTTTTCAGCTCTGAAGGGAGTGTACACGGAGCTAATGATGCTGAAATCATGCAGTTTTTCAATGTAAGTGGGTCAATCAGATTCTGTGCTGATTGCTTGTGTTAAGTGTTGCAGTGTACGGCGTATACATTGTGCAGAAGGACGCAATCAACAGCACTCATCTTAAGGATGTTGAGATCATTTCTAAATCCGTGCTTAGGGTATTGTTCAATCTTGAAGTTGTGTAGGCCTGTGAATGTGATGTCATTTGATTGCACTTGAAAGTGGACTATTTGGTTGTGTGAATTGTTTAGAGTATACGGTCGTATGCTGCAAAGTTGTGTGGACAGTGCATAAAATATTTAAGGCTACGCCTTTAGGTTGTGCCAGACAGTTATCTATTACCCCTAGTTCGTCCTCAAATGGTATATATGTCTTCAAAGTTATTTGTATCCAAGTGGTCGTATTCCGTTCCGTCACTAAGAGATGGGATTCAAGACACTCTGGGAATGATGGGATTGTCGGTAGGAGGGGTTCAGGAATGGTTGGTGGAATTGATGGGTGTGAATTGAATTGGGTTGTGACAGGGAAGGAATGAGTGATCTGGAAGGGTGGTGAGATTTTTTTTTTTTTTTTTTTCCGTTTGTGAGTGAGTGATTCAAGATGAATTTGGCTCCGCGGGAAGTGAACAAGCTGGTGTTACATGAAGCCGCCTTCGTGGCGCAGAAGCGACTGGCGCGCGGGATAAGGCTCAATCATCCGGAGGCCGTCGCACTCATCGCCTCGCAGGTGGGGTTTAATAGTTTGGATTCGGGTTTAGTTTGTGTCCAGTCGTCTTCATGGTCGGCGTTGTAGACTTTCTTTGATCTTTCCACCTTTGATTGATTCTGGTTGAAGAGTTTAGTAGAGTTTTTTATTAGTTTCCTCTCAGTTGTCTTGAAGTTGCTTCATTATAAGATTTTGTCTCCCTTTCTTCCCATCATTTTCAGATTGGGTTGAAGAGATTAGCTCAGGTTTTTTGTTGCTAGTTTAAATTGTTGAAATAGGTATAAGAGTCTTTGCTAGCTCGAAATACTTTAGTTGCTTGAGATGGGGGAGGCCCTGTTTATAAGAACCTCTTCAAAATGGAATAGGGTTGGTTTAGTTTCCGTTAAATCACTGTTGCTGGACTTAATCATGTGTTGGAACAGGTGTTGGAGTTCATCAGGGAGGGCAAGTCGGTGGCTGAGCTGATGGACCTTGGCAAGCACATGCTGGGAAGGTTAGATCACCAAAACATTGGAATGTATGTGTTTGCTGCTCAATTTGCACTTGGGTTTGAATAAAATGGCTATGGCGCTACCCTAAAATGCTTTCAACGTTTCGAATTTGGGAAGCTATTTGAACTCTTCATTCCAGCAAACAAAACATGAAAACCAACGCATATATCTAAGAAGTTTCACCAACTACTGCCAATGCTAAGTCTTTTTATTTTTATGCAGGCGACAAGTGCTTCCTGGCATACCATATCTTGTGGAGTCAGTTCAGGTTAGTAACTTTCACCTTCTAACTCAGCAACTCTCAGCAACGGTCACATTCATTACATTGGTGTAATTCAAATATTTAGCACACTTGGTAAACTAGGAACTCTCAACTAGGAACTGGAGCGGTTTGGAACATTCATCTAAAATCTATACCATTTCTATATTTTAGGAGCAGTTTGAGACACCTATCTGAATCTGAGATCTATGCCTATATCTGGATTTTGGAACTACGAGACTCCATTTGGGTAACTAGAATCCCATGTGAGCGCTTGAATGTCATAGTACTCAGCACATGAACGTCACATTTTGGCTCACTTAAATTTGCTAGATAAAGGATATGAGGTTAGTATTGAACTGGAAGATTCCAATCCACTACTAAGGTTTCCTGACTATTGTGACATGATTGCAGGTTGAAGGAACATTTCAAGATGGGACAAAGCTTGTCACAATTCATGCCCCCTTTTCATCAGAAGATGGAGATTTAGCACTTGCTTTGCATGGCTCATTTCTCCCAGGTGCGCAAGAACAATCATTCAGCAGTACACAATAGGAAGTGTCATTTTCACTGAATCCCTAGATTTCATGGTTTGAAAATGATCAAGCTGATCGATCGTCATATGAAAATAGAACTCTGATGGAACCAAATTTTATATCACTGGAATTATATCACTGGAATCAGTGAAGAACATTGCATGCGTTAGACAGAAAGAAACGAAATTGAACATTTGAGTCTGGAAAAAACATGAAGCCAAATTTGAGTCTTTTGGGGTTAATTTCAGTGACTGGATATATATTCTTACGCTACATCTAAACCTTGTGTCTATTTCGCAGTGCCGCCTTTGGGTGCCTTCCAGTTCGAGATGGAAGAGAGCCACCCAGGGAAATTGATTGCTGGGAAAGGTGAGATCGTCATCAATCAAGGTCGGAGAGCTATTATGTTAACAGTCAGCAATCGTGCAGATCGACCCATTCAGGTCCATGCTTCCTCCAAACCACTATTCATTCCTTGAATTGAGACGACATTTCTTATGCATTTGGCTTTTATGGCTCTTGCCTCCTTTTTTTCAATATTACTCGACTCTTGGAGAACTTTGGTTTTGCATATAATATTCCTGAGGCAGATATACGACATAACGCTCGTAAGCAGTTGTGGGAACTCACCCTTCTCTATTGTAGATGGAAACTATAAAAGGGACTAAAAAATCTGTTGTTGGGAGCATGTTTAGGATATTATAATGAATGGCCTATCCTTTTTTCCAATGGTGTTGATGTTGCTCAAAATGAGTCTAGATTGTTTTTGCAAGGGCGCTTAACAACAACTCAAGAATGTTATGTATGTGAAAGAAAATATTTTGTTAGCGTGGACTCCAGATCCTGAAAAGTGTATGACTTTTCTGACACATCGATGACGAACTAAATGAAACCATATATGCGAAGTTTCTTCTGATGTAACTGCTTACCATTTTGAGATTGACCTGCCTCTTATGCAAGTGTTCCAAATGTGCAAGTGTTTCAGATTGGTAGTCATTACCACTTCATCGAAACCAATCCTTATCTTATTTTCGACCGAGAGAAAGCCTATGGCATGCGTCTCAATACCCTTGCTGGCACGGCTGTCCGATTTGAGGTAAATATGTGACTTCCATTAGAAGAAAAGCCCGAGTCATTTGGTGTCCACTGTATTCACTATTTCACAATCCTTAAGAACATGAAAAAATAACCTTGTTAGCAAAGACTCTAAATCTTGCTGAGTGCTGTAGTTTTTGATTTTTGATGATCAACTATCTTGGGAATTGAATGGAACTCTCAGGGACTACATCTGGAAAAAATTCTTGTAATGTATTATATTGAAGCTCGTTTATTTCTTTTGTGCACGGGCTCCTCTCTTAACCCCTAGAAGTGCCCAACTAAGAACAAAGAGATCACTTTGAAAGCTAATAGTAATTTCCAAAACAGATGTCTATCATCCAAAAATGTAGAGCTTGATATCTTCTTTCTGGTATTTCTCTTAAATGATTTATTTCAATTCCTTCATTCATAGACACAACCGTGTTTGGTCACTTGGCTACTTAGGGGTTAAGCAACTAAAACCTTTTTTTGTTGGATGCGAAATATTAGCCAGGTGATACCAAGACAGTAACACTGGTCAGCATTGGCGGAAAGAAGGTCATCAAAGGAGGAAACGGCCTGGCCACAGGTCCTGTAGACCCCTCTCGTCTCCCAGTGATCATGGAAGGCATTCGAGCCAAAAAGTTTCTGCATGCTCATGAGCCAAATGCGCTGTACGTCCATTGCCTCCCTCACACAATTGCATGAAGTTAATATGTTGATTCTGAACATTAAATGTGTGCTACTTCTGTTTCTCGTTTTTTGACCTTTCTATTTCTTTTCGAGAAAACTCTGAAACGCACTAATGTAAACAATCATCGAATTTCTGCTACTCTGTTTCTCTTTTCTTTTAAAAAAATTTCTTTCAGCACATACTGCTCACTAATACAAACAATGACTCACAGCACTGACTCCCTGCCTGCGACCTTCTGTACAGGAGTGGCGTCTCCGGAGAGCATCCCCTGCTGACCACCAAAGTGGACAAGGAGCACTACGCCCACATGTTCGGTCCCACAGTTGGCGACAAGCTCCAACTCGGCGACACCAACTTGATCCTCCAAGTGGAGAGAGACTTCACCACCTACGGAGACGAGTGCAAGTTCGGAGGAGGAAAAGTCCTCCGAGACGGAATGGGACAGGCCAGTGGCTATGGGGAAAATGAGACGCTGGACTCCGTCATCAGCAATGCGCTTGTTGTTGATTATACTGGGATCTACAAGGCGGATATCGGCATCAAAGGGAGTATGATTGTGGGGATTGGGAAAGCAGGGAACCCGGATGTCATGGAGGGGGTGACGGAAGGCATGGTGGTTGGGGTATGTGAAACTCAGGCTCAAACTCAATCGTTAATAACTGTATCGTTATGCCACTAATACACTTGAATAGTATGTTGTGAGCTGAGATGGTGGCCTTGATTTTGCAAGGTCAACACGGAAGCATTTGCTGGGGAAGGTTTGATCCTTACAGCTGGTGGAGTTGACACCCATATTCACTTCATATGTCCACAACTTGCAGATGAAGCCATTGCATCTGGTACTTCTTCCCCTCTTTCTAAGAAAATGAATTGATGCCGAGTCCTTTGTCAACCCCCAAAATAATGCTTACAAGTCTGACTTTCACAGTGAGTGGCCAGTATGTTCCTATAGGGTTTGGTATCTTCCACGTGACATGAGCTTATGATTGTCCACAAAAGAATTTGGATTCCTCTTTCAAGGGTGTTGAGGCATCTCCTCAAAATGTTATGCTCAAATAACACAAATTTGGCAAATTGTTGTCAGGTGTTACAACGCTGTTAGGGGGTGGGACTGGGCCAGCCCATGGCACTTGTGCAACAACGTGCACCCCATCTCCAGAGCAGATGCGTCTGATGTTGCAGGCCACAGACCAGTTTCCTCTCAACATTGGCCTTACTGGCAAGGTATGAACGTATGAACTCCTAATTTTTCTGCACATTTTAACATCTCTGGGCTTTGGTTAGGACCCATAGGTGCAAGACCATGTCTCTTTGGAGGTACTCTTTTCATCCTATTGAGGTCAGTACGTGACTTAGCGAGTGTGGTACACATGGTTTGGAAAAAACACGCATAATGATCAATTGCACCTCATGGACCTTTTTCTCTCTGCAGGGGAACACGTCTGATGTGGAAGGGCTGCCAGATATTATACGAGCTGGTGCTGTAGGATTAAAACTCCATGAAGATTGGGGAACCACGCCAGCTGCAATCAGGAATTGTCTCAATGTTGCTGATGAATATGACATACAGGTAGCTCCCTCTGCCTGATTCTTAGTGCACCTGATGCAAATCTTCTTTTTGGTAATGCATTTTGAAAACCTATGACATTTAAGGGTTAAGCATTTGAACCAATATGTGAGAGTGTGCTATGATTAAACCAGTATGAAATCACTATCTCTCACTGGTGGGATCATTCTAAGTACAAGAGCCAAATTCACTCTATGTATGATGATTTCTTATGCTACCATTCAAACAGTGGGAGGTTGTGGACAATCCCATTGAAGGGATAGTAGATAATCCCATTTCCATTAAAAGATTGGTGTCCAATTCATGCTTACATTCAACTTTCTAATTGAAGACCAGACAAGGTGACTGAAGGAGAGAAAGGGTCAGTATAGGTCCATAATGGTTTTAATATCCTCTCCCTAAGACCTTGTTTTCCTATGATCAAACTACTGCTTTTTTGGAATATCTCTGTAGCATATTGAAGCTTCATGTTCTCTCATGGATTCGATCATTTGGAGGTGTCAGGGTTTGCCCGCAGAAGAAGGCGATTTCATAGTCGTGTTCCAAAATTACACAAAGGAGCTATACTTCTGTTTCTCTCAATCTAGCAACAGAACTAGAAATATTAGAGCAGGATCCGACACCGCTTATTGTATTTTCCTGCAGGTGACTATCCACACAGACACATTGAATGAATCGGGATGTGTCGAGCAGTCCATTGAAGCATTCGGAGGCCGGACCATTCATACTTACCACAGGTTTGTATGTCACACCCATATCATTTGTTGTGCACTGAAGTATTAGAAGCTCTTATTACGCCTCTTTAATGTCACAGCGTCAGCTCCCAAAATGCATGTGATTGTCAAACTAAGGAGTTTTTGTAACATTGTTTCAATCAATAGTGTTGCATGTAAAAGTGATTACATAAGGTCGCATGTGTCAAGAAGGTGGTCTAAAATCCTTTCCACACTTGTCAAATTCCTTATCATCATATTTGTATGCAACTTCTTGAAACATGTCATAGTGTGATGATGAAAATAGAGGGTGTGTTTTGAAGTAGTTGTGTCCTGTCTTTAAGGTTTTGTGAGAGGACCTAGGATGTGATATTAGAGAATTTAACGTTTCTTGGATGACAGTGAGGGTGCAGGTGGTGGTCATGCACCTGACATCATTCGAGTTTGCGGCTTGCCAAATGTCTTGCCGTCTTCGACAAACCCCACAAGGCCTTACACAGTCAATACCATAGATGAGCATCTTGATATGCTGGTACTCGCCCTGACCAAATTTCTTTCCTCTAGAAGTGTTGAGAATACATTTTATATGTCTTCTCTACCCTAATGAAAGAGACTAAACAATGGTTTGAAAACGCAGAAAGATAGGGTGCCTAATGAAAATGAGACATGTGTTAAAAGTAATTATAACATGTTGGGATGTTTCATTCAACGGCTAAATTTCTTGTGTATAATAGAATTGTGACAAGTGAAATCTAAGATTGTCGATTGGAACTTTTGAAGTAGATTCACTATGCTAAAACCACTTCCTAATACCAAGTACAAACATTAATTTGTTTCTCAGTTTGCAAAATATGGACCTGATTCAAATGCTCTTCTGTGCAGATGGTGTGTCATCATCTCAACAGGAACATTTCAGAAGATGTAGCCTTTGCAGAATCTCGGATTCGGGGGGAGACAATAGCTGCTGAGGACATCCTCCATGACATGGGCGCCATCAGCATGATGTCATCTGATTCTCAAGCAATGGGTCGGATTGGCGAGGTTTTATTCTATACCCTTCACATTTTCCAACTACTCGCTAGTGTAAGATTTTTTAGCCATTGAAGCACTGCACCTTCATTGAGTTACAAATGCTAAGACTACACCTAATTTTGATCCCCACCTAATTGTGTCACAGTGTATACCTTCTCTTCATTTCAAAACCTAAATCTAAGATAGTCATACTTGTCTTATGAGATTTGTGTCACATGAATAAGGGAAGAATGACAACCATACATTTAGGTTCTGAAATACAGATGAGGCCTACATTATGATGCAATTAGGTAGGAATTGCAATTAGGTCTGCTTACCTTACACCTTATTTGCTTTACAGTCACTAATATGCAGTATTGAATTCTTTTTCACATCTCTTAACTTTTTTTCGCATTGTATCTTTATATTAAGAAAATGAGAGGATGGGCATCAATGAATACTCAAAATACTCAGGCGTCATGCCTGATTCCAAGGTGTCTTCAGCTTCTTTAAGAAAATGTTATAATTCATTTCATGTTTGGCAGGTCATAACACGAACCTGGCAAACAGCCCACAAGATGAAAATGCAGCGCGGGCCACTGCCTGAAGTGAAGGATGTAGACAACGATAATCTACGCATTCGAAGATATATTGCCAAGTATACCATCAACCCAGCCATAGCGCATGGCTTTTCTCACCTCATCGGTTCTGTGGAGGTAAAAGCTCGCTCGTCATTATATTCTTCATATGTTCACTCTTCGTAGATCGTAGAAATTCTTAATCCTTATGAATTTAATACATTCTGACTTCTTTAATATGACCTGTAAAATGACATTTTGAGATATCTTGCACTCATCACACTATCATTTAATTGTAGCCCACTTATCACACATTTAGTCCTTGGGGGGATTCTGATTGATGACTTCAAGGTGTACATGTTGTGTGTGCCTTACAGGTAGGCAAATTTGCTGATCTAGTGCTGTGGAAGCCGGGACTATTCGGAGCAAAGCCTGAATTGGTTCTCAAGGGTGGCTTCGTTGCTTGGGCACAAATGGGAGATGCCAATGCCAGCATCCCAACTCCTGAACCGGTGCACATTTCTACTCACATGGTGTTCTGCATTCCTGTATTTAAACAGCAACTTAAAGCAAAATGACAAACTTTCTGTGTGTCCACATTACTTAATCAGGAGGTTTAAGGAATCAGGAATTGGCACGTGTGTCCTTTCTTACAAAACCTCCAAGATAACTACACCTAATGGTGACCATTTTGCAAGATGGACCCTTACATTCACAATTTATTTAGATGGAGTCTGAAAAATGCATGCTAAGAGAGTCCAGACTCCGTTTCTGAAGCGAAACCCATCAATAACTTAATAATAGGAACCGTGCTCAAATGCGTATGCGGACGATTTTACAATTTTAGGAGAAGTTACCTCAAGAGCCTTAGCCTTAGCCTGACGTGTGTCTTGGTTTTGGAACAGGTACTCATGCGACCCATGTTTGGAGCTCTTGGCAAGGCATGCAGTGCCCAGTCCATTGCTTTTGTCAGCAAGGTAACCTTCCGAATAGTATAGAAATAACTCTGCCATGATTTCTCTACACGCCCTGAGCACTTTAATTTCACATTTTCTGTTTGTTCGTCAAAATCTGAGGGAACAGATGTACTCCCACTATCATATTATGTTGTATACAAATGTGATACTAAGGAGTTTGAAGTTTGAAAAAGGTTCTAAACTACATTTCCAGCTTCATTCAGAAGGTTAAGATATTCTCCCTTGGTGCGAATGTACCCTATTTTGTGGAACTATCTTCGACAAATTCTTCATTCATGTTGATCTTAGGACGAAGTTATCCTTCTCGTTTATTTGATGGATGATTTGTGCTTGCAGGCGGCACTAGAGGTTGATGTGAAAGCCGCCTATGGTTTGGAGAAACGAGTGGAAGCAGTGCATAATGTGCGCAATATCGGCAAGGCGGACATGAAGCTCAACAATGCCATGCCTGTCATTGAAGTGGACCCTGAGTCCTATCACGTCACCGCAGACAAAGTGCGGTTGGTTTGTGCGCCAGCGCAATCCCTCCCTTTAGCGCAAACTTACTTCCTATTTTAGTGAGTACTCTACTTCCAAAACAGGAGCACTTGCTTTCTATTCCCATGTGCGCCTCTTGGAGCCTCTTCGTTCACGTTGGTTTTAGGATTAAATGTCTTCTTCTTCTTCTTCTCTTTAAGTAAGGGTTGTGTCCTGAATGCCCTTGCTGATGCAATGCAAAGTCCAGTTGCATTTGCTGCGTGTGGTTAGAATCAGAGAGTTTCCTTGCGTTGTGTGTTGCATTTTGGTGAACTCATCCCATGAAAGAGGTGTTGAAGATGGTCTACAGAAGTTGACTTTCTGAATTGGATTGAAAACTCTATAACTGAGGGCTAGTGCTTTAATAGAAGAATCATGTTGTGTTCAATTTGGTAGCTAACCTACACAGGACTTGCACCCCAAATAAAGTACATAGCGTAGTTGTTGAAGCAAGAGCTTCCAAATAGGGAGTGCAAGGTTGGGTAAGTTACAAAAAGCTGTTGAATAGTTTTGTAATGTTACGTGCTAGCAGATCAACAAGAAGCTATGCTTCAAATGGAGGTTTAAACCCTTGTGTAGTATAGTTTAGAGTTGAGGCTCTGTAGCTTATTTCATGTGGGAGACTATGACCCCATTTGTATGTAGCAACAAACACTGTATTGTAGTTTACAACCTACTCAAGCTTTCTTACTTCACTGTAGATATGAGTTGTGCAATGCTTTGTCCCCTTTGATCCAGAGTGAATAAAACTATAGAGTTCACCATATGTGTTGTGCTGACTGTATCAACTTTAGAAGGATGCTTGCCTATGACTTAAAGTAGTCACTTGAAAATGATTTGATTTGGGGGTCAATATATAGGTGCATTCTTCATTTCTATAGTGATTTGGAAAGCCATCCATCATCCACATTTCAGTCTTTGCATCCTTGCATGGCTAACCTTGTAACATTGTTGTGGACATTAAGTGTCCAATAGATGGTTGAAAGAATCCTTCTATGTAAAACAATAGTGTAGTCATGTTCATCCTTGGAATTTTGTGTGAAAAGAAGAGAATCCTTCTATGTAAAATAGAAGTGTAGCCATGTTCATCCTTGGAATTTTGTGTGAAAAGGAGAGAATCCTTCTATGTAAAATAGAAGTGTAGCCATGTTCATCCCTGGAATCTTGTGTGAAAAGGAGAGAATCCTTCTATGTAAAATAGAAGTGTAGATGCTTATGTTTGAAATTTTGTGTGAAAAGGAGAGAATCCCTCTATGTAAGACAAAAGAGTAGATGCTCATCTTTGGAATTTTGTGTGAAAAGGAGAGAATCCCTCTATGTAAGACAAAAGAGTAGATGCTCATCTTTGGAATTTTGTGTGAAAAGGGGAGGCCTTGCACAATAGTCTGAATAAACGATTCACACGGTATCCAAAAGGATAATTTCCACAATGATTAGCTTGGCAGTCTAGGATTAAGGTCATGGTGCTTTTGAATTCATTTAGCCCAAGACTCGGTGGATTCTAGATGATGAGTCTTGCATTACCAAAGTAAGGCAAAAATTGCAATCAGTGGAGTGCAATTCTTCTACTCAACAATGAAATGGAAATGAGACACTAGAGTTAATTGTAAAGTTATGTAAAAATAAATGTTTATGTAGTGATTATTTCAATACTTATTCTAAAATGCATTTGATATCTTACCCTCCTAGAAAATCTTTTGAAGGCATGGATGCATGCAATCACATTGAGTTTGTCTTCTTTCTAAATGGAAATTTATGTCCTACTCTTATAAAAAGAGGGGATCAAACACCAAACTTGCACTACTTGAGTAAGAAAATTATTTATTCTTTTCTTGAAATAAATGTCGTTTCTATAATATTCATAACAAAACTTGAAAATAAATTGATATATATGACCCAAAAAATCCAAATAATCCAATTAGAAATGAAGAATAGTTTGAAAATTTGTCAAGATTTTTTTTCTTACACCCAAAACACCGTTGCCAATGACCTTCAAGTATAATCTCCACTATCAAGCTAAATAATTGATAGTGCTTAGTTCATCAAAATGGAATAATGTTTCATTGATATTGTACTTGTCTATTTACAGATGCAAATAACTTCATTATATCAATGAAGATTGCAAGTTGAAAAATTCTCAAATTTTATTCTTTCAGATTTACTAATTTTACCAAAGTTTGTTGAACTTGCTAATTAAACTCTCATCTAAATTTCTTGAATGTGGTGTATGTTGGAAAACCTCCTCATTGTCATTGGGTATTCCATAAAATATTGTCTTCTCTTTCAAGCCTTCTCCTTCAATCTTTCTCCTTAAAAGAAATTTTTCTTCCTTAAACATTTGAAGAAGGCTTTGTGGTTTTATTTTAGTTTGAACTTTCATTGGTATGACAACAAGGAATGCATATTAGCATACAATCAATCACATGGACTTGACTTCTTTCTAAATGGAGGTTTAGGCCCCTACTTTTTACTAGTACAAAACTAGTACTCCTATACATGCTAGATTTGGTGAAATTTTGTTTTTTTAGATTGTTTTCTTGCCTTCTTTTTCTTGATTCTATTAAAATCTACAAATACTTGTTAAGACCAATTAAATTTAACATATTTAAATAGAAAATTATCAAAAAAATTCTTTTAATTTTTTAGTTTTTTGTCTAGGCTAATTTCTATTTTTAAAACCTATTAAGTTTAATAGATTTTAACAAAATGAAGTAAAAAAATAATCAAAAGAAAATCCAAGGAAACAAAATTTTGCCAAATCTAATGTAAATAGAAATGGTGGTTTTGTACTAGTGTTTGCAAAAAGAATAGAGATCAAACACAAATATGCATTTCTTGAGATTTGTATTTGATTCCTCATTTTGCAAAAGTAAGATCTAAATTTCCATTTAGGAAGAAGCCAATTTCATGTGATTAATTTTCATGCAACATGCCTTGTTGAAACTTCAACATTAGATGAAATTTAGCCCTCGTTAAGGCCTATGACTTATCCTACGTTCCCCTGCATTCTCATCTTTGCCACGCAGCATGTTGACATGTCGAGAGATGGCCACATCATCAGGCATTAAAATTTTATATTTTTTATAAAAACATATTTTTTAATATATTTTTTTCCAAACAGCACAGGTTGGTTCCCAACAACGGGAAACAACCCTCTTGAAGGGTTGAATCCCATCTAATGAATAATTCAAGTGTAGTTAAGCCATGCCTTGTTGTCATTCCTACAAATTTTCACATACGCTCTAAAATCCAAACCTTAAATTAGGTTGGTTATCTGTTTTGATTGTTACAATGAAATCTTTGACCTTGTGTCTTCTAGTCATGTTCTTAGTACCATTAGAAAGCCCTTAGTGAAGAAGCGTGCATGGACTTTGTTTTGTGGTATTTTGACCTATCATGAGAAAGTTATGGATTTTTGAATTATTTTTTGTTTTAAAAAAGAAAATTACTTTCACTTTTATTTTGGTTGTGACAACAGCACAAAGAACACTAGTAAGTATTGAAAGAGGGACCATATAAATGAAGGGTTTACATGCCTTTACAATTACATTAGATGAGATTTCGGGATCCCAGAGGGCCGTTTCAGGGCCGTTCCTGGCGTTGTTCCCCTAGCAGTGAAAAAACGCTGATGTCAGATTTATTTATTTTTAAAAAGAAAAAAAGAAAAATTCTTAAAATGAGAAACAAAGTTTATTTTTTATTTTATTTTCGAAAAAACTGACCTAGTAGTCTCTCGGCCAGGTCAGCATAGGCGGATTTTGGCGGTTCTCAGGGGTTTTTTGAGTTGGGGACTTGCAGCCCTCCCAAGCAGCCAAAACACATGTAATGAATCTAATGTTCCCTAGCCAAACATTCAAAGAATCTACTAAATAGCAAACTTTTTTTTTGGTGGCCCAAAATTGCTAGACATCATGATCTATTTTTAGAAATGACAAATTTCCAACTAAAATCTTACCTTAGCACCCGCCAAAACTTTCATCCATTTAACCATTTCTTATCCACTTTGCCACCGTTCATCTAGTTTCAGCCACCAACGAAAAAAACAGACGCCCCCAGCCAGACGCCCTTTCTCATCCACTTTCGAATCCTCAACGGCTCTCCCATTCCTACGGACGATACCCTCCAATACCCACCAATACCCGGACCCAGTCTTCCACTATGAATCACCTCCGCGCCCAATCCCGTTTCGCATTCCATTTCCCTGTTGCATCGTTTTGCTAGAAATCCATCCACATTTGCAACGGCGCCTGACAACGTGCACTTCAAATCAACCTCTCGCCATTTCGTAGCCCCGAAGGACGCCATTCACGCTGGTACGTTTCTGCTTCTCGCCATTTCCGATGCCGCAACTATTGGTTTGTTTTTTCACGGATCAGGTAACGGGAAATCGTTAGGAATGGTGAGATTTCGTGGGAAGAGGAGAATTAGAGCTCATGTTCGGGACGGTAGTTTTTGTAGAATCGTGCGGATTGTGAATGCGCCGAAGGAGCTGGAATGTGTTGCGTTACGGAGAGGAGTCTTGTGGCTTGCGTTTTTCCTTTTGATTAACACAATCGAGAGCTTTGTGTTTGAGATGATTACTACTTTGGGGAGTGTGCATGGAGATGGTGATACTGAAGTTGTGTAGTTTTTTTAATGTGAGTAGGTCAATCAGATTCTGCGCTCTTTGCTTGTTTTAAGTGTTGCAATTTGTAGTGGAGGGAGTAGGCATAGTTCGGAAGAGTGCTGCTGATGGCATTCATCAAGTGAATGTTGAAATAATTTTTGATTCCGCTCTTAGGGTTTGTACATTTTTGAATCGAGTGGAATGCAAGGGGATTGATTTGCGCAAATAACTATGAGAATTTGTTGCGTTACGGAGAGGTCTCTTGTTGTTTGCGCTTGTCTTTAGATGAACTCAATCTACTGATTGCTTCTGTTAAGTGTTTATAGTGTACGGCGTATACATTGTGCAGAAGGACGCAATCAACAGCACTAATCTTATGGATGCTGAGATAATTGTTTATTCCGCGCTTAGGGTATTGTACTTGCAGCTAATGATATTGAAGATGTGTAGGTCTGTGAATGTCAGTAGGTCATCTGATTGCACTTGAAAATGGCCTATTTGCTTATGTGAATTGTTTAGAGTATACGGTCGTATGCTGCAAAGGTTTGTTGATTGCTGCCATCTGATGGGCATTTGAGATCATCTTTGAAGAGAGTTCACATGCATCTACTGCTACCGAAATCGTGTAGTTCTGTAATGCGACTAGGGCAATGTGATTGCACTTCGGTCTGTGTGGACAGTGCATAAAATATTTAATGCTACGACGATAGCTTGTGCCAGACAGTTATCTATTACCCCTAGTTCATCCTCAAAAATGGTATGTATGTATTCACAGGTATTTGTATCCAAGTGGTTGTCAAAGAGAGGAAGGAGTTAGAAGGTTTTAGTGGTTCGGCATTAATTTATGTCGTTCCTATAATAACATCCTGAGAGTTTCTTTTACTTGCAGGTGTCGCTGAGTATGTATTGAGCTTTGAAGTCTATCATGGAATGGGAATTGAGTAAGGAGAATGTTCAACCCTTGCGGAAGGGACGCAATGTTGAAATTCTTAATGAAACTCTCCAAGTCAAGGAGAAGAGCAAGGATCAATCCAAGATACTGGACAGCCAGCGCAGGTTCAATCACACTCCTTTCGAGAATTCTTTTGACAGAATTCGATACATTCAGCAACTTCGTAATTTGTGGCGAATCCCGTAATATATAATTGCAATATTGTCCCTCGTCCTCAGCGACATGAGGTTACTCCCTCTAAAATGTGTACAGTATCGTGGGCGACCGAAATGTCTATTGTCATCGATTATTTGAAAATCTTACTACAGTGCCGCAGCTCCTAAAGTGCAGACACATTCTAGCTAACCAATGCCACCTTGATCCGCACAGATCAATGATCGAGGCTATCGACAGCTATGAAGGAGACGATCCGCTTCAACCATGGCTTCAGTATGCTTATCCTCACACAATTTCTTATTTTTTCACTCTTCTGTAAAAGTATTTTCTTGAATCAATTTCTGAAACAGAGTATCTCCTCTCTCCTTATTAATGATCAGAAAAAAGAATCTGACTGAAGGTGGTGTTAATTTTCGTCAGGTGCATTAGATGGGTGAAAGATGCATATCCATCGGGGGGTTATCAATCTGAACTCCTGCAGGTGGTCGAGGCTTGCACGCGCACTTTTCAGGATGATGAGCGGTACAAGTCGGATGTTCGTTACTTGCGAGTTTGGGTGATTTACGTGAGTTTGTCTCTGACTATACAGATGTAGTGCGATTCAAAACCACCCCTAATCCTGACGATTATGTAGTCCTCTTCACTTCTGTGATAACCTTCTGATCGCGCTTTCTTTTTATTATACCAATCCCCTCTGATCCAAGATGACCCTAAATGTAAGATGTGTCCTGATATAAACATAGTGGAGTGTCAGCATTGAGATGCTTGGTTGATTAACTGTGAGAAATTCGTACTGCTTACAGGCCGATTTATGTAAAGAGCCGCAAGAGATATACCAATTTCTTGAAGCGCGTTCTATAGGACAAGACCATGCTCTTTTTTACGAGGCCTATGCCACTTATAAGGAGTTGTGCAAAAGTTACACCAAAGCAAATGAAATTTTCGAGCTTGGTCTGCGAAGGTAATACATGCATGTTACGCTATCTCCTGGATAATTATAAACACATTCATGAATGTGTTTCTTGTCCTCAGCTCTAATTGCAGAGAGTCTTTTGGGTGGCAGGGGTGCTCAGCCAACAACGAGACTGCAGTTGATGTATCAGAGCTTTATGAAGCGTATGATGCAACGGAACGAGCGGAAACTCCAAGAGGTAAACCTGAACTGTGTGAACATGTCTTCGTGCATCATCTTAAAGTTTTCTTGTTGCAGAGAATCAATCACGACATTCTAAAGCCTATTTTGAGCCATTTAGTTTCTTCTGCTCCTCGCAGGACCAGAACGATGTTTTTGAACCAGAGAAGTTGCGTCATTTTGGAGAGAGCAAAAGTTCTCAATCCCGTGAGTACATCTCTGCACAGGACATAAGCTCTGAAGCTTATTGTGTTCAATTTGTTGGTCAACTAATGTACTTTATCCAGTACAAGATACCTCAAATCATTCTGTTTCAGCTAATCAATAAGATGTCTGGCCAGGTTCTTCTGCCAGGAATCCATCATTTGCGCAAGATCAACAACGACGAAAGATCCAGCAACCACAAGTGCAGAGGTGCGTGCAATTAATTGTTCCTCACGCGCTTGTGGTATCTACTATGATATAAAGGGTTATCATTTCTGGGAATATTTCTACGAAACCGCTATGAGTATGTAGATATGTAGTTTGCTCAACCAAGTCCAATTTATCACCAACTGTTGAACTTTCTTCTTCTTGGGTGAAATCTCAGTGAATTGGATTTCCTAATGAGTCCCTGATCGTGTGATATGCATTAAAACTCGTCTCTCCACTCACATCCTTCCATATCCTAGCAGATCAGGGATGGAGATCTTCGTGGATGATGAGTTTCATTCTGGTACACGTTCATCATCATCTGTTTCTCAACCTCCCAGCATGCGTGCCGCTGTTGGTACCACATGGAAGAATTTGGGGACCCAAAAAGAAGTTAAGAAGGAAAATGAACAGCAACCTGCAAGATGGACAGAGACCAAAGTGCCACGAATTGGTAAAGTCCCAAAGCATGTTGAGGCCCACCCACCAATGCAAGTCTTTGTTGACGATGAGTGTGAACAAGCCCTTGCTAGGATGAAAGCGAAGGATGCCTCTGTGCCGACAACTACTCTCAGACAACGAGTTGATGGGGCATACGACCTGCGCAGGTATGTTGATCTCCGGATGAAGCTAGTGTATTAATGCCCATAATTTTAATGGCAGAGAAGCTGACACTTCTCGTATGTACGACTCTAAAATATTATAATCTCTGAATAGTCAGTTGGAATAGTTGTGAAGGTGTTGATGTGCTCACTGGGAGTTTTCATAAATACAGAGACCAAGAGGCCTTGCAGAACAATCCACTTTTGCATTTCGCAGAAAGTGAGAAGCCATCCACTGCCTTGCTACTCCGAAAAGAGCCTAGTAGTACCGTTCGTGAACAAGGTGGGCTTGAAACTACCTGGTTGAACAGTTTGGTTCGACAATAGCTTCTATCAATCATTTGAGCTTGGAGTTTAGCTGTGTACTTTCATCAGTTATGCTGTCGTCACGTCAGCTGTTTCATCGGGTGACCGAATCTACGACCTTGATTAATTATGGTCTGCGCGTCAGATCATCCTGCCTTTTGTGGTTCAAGTCGAATACTGATCGGAGGCCTCCGTTTTTTTATTGGCATCAGAGGGATCAGAGAGTGGTGATGTCACTACCGCTTCATTGTCTGGTGCTCCGCAACTGGTAGGCTCCGAGATTTACCAGGACAGAGAGGACGGTCACGAATCGAGCTTCGAAGAAGCCAGGCTCTCAAGATGGAAGATGCCTCACCACGCTGTCAATGAGAAGGCAGTGTTCTCACCGCGAAGCTCAGCCGAGAAGGCCATGCTCATCGAGAAATCTTTGAACATGTTTCAATCCAAGAGTGGGAGGCAAAATAGCGAGGAACAATCTCCATTGTCCGACAAGGAGCCCGCGGATAAGTCTTCCATGTCTCGAGTAAGTTCATTGAGCTCTATGGACGAGCCGCCTGCTTTTTTTTGCACAATGCCCAGCTCCCAATTCTCAGTGAACGGAGAAGAGACTGTGGCGATCAAAAAGTATGCCGAGGAGTTGATCACACATGGCGCTGACCCAAACGCTCAGGCAGATATCGGCGGCCATCAAGGATTAATCGACCAGACCATCAACACAAAAGAGTGCCTCTCCGACATCCTCTCCATGTTCAACAGGCCCCTCGCCTGTGAAAAGCCGCAGCGCAAAGTCAGGGCTAGCACCACCACTTCACGTCCTCCCAACTCATTTGAGGTTTTCGTCGATGATTTTGACGATGCCCCTCGACCTCCGAAGAACAACAAAGACAGAGCAGTGTTTGAGATCTTCAACGACGACGAGAACGAACCCAAACAGCTTCCATCAGCGAAGAAGGGCTTTGAAGTGTTCATGGATGAAGAGGCGAGCGCTCCTCCTGCCAGGATAAAGAAACCTGCTTCCAAGAAGCCCTTCCAGATTCTACATGATGAAGAATTCGCCCCCAAACCACCAGCGAAGAAGAGTTTCCAGGTCTTCACTGATGAAGATATTGTGGAGGTACAAACAGAGAGGAACCGGGTTGCAAGGCCACCAGCGCGGAAGCCAGCACCTGCACTCTCCAGAGGCTCATTCGAGATTCTCCCAGATGACGATGTGGATGTCAAAGCCAAGCCAAGTCACGGTTTGAAGATCTTTGAAGACACTGAGTTTTCTAAGCCTCCCAAAGGATCAACATCCAAGGCTGCTTTCCAGGTTTACGCCGATGATGAATACGACGCCATGCCTGCCCCAAGAAATGTCGACAGAAGGATCCCACAAAACAAACCGGTAAGCAAGCCGCAGAGCAGTGGATTTTCCATCTTCGTGGACGATGACATGCCTAGTTCTCAACCGGTTCGCAAACCAAAGTTGGCTTCGAGTACTAGAAGATGACGTATTTTACTTTAGAGTTTGCATAATCCTCGTTATGCTTATGGGACATTCATACCGATTGTTGGCGTTTTTCGAAAACCCAGTGTGAATGTCCCATTATTTGATTAAATGGCGGTAGAAGGTGTTTGGTACATGTAATGTTTTTTTAACACCTGTTTGTCAGTTAGCACTACAGAATAGACTCATTGATTTTTCAGTACAGAATCAATCCACTGCGAAGTTACTTCAGCAGGGTGTAATCTGTTTATGGTATTACGGTATTTATTGACCCGACCTTTGCAGAAGGTTCCCAAATTATTTGTAGGTTATGCAGAATGTAATGTCTAATACTGATCTGCAAGGAAATTGATGTCTCTCCTATTTCGATAATTGTAAAATATTCTGCCAATGTGTCTCAAAGAAAACGCCCTTTACATTCCTTGAGAGTGTTACTACGGGGTAACTCGTAAGATGAAGTGGAAACAATAGAGTCACTAATAATTGAAAAACGTATGCAAATGAGTTGTTTGTCTCCAAAAGTCCCAGTTACCCAACGAAAGCACAAATCCGTAATTGCAAAGAAAAGGATAAAATACATTAGTCTTCCTGAGATACCACATACCCATAGAGTGAACCTCAACTATTTCTTAAAAAAATCATGAGAAGCACAACTTTATTGCCTAATGGATTTATGTAGAAAATTCATAGAATGTTGTGCACTATGTCATTGTATCAGTATGTACTCTATTGCATTCTATTGCATTTGATTTAATTGTGGTCTAACTTCAAGAGACATGATTGTGAATAAATTCTGTACTTTACCAATTGATACTTGCAAACTTTGAATTGAAATATTTACTATATTTTCCATTATTTTAGTTTTTGATGATTTGAGATTTTAAATAAATTGTGTGTCTTTGATTTAAAGTAAACCCCTAGAGGATTAAGAGGATACAATGTGTTTTCTTCAAACTTTCAATGGCAAATTCTTGTTAGGGTGAAACAAATCTTAGTATTTTGAAAAGTAGGATCTTGTAGAGTAACAAGTTGACATATTTGTTGCATAATCTGATTTTTAAAATTTCAATGTGACGTATTTGAAATTTTATATAGGAAATGTAGTCTAATAGAAAAAGGAGCAAACATGATTTATTTACAATGAAAGGAATAGTAGGGATGGAAAAACATTTTCTTGGGACATTTGTAGTCCTTACTATACACAAACAAAATGGCTAGAAGGGGGGGGGGGCACAAATTTGTATTTTTAGCAATTTTAAAAATACAAGGCCCAATCTAGTATAATTAAGAACAAAAAATAATTAGAATGATTCTAAATTTTGTAAAGATGTTCTAGGCAATTTGCTAACAATGTCAATTGTTTAATTTCAAAAAGTAACGCATCAATAAAGTCATTAGGCCTTAAGGGGTTAATGGATGTGGAATTAGTCCTTGATATAGAGCTCTGCCATATTTTGCAAAATCTTTATACAAATCCAATAGTCTCTAGGGATTTTGAACACTTTGACTCATTTGTAGATTATTTTTTTTTTTAGATTTCTAGATTTCTAAAACCTTAGATTAGAACCATTACAAGATTCCAAACTTCTAAATCCACAAATGGTACTTAGTTTATGAAGAAATCTAGAATTTTTTTTTTTAGATTTGGTGAATCATGGCTATGGAGGAGTGTGAGTATAAATATTTGTCAATTTGTACATTAACTATTACAAATGATGTATAAAAACTTGACTTCTCATCTCATTCACTAAAAAAACATTTGACCTTCTCGTTGTAGATGCCACATTCACTCAGACCCAAGCAACTAAAACTTTGGCAATAAGAGATGGAGATTTTAGTCTAGGTTTAGAAGTATTGTACAGTAAGTAGGGTAATATTTCTAAACCCACACATTAAAAGGGTGTTGACCACAAACGGGTTCACAACATATCTTCATCAATGACATATCATAGTTTTCGCACAAAGCATCCATATTGTTTTTTGGTGCTACAAATGGCACTACACAAACTACCTAATAACTAAAGGTCGATGTTCCCTACAAATCCTTGGATGACTTGCTCTACCCATCCACATTGATAATCTCCTTTCTTACAATGCTCTTTTGTACTGCCTTGCATCACTTCAAGAGTCCACTTTCTTGGTGTCTTGCAGTAGAGATGGAACCAACTTCTGAGCTACAAAGTGCTTTAGCAAGAATTCATGCTAAAGCTCTTTCTTCATTTTCTTCATTCCAAGCTTTACTCCGAAAATGCCGACCCCCCAAACCTCCAAGAAAGCATTGCAATGCTCATGCTCATGCGTCAATTCAAAATATCGAGCTCTCATTGGAGCTCGTTAAACTTCGAGCTCATCATTGGAGCTCGAGAAACTTGACATTGATACGCAGTGGTGATGTTTTGCACTGTTCCGTGGAGCTCGAGAAACTTGACATTGATTCGCAGTGGTGATGTTTTGCACTGTTCCGTGCAGCTCGAGAAACTTGACATTGATTCGCAGTGGTGATGTTTTCCACTGTTCCGTGGAGTAGGACTTTGTATTGAGATATAGTAGCACGACAATTGCGCATGCACAAATGTTGTGTTGCGGTAACTGTGTCGAGTGCGCATTGAAGAGATTATGCTCATATTTGTTAAATTGGCGTCAAATTGGTAGTAAGATTGTTCGTTACGTCTCCTTTCATATTATTAAGGACATCGTCACGAAGAGCTCGGGTAGCGAATTGAAGAAGAACTCATGCATTTCTCAGAGGACGAAGTTATGTTCATGCGAGGTCGCGATCGGTCTGTGACTCGTTCTAGCACAGGACTAGCTGCAGCCGCGGAAAGCAACGAAGTCCTGCCTGCAAATTCAGATTCAGAGAGTGATTCCGAAGAGGAAGATGCGACTTTCCGATTATCACGAGGACGACACAACAGAAGTGCGTGAAATCGGAGAGTCTAATGTATTCCGTATGCGGACATTGAGTGTGAGAACACTCCTTTGCCCGGAAACTCCTAACCCTAAATTTGTGCAAGAAAACTGACTAAAGTCTAACCAAGGGACAGTAGAGTTAACTGTAAAGTAAACCCTAGTTTGTATAAGCGGTGTCCATTAAATCACCATTTTTGTTTTGTTTGGAAGACAATTTTTCTAGATTAATAGAAGTTCCCTATCTCAAGTCCATATTTGTCAATGTAAATAAGTGCATCAGAATTTATCATGAGATTTAAAAAAGGCTCTTTAATCCATTTAGGATTTGATCTACAAAAAGACGGCTTGACCACCATCGACAATATCTCGGAGCGAAGCATTCACTCTTGCAATTCAAGATCGAATTGGAGATTGATTGTTTCGCTTCCAAATACCGTTGGAGGTAGTGGTAGAGAATCGAACCTAGTACGCATTCTCTAGCGGCACAAATCCTACATGCCTTCTCTTATGGCCTGAAAGGCCTCGATGTCCATGTCACAACTTTGGGCGTATAAAAAGAGATGAATGGTTAGAAAAAGCATCAATAGGCAGTGTGGTTATAGATACGAGTTTAAAGGATTGTGAAGCACTTGAAAGATCAAAATAAAAGGTGGGATCTTTTGAACTCTTCTGAATCAATATCCCTCCTTGTAATTATGTAAATTCTAAACAATATATTCTACAAATCTAGTACTCTCTCTCTCTACAAATATTTCTATATACACATTAGTTATTGTCACTGATTTGTATTTATAATACAATAATAATCACAACTATTTATCCTTTACTTGCATGTGTACACTAAAATCAAATTCATGTGATAAATAATAAATATTTTAATAAAAATATATATATTTTAAATTGGCCTTTGAAAATGAAGAATTATTTGAAGTCCAAATCTATTTATTTTTTATTTCAAATACTAATAGTGAATTGATATATGATTCCAAGAGAGACCCACCTCTTCATTAAGCTAGAAATCTTTAATTTTGCAATTAATGGGTCACTTATTTCTTAATATAATAAAGATAAAACCTAAACAAGTATATTTGTGTAAGCTAGAACTTTAAATACAAAAGGTTCTTGGAAAGGTTGGATAGTAAGAACTAAACTAATTTATATGACAACATCATTAGGTGTTAATAAGGTTTTTATTTAATTGGTCGTAGATAAACAAATTGTAATTAATACCTAAAGTTTCAAAAATCCCCTTGTGGGACTCTTGAAGGTTTGGACAAAATTTTAATAACACAATTTTTGGCATGATTATATGAAATTTTATTCAAAATAGTAAAACTAATCAGCTTTTTGGAAATATAATTCTTCTTTGAATTAATTCTAGGAAAAAAGTTATGTCATCCAAACTAAAAAATAGAGAGGGTTGGACAACAATTAAAATACAAAATCGGAAAAAAAAAAAAAGGTTAATTTAATTTCTATATATTAAATTTTTGTCTATGTGGAAAGATTTAGTTCATTCTATATGAATAAGTGATGTGAAATTTATTGAGCATCTTATTTTGTAGGCAATCCTAGTAAATTCTTGAGAAAATAATGTATTGGATTCATTTTTTAACTCAACTTTCACAATATTTCAATATCACTATTGAAATTAGTGTGTTCTATTCCATCTTAGAGCTATTAACAATTTATTGTTTCCTTCTATCTAGTGTATTATTTGGTGAACAAACTTTACAATCTTTCTACTTTATGATCACAGTGACTTTGAAACTCTATGAACATATTTTCCTTTGCATATAATTTATTGATTAATGAAGTAGTGAACTTTTAGTATGCAAATTTTTACATATATTATCACCATCAAATTGAAAAAAGTTGAAATAATACAATAAGATTGCGGAAATTTTTGAACTACGATTTATTTTCAAAGTTTGAATTTGTTTGTTTAGTAGTCTTTAAATAATTAAATATAATATTTAAAAAACTAGTGATTTGTAACTGATAACTATTGGATGCTTGAATATTTAAATGTGATAAGAACTTATTTCAATGCATTCCTTGCTTAAAGTTTATTTTAATTAACTTTCAAATAGTCTTTGTTTTTTATCAAGTCACTTATGTCATACTTTTAGGAAACAATTGTAAATTCAAATAGGCCTTTAACGCTTGAAAAATCAAGAGAAGCACAACAATATAACGTAATAGAGTTATCTGAAAAATTCATAAAATGTTGTCTATTATGTCTTTATATGAGTATTTACACTATATTGCATTTGATATCATGTCTTGCTTCTATTGGATTTGGAATAACAACAATGCATGATTTCATGCGATTTAATCACATTGATAAGTCGTCTTCATAAATTGAGGTTGAAAGTCTCACATTTGCAAATCCGAGCCTAAACATTTACTAGCAACATTTAATATGTCATGACTTTTGGAGTAATACGTAGATATTAATCATTGGTTTATTTTCTCAAATTATCTATTACAATAAATGAAAATTGTGTCAAAATTTCATTTGTCATGATTTTTATCACACTTTCATCCACATATTTTTTTGTCCATTCATTATTACTAAGTTCTAATGGCATCACTACAAAATCCAAAAGTTCTTGAAGTTTGCAAAGATGTAATTTCTACATAATATACATCTTTAAAATATCTGTCATTGAGTATACAAACCTATAATCTTGTATGCTTTGGGATTGGTTAATTTTTGGAATCAATCTACTTCACAAGTTACTTATTAGAATTAACCTCCAATACTCAATATTTGTTCTTTAGTTGTAGTCTAGCTTCAAGAGACGTGATTGTGACTAAATTTTGTATTTTATCAATAGATACTTGCAAACTTTGAATTGATATGTTTATTACATTTTTATTTATTTATAGTTCTTTGATGATGAATTTGTTTTTGAACAAAAAGTAAAGCCATTGCAATAAAATAAAAAAACAATATAAAGATAGCCAAGCCATTAAGTTGGACATTGAAGATATAAGAGCAAGAGGAAAAAAAAATACCACACAAGTCTACTAAGAAAGGTAGAGAGAAGGTCCCTTCTTGTTCTAGGTAATCTTAAAGTCATTCCTCCAAGCAAGAGTTGAAGAGTGAATCTAAATGTAGTTAAATTTAGACCAAATGTTAACATCTTGATGAGGCTGTTGTTGAGCCCTGATTTGGGCTTTAAGTTTTGTTGCATGTCATGAGTTGAAGAGCGCATTCTAAAGAATGTTGTAGATGAAATCCAAAAGCCAATTGATTTGGGTGAAAACTCTACTATTGCAGGAATTCCACATCAACCAGAGTGAAGATCCTTGGAGTAGGGGCAATATGGTCCTAAGGTCAAGATATCTCCTAGGGAGTATCCAGAGTCCTTAAAATACACATTCTTTGATCATTTGAACTTTTGGATATAGTGTGTTTCTTCAATTTAAAGTAAACCCCTTAAAGATTAAGAAGATACAATGTGTCATCTTCAAATTTTCAATGGAAAATTCTTGGTAGGGTGAAACAAATCTTAACATATTGTAAAGTAGAATCTTGTAGAGTACCAAGTTGACATACTTGTTGCATTTTTTTATTTTCAAAATTCCAATGTGAGGTATTTAAAATTTTATTTAGCAAATGCATTCTAATAGAAAAAAGGAGCAAACATGATTTTTTATAATGAAAGGAATAGTACATATGGAAAAAACATTTTCTTGGGACATTTCTAGTCTTTTCCTTGCACAAAACCCCCGGCTATGAGAGTGTTTTTTCCAAATTTGTATTTTAGCAATTTTAAAAATAGAAGGTTCATTCTGGTGTATTGAAGAACAAAAAAAAATTAGAATGATTCCAAATTGTGTGTAGATGTTCTAAACAATATGCTAACAATGTCGATTGTTAAATTTCAAAAATTGATGCATCTATAAATCTTTTTAATTTTTGTAAGATCCAATTTGGTCAATATGTCCAAATTCGAGAGATTTTTTTATTTCTCATTTTTGAAAACTAAAAAAATACAGCATTTGCCTTCAAATCAATACAATTTTTTTGGAGGAGGGGGGGGGGGGGGGTAAATAAGTATTATTCATCTTCTTATAATTATTATTCTCCAGAAGTCGCGTTTTTGGTCTAAAATGTTTATCTTCCAAAATTGATATAATCTAAACATCCAATGGGCAATACTTTCGAAAATTAATTCCATACATACTATACAAAGTAGATTTTACTTTTGTACAATTTAAGTTTAAAAAATTCAAAAAAAAATTGTGCAAAAAGATACTAAAGTGGGACAATTCATGGAAATTCTATACAGTGTCAAAAAGTTGTGAAGCCTTGAGGGGTTAATGCACACAGAATTAGTCCTTGATACGAAACTTTGCCATATTTTACAAAAACTGTGTACAAATCCAAAACACCTTGCTCTACCCATCCACCTCGATAATCTCCTTTCTATCAATGCTCTTTTGTGGTGCGTTGCATCGATCTCTTCAACTTCTGATTCACTTTCATGGAGAGGCTCTTGATGGCTTGGACTGGAAGTGGAACCAACTTCCGAGCTACAAGGTGCTCTAGCTCGAATTGATGGTAAAACTCTTCCTTAATTTCCTTCATTCCAAGCTAGAATCCAAAAATGCCGACCCAAAGCCTCCACCTAGAAAGCATTGTAATGCTGATGTTGGGCGAATTCAGGATTTGGAGCTAACCTTTGGAGCTCAAGAAACTTGACATTGACACTTCAACTTCAAGTTGCGTCGTTGCTGGAGCTCCAAGGGATGTCACGTAGTTACTCACGCATCGCGAGTGATGGTGCAGAGAGGAAGATGTTTGCGTTTCAAGTTGGAGCGGATATGGGCGCGCTCTTATCTTTCCTTGTGTGAGAAGGAAGGGACGATTAATGCTTGCATCAGCAGTACCTTCGAGAGACTGTCAAGTTTATTTTGCAATTTTTGCAATTTGAGCTAGAGCGCTTTGGATTAGCCCTTATGGCATTAGGGATTGTAAATTTAGCATTCATAGAGCAGCCAAGCGTACTGGCTGTGATTCCTTCAAGCTCAACAGATTTTTCGTGTAGAAACTAACTCATGTGCTACTGCAAGATTCGTCCACTCAACCAACATCAATAGAAATTTTAGTTCCAGATCGAGGTAATCGATTGTTCGTTTTGTCTCCTTTTATATTAACGACATCGTCACCAAGAGCTCAGTTAGCAAAATGCATTCTCGGAGGGCGAAGTTATGTTCATGCGAGGTCTGTGACTCGTTCACGCAAAGGACTAGCTGCGGCTACGGGAAGCAACGGAGTCCTGCCTGCAGATTCAGATTTAGAGAGTGATTCCAAAGAGGAAGATGTGACTTTTTGATTCTACATTGAAGAAATTGTTGAATGCGAGAACACTCCGTTGCCGGGAAACTCCAAACCCTAAATTTGTGGAAGAAAATTGACTAAAGTCTAACCAAGGGAGAGTAGACTTAACCTGAAAGTGAACTCTAGTTTGTACGAGCGGTGTCAAGTAAAACACCATTTTTGTTTTTTAGGCAATTTTTTTAGATTAATCGAAGTTCCGTATTTGAAGTCTATATTTGTCAATAGAAATAAGTGCATTAGAATTTATCATGAGATTTAAAGAAAAAATTTAAGCGATTTAGGATTCGATCTATAAAAGATCTTGACCATCGACAGTATTTGGGAGTCAAGCATTCACTCTACAATTCACGATCAAATCAGAGATTGATTGTTTGGCTTCCAAATAACGTTGGAGGCAATGGTAGAGAATCGAACTTGGTACGCATTCTCTGGCGGCACAAATCCTACATGCCTTCTCTTACAAGCCTGAAAGGCCTTGATGTCCATGTTACAACTTTGGGCGTATAAAAAGAGACAAATGGTTAGAAAAAGCATGAATAGGCATCATGGTAGACAAATGTTATAGATATGAGATGATAAGATTGTAGAGAACTTGAAAGATCAAAATAAAAGGTGTGGTTTTTTTAACTTTTTTGCATCAATATCCCTCATAATTCTATAAATTTTAAACAATACATTTTTTTTCTCTCTACAAATATTTCTATAGACATATTAGATATTGTCATTGATTTGTATTTATAATACAGTAATAATCATACGTATATATCATTTATTTGCATGTATACACTAAAATAAAATTCATGTGACAAATGATAAATATTTTGATTTCAAATACTAATAATGAATTGATAGATGATTATATGCAATACCTACCTCTTGATTAAGTTGGAAGTTGTGACTTTGCAATTATTGGTTCACTTATTTTTTTAATATGATAAAGGTACAATCTAAACAAGTAAAGATTATAGAATATTGTGTAAGCTAGAACTTTAAACACAAAAGGTTGGATTGTAAGAACTAAACAAATTTATATGACAACATACTGGAGTGTGTGCAAGGTTTTTTATTATTACCCCTAAATGTCCAAACAACATTTTTTGGCAACATAGCAATTTTGGGCAGCTCACTACAGACCAAATTTTTATTTTTTTCTTTGAAAATTCCACACAATGTGTCTATGAGGAGAAGCTTTAAGGCCCAACAATTTTCATAATTTTTGACTACATGGTTCAAAAGTTATTGCATGATATGTAATTTTCAATGTTCGGTAGGTAGCCTAGGTAGAAAAAAAAACTTCTTTGAAAATCACTTTAAAAAAAAAAAAAAATTGAAATTGATTTTTTAGATTTTATATATGTGGTAAGCTTTGAATCATTCTATTTAATTTGATTAATGAGATGAAAGTTATGATGAATTTTAGTTTGGTTAGTTTGTAGGTAGTTAAGAAATCTCTATACTAAAATAAACTTTGTAGTCCTTTATTTAGCTCAATTTTAAATATTTTTGGAAAAAAATAAAAACATCAAGTGTACATTGTTTATGACAACATTACATTACACCCATTCTCGGGGGGTGCACTACAAAGGAAGTTCATGGGTGAGGAGTGATCAAATTTTGACCCCCCTATATTATATCCTAATATTTTATTTTATTTTATAAAAAATAAATGTGAATAGATTTTACTACTTTGAAAGTTTATGTTCTGAATTATTGGTATTTTTTTATGTTAATAGTAATTAGTTACAATTTTTTGAAAAAAAGATACATTGTAAAGCTAAAAATAACTTGAAAAATGAAAAAAAATTCTATAAAATAGCTTTCTATTGAAAGTTTATTTTGGCTAAATATTGAAACAATAGTCATCTTTATGTAATCTCTATAAATATTTTATTTGAAAAACATACCATTTTAGCTCATTTTTCAATCTTTTCTAGACAATATATCACATGTTATTTAGGATTGAAATTTTTGGCAATAGAAACCTATAGACATTATTAAACAAAGCTTCAAATTTTAGGTTGAAATTATAGTTTATGAGAAAGTAATTAGGAAAAATAGAAATGGTTTTTTAGGGTTTGGTCGCTCCTCATCCATGAACAACCTATGTAGTGCACCCCCCGCGCATCCATTGGGATTGGAATTTATCAATTCTATAATTAAATTGTTAAAAATTTAGTAATTTTAATCATTCTCTTTTTTTTTTTACAGTTACAATTTTTTTCTTATATGTTGTACAATTCCAAATGATCTAATTTTTTTCAAGAATGTAACCAACTTGACTTGAGGAATGAATCCAAAGTGTAACCACCATTTTGAACATTTTTTCATACAAATGTGACCTTGTGAAGTGTAGTTGCCTGTATTTTTAGAAGGCCAAAAAAAAAGATTTGTGACTTCAAACATTAATATCTTGCAATCTCCGTTGTGGGAAATTTTGAAATTGTTTCCACATCTTTTCAATCTATTTTACTACAAGATCCTACGGTTATATGTGTCCAAAAATGTTTTTCAATTAAAATTTGGTGCTTGTAAATGCAAGGGCAGTTTTGGAGCAGTTTTGGTGAAAACATAGTCTCTAACATTTAGGGGTTAATTAGTCATAGATAAATAAATTGCAATTAAACCCCAAAGTTTGAAGAGCCCCCTCGGGTTTTGGGCATGATTTTATGAATTTTTTTTCAAGATAGTAAAAGTGTAAAACTAATCAATTTTTTGAAAACATAATTCTTCTCTAAATTAATTCTAAGAGAAATGTTATGTCATCCAAACTAAAAAATAGGCAAGGTTGGACAATAATAAAAACACAAAAATTTGAAATAATTTTTTAAAATTTAATTTCGTATACATCATGTTTTTGTCTATTGTGGAAAGATTTGGTTCATTCCATATGGATAAGTGATGTAAAATTTATCGGGCATCTTATTTTACAAGCAATTCTAGTGAATTCTTTAAAAAATAATGTAATGGATTTATTTTTTAACTCAACTTTCACAATATTTCAAAAAATAGTTTCAAATGGTTTGATTTGTATACTAGGACAATATCACTATTGGAATTAGTGTGTTTCTATTCCATCTAATAGCTATTAGCAATTTATTTTTTCCTTCTATCTTTTGTATTATTAGGTCAACAAACTTTACAATCTTTCTACTTTATGGTTACAATGACTTTCAAATGAATGAATAAGTAATTGGATCTTGGGGTGCTACTTGGGACCTTTCTCAATAGTACTAGTATGTGAGCCTAGGCACATAGGTACTCTACAACTATTGGAGATGTCTATAACATACATATTTGGAATATAAACATTCTATAACCATGAAAGGTGCTTATAACATAGACATCTGTAATATAATTAGGCACCTATAATCTAAACATCCTATAACCATGGAAGATGCTTATAACATAGGTACCTACAATATAAACATCTATAATCTAAACATCCTATAACTATGGAAGGAGCCTATAACATAAGACGCTATGCTTATGGACTTAAGATCCTAGGCTCACATAATAGCAACCATGGGGCCTTTCTTATGGGCTTAGGGCTTGAATAGATGATGTCTCAAATAGGTGCCATTTGTAATTTGCCACCCACAACAATGTCTCCATTGTCAAATAGACTTTTTAGGTCTTGTCATTACAACCTCTTTGAATTGAAACTCCATGAACATATTCTTTTTTGCATGGAATTTGTTGATTAATGAAGTAGTGAACTTTTAGTATCCAAATTTTTACATATATCACCATCAAATTAAAGAAAGTTGAAATTTTACAATAAGATTGTTGAAAATTTTGAACTACAATTCATTTCTAAAGTTTGAATATATTTGTTTAGTAGTCTTTAAATAATTAAATATAATATTTAGATAACTTGTAATTTGCAACCAATAACTATTGGATGCTTGAATATTTGAATGTGATAATAACTTATTTCAATGCATTCCATGCTTAAAGTTTATTTTAATTAACCTTCAAATAGTCTTTATTTTTTACCAAGTCACTAATGTCATACTTTTAGGAAACTATTGTAAATTCAAATAGGCCTTTAACACTTAAATCTTTCAACTCTTAGATTTGCAAATTGCAAGATTTCTAAATTCAAAAGATTCTTGATTTTTAACTTATAATTTTGGGCCACATTGTACACAACTATGAGATTCTATATCATTACTAAAAAGCACAAAGTTGAACTAGAATTTACATGCAATCTAAAAAACAATTTCCATATGAGGTTATAAACCCAAATGCAACATGACTTTTCAAACAACATTATTTGTCCTTTCATATGCAAAATATGGATAAAGTTATAGAATTAATAGTAAAGAGAATTAATGGCAAGAATAAAGTTATAGAATTAATAGTAAGGAGAATTAATGGCAAGAAAAAAGCTGATATCAACGTTTTGTAGACACCTAATAGAATCAAAATGACAACAAATTCAACTACTTGAAGAGCAATTTAGATTTAGCATAAAAGAAATTATCATCCTACACAATATCCACTACTCTAAATAGTGAAATTAGATTTTCCCTCACTAATTTCTCAACATTTAACATTGTACAAATATTTACTATTACTATACTAGAATGCACTACTTTTGAAATAGGTATAGTTGTAATTGAGACTCATGAACCTCCATGTGTACAAATGGAAATATTTGTAGGACTATTTGTTGACTCTGATGGCTTGTAAAGTAGTTTTCTAGGGGACAACCTAATTATTCAGGCAAGGTAATTTCACTATAATTTAGTGTACTTTACAACTCCTAGAGAACTTCAGTTTTGCATCCCAACTTGGCACAGATTTAAGAAATTTGATAACTGAATGGAACTCAGGGACCATGTCTGAAAATCGTTTTTTTCTAATGATAGACATTACAGGAGAGGACAAACGTGGAGAACATTACAAAGTAACGTCAAGGTCAAAAGGTGTTGCACAAATCACATGGACAACAGCTGTTAGTTAACAAATCTGTTACCATGGTTATCAGAAGATATATGTGACTTCATCCCACTGATCCCAGTTTGTCAATTTAAGCAATTGGAGCACCTTGAGCAAACGGTGCAGCTGTTGATCTCACTTAAATGCAACAGGCTTGGCATTAGAAAAGCGCATCTTCACATGTGAAAATGCACCTGCATCAACACAGCACTCCCAAAGTCAAAGCACTTCCGTAGGGTACTTACAAATTAGCAGAAATGTACATTATGACTCATCCTAGAAAGATATTGTACCCCCAAAACCCCAAAGGACAGTAAGGTTAGTCATGAAGAGGAAACTGGGGTTTCTTCTCCTTTGAAGAGGAAAAAACAGAGAACTACTGTAGCGAGTTTGGGGTCCAAAATGGAGTTCTTTTGAGTTTCATCCCTAGTATAGATTCCACTAATGATTTAACCTCAAGACAAGAACCATGAGTTACGATGAAGTAGTTTGGACCACAGCTTAAACTTAGATTGCAACTCCAGACCAACTCCAGACCACTATCCGATTAACTCTAATTTCTGAAAAATGTTTTAAAAATAGAGCAGTATCCTTTCCAAGTCAGTAGGGGACACCTTGCCCAACATACGACTAAAGGGTCAACTTTGGAGTTGCCAGCATTTTACAAAACCTGCTCAGAAGTGTCGAACACGGAAAAAATGGTCTACAACGAAATATGTGGATTCCATCATCCGATAGGAACAATTTTTATTCCTAATAAAGTCTAAATGTGAATAAAATTTTCAGCTCTACTACTACAGTGCCTACCAGTACAGACATAAAAGCAGTACCCATGAAACCGTACCCATGCCTATGCCCACCACCATCGAGTTCTGGATGCATGCTGGCATCTGCTAGCACAGGTGTCGGAAAAAAACAACCTCCCCTACCTCTGTACCATAGATACAAAATATAACCTAGCTATTCCAGAAACAAGAAAGGCCGGGCAGGGCTTTTCCCCACCAAGCTCCTAATACCCATACACATTCAGTTAGCTCCTTTGCATTACCTTTGAGCCAGTTGCAAGACTAACCTCCAAGAAGATAGCCTACCAACATGCCCAACAGGCCAACGAGAATAACAAATAAAAATGAAAATCCAGACTGCAACTTTTGATCTTTTAATGCTACACTTCCACCCGATCTTGCGTTCCCACTTTTGTAAGCTTGCTGCAAACAAGGAAACACACCCCGCATAAGAGATTTGGATAATAATGTAGTAACAATAACGGAATTCAGAACCGAAGTTTCAATGCTGCGGTGACAATGATGGGCGTTCAGAACTAACCAATTCTTGCTGATAGCTCCGGCTTTGTTGCACTGCTTGATTCCGCTCTTCTGTCACCGCATTGAGAGCTGCCTTTGCCTGTTGGAATACAGAAATTTTCCGATGAGCACTCTGCTCTGAAGGACACTCAGCATTTAATACTGATATAACGCTTAAGTTACTGCATAAATGGAACGAATAAAACGTTGGCAGTAAGAGAAGGCCTACCTCATTCAGCTTGAACTTCCACTCGCTCTCAGTCTTTGAGGTCTGCCACAAGTTACCAAATAAAAGTGAGTTCCGAATATTACCAAACTGGTAGAAAATCATGTGTTATCTCCTAGAAACAATAACAGTCCAAGGTAGGATTATGTTTAAGTGTGTATTTTACCGGATCGGTGAGTAGATGATGCCGTTCGCCATTATCTACCACCGGGGTTGCCTTCGGTGAATTGCCCTCTTCCTCGTTAGATTCTGTGATAGGTGATGGTGGTTGAGGAGGTGAAACATACAGAACTTTCAATTTCGCCTCGTGCACATCCTTACCCTCTTCCTTGTTGAACTGCATGGATTTATAGGACATTATTCATCCAGAAGTGACATCAGAGGTCCACATGCAAATTAATAAAAACTAAGAACTAGGTTTAGGAGCTCAAATGAAGAGATTCTCAGACGCATAGCAAGAGAACCGTCGCCAAAAGCACTCAATAGGCACTAAAATTACTATAGTAGAACCGTGCGTACAAGAGAAGAAAACGAAATGGAGTTCAAATTACACCTAGCCAAATGACTAAAGTAGTAACATTAACATGAAATGGGCACGCAAAGGAAAGACTCAAAACTCATATATGAGAGCAAAAAATCGTACCAGCTCTTGAGAAACCTCTTTCGATGATGGAGCTATGACACTCTGGACAAGAAACTTGTCCTTACATTGCATGTCAGGAGGAGCTTCCCGCTGTGCTTGCATTGTAACTGCAAGTGTGGACCACCACAACAAGAATTAACACCTACATCCTAAACAAGAAAAGCTCCCGAAATATCAACACTCGAGAGAGTTGTGTGAATCACAATACCCTAGGTGAAACAACCAAAAATAAGCAGCATCTGCATTTCCAACAGAATTGCAGAACAATGTAATATATAAAGGACAGCATTATTACCGGTAACATCTGCACTGCTGTGCGGTTGGACAATCCCAGTATTGGGACGCACACAGTACTTCTTGGGAGAAGTTGTCTTGACCTGAACAAATGTCAATTTTTCCATAGCATCAAGCGCGCATCCATGAGATCTAATTGTCCCATTAAACAGCTAAAACGACGGTATCTGAATTGTAAAGCGTAGAGAACTGGAAACCCTAGAAATTCACCAATAATCAGTAGCATACAACTCCAAATCAGGACTCAATAAAGAATACTTCAAACCTCCAAAATCAGTAGGCACCACTCCTGAACTACTAGAGGATGGCAGAGCAAGTGTTTTGACTAATATTTCTAAACTACAGTTTATTGCATAACTTGCATTCAACCTAGTGGGAAAAGCTAAGGGTCTAAGTTCCAAGTACTATCAATTACCTTAAAGGCCACATAATTTTCAGTTGAGTTGACCAGCCGAAGAGAAGATGAAATCTGCTTCTTCAACTCAACTGTTGCAAAAGATATGGTAGTGATTAACGCCAGCAAATGTACATGTAAGTAGCACAGATTTACGTTGAAACAACCAGAAAGGTGCACCCTCCACACTATCAAACAAGACCATTGATGAATTGCAAAATGAAGATATAAAAATAATCAGAACAATAGGCCTGGCATACTGCTCATGGGTCTCAAACTCAAGAGCGCACTGTCATAAATTATCACTCAGCAAATATTTCATTAATAATCCTAACATCATCTTTCTCAGCAACATGATTTGGTCTCACGAAAAATATCATGAGTAGCACCTAGAATTGAGCCTAGTTGACCTTAAAACCCTTGCAATCCAATTAACCCTAACACCTCTAAAATAAGAATAAGCGCTACAGTGAACGATCCGCCAATTGGTACTCAATGCGGAATTGCTTTTGACAGAACAATTCACGGACCGGAAAGAAAGCATACAACCTAGAACACATACGATGGCCAGAAAAAGAATCTTACAAGGAAACTTCAGCTCGCCAGGCTGGATGCTGAGAAGTTCGGTGGGCATGGCTGCTTTCCCTGGTCTCCAATCACCTCTCGGGTGTCACAGTATGTAACTCAGGCGAAAATTCCACCTCTCTAATCCTCCACGAAAATGGCACTGCAGAACAAAAAGCATCAATTTCTTAGCCCAGCTTCGTACGTATTCTGAGACGAAACACCAGTACGACTCCTACAATCTAACAAACCCGGCACGCTTCTTCAACCGCTCAGGAACAAAAAATAGCCACAAGTAAGAAATCCAACGTCTCAACCTATCATTTTATTTTAAAACGTCAACTAACGCTTACTTAGCCAGGAAATAGCGTCCTTTCTAAGACAAATCTGTAAATCACTGAAATAATCTAACCGATACACGATTAGATAGAGCATGCGAGTAGTCGAATACAAGATCACACACAGATCATTCACATGAGCAAGATAAAGTACGCCCTATGCCTCAAAAACTTCTTTCCCCAAATATTTTCACAACAGTTCCCTCAGAAACAGACATTTCCACAAAAGATTATGAATGGCACCCCAAAACAACCTCGAGGTCACTTCCACATGCCACTCTAGGGTACCTAAAAACACGAAACAAGAATCTCTCTACTGTTCTCGTGTTCCGAAGCACGCATACCACGAAACCTGAACACCTACACACATACCAACCCTAAGACGCAATTCCTTTTCACCGAGGGTTTCAAGCCATGCCTACACTGCAATAAGAATGGTCCAAATAGGCTCAAAACGCAACTTCCACACGCCACCTCCACACGCCACCCTACGGTGCCTCAAAACAAGAAACAAGAATCTCTCTACGTTTTCCGTGTTCCGAAGCGCGCATACCAAGAAATCTCAACACCTACGCACATACCAATGCCAAGCAACCCTAACCTAAGACGCAATTCCTCACCCCGAGGGTTTCAAGTCACGCCGACACTGCATTGAAAATGGTCAAAAAAAACTCGATACGTTCAGAGAATAGAAGAGGAGAATCGGAACGGCGCAGAGAGAGCGAACAAAACGAACCTGAGCCTTCAGATCGGCGACGAAGAACAACATGCACCGACGAGGGAGAGCAATAGGAACTCGAGGAAGAGCGTCTTTCAGGTAAAGATGAAGGTCCCCGATGCAGAAGGTCCCCGCGGGGAGAGACGCGGCTTGGCTTCACCCGGTAACCGCTGGTCGGACCGTATCACCGTAGACACGGTGGTAGGGCCATTAACAGATCGGGTGCGGGCGAGAAAGAGCGGGGCCGGGTCGTGGGGGTGGGGGCTCCGTCAGACCCGGCCCGTTGGTCCGTGTTTATAATTTGTGTGGGAGGGTTTTTGATTGAATATTCTAGCGCTGGCTTTTGGACTAGTTCATTGGTTTATTGTTTTATTGTTTATTTTGGCCCATTTTGTGTTAATGGAGTTTTTGGAATTTTGTTGATTTTGGAGGAGGCTGAACCCCTAAACCCCACTAAGAAATGTCTTGTTCAAAAGGAAGATAAATTATCAATTCTTGTAACCTCCTCTTGATGCATGTGTCACAACCCAAAAGAGGCAGTAATCCACCTCTCTAAAAAAATCCTTCCTTCCCCCGGGTTTCTAAAATTTTAAAATTCGATTTTTTTGTTAAAATTTTAATATTAATATTTTATTAAGCTTGATTTTTCAAACACACATCACCCCTCTTATAATTTTGAGAGGGTGGGGGTTTCATACAATCAATATGGGACATATTGATTATATCCTGATTGATCTGTATTATGTATCTTGAACATGTATATGGTATACAATATCCATATACAATATAGAATATTCGTATCCGATATCGATGGGGGACAATTTTTCACAACGACCCTCATCAACAGCAAAGAAAGGGCCCCGAGTTTTTTTTCCAAAAACAATCAATGGCTAGGGTGACCGAGAGATAATCAACGGTTGAGGTGGGTCTAGGGGAGAAAAAGGAGGTGACTACCTCTTTTGAGTGCATAGTCAAGAATTCTAAGAAAAAATAGGCACTCCTCGTCGAGCTTCACCTTCCTTGTTACTCTATTATTTTTCAGAATTTCCTCCACCCAGTGATTGCCCTATTCATAAAGGCCATCAACCATTTTTTGGTCAATGCGTGACTTTAAGCATTATTTTTGGCAAGAAATTTTTATTAATGAAATTTTTTATTTTTTATTTTTTATTTTTTATTTTAATGTATTTCCTATGCAAACTAGATTGGGTTGTCTTCCTAATTTTATAATCTATACCTTAAATTAGGTTGTTTGTTATGTTTTGTTTTGTTTGATACTTTGAGATCTAACAAACTATGAAGATCCCAATTGCAAAGCCAATTTGTGCTTCACATGTATGAATCAAAGAATGTGTGTAATTTGACAGTATGAATATAAAGACCAAGACAAGATCACAAGCCTACAGTGTACTCGTGAATTATCACTAAGAGTGCTTGCAACCTTGGTTTGAAGATAATAAAGATTGTCCAATCTATAATGCTGAAATCATCTCTACATCAAATACACAAGAAGATTTATCTAAGTAATGAAAACCAAAATCCATTTGATAAAGTGTTTAAGTGATCATGTTTCTTAATATACAATTGTTATGATTTTTCATTAAGGCTTTGAGTTAGCAAATCAATGAGACTTTGAACACATCTTGACATGTAGTTTTTGGACACTATAGAGCTTTTCAAAGTGCTAATTATAGATGTTCTATAGGTCGTATGCAATATTGAAATAATCTATATGGATTTTGTTGAAAGTGGATAAGTCATGGTATCTATGATGTCATATATTTCTTCAACCCCTTGTGGACCAAAGTTTCAAACTTTGAACAATGAATGATGTAAACATGGCCAAATATGACTAATATTTGCAACATATTTTAATAAATTATATTTATTCACTTAGGGCCACTTCACACTATGACCAAAGGTTGAGAGGCCGTGGATTTCCACCAATCAAATATCAAGAAACCAAAAGTTCAACCTCTTGACCCTTTACACTAAAAGGCACAAGTCCAAAGGCCAACACCCTCGGACTACCTACATGGCAATAAATTACCTACATGGTGATGGACTCTGAAAGGAGGTTTGGGTTGGCTAGAAATCGATGCCCAAACTATAACGGGAAGGCCATCAATATTTGACAAGATTTCAACCATAAGATTGGTAGGTGGGAGTTCATAACTAAAAATTTGGACTTTGGGCTTGGCCTTTGGAGGCTTTACATTATGCTGTCCAAGTTGAGAGGCCATGGGAGTTTGTTGCCAAGGATTTGAACCTTGGTCTTGGTCTTTGGAGGCTTCACACTATAGTTCGCCAAAGGCTTCGATTCCTATCATTTATTGCCTATTTATTGCTCATTTCTTTGGACTTTCAACAAAGTTTGGTCACTCAAGTCCACAACCTCTTGACTTGGATGGTCATAGTGTGAAGTGGCCTTTATAATATCTTCATCTTCATGGACATATAATGGTAATTTCAATTTCAATTTGTTATGCCACTTATGCAAAGGTAATTTATTTAATACGCATAAGAAGATCAAATATTTGGAAAAAAAGGTTTTTGCAGCCCCAAAGTATTGCTTGAAATGGACAATGATATAAAATAATTGAGTGGGTCATTAGAATTTAAGTCAATTGGAAGGCACAAGAGATGAGTATTTATTTAACTCCTACAGTCCTAAATGGTGCCTTATTCTTCACAATTTCATTTCCTAGATGAACCACATGAGGATGCCTCTTTCTTCAACAAATGTCTATTACTATTGGTACATAATATTAGGTATAAGGTAGAACTGCCCAATTCCGTTAGTGATTCAATTGCGTGGTCTATAGATTTGTTCCAATTCTGTCAGAAAAACATGCAAATTCGCTTCAGATTTTGACAAAAGTAGTTTATTAATGCTATTAAAAGACAACGTGTCAATTAATGATTGGTGGATCTTCAAGTGCTATTAGATACATTGAAAAGCAGTATTGAGTTGTAAGAGGACGTTTATGAATCCGGTTTTGCAATTTCACTTCAGAAATTCATAAAAATTACAATTTTTATTGGAAAATTATAATTCCACTTGGGTTTGACTCCTGAAACAAAAGCACACCTCTAAAAAACATGTGTCTTTTCTAGAGTTGGATCCAATATAGTCAAATTGTTGGATGTTAGGTCATCTCAAACTCAATACTGAACCATCACTCATCACATGCAGATTCAAACTTTGCTGCAAGTCACATCCTATGATTTTATTTCTTTCAAAAAATATTGAAAATTGAGTAAGATTAAGGACTTCAAACTTTATTTTGAAGTAGATAACTGCCCGCAAACTAAAACTCCCCATAACTTTTAATTCATTGATTACGATGGAATGATTTAAAGCTTTTGGCGTAAGGTAGAACTACCTATCGCCACCCTCATTTGTAATCTGAGTATCTTGGGGTCAATTCCAAGAGGGGAACATATTTTTCAGAGGTGTGTGCTTGTTTCAAGAATCAAACCCAAGTGAAATTATAATTTTCCAATTAAAGTTGTAATATTTGTGAATTTTTGAAGTGGTATGCCCTAAAATTACATAACCACCTATAGACTATAGTCATAAACGTTCCCATATGAACCCATAACTGCCCAAGTCAAGTACAAAAAATTCACCATTAATGGAGTGACACATTATCCCTTGATGTCATAAAAAAATTGGATTTTATTATAGAACGCTTTAATTTCTATCATAAGAAGAATGGATCTGGATGTTTTTTGGACGGAATTGGACCCAAAGTTAGGTGACGGAATTGGGCTGGTCTACTAATGGAATTGGAAAACAAACAGTAATGGGCTGGTTTACCTTATTCCTAAATACCATAGGAATTTAGTCTTCTCTGGAAATTTTATCATGAGCTAGAATCATGTCCGTTTCCAACATATATTTCAACATAGCTAGCAATAGATACATCATTTCTCAATCACAAGTTTCACATCATTGCTACGGAAATGAAGAACAAAATTGTAAAGTTTTGTAAAATTAGCAAGCATGAAGATTTATAATTGTGGATTATAAGCCAATTGTTTCATGCACTTGTCTATACACTAAAGATACTAACTTGAAGTTTGAATACAATACCTATATCCAACAATAATAGAATTGAGTGGTTGTTTTCTATTTGTACTCCCTGATGTTCTCAACAATATCTACTTCAACAATCCACAATGATGGGCTATAGGCTATGCTTTCATATATATATATTGAATCATACATTTTATAAATAGTATATAATATAAACTAGAGTGGCCTAAATAATATTTTCTTTAGGGTTTAAGAATGTGATGGCATAGTGTTTTTTTATTGAGTGTTTGTTTCTTGATTACAAGTAGAGAAATAAGATTTTGACTATGAAATTTTGAGAGGATATTTTTCTTAGCATTGTGTTTCTGAATATGTAAAATTCATACTATTTGGAGTTATTGTGCAAAAGTTATGTTCAAAGGAGTGTAGAAGAATTATTTAGTTGCTGGTAGATTCAAAGGTAAAATTGCAAGGACTTGTAGATACTTCATAAGGTGTGATTTGGTTTTGAAATTGGGTGAGAGTTTGTATTATGTGTTTAGATTTTTTTAAAGTTTCAAAAACCTTAGTTTGGAGTTTTGAAACATCTTTTACATAATTGGATGAGTAGGTAATGGATTGCCATTCATTTTCAAAGAACTTACTTCAAAGAACTATATATATTGCATCATAAGAGTTATGGAGCTCAATTTTAGAGGAATTATTGAATATTATTAAATGAACTTTCCAAAAAGTTATAGCTCATATAATTTATAACTCTTATGTGGCTTTTACATTTTCTGAATTGAAGAAGTGATGGTTGCTATTCTATTTTAAAGAGCAAACTTTGTCTATCTACAAAACACAAACAATAGGAGACCTATATCTGAGATTTAGAATGCTTGTGGTACGTTTATTAGCTTTCCAAAAAGCTATGACACACTTAATTTGGAATCTCTATACATCCATGACACTCATTTGAGTGTTGAATACATTTCTAAGGGTTGTATATATATAGTTTCACAAGGTTGTATTGGGAATATGACCTTGTATATGGTTATACCATATTTGAGATATGGTAGGTGGAGCTTGCCTTTGTGTCATTGCATTTGGTTCTAGCATTGGATTATTGGTTTATTTTTAGAACCAAATGCCTTGTACGTTTGAAATATTGTCTTTTGTATATATTTTATATGAAGACATGTACGTGTGGATACATTATATACAAACTTATAATTTATATAACATCTTATATTTGGAGTTATGATATATTTGTATGAAAAGCATTGAAGATTATCAAATGGAATTCTCTCAAATATCAAATTGAAATCAATTGCAACCGAAAACTATGAGTTTTTTCAAAGCATTCCTTCTCTATCCAACAACATAAAAACATAATTATGCACTAATCTCTCTCTCTATGTGTGTGTATTCTTATTAATACCAAAGAATGATGTATTAAATCACGTTTTATGAATCACATGGAAGTGTAGGAGTGCTTTACTAATCTAAGGAAAAAATGAGGAATGTAGAAGGAGTCTTGGTACCACTCAAACCAAATAAATTTGTGGAATTACTTTGCTAATCCAAGGGAATAAATGGGGAGTGTGGGAAGAGTCTTGGTACCACTCAAACAAAAAGAGTGTGACCGTGAGGTTCTATTCTAGGTAAACAACAACATTAGTTATTGATAGTCAATAGAGGAAATATTAAACAAAGAAAAACATCGAATCAATAATATGCAAGCAAAATTTTAAATTTAAAAAAATTTAAACCTCCCTATCTTACCAATTGGATAGGGAGGAGGGTTTAACTAGTTCTACTCCTCCTCTGACCAAACCCTATCATGTTGTACAATGTGAATGCGGTTGTAGATAGGATTTAGAATTATAAATTCAGAAACCATAAGGTAGACAAGCCTTCTACCATGCAAACTAGCAATCTAAATATCTATGGTTCAACTCCAAAAGGGACACAAATTTTTTGTAGGTGTGCACTTGTTTCACAAATCATACCCAAGTACAATTATAATTTTCTGATTAATGTTGTAATCTATGTGAATTTCTAAAGTGATCTTCTCTAAAATTACAAAACCATTCATAGAGTGGAAATATGAACATCTTAAACAACCCACAACAACTCTCCCATATATCTAATGGAACCCAAGTGTTCACCTTGTTTGGCAAGGTTTTGTGCATTATGGTGATGAAGAGCCTTCATGAAATGAATTTCTAGCTATGGGGGCTTCAATGGCTCTATCAGGAATTTCAATATTAATGGAAAACCCAATTCCACATTTGGATCTCCATCAATCAATCTTGTAGTGGAGGTTGAATACGGTAGTGCAAATATGAAGGCTCTTGTTAATTGCAATGGTAGCTTTGCCTGGCAGATTATTTGAATTTCCCCAAACTTTAGAGTCAATACCCCTCTCATCCCTGCCAAATTCCAAGTATCAGGGTTCAGATACAACTGAAACTTCGAAGAAGAATCGAGATTATTACTTTGCTCAGGAATTGATGCCTCCAATGCCGGCCAACAAAGCATCCTTGTGCCCGAGGAGGGCGCGCTGAAGACACTACTGAGCTGGAGGGGGAATAAAATCCTTCGTATCCTTCAATCGCTACACCAACTCCTTTCTTTCTAAGCAATCACAGTAATCCACTTTGTCAACATTAGAAACCTGTAAGAGAAACACAAAGTGAATTAGGACGATGAGAACTCTGCAATGAATCTCTCACACTTCCTGTCCAGCGCACAAAAATGCAAACGAAGCCTTCAGAACAAAGTAAAGGGTGCAGAGAATCCTCTGGTGTCATCGAGTCATCCAATTCCTCATGAAAAGGTAGGGAATTGGGCTCTGGTTGCAATACATTAAGCAACACATGTGTACGTATAACAAAATTGAGCAGCGCAATCTCCTTCAATTGTTGCAACTCAGGGTTACCGGAAAACTAAATTTTTCGATTTTTAATTAATCACGGTCTTGCTTGCCTTAGTAGACTACGTTTCCTTTGATTTTGTTTGTGGATACTCTGCTTTTTAGATGCATTTACATATAGAAAGTTATTGGGGAACATTCAAAATTTCAAATTATTACTGAATTAGAAATCATAGAACAGAAAAAGAAGAACGTTGCAGACTTTGGCAGGGAGAGGCATCGGTGGAGTCAGACCGTTTGATAACCGGGCGGGGCAAGCAGGCGGGTCTGAAGTCAAGCGGAAGGGCAGGCTACAGCTGTGGGCAACAAGTGGGTCCCCGACAATTCCTTGAAATCGTCGGGGACTTAGTGCTGAGGAGCTCTACTCTGCAATTCTTCGTCAGCAAGCCTTCTTCCTCGCCAACCAAACTTTCAACTATCGTGAGGTTCTCTACACTTCACTGACTACGAACCTCCACTTCTCAAGCTTTTTTCTTCTTTGGGAGTCCGACAACACTCAAATAAGATTTCCAGTTTCCTTGTTGTGTGAAAAAGATGTCATGGGAGCTCATGTCTCTGTACAAGATTGCTTACATTCTCCCCGTCTTATTTATCAAGCCTCAATGGATACAATACCTCATTAGCTAGCTAGAGTTGGGACGTGGTGGCCGAGAGTCAAGCTGAGAGCTTCATCATCATTGATATTCTCGCCTCCAGAATTGGACTCGACTTGAGACACAAGAGCTTGTTGGTCGTGAATTGAAATGGTCCTCTTCCCTAGTCATCGCCTTTGAGATGGTGTTTCTGGGCAGCATCATTCTTTACTTCTTCCGCAAGAACAACTCGTTCCTACTGTTAAGCACGCAATTTGCAAGCTAGGAGTGATGATCACCAACATCGCATTGGTGCACTTCTTGTTGGACTTCGACGTGTCGTTTAAGTACCTGCTGCCATGGAAGGTGTACCCTTTTGCGGCGATATTCTCCGTGGTGGGTACTTGTGTACCATACTTGCAGATGTTATGGTGCATTGGGTGTACCACTGCCGTGCATTTTAGCAACTTCACAAGAAGAATCTCGAAAGTGCCGTTGAAGGTTGGGAATTGCAGACACTATCAATGTATTCACGACCCAAGAGGGCTTATGTTTTTTTAGTAGTTTTGAATAGGGGTTGTTGTGGAGACTTTCTTTTGTTCAATTTTACTTATTTTTTCAACAACACATACAATGTTCTTCACTAGTTTCTTTGATATAAAAGTTGGCCCCATTTGAATTATACTTTTTACAATATACTCAAGCGAAGTGCTCAGTTTTAAATTATGAAGCCATGGTTTATTAGGGGTTCAAAAGGGGAGATTCTAAACAGGCTTCAGTAATTCTGACTCCTTGGTCTTTTTTCCGAAGAAAAATTTTCATTATGGTTTGGGAAGAAGAAAACTTTGATTCTCTAGTTTTGTTAGGTTTGTGATGTGTACCTAATTTTGCAATTCTTTGTGGCAAGGTTTGAAAGGAAGGCAACTTTTTTGAGAACCATGTATTTGTTTGAAACGCTACTACTCATTCTGACGTTGTGCTTCCTTTCTGTATTTGATTGGTTGGAAATCGGCGTATCAGGTCAGCATTCATATGCTAAAAATCCTGTTCACCTTCTTTCAATTACCTTCAACTACTTTATACTAATTTGCAGCCCAACCTCATTTGCATAGTCTAGGCATATTCTTCCCTCATTTTGTTGTATTCAAAGACAGTAGTGCTAGTCAGAGTTTGTAGTTTGCAGTTGCACAATTCTATTATTTGTCCCGAATTGGGCCCCCATTATACAGACCCCCAAGATTTTGGGGGTCCCTACATATATAGTTGGTAAAAACATTCTATCAACAACAAACATTGTTTGCATTTTAAATTCAACTAGTGCAGATGACATTAAATATTGTTTTTAGTATAGTCTTGAACTTTGGCACCTCCGATTAAGATTATTGAGATTTACCATGTTTTGAATTTCTTTTGGTTTAGCTCATGGCATTACAACAACCACAAAGGAGACTTGGAGAGGGATGTGGATGATCGGATTCTACAAATTCATGTTAGCCTTAGCTCTGGGCGTTGTTGTATTGTGATTGGCATCACCACGGTCACTCCTCAACAGGTTGTTGTACGGCTTCGCCTTCACCATCTCTACCTTATTGGGCATGGTCATTGACATCCTCATCAACAACATCGACGATGGCAACACCGGCAATGGGATCTTCGTTGCTATGTGGATGGGCATTGGCACTAGAGTCTTCATTGAAGTCGTCATCAACCATCTGTTGGCATGGGATAATCACAAGCTCCTGCACAAGAATCAAGCGCTCTTCTTGTGGCTGGGCTTTGTCACAAGAGTCTTCAATTACTAGAGTCATCAACCATCTATTGGAGCAGGATTATCACAAGCTCTGGTACAAGGATGAGCAAGCATTCTTTCTCGTTGTAATTGTCTTGATCTGGGACTAAGTGATCTTTTTTTGCTTCAGCTTGTCTGAGATAGAAAATGGTGCCATCAGTCATAGTACAATATACAAGTGAAAATCTATGCACATGGGGCAAGTACACTAGAGTAACTCCTTCATCTTTTTTTTGGAATAGTAAGAACCATGAAGTAGGAAAGGATTTGGTTTCACTCACACTGGCAAGCATTCTTAACAAGGGGTTTCTGTGTTGGAAGCTCGTGGAATGTTTTGATCCGTTAAGGTATTGCTACCTTTGAATGGAACAATTTTGGTATTTTTAAAGCATCATGTGTGTATTTCCTTACTAGAAACTTGCAATAGGGATATGAGACCTTATGATTCTTGTTTTATGATTTGAAGTTTTGTTACATGTAGAACTTTTAGTATATAGTCTTGGGCATTAAGAGAGGTTTATGCACTAAGAGGGGGGTAATAATGGCCACCTAACTAATGTCGGCTCTAATTAAACTATTTTTTTTAGAAAAAGTGCTTGAAATTGGGTCTAACTAGGTAAGTGACAATTATGCACTAAGAGAAGATGTGCTAGAACAAATTCTACTTGTACCAAATTGGGCACAAGTTTGTTCTTTTTTCCCCATATGTAACAACTCCCTTTGACTTTTGAAATGAAAATGGTGTCTTCTTTTGCTTGCTAGCTTTGATCCCCCCTAATGGGCTTCATGTTGGCCTTCAATTTGTTGTGTGGATTGTGTGGATTTTGATGCAATGATATATGTATTGATCTTGTGAGAATTAGGGAGAATCGTCTCCTTCAATCAAGTATGGAACTCTTATAGTATGGACAGAGATCATTAGAATTACAACTCAAAAGGAATTTTCTGAAAAGATGCTACCCACTTGCCAACAATCCCCCGCCAAAATTCTTGATCGTCCAATCTAAAGAAAATGAATTGAAAGTACTCCCATGTTGTCCAAATGCACAAAGTCTGAAGTTGTCTAATGTTGAAATGGGATGTTGTCTAATTATACAAATGCAAATACAAATATAGGTACAAATTACAAGATATAGATATGAATATAGAAATACAAAAGTATATGCCATATCAATTGCATCTAGAGTTGAAATCTAAAATTACAAATAACAATTGGTTGGTTCAGTTAGGGTTGGGGTTTGGTTGGGAATTTTTTTAAATTATTTTCTATCTTAATTCCATTAATTAATTCAAATCTGGAACCTCCTCTTCACTATGCATTCAAAAGACAAATTATTCTATTATCTCCTAAAAAAATGAAAGCGTCTCTCCCAAACAACCACTCCCTGAAAATCCTTGGCCGTCTGATGTGGGAAGAAATAAATGAAAGTACCTCCTATGTTGTCCACTTGCTAAAAATCCTTCACTATTGATTTGTCAAAAATCAATGGCCATTGCTTTGGGATACGGATATGAAAGACATATATGGATACATAATATGAATACAAATACATGATATGATAATATGAATACAAATAGGATTGGTAGTTTGGGTTTGGGTTTTGGGTTGGGAATTAAAAATAATAATATTCTATCACTAGATGCCATGTGTACAACAAGTACCTAATTCCATTCATTAATTCAAGTAGGGCTTTTGAAACCTTTGAGTCACTATGCAATCAAATGACAGGTTCATGATGGTATGCACAATTGTCAAAGATTATTGTACATGGGAGAGACATTGATTTTCAAAGAAAGTATCTATATAATTTTTTCAAGAATATGCGACCTCAATTTTTGTTGTTTGAACTTTTGCAAATGAACCAAGTAGATGTAGTAGCACAAGCAAAAATGAACCAACAACAATTTTAGAGAATTCGGGTTGTTAGAGATGTAATCAATGTAGTATAAGGTAAACCGGCCTATGACAAGCCAAGTGCCTAATATAGACATCTATAAGATGACCCATTACAGTTTTCCATCAATTTGTGCCAAATTTTTTCTAATTAATGTAAGCAAAACTTCATTAGGTAGGTTGATGGCTGAAATCAATGTTTTGTATGATGGTGATAGAGATGTTAGAGACTGTTTTAGGAACTCGTCCCTTTCTAGTGTAAATTTTCATTACATGAACTAACTTTTTTTATTCCTTTATATTATGTCCATATTAGAAAATATTTCAACCATGTCAGGAAATATTGTAACTGCATTGGGTGGTTTGATGACCACCATGGGTATAGTTTTTGATGGTTGTGGGATAGTCTAAAGACTGTTTTGAGCCATTTGGCCAGTTCACTTCAAAAATCTGTAACAAATTCATACTTTGTCAAAAAAATAAAATTTCAATTGTTCTACCAATTTTTCATGTTTGCCTTTATATAGAAAAAAAAATTCAAAATTTCAAATATGTCAACAAGGCAAACCAGGCAATCTGCCTATCATAGGCTGGTTTACCTTAGAGCTTTTGCAATTTATTACCATGTGATTTGTTAGCATATTGTCATGTTTGAAGTAAATTTCATGCTTTTATGTATTTCAAGGATCTTCCAATTGTTTATTCATGCAAATAAGGACTTGAATAGTTGGCATCTACGGTGATTGATATTTGCATTCTTTTGGAGCCTATATGTATATGAACAACTAAGATTCATATAGTATCATGTTTGGACTTTCTAAAGTAATTTATAAGTGGTTCACAAGGGAATAGAATGTGACATTTTTACAAACATACACATAATAGACACTACCTTATGCACCACTTTTGAATACTCTCAATTGAGCATTAAAAAAAAAAAATGATGTATTACAAAAAATTAGCAATATGTTTGTTGCAACGCAATCATAGTAAACAAAAAATCATGTTACAAAAAACACATTGAAATGATAGAAGCGGAACACGTGTTGGTACAAGCATGATCCAAGAAAGTCCATGTAAACATGCCCACCTAATAACAAGTGTTGTGCCAACTCAATAGAATTTGGTTTGGCAAAACAACCATGTCATATCCTACATGGTAGGAAAACAAAATAAAAATACACGTAGATTATGACATGGCAAACACAAAATATTTTTCCAAACATTGTATGAGCATTTCAATATCCACCATTGATATTTAAATGGCCACAACTAGGTTCTAAATCTTTATGTTTAAATTTGTCCTACTTGGATGCTTAAGTTTTGTCTGTTGTGCCTTTTTTTAATCTTTTAAATGACATGAACTTGGAAAATAACCAACAAAACCTAAACTAAAACACAATTTCTAATCAATTGGATAACCAGACAAGGCCACTGAGATTTTGAAGGAAAGAGGTTATAGTCCTAATTTATCAATTTTTAGTGTAATATTATTTAATGCCATTTTCAAAATCATAAAATTCATGCAAATCCAACAAAAGTTATAATCCAATGAAGTTTATCCTTTCGACAACAATTTAAACTTCATCCATCATTTTCTATTGACTCTTAATTCCAATTTGACTTGAATTTTTTTTCTACAATCTTAGGTAGAAATTAATATTGAGCGTGATATTTAGCTAGAAATACTAAGTTTGGACTTATATAGACAAAATCTACTCAAGTTCATCCATTCTTCATTCAAAATTTCATCCTACCTTATCTCATTGGTTCTCCAAATTTGAATTAGTCTAAAGTCTAAACTTCCCTAATCTTATTCTATAAGATTTTCAATTTAAAATTCCTCCTTGGTTGTTTTCAAAAGGTTTTAGTTGACATTCCGTTCTTTATATAAATAATGAATTACTTATAACTAATTACTATTTTGGACTTTTGATATAAAGGTTGATTTTGCTTATCCAAATTGCTAAGTCACCTAAGGATTGGACCTTTCCAGGAAAGGTTATGCATGGATGAAGTTTGATTGTTAATTGGTACTTCAAACTCCATTCACTATTTACTATTAACCTACATTCAAAACTAACTTTAAATTTCACTTTCGGGGTTTGGATTCTTCCTACTTAAAAAATTTATAATCCTTCTTTTTAATAATGAAATTGACTAAATTTTCATCCAATTTATCCTTTAAATTTAATCCATTCATATCTTACTCATTTTAGATCTAATTCCTAAGTGTTTTATGTTTTGTTAAAGACCTTAAAACAAATCTTATTTTAATGGTTTGAATCTAACTTGGAATTCAGCTAAGTGTTAAAGTTGTTAATTAAGAAATTAAAGGAAAGGAAAAAGATTTAGTAACTCACCTAAGAAGGGACCTCATTTATGAAGTGATCAAAGACACCTTCAAATTCATATTCATCCACCATTTCTTGACTCTACTTGAATTTTACTCACCACTTAATGTTTGTAGAATTTTGATACAAGTTGTGAAGTTAACTTCAACCTACTTCCTATTCAATTCTAAGTTTCCCTTGATTCTATTCTTCTCTCCATTTCTTTTTCTTCTCCTTCTTTTTCTTCTCCTTCTTTTTCTTTCAAGACTATTCTATTCAATTATTAATATTCTATTAGTTGACTTGGGAATGGAATACTTGTCACCAATTTCAAGAAAAGAATTGCCTAATACAATCTTTTTTTCACAAAGAAATTGTGCCATTGACTTCAAAAGGCCAACTTTAGTCAAAACAAAAAAACTATTTCCATATCCTTCATGAAAAAGTCATCGAAACCTAGCATCAACCTAAAACTAAAAAAAAGGTAAAAATTCAACTTTTAAAGTTCACCTTTTCTAAAGAAAATAACTAGCCTAGGCTTTTAGAAAGGTACAAGGGAATAAAAAATGATGCCACTTTGACCTCATTTCGATTTTGTATGCTCTCGAAACATCAATCAACTTTGCCAATCATCTTTAATTTTGTTGGTTTTGAAAAGTCTTTCCAGTTCAGACACTTCTCGTTTTTAAAATGTCATGAAATTTTTTTAAAGCCTTCAATAGCATAAAAAAACTATGCTAGTTTTTAGTGAGATTTTACCACATCCAAGGTAATTCCTAAGATTTTTCCATCGTGGATTTGATATTTGACCATCTGGAAAAGGATCTTCTGCAAGTCAAAAAATCCAAAACTTTTAGGAAACCTCGCAAAAAAATTCACAAAAGATAACAAACTCATATTTTTACTTTGCTCACTCAAAGGAGAATAAAATCTTCCTATCTCCTTTAATTACTAGTAAATAATGAATCTTCCATATGAAAGGGAAGTTTGGTAAATCAATTTTGTTGTTGGACTCCTAGCATGATTTCAACCTTAGAACACTGTAATTTGGCCGTAGATGCCTTCTACTAGTTTGTCTTGAGTTCATGTCACCTACAGGCTAACAATTGGGATTTCTACTATTTTTCAAAATCAACTAAGAAATTGAAACCTATCCTTGAAAATTGACTTTAAAATCTCATTGAGGTTTGCTTGGACCATTTTATCTAAAAAGAGTCACATGCATGGTAGGTTTAGGTAGTTTGGGCACTATTAACTCAGTATTCACAATTTCTATGACTTTTAAGTTTCTAGTTTATTCACATGCAGAATTAAGGATTGTTTAGGGTATAACAATCTATTTTGGACCAAATACCATATTGGCATGTAACATACAAAACAAACAAACTGTAAGTTTGAACAAATTGAAAGCTCACACATTACATATATAAAAACAAATACAAAAAATAATAGACAAAACACGTCAATTTCTTCATATATGGGCGATTTCGTTAAAATAGCGGTATTCCATGTGCCATTTTTAGATCGCCCAGTCTGAACTATAAAAGTAACATCTAGTACATGTGTAGATTTTTGAAATCTTTGGTTTATATAGATTTCAGATATCTAAGATATATATAGATTTTAGATTTTAGAGTTTGGATTTTTAAAGTGACATCTAGGACATGAGTAGATTTCAAAAATCTAGAAAAGGTATAGATTTCAAACATCTAAGACAGTTGTACATTTCAGACCGCCCGGTCTGAACTATGAAAACTGCCAAAATAGCGGAATGGCACCATTTTAACAAAATTGCCCATATATCTAAAACGTGGTTCTCAACATAATTCACATGATGTATTATGTTTCTTTAGGGCATTTCTAGAAATGAGTTTTTGTATTATAGAAGTGTCGGTACTAAGTACTAACACATTTTTCTTCTAGTGAATTGATATGTTTGGTTCCACAAGATTCACATTTATCCATTTTTGTAGCTCTAAGCCTGAGGGATGTTTTGTTGGTGCAAAGTCTATCAAAGCAATTTGTGAAAGGAACAAAGCTTCTTGCTCAAGCAAAGCTAGGGTGTTTATAGTTAGACTCAGACGCAAATTCGTGTCTAGACAGATAGTGTGTGGCTCAGATAGCCCTTAAGGTTTTCCCCAAGTGATTGTCTTTGCAATTGCAGTAGTTACCTCCATGCTTAGAGAACTTTTAGACATTGCTGTTGTAGTTCTAATTTTTGAAATTTTTGGTTTACTTGCCTTTGTAAATGTGAATGCAATTAGTAAAAGATCTATTTTCCATTATAGCATGTCAATTAGATGGATTTCGTATGTGAAAGGCTAATTGGCAGAAATTAGATATGAACAGGGCTAATAGACTAGGATGCGAAGCAAGGCAAGTAGATAGTCGTGAATTTTAGCTTGAACAGATGCCACCTTTCAAATAGTCTTTTTGGGACTATAAGTCCAAATGTCTAGTTGATCACTCTCTCTCTCTCCAGCGTGAAGAAGAGCCTGCATTAGTTTTAACTCTCAAGCTCTGTACAATTCGTCGAATTTAATATATAAATATATTACTATCAATTTGTTTAAACTCACAGGTTGTGAGTAAGTGTGTCTAATTGTTTGGAATTCACAGGTGGTGAAGTTCCTTGTGTGAGTTAATTTGTTGTGTGAGTCAATTTGCAGTGGGTGATTAATTGTCTAATTGCTTGTGAATGCTTATGCTTGTGAGATGTACCAATGTCAAGTTTGTTGAATGCTGTGAACTATTCGTCTGTGAGTTGTGATTGAGCATTGTGTATGGTCAAGTCGACTGAGTGCAGTCTAGTGGCCTGTATGGAGTTCGCAGTTAAGTCGCAGCTCTAATTGGCAATTTTAAGTCAAGTTGTTATGAAGTAAGAATGAGCAAGTGTATGTCGAATTAACTGATTGTTTGTTATGGCCGGGATGGTCAAATTGTTAAGTCTTTGAGTCAGCAAATTGCATGACTAATCTAAATATGGTTTATGCCAAGTAAAACAATTTGCAAGTAGTCAAATTGTCGTGTGCATCATTATCTGTTTAAAATTATTAAGAAGCTAATCGACTGAGTAATGGTCCATTGCTGTTTGATTTGCACCTTGTGAGATTAGTCTAGTTGAAAATCGAGTGGCCAGTTGGGTCCAATTGATATTAAAAAATGAATTAATAAACTGGTCATTCAAATCGACTGCTGGAGAAGTTGAACCAGCCGGAAATCAACTCGACTCAACGCAGGTCAAGTGAGTTCGAAAGACAAATCGCCCTATGAGTAACCGCAAACTCAGACATTCAAACCGGTAAGTAAAAGACGATCTTCTAAATTGATGAATTACAGCACAAGTATGCTTAAGTCAAATTGATCATGCATCAATGTGAAATGGTCTGATTAACATTCTGCAAGTACATGGATAATTTTAATTAAAAAAAAAGGGCTTGTTGTGGGACGAGTTGACCTGTGAAATGAGCAACATATAAGTTAAAAAGACCATGTAAGAATTAACAAATCGTCGAAGTAACACAGTTTGGTCACCTTGTGATTAATTTCTATAAAAGAATGAATCTATTGTTATGAGTGTATAATTAAGTAAGAAGTGATGGAATTGTTCAGACTATAGAAATAATTCTAAAAATACCATTCTTAGAAGATCCAATAGATTAAGATGGAGTCATGAATTACCAATAGTCTAATTGTTAGTCTGTTGTGAATTTGTATTGACAATTTAGTCGTTCTAATAAACAAATCGACATGTGATGTGGTTGAATATGTATCACTAGGTAATTGTGCAGATGTTGCAATTTAGCCAAGCTTAATTCTTGAGATTAAATAAGTCTAATAGTCTGAGCATGTGTGCAATTAAGTATTGAGGTATCAATTAGATATTGCTTAAGTCAAATTGATCATATCACAATTTGCATGAGTTGCATTGACAAATAATTTAGGTCTTATTTACAGCGAGAGTTGTAACAATTAGACTTGGTGTAAGCTAGAAAAGTAGAGTTAAGATGAGTCAGCTTTCATAGCCGGACCAATTGACTAAGTTATATAGCAAGTAGACAGAAAGTCTAATTGTTTGGCTTAGAGTCTATTCGATCAAGCCATCTGGTACAAAGATATTGCTGAGATAAGTGGACTAATTTTGAGCGCTTGAAAGCTGGAGATGGATTAACTTAAAAGCGAAAGCGAAAGCATGGCTGATTAAAGATAAATCAACCAAACCAGGAAAGAAGTCTAAACTTTTCATACCTTGCATATGGCAAATTAGATCACAATATAGATTTGATTTGAGCATGATAAATTGGAATTAGGCTAGTAAATCTAAAACCGCCTAGTAAAGAGGGAACAAAAAGAGGAAACAATAATTAATACTATTGTCCCTAAAAGTTTATTTGTACTTCAAATATATAACTTGGCCATTTGATTAAGTGGTTAGAGCATGCATAAGACAAATTGACCAACCCTATTGACAAATTGACAAAGAGGATTTGACAAAGAGCCAACCACTAGTAAAGGACTGTGACCGCATTCATTGTGTCTATTATATTAGCATTGGTAATGGACTGAGATGATTTGACATGAGAGTGGGACCTTTTGTTTAGAATCCCAAAACAAGTTACAAAATCAAGTAGGTAAGTATTCAATTTGTAAAACAAGTGACCTTAGTCACAAATACGTTAGACTTATCGACCTTTCCATTGGAAATTACCCCTATACTAGTTGTCTTGTGATTTTGATAAGTAGACAAAATTTACATTACAGCTGTATACTAACCAATAAAGGGGACGAACATACTATTATCTAATGTGACATAGTAGCATTCCTACATTCCTTTGTAATGTGTTGGTACTATGTACAAAATCGACATTGACCATTCAATAATATGACCAAAATGACAAAGTTTAGAATTGATTATACCACCTTCTGTGACCTCCAACATCTCACACTTGTAGTTGTATATATGTTATGAGGTTTCTTGCACGTATGCATTACATGTTTTTTGAGGCCAAGGAGAGCCCGTTTCAAGGTTGTTCCCTTCACTATTCCTCGTAGTGAAGGACAGCCGACAGTCGAAAAAAAATTAAAAAATTAAAAAAAAAAAATTAAATTAAATTCTTCAAATGATAAAAGAAGTTGAAAAAAAAAATTCTGGAAATGCCATGGCCGCCTCTCGACCACGTAGGACGTTGAGATGGCAGGCCAGCTGTCCAGTTCCCTGCGTTCTCGCAGCAGGGGAACCCGCAGTCTCTTAGAGGCCTCAAAAACCATCTAATGTTACAATACGTTGGTTAGATTGCGGTGCTTTGAAGGGAGCTTGCAGTCTCTTCAAAGCGTTTCTTTCCTTACTTTGTAATGCAATTAGCTTCCCCCTAATGACTCCCTCACTCTTTTTTCATCTCCCATGTCATCATTAGGTTACCATTGCAATTTTGAGCATGCCTCAATATCCTAGCCCCAACTTTGCTTAATCATCTACGTTTGATCGATCTACTACTTGGTATTCCAAGATATTAAGCTTATCATTACAAAATAGAATTAGTTGTGAAGGCGCATTTTAAACTCTTTCTTTTAATATCTTGCAAAATAAATCACAATGTAAAGTATCATTACTCTTGTGTATTTGTTATAGTGTCTGCAAAGATGTATATGTAATTCAAGCGGATGATATGGTAATCTTGGGGAATCTAGTGATAAAGTCATTGGTAGAATTGGATAGGTTGTTGTACAATGGTGAAATGACAACAATGAATGGACAAGAACATTTAGTTCCCAATCTCGTTGAACAAGTCGTGGTGGTTATTATTGCAATGGTGGAATTATCTTTTATAATAATAGATGGTTGAAAATTTGTTATTTATGGGACATTAGGAAAAGCCATAAGTGGAAGGTGCATGATGTTGGGATGGCAAAAGATGTGGGTGGTAGATTCACATAGCATTCTTTTTCGGACAAGTTCTTATAAAAATTTGGAAGAAGATGTAGGCAAAAAAAATTTAAGGAGCTACTGCGTAGAGAAGAAATGGTAAAGGAGTGCTTTGAATAATCCCTTTGTGAATGGCAAAGTACATTTATATTATATGGGTTGCAAATTTTCTATAGTATAGTGAAGGAGACTAGCTTATACAACCTCCAATAATACAATCTTTTTGTATAAAGTGTTTAGTAGAAAATATTTTGGAAGGGGACACCACATAGATAATTTTTTAAATTATTAGCATTATTAGCATTTTCAATATAGAAGACCTAAGCTTTTGACATTGAATAAGATTCTCTAATGTACTTGCCTTATGTTTATCTTTTTGAAATACACATGCATTATTCACATATGGAAAGTATTTGGAGTCCAATAATTGTGATATAATAGAAGAGGTGAGTTTAGTGATCCAATCCAAATTTTATATTGAATTACAATTTTTATATCATCTATGACTTTTTATGCATTATAGGAAGTTGTTTTGATTTATGCATTAAGAATTTTTATTTTTATTTTCCAATAGATCACCATTTCTATTAACACCATCACTATTAACACCATTATTAATACAAATATTGGTGTTGGTTGTGTTGCTAGTATTGACACATGTCACCATCTAGGATGCCTCCCAAAGAATTATGAGATCAAATTCACTTCAAATTCACTAACAAAAATTCAAAGGAATTCTATGTCATCGTATCATATCTAATGTTGAAGATGTTTATGTCATGACCATATTGACAAGTGAATTTTTCACGGAATTTTTTATTGCTTTTGAGAAATCCAAATTGCATACTAACCTTATTCATTGCACAAATCAAAGTTGTTTTTGTCTACATGGTGTTAGTTTCTATTGGCATCATATTTTGAATCCATAATTTCATTTTGTTGACTATTTTGAACACATTGTGTATTGAAAATATGTTGAAAAACTATGTTCATATTTGCTCTATACAATGTCAATTTCTACTAGTGTGGGTATTTAAAGAATGTAAAATATTAAGTATGAATGGATTGATAAAACAATATTTGAGTATGCATGACTAAGTCTATAGTTATCTATATTTTTCTTATTTTATCAAATAGTGTTTTTACAAGTGATCTATGATGATGAATTGAATCTTAATTTATACTAGTTTAGATTTGAAGTTGGGATGATTTCTTTGATTGGTTGTTAATAGTGTAACTATATATATATATACTTAGCAAAAGAGAGCATTACATTTAGTATTGGAAGGACATAGTTGGTATTTGGTATTTAGTTGAAGAAAATTTGATTGTGAGACATACTTAGTTAAAGAAAGAGAATTCTATAGAGGGTGTTTGTTATGTAGGGGTAAGAGAGGTCAAAAATTATAATTTCCTTTAGGTATTGGTATAAATTAAGAATTATTCACCTTGTATGCTACATTGGGACTTTGGGAGCAACCTGAATGACTTGAAATATGTTTGAGAGTAATTATTTAAGAAAATTGTATACTTATTGAGTGAGCATTTTGGACTGTATACAAGAATTTATATAAAAACTTTTAATAGAAAGAGAAGTGGTGTATGTGACAAAATTTTGCGTAGCTTAGATTTCTTTGTGGTATAGAATATATAGGGTCAAGTGCCATTGTTGATATCCTATAACCAAGTATTGGGTATGTATGGAGTTGGAGGGTGGTGGTATGGAGATCTAAGTAATTAGGATAGGTAGTAGACAACAATCAAGTATTGAGTCTATATATAATTTTGTACTATGAAAAAAGAAGAGGAAATGAGAGTCAAAGGTTTGTTGTGTATTTGTTCCTCTTTTGATATGGCTTCTATAACTTTTGTCGCAATTTAATCATGTTTTTTTTGTTCATGGTGAATTCATCTAATTTTAAGTGTAATATATGCAATATTTAATTTTATGTAGGATATAAGTTTTTATATGAAGAGTTGGATTGCATATGAGAAAAAATTGAGTGAGAAATTGTGTCTTGTTTTGTATATATATATGGTATTGAGTTGTAGTGTACATTTGAAGAAGAGGGTGGTATAATAAGTCATCAACTCAAATGCAGTAGTGAGAGTCAAAGAAATAGATATGAATAAATATATGCATATTAGGTGAACACAACTATGCTTTGTAAAGTAGCATATTTGATAAATAAGAGCTTGCATTTGTTGTGATGATAAACTCTATTCATCTTGTTGTATGCTATCATATACTAGAATAAATGACTTATTGCTTTGTTGCCATGCGACATTTGGATTATTGAAGGGTACCTTTGAAAATTGCTTTGTTCAAAAAATTTACATTAGCTAGGCCTTCATAGTAGCTTGGATCAAGTTTTATGGCACAATTTTTTTAAAGTCAAACAATTTGTGTAAAGCTTCAATAACTTGGTTCTAGAAATACTAGGAGGAGATGCATTTTATTGAAAGTGTAGTTGAATGTTGGTTCAACAGTAGAGAATTTCAATTGTCTAAGGAGATTGCAAACCTTTTTTCTCTTTAGAATACAGAAGAGGTTTGTAGTAGGAATTGTTTAGAAGTTTCGGAAGCTATTCTCATATAGAATATGCAATGAAGTGATCTTGTTTGTTAGAAATTTTTTTTTTAGAACTTTTAGTGGAGATCTCCTAAAATGGCCATCACATTGAAGAAATAACAAAATAACTTTGTTTGACAAGTTTGCACTAAAAAAGTGTAAGGTTCCTATGACAATCTCTAATAACTCCACGACCATCTCCCAAGCCATTGATTTTGGCCACTAACTACCCTAATGAAGTCCTAATGTCCTTTATTAGCTAAAATCTGAAATGGGTTGATGTAAGACAATAATGGGGGTGTTTTCAGATGTCTGCATTAGGTGGTTTGCTTGTCAAGGCAGGTTTACCTTATTTACCAGACACATGTAGATATTGAAGGTGGGAGAAACCTCTATTTTCATGTCTAAATGTCAAGATTTGGACCTCGTAGTAGGCGGTCTTTTTGGATTGAAGAACTCATAATTTTGATCTAAGGGCCTCCTACCACGTGAGCCTGGCTAGCAAAAAAAGCACTAGAAGACAAAAAAAATGAACATTGATTGTCTTATGGACCTCGGTGAGTGGAAAAGTAGAATTTCAAGTTTCACTGAAATTGGTGGACAACCCTATTTGTCGAGATTTTACAATCTTGAGGTAATCAATGTATAGTAGATTCTTACTTCATCTCTCTTCCACCCACCGGGTCCACATGGCAATACAATTGCAAACTTGGACCTTGTATGGAAGTCTATTGGCTTAAAGCGTCTATATATAAGGAGGAGAACATGTTTGTGGCAAAATAGAGGATGGAAATGTGATTTCTATGTTTTTCGTGGTCAAGAAGCAAAAATAACCTACAGTTTCATGGCAATTGAAAAAAAAAAATTTCAATGCCGAAATGAATTAAAGACCATTTACGCAAGACTACCAAGGCGTAGATATCTACAAATGTTCATAGAGTACAACAATAACAAAGAGAAAAATGGAATATCTGAGTCCAAGAAGCCATGAATGCAAGATTCAAAATTGTGCTTGAAAGTGCTTAACCCTTAAACATCAAGGAGGACGTTTGGCATCTGATGGATGACATGGAATCTGTGAAGTAGGACAAAAGTACAACTATTCATCCTCAAAATTTTCTTGTGAAAAGGAGGAGTCTTCTAAAATAGTTGAACTTCCAATTAGTACTTTTGCTAATTCTAATTCTAAAGCCCATGATTCACAAGGTCACCCCTTCGTCCTCTAAAGGGGTTAATGATGTATAACTTACTTGAAAATGATTGCACACCCTCCACAGTGGTATTCTATAATGACGCGATTTATAACACAGGAGGATCGGAGGATGCCCTAAATGACTTTGGCTGACAACAGCCGTCACAGCCGTCACAGGCGTCGTCCTCTTTATTTTCTCAAATGTGTCTCATGACTGTCAGTACTTGAACTAATCTCGGCCAGGTCTGCGATCTCTCCACTCGACATCCCTCAGTTCGACATGCGTCTGATATCCGCAAAAAATTGTCCACACTTTGCTTTGCCTCGTAAGTTAGTGCACAGTTTTCGCCGCATTCACAACATAATCGTGCGAGATTGTGGTTTCGAGGTTTGCGGTGGTGTGTGTGATAAGAGCTTCTTATAATTAGGACGATATCACTTGCAATGGATGACGTAGGTTTCTCTGATGTCGACGTGATCGATGGATTTACTTTCATTTCAGGAAGGATTCTGTGGCCTAGAACGGAGCACAACTTGGATCTGGTTGCATACCAAATTTCTGACCAGCCTTTTCTTGGAATTTTCCAGCCTTTCTTTGAAATCGTTCTTGAGGCTTCAAAGATGATGAACTAAGGCGGATGGTTGATATCGTCATGGATGGGCAAGGAAGGCGATCCGTGTCCTGGTCGCCACCAATCTGGAAATCGAACACAGTACTTAACGAGGTTCCTTATCTGTGTCTTTGCTTACTCACCTTGTAATGAGAAATTTTGGATGCTTCAATTAGCATGTGAATGATTCTTTACTTATTCTGACTGTTGGTCGGGAAGTAACGTGCAGCTTCTTCCCCGGCCTGCCCTCTATGCGCCTAGATAATCAGCTGTTGAGGTCTCACGTACTCCGCGTTTCTCCTCAGTCTACTGACTCACGCACCTCCTTTCTGCACCACTCTATATAATTATGATTGTGAGAAATTTCGTTCTCAAATTCATCGTAATTTGTGCTTTCTCTGAAATGACGTTCTTAGGAGACTGGGAATGTGCCTCAATGGATCCTTTCGTTCTGTATTGGCTTAATGGCGTGCTGTTTGGGAGTTCCTATTCTCTCTTTGACGGTATCAGATTGAACTATATCTAAGCCTAAGTTTCAGTCGCCCAGGTCGTAGCCGACATTTATTCTTTGTGCTAACGGAGAACTTGGTAGGTTCTCTGTGTATTTATGAATGGTTGTAGCAACATTGCGACAGCCTCTCCATGAATATCAGTTTGTCTAACGTTACCTATCTCTGCTAGACCATGATGTGATTTGGACGACGTTTTTTGAGGAATGGTGAGCTCAGAATTAAGCATAGAGAGCTGTTCATGAGACCATTTGAGATTTAATGAATTCATGTCAATGACCTGTATTGAGTATTGAGTATCTCATCTGCTTAATGCTGTACAAGCTAATCAGGAGCTGTACCGGGGTGGACAAACTCTGTTTAAGGTTCAGAGGTCACCGATTTTAGAAGAATATTTGGAGCTATGTTTGTTTCTAAAAGCTCACTACATATAAACAGTGATATCGAAGACACCTATTATAAGCATAAACTCTTGACAGCTGCTGACATTGATTCCTTCATCAGATGCTTTACTTGGGGGATTGATTCTTTAAGAACCGCAGTTGAATGCCTCTGATTTGGATGAGAATGGTGTCAAATTGTGAATGGAATCCTTTTACTGCCTTCTTATAAAGCTTTTAATCAGTATGAGAGTAGACGAGGCTCTCATTAGAACTAATTAAGGTGTTCTTCAGTTGGCTCCTGGAAATGCTCTAAGCATCACGTTATCATCATATTATGAGCACGTTTCATCTCATTGTTCTGCAAGTGTTGTCTGGTTAGAGACATAAGAAGATTTTGAATGATTCAATTCCACTCCTTTTTCTTGGTGGGCGTTGTAAGGCAAGCTATTTGAACTATCCAGGATGAGTGAGTCTTTGGAAAGACTTACAGACACAACTTCAAAATGACGCTTTAGGATACCATTTTGAATTTTCGAATTTCATTCTGGTGAAGACTGTAAATTAAGTCAGAGTCGCAGCCAATTACTGTTCATACTGAGGTGTAAAAGGGGGTTACTGGGAACTAATCAAGTAGAATTAGGTCACTTTTATGTGACTTTTTGATAATATCTGAGAAATTTGGGTTTGAATAGAGGAGCAGTAGAGTGGGTATGAGTGAGAAACATTATCAAGTAAGTATTTGTGCCGGAATTGTGAACATTGTACTGCTTCTGTCTTCAGTCGTCACTATGTCTAACTACTTCAATCTGATCACAAAGTGAATATACTTGATTTTTGCAATCTTGCTTTTTACTTGCCAATCCAAATGTTTCTGACTGAATTTCAAATTTATGATTTGTGTCTGACTGCACGATCGTGTTTACTCAACTATTTGAATGTTGTATCGTTGATTTCTTCCTTGCTGACCACATAATGCGAATATTCTTGCATTAAGAGTGATGAAAGCATTGAGAGTGATGTTCTCGATTGTATATTTTGGATAATTCTCACAAAAATCCAATAGTTTGATTCATGCTGTTGATTGTGATGCTGTAATGTACTTTAAGTCTTTTTCTTGAGCAGCATTTGTTTTCTCTGGTACTTTGTAATGGATAATCCGAAACATTTTATGGTGACAGGATATGGCATTAAATGACGAAGATGCTTCATTATCAGATATAAGGCATAAGCGAATAGAGGCAGCCAGCAGATTGGGTGGTCTAATGCCTGAACCCTCTGGCACAGAGGTGAATGGATTTCGGCGACGTAACTGTAATGTGGCATTACTTTCTGTCAATCTAGAATCCACCTCTGCAGAACCTCAAAATTACCTAACGAGAAGAGATGAATATCCTCATGGGAGCGGGTGTGAAGACCCAATCTGTAGTTTATATCAAAATGGGAATGGTTGGCATGATTCCATTTGTACATTATTTCAAGCTAAGGGTCTACAAACATGTCAAGTAGAAACCCCTGGCGCAGGTGGGAGCTGCGCGGTAGCAACATCATTGGAGTACGATCCATCGTCCAGTAAGGTCGATTTTGAAAACGGTGTCAGTGTAGGTTATGCTGTCAAAGAGGAGGCGTTCAGAGAAGCTCCTCAGCCCTTGCAGGTACTTTCTGGATGTGCGTGGATCTGCATTATACAATTTGTGGTAACCAATGTCCGCTTTTCAAAGGATAGTGCTTGAATTCCACTGCTGTTGTGTACTTACATTTTTGAATCATGCAGAACGTGACTGGGCGCTTCCCTCCTAAACCAGAATACCACCAAGAAAACGTATTCCAGGAAATGGGATTTCCACCCGCGCTTATTCAGCGAGCCATTCTGCTGCACGGTGTGTCACTCGAAAATTTGTGATGATACGTTCTTACAGTTTAAAAAACCAATCATGTGGATTTTAGAGTCTTAAGTCCCGGTATATTGTGCCCATGGCTGGCTACCTAGTGTCATGGTTTAAAATAATTGATTAACTATGGTGCTAATTGATTCCGCTGGACTACTGAAGTATGCATATCTTAGTGCGAAAACTTCAACTTTCAAAGAGGAATTAGAGATGTTGTCTTGTACACTGGTAGCTTCAGATCTGGTAAAAGAATGTGGGATTGTATGAATTTCAACGAGTCAGTGCACAAGACTGTCGTGATTTTGAGGTTCTCTAGGCCTGAATTTTCTTCAGACGTATATCAAGGATTATCACTGACGCTTGATAATATTGGTGATTCAGGAGGTCAAGCTGACGACTCTATCATATTGCAGTTTCTTCTTGATTGGCGTGAGAATAACGATGTCCTAAGGGCTAATTTTCAGAAACAACCAGATCCCTGCGAAGCTAATTTGCCGAACTACAAAGAAATTGAGACCTCTGAAGAAAATATTTCTGGTCTTTCAGCAGTGCGTCAGCAATTGAAAAAAACTGGAGCCGAGCAGCTTTGGGTGGGTCACTTTATGTTCATGAGTTCAGTTTCAGCTAAGTTCCTTGGGTTCTCGAGGGATGATAATATTTGCTGATGTCACTGGTCACTAGTTTTAAGTGTAAATTCTTTCAGCTCATTATTCTGTGCTATCATAATTTTGGGCAATGGGCTTTGTTAATAGGATAGGGAAGACTGTACAGACAGTGATTTTGACGACTATGATGAAGCGTCTCCATCCCAGCAGGGATTACCAACCTATTGGACTGATGAGAGGGGATCAGATTATCCGGTTACGTTACGTGAAAGGAAACTTGCGACTGGAGAAGGCTATCACCACCTTCTAAGTAATTATGGATTTGCAGCGGAAGTGGTTCAGACGGCACTTCAAGAACTAGGTCTGATTCGGGTTTTTTTTGCCTATAGTTAGTGGTTTTGAAATTTGGATGTTATGTATTTGTGAATGCTATCCAATCTTAGTAAATTGCAAGGTAAAGAGTTACAATCCTTTGTTTACGAGGTGATACAAGTTTTGATGTCGACAATGGAATTAGACTAGTGATAGTATTTTACGATGATGTGGTCACTGTTGGTGTCTTATAACGAATCTGAACCGCCTTAAACATACTTTGCCAGGAGAGGGTGCTGATTATGACATGCTGTTAGAGTATCTATTGTACAGAACTACCCGACAGAATCCACAAGCTTCAATCTCGGTATGTTAATGAACTTAGTTGGATTGTGGCATTGAACGTTCAGGTCCGTTAGCCTAGAATTGGAAGTGAATTCAATATTTCCTGGAGTCCAGGGTGCAGAATGTTGTTGGTTGTTCCGGAAGAAATTGACTTTGACAGTAGACTTTCAGCAGGCTGGTTATGTTAAGCGAGCTAGCAAGGCTAAGAGATTAATGGAAGAATTTAGTTACGAAGCCAAGACTGTTAAACGAGCTGTGGTTATTTGTGGTGAGAATCACCTTGGGAACTGTTTTCTGTGCTTCCTTTGTTATTTCCTTCAGGGATAGCGTTTAGGGACTTCCATTTCATTTCGTGTTGAGGGATGTGGGCTTTCTGATGACGATTCACATGTATTTGTGGAACGCAGAACAAGACCAAATGGCTGATCATGTTGACTTCCTTGCGGCTCATGACACAGGATTGAATAAGGTAAAATCTTAAGTCATTTTGGAACGTCGATGTGTTAGCTTGAGTAAGGTGGTTTTGGATGTCAATCTTGAGCGCATTATCTGGACAGAAATCTATTCTGTCTGATTATATTGTGCCTGCATAATACTCCAGTCGACTGTACTCTAATAAGATGGTTTCAATTGCATCCTTGATATCGACTTAACGTAGAAAGAATTCATGCAGCGAGGCCGGTCATCATTTTGTTTGCAGAATAATTACGAATCATATTTCATACGGCTTGAAACAACGAGTTTCAAATTCATACTAATTTAAGATCATATAATTTACTCCTCGTTTCCTTGGGTCTGTATTTGAATACTTTCAAATCTTAAAGCAGTGTATTCTGTAGTCGCAGGACAATTTACAATTTTCTGGCTGGTCCTGGCTGCGACAACGCCTAGGGGAGAACGAAAATACAAGCAGTAGGGGTAAGCAAAAGCTAGACAATGGGGGTTTAACACGAAGGAAATCAATTGTTCGTCTCAGCCGTCCTTGTAATTTTCAGCAAGAAGAATGTGATCATCCACCTCTGAGCCTTGCACCTAAAGTGAAGCGAGAGAAGTCGAATCAGTTGTCTCTGAACAGGAACCGGTCTTCCTGTCGCGCGGTCAAAGTGAAGCTTGTACCATCTCAGCGAAGGTACACGCCTGTGAGTAGAATAGACAGGTCTCGAATAGTCAAAGAGGAAATATCTATCACAGTAGATAGACACGAAGGATCGGTGGGGACTGGGCTGCCTGGTAATCCTGTACCATCTCAGCGAAGGTACACGCCTGTGAGTAGAATAGACAGGTCTCGAATAGTCAAAGAGGAAATATCTATCACAGTAGATAGACACGAAGGATCGGTGGGGTTTGGGCTGCCTGGTAATCCTGTACAGTCTCGTTACTTGGATGAGGATGTCAAAGGTGCTCCATTCTTCTATTTTGAGAATGTTGCAAGCATGCCTAATGATGAGTGGGATAGAATACGAAGGCATCTCTTTGACATTGAACCAGAGTTTGTTGATTCGATGCACTTTTCTGCCTGTCGGCGTCCAAGGGGATACATCCACAATCTGCCGTTACAAGGGAGGAAGAAGATATTAGCTGACCCCCCAATGACTATCCAGGAACTCTTGCCGCATACCAAAGCCTTCTGGCCAGCCTGGGACCCACGAACGAAGCTAAACTGTATAACTACTCGGATGGGGTCTGAGTTTTTGATCAAGAAGCTTCATATTGGAGAAGGGACAGCATTGCAAACTGCAGATCCAAGTCCTGAGAAACAACGAGAGATACTTCACTTGTGCAGGCACTGGAATTTGGTGTGGACTGCTCCAAATATTCCAACACCAATCGACGAGATTGAGATCGAGGTCAATTTTGAGCACTTATTGATGTTCCATTTGTGGTTTTAGGTCAATCATGTGATGGCCTAAGTACATCTCAACTGCTTGTACAGAGCTCCTGGTCTACTAGTGGAGTTTCGGTAGTCAAAAATCGCTGTAAATCTTCATTGATCTAGTTTCCTGAACTTGTGCATGAATGCAGGCTATGTTGGGCTATGATGCAGGTCATTCAAGAAACATACTTAGCAACAGATCTAGATTCAAAGCCTTGGGCAACAGCTTCTCAGTGTATACTGTAGCGTTTCATTTTTCGGTTTTGAAACCACTGTATCCCAATGGCGTGAAGGTGTTATCTCTGTTCTCTGGATTAGGAGGTGCCGAGGTTGCTCTCCACAAGTTGGGCGTCAAACTCCTAGTTGTTGTGGTTGTTGAAATTGATGAGGGAACGCGCCGTTGTTTAGAAGCTTGGTGGGCTTCCAGTAAACAAGCAGGGGTTCTCAACCAGAATTATCGCAATATTAAAGACCTTGGGCGAGCTCAGATTTCAGAACTTGTGAACATGTATGGTGGGTTTGACTTAATCGTTGGAGGAACCCCTTGCAACAACCTATCTGGGAGTAACCACGTGACTCGCGTTGGACTCGATGGGAAGCAGTCGAGTATTTTCTTTGAGTTTTCAAGGGTTGTGGCTGCAGTACGAGAGTTGACGATTAGGTTACGACACTGACGAGTGATCAGGATGTATCAACTACTGCACTTTCGTAGTGCATGCGGCGGGGTGAAGAGATTGCGTACCGTTTTCCCGCTTCTATGGCCGGGCAACTTGCTGAAGCCAATGTGATTGTCACTGAATGATCTGAGACTAATATGATGCATCGATAACAGTTGCTCGCAAATTTTGATGAACCTGTTTCGGTTACTGTATATTTTCTTAAATTTCAATTAAATTGCATCTAAACAAGTTTCCAGCATATTGGCCTCAGATCTGTATGATTGTATGGGAACACGCAAGTTATGTGAAAAATGAGTCAAATTTTGGTGGATACTAATGGCCCAAACAGTCGAGTAAGACCCTAGTCATATCTGTTGCATTCATCTATTCTAACTCATAGATTCAGCGTATGAATTTCTGGCAAATTCTCGCCAAAATCTTACCACGTTTTGGTAGTGGCTAGCAATACACTAAGGGCTGGATTGCACTGGGTCTTATGGTGGTGATGCATTAAATGACCTGTAAATCATAGTGCATTCTGTAAATCATAGAGCATTCGCACCAGAGTGGTTACATATCCTCTGAACCTACATGGCAGTGGTTACATATCCTCCGAACCTACGTGGTAGCTGAGGTGGCATTGACAGTGCTATTACAGCCATAAAACATTTAAGGTAGCAACACCCATAACCATTAGTGTACCCATACTTCGATAGTAGAGTTCCCTTAAAGTGTCTCCAAATGTACCTTGAAATCATGCCAATGCTTAAATGTGGTTGGTAGGCTCTGATTTTTTTGATTTCGGTGCTACAATCAAGGCAACTTTAGTAGAGTGTGGTTTAGGGTGCCCTAGTGAGTTTTACTTTGAAAATTCACAGAAATTAGATGCCTTATCCAAAAATTCTAATTTTTTTTTTGAAAATTCATGATTTTCAGTTGCTAATACTAAAAAAATATTTTTTCTAGAAAAAAGTGCCTCCAACTAGTGCTGAATTGCTTAAATTGACAGTTATGGGTGTTGCTACCTTATGCTTTGTTGGCCCACCACTGCAAAGTAGCCCATAACAACTTGAGAATCTTGTAAAAATGAAGATTTTAGCATTTGTTAGCCGTTGTTATCAAATGGAGCTCTTGATTGCCCATTACATAATAACAATAGCTACCCAAAGCAAAAAACAATAAGACTAGACTTAGAATAAACAACAATTTTGAAATTTTCCTACATTTGCCTCACAACAAGTAAAAAGTCTTTGATCATTTTAAGGTGAGGGATGTATAGACAATATATTTATACAAGTGGAGTGATGGGACCTGTGTGGGATATGTAGATTGGAATTAGTAGAAGCTCGATTGCTCATACTTAGTTAAGTCAAGAACAAGAATTGTGTTCAATGTAGAACTTTAAACCTTGTTTAGGCATAGTAGAATAATTTTTTTCAAGAAACTTTGAATTAAAAAAAGTTGGAAAACCAATCTAATTTTCATCTCCAAAAACTAGTTTGATATTTTGAGCCTCCAATCAAAAGTTAGGGACAAAATTCAAAGAGAGGTTGAGATGAACATTTTCTTTGACATTTTCAAACATCCTCTTTGAATTTTGTCCCTAACTTTTGATTGGAGTCTTGAAATATCAAAATGATTTTAGGAGATGAAATTTAGCTTGTTTTAACAAGTTTTCTTAGTTCAAAATTTCTTGAAAAAATTTATTCTACTATGCAAAAATGAGGTCTAAAGTTTTACAATGAACACAATTCTTGTGTTTTGACAATGAGTAATCAAGCTCTCATCTTCAAATTGTCCCATATCCTTTGAGGTTTTATGATGAAAAATGAATTTCATTATAAAAACAACCTCTCCATCCATTGTTCATTGAACATTTGTTAGCAATAAATTATATTGACATTAATTCCAAGACTTAGAATTTCTTTGCAATTAATCTTCCTTGGATTTGACAAGGTGATTTTCTAGTTTTCAAAATCATTCAAAATTCAAAATTTTCATTATTTTTTTGGCAAGGGAAGTTTAGCTGTAGTGTGCGGTCCTTGAAGACGGCTGAAGAAGTATGAGCCTTGTGTAAACTGCATGTAAGTTATAACTATTGTAAAACTACCTATCACCCCCTTGATTTGCAATCTGACTATCTTGGGGTTAATTTCAAGAAGGGCATATATTTTTCAAAGGTGTGTTTTTGTTTCACAAATCAAACCCAAGTAGAATTATAATTTTTCGATTAAAACTGTAATTTCTGTGAATTTTTGAAGTAATCAACCTGAAATTACAAAACCGTCACTAGACTAGAGTAATAAACATTCCCTAATGAACTCATAACTACCCAAGTCAAGTACAAAATATTCACCATTAATGGAGTGACACATTATCCTTTGTTATCATAAAAAATCAGATTTTATCATAGAACGCTTTAATTTTTGTCATAAGAAGAATGGATTTGGATGTTTTCTGGACAGATTTCAATGTTTTTTGGACAAAATTAGGTGACGGAATTAGATTGGTCTACTAACTCAATTGATAAACTATAAGTAATGGGCTAGTTTACCTTAGTTAAAAAATTTTGACAACAGTTCCGAAGTAAAAGATAATTTCCTTCTTCTCTAGAAGTTTTATCTTTTAAGATATGGTGTATGCAAACACCCCATGGTGCGAATCAACCTTAAGAGTAGGAAAAGTTGGGTGAAAGGTTTCCAAGAAAATTAAAATTTGTCAGATTTTGAATGAAGTTTACTCATAATAGATAATATTGTAGATAGAAGTATGTATATGATGGGCAAATGTCCAAAAATCAAACAACTATTTTGACATATTTGCATTTTAAATCCAAATTGAACACTAAAGAGATTAATTTTATACTAGGTTAATCTTAGTAATATAATTGTAGGCTTTTGTATTACACTTATATGAGATGGAGTGTTAATTTTTTTCTGTAAAGTTTGACTATACAAATTGCAAGATATATAAGCATTCAAATTAAAAGAAAAAGTTAAGTTTGACCGTAATAGAGGATTTCAAATGACTAACCAGTATTGGTGGCAAATTTTTGTACTATGAATTTTGAATTTAAAAATCTACCATACAGAAAAAAATGGTAGGCATCTCTATCAATTTTCACAAATGTGGAACCACATTCTAAAAATCTTTCACTACAAAGATGTCCTATAAATTTGATGATACAATATGATTTTTGGCAATCACACTTTGGGGGACGTACTTTTGAAAAACAAGAATTACAACAATAGATTCAAAGATTTATTAACCCTTCCCAAACTCTCCAAAGAAAAAGTTTAGAAAAAAAATCTTTTATTCCTAAACAAATTATGAGTCTAATATAAATTCCTCAGAGCTTAAGATACTCAGCAATGAGGCAAATCAAGGAACCCTTCAAATTTTGATGATGTTTCAAGTTAGATCTTGAAGCCATTCCACTTATACAACGGTACTAGTATGTGAGCCCAAAAATGCGAGCTTGTGAGCATTGAGCTTACAATATAGGTACCTATAATATAGCTCGCTCATGTATTCAACATGGTACTTAAGTGTTTGTCATTGAAGAATTGACACATTTAAGTACTACCCCTTGTTGGCATCAATGTAGTGATTTGTTAGAAAATGAATGGATTTGGATAATATTGTGAACAAAATTGACGCCAAAAGTAGGATGACGGAATTGGATTGGTCTACCTTATGTCCACTCACTTATGATGTGTGATTGTTTGCTTCTATTTTCTTGTTGGCAGTTTAAAATAGTTTGCAAATAGTTTGTATTTTATTTTATTTTTTCTTAGCTCCAACCGTTGTGGATTGTTGATATTGGAATTTTGTGTGTTTTATCATGGATCTAGTTAGTAATATTACTCAAAGTTATCCTTACATTATCAAAATGGTAAAAAATGCTCTTGAGCCAAACCAAGGTGAGGAAATATACTATATTCAATGGTGGTAGCATACAAGGGTTTGGGATTTTATCACCTCTACATAAAGGTTTTTTAATTGATTGATTGACTTCATTATTTATGATTTTATGGTTATTTAAATTTTTTTATTGATGAATAAAAAATTTGTACAACCTTCTTACTATATTCGTCAAACATCATCAACATTGAGAAATCAAATGTGAAATGGCCAAATGCTTGGATTTGTCAATTCATTTTCCTTCGTTATATATAACTATGACTATGAAGACAAAAAAGATTACTTTTTCATGGAGTCAAATAGTTTGACAACAAAGCAATCCTACTCTTTTATTTGTTTCTCCCTACTCATATGGAGGTGCACGGTCATTGTTTGGATTGCAAATGTCGGCAAAGGCATTATTGACTCTCAAAAATAAATTCAAAGTTCACCAACTTCTCTAGCACATGGAAGTCCACTTTAGGATGGTTTAAATGGTGTTTTACTCTTCTTTTTGCATTCAAAAAAATTGTTGGGACTTAGAAGTCAAGTTGGGATTCTATTTTGGCTAGAACCAATATAGCTTCCAAATCTTTCTTCTTTGGCATCAAACTCTCCAAATATTTCAACCATGTAGGTTTTTGAGAGTGATGTGGGACTTGGGACATAGTGTGAAGCCTCAAGTCTCAATATTTTGACCATGAGGGTGTTAAAATTGCAAAAGTGATGTGAAGTCTTTTAATCCTCTTTTCACAAGTCAAATCTAAGAAGTTGGTGACCAAAAAATATGAGGTGAAAGGGTCTAACATATATAACCCCAATCAATTTATGGCTTCTCAAAATCTATTTTCTAATTTTTTTAAATGAATTTTGAATGTGATTTTTTCTCTAAGATCTAGTGTATTTGAGGCTCATTTCCAAGAGCTCTAAACACTACGGGAAGTCAAGATTGCAATGGGTACCTTGCACAAAATCTTGAATAGAAAAATCACTATCATTTAATTTGAAGATCGGATTTTTGATGCTAAAACTAGATTTCAAGAAGAAGTTTCTAAAAATACAAACTTCTAAAAATAGCAACTTGGTTAGGCTTTATTTAACTTCAAAGTTTTGCAAACACCAAATTTTGGTGCTTTGGGCATTTAAGGGCTAACTTCAATTTTTTGCACTATAGATATTGTATTAAAAATAAATTATATTAAATATTGGAGTTGGGAATCTGAAAAATAAAATTTAGAAAGAAAAACTTATTTTCATTCTTTAAAAAATTGTTAAGTAGAAACAAGTATGTGATAGAAGGAAAAACTTAATTGTTGATAGCTCTAAGATGGAATTGAAACATACTACCCTTGACGGTGAGATTGTTCTAGCAAACAAATTGAACCATGTGGAACTTTTTTTTCTAAATGTGAAAATTGAGTTCAAAAGTAGATCAAATATGTTATTTTTTCAAGAAGATGTAATGATTGTTTGCTAAACAAGAGGCTTCATATCTTTCTTAGTACTAATCTAAATGGAATGAATCTAAGTTTTTCATCTAGAAAAAAGCATAACCTATGAGATGCAAAATTTTAAAATTTTAATTTCAAGTTTTTGTAGATTATATGGCTCAACAAACTCTTTTTTTGAGCTTAAGGTGGCATAATTTTGGTCCCCATAGCATCAATTGAAATATAAATGATATTCTTGTAAAGCCCATGTGTTTTTCTATCATCAAAAAAAGTTTTAGAAAATCATGTCAATAATTGAGGTCATAGAAGCCTACCCAATATCCCAAGTGTTCCCCAAGGGAACTTTAGGCATTAGATGAGATTAGAGGAGGCTGGAGGGCCGATTTGGGCCTGTTCCCACCTCCGTTCCCCCTGGTCTTCTTGAACTCCAGTGTCAGATTTTTTCTTTCAAAATAAATAAATAAATAAATTTAAGTCCTTAAAATGAAAAAAAAAGTTTTTTTATTTTTTTTTGAAAAAATGGACCTGGCAGTCGCTTGGCCTGGTCAGCGCAGGCAGGGAACGGCGGGTTTCAGGTGGATTTCGAGTAGGGAACTTGCAGCCCTCCACAACAACCAAAACATATGTATACTAAATAGTAAAATTAGGTTGCCTTAACAGTTAGGTTGCCTTACTTCAAGAAAATCACCTTACCAGCCAACCAATCAATAAATATGTCTACTATTTTTTTTGGTTGTACACATAGAGGTTCATAAGTCCCACATGCATAAATTTTTAATTCAAAAAAGTAGTAAATTCTTGTAAAGAAACAATACATATTTATATAGTGTAGAATGTCAAGAAATTAGTGTGGGGCAACCTAATTTCACTATTTAGTGTAATGACTTTGGAATAATTAAAACTACGGTGTATTTTTCTTAATGAATTTTGGATATTGTTCTAATTTTTTTTATTTCAATAAATTTGGGAGTTCATGAAACATAATGAGATATTAAATATAGCACAAAGGACCTAATTTAATCTTTGTACATGACATCCTTCATTACATTCTTGATGTTTGGTGTTTGTTAATATTTCATTGTAAATATTGTTTCACTTGTATAAATCAATTGTGTTATTTGATTTTTGTAATAAATCTATAAATATCATAGTTTTTGAAAAGACATTGAATGTAAGTGTTTGTTTGAAGTTTAAAGGTTAACCCTTCATACAATGTGTGCACTACAAATTTTCTATAGCAAATTCTTAGAAGGGTGAAACTAATCTCAATATTTTGTAAACTAGGATCTTGTAGAGTACCTAGTTGACATACTTGTTGCATTTTTTTATTTTCAAAATTTCAATGTAAGAGGTATTTAAAATTTATTTAGGAAATGTAGACTAATAAAAAGGAAGCAAAGACAATGTTTTTCCAATTAAAGGAATAGTGGGGATGGAAAAAAAATAAATTCTTGGACACTTCTACTCTTTACTTTGCACAAACAAACTAGCTATAGAGATTTTTTTTTCAAATTTGTATTTTTAGCAATTTAAGTACAAGGATTAATCTAGTATGATTAAGAAAACAAAATAATTAGAATGGTTCCAATTTTTTTGAAGATGTTCAAAGCAATATGTTAATAATATCAAATGTTAAATTTCAAAAATTGACGCATATATAAATTTTAAATTTTTTTTAGGATCCAATTTGGTTGGTTTTAATTTTCTACTCTTTCTATTTGAAAATGTGCACAAATTTGAGAGAGTTTTTTTTATTTATTTCTTAGTTTTTTAAATTAACAAAAGTACTAGGTTTGCCTAAGATTCCAATATAGTTTTTTTTAGAAGGGGGGGTTTAAAAAGCATTATTCATCTTCTTATAATTTTTCTTCCCCCAAAGCTGCATTTTTTGTCTATAAAGTTGATCATCCAAAATTCTTATAATATGAAAATCCAACAATCATTATTTTTACAATTAATTCCATGCATACTAGACAAAATAGTATTTATTTTTGTGTAGTTGAAATAAAAAAATTCCAAGCATATCCATGTGCTTAAAAAAATATCAAAGTAGGACAATTCATTGAAAACCTCCATTGTCAAAAAGTTGCTGGACCTTGAGAGATTGAAGGTATAATTTCAAATAAAAATTTAATGGTTTATAATCATAAAATTTTCATCTACTTTATAATCATCAAATGCTCTTTTGAATTTAAATGAAGTGATAGGATTATCTTAGTATGAGATATTATCCAAATGTAAATGCCAAAAATCAAACTTATTTGAAACTTAAAACTTTAAATTATGGCCAACAAATACCAAAAGATTGTGGATCCCCCATGATTAATTATATCTCCATCAAAAATCCTAAGACATTTCAATTAATTGACCCCTGTCCATCCACTCAAAAGACCCCCATTAATTTTTTTTTATAATAATTATTATCCCCCTTCCTAATTTTTGTGATTAAATTAAATGTTTTTTTTATTAGCACCCCTTCAATTGATTTTTGTGATTAAACTTTAAGAAAAACATTTATTACTTCTCCCTTTCACTGATTCTTGTGATTAAAACTTAATTTTTTTTTATTACCTCCCCCCTCCCCCATTTTGTAATTAAATTTTTTTCTTTATAATCCCTACATCCCCCTTCTCCTATTTGAATTTGAGGGAGCACTTGATAGTTCCAAACAATATGGGATATGTCCATTTGACCATATCTTGTATTTGTAACGTATCCATTTTTGGACACGTATTCGTATCCATATTTATTATTTCCCTATATCAATAGTAGATTAGAAGGGAGGGGGGGAGGATTTTCTCAACAAGGGAATCAATGACTTTCATTTTTTTGGAGGGGGGGGCAGTTAATATAAGGATTCTAAGTAAGTCGTGATGAATCGATGTCATGTGTGATCGCTTGAGTGTCAAATTTAGGATGGTGATCGATGGTAGTGAGGGTGGTTAGAAATTTTTGTTTCTTGAATCCAATGGTGGGGAAATTTTTGTCTGGAGGGGTGGTGGATGAGGACAACAAAGTTTGTAATCACCATAGATTGTATAATTTTAGGCTCATTTCACAACTTCAATAAGAACACCAATTTAATACCTCTAAAAAACCTTGTTAACTTTCCTATTAGAGTTTCCTACTTTGTAATGTGACTTTTAGAAAAGGTTTGGTAGTTTACCTTAGTATGTGATGGAAGAAAAGGAATGTAAAGTTTGAGTTACATTCCTTTTCTCCCATCACATACTAAGGTAAACTGCCAAACCTTTCTTTAGCTTGCAGACTATTGCCAAATGATAAATCAATAAAAGAAAACCCCACTAAATTTGGACTATAAAATTGTTTTCAATTGCCAAACTTTTCATCCATTTGTCCATTATTCATCTATTTTGAGTGATATTTCATTCAATTGACTACCTTTCATGTAGTTTCAAATCCAGAAAATCCTAAACCATTGACAAAAATCTGTAGAAAAGCCCTAAGTTACCCTATTACCACCCTAATTCCAATTCCGCCCTCATGTACTTATGGTGTACATTTACGTTATTGAATGTCCCGTTTATGCGCATACGTGGTTATAGGCTGGTCTACCTTCAAAACCAGACATTGCCGCGAAATCATTGGTCTGTCAGTAAGAGATATTGTCAGAGGACCAATTCTACGTAGAATCCAAGGTCCAAACGCGACCGTTCTATGTCAAATCCGTCACCCTCTACCTTTCCCAAGATCTGAAGCTTCCATTTCGCGAGAACAATTTGTTTGTCCCGCATCACGTAGCTCTGTAGACTTCATCGGAAAACACACATTTCCGCGATTTGCAGCTTTCTGAAAGCTTTCGCTCGCGATGTTTTGTTTCAAACGTTTCAGTGAAGTAAATGGTGTTTTGAGCTGCAAACTCGGGTGTCACTTGTTGTGAACCCTTGTGATTTGCCGGCAGGATTTCTTAGTTAGGGCTGGAAGCTGTGGAGAGCTTGAGGTTCGATTTTTTCGATTTTTATTTATTGATGTCGGGAATGGCGGATTGACTGTTGGAAGCAGCGCGATTGCGGATCTGGTAGGATGACGCGGAATGGTCGAGGGATGAGGTTTAATGGCAGACGAGGTTAAATTGGAGCTCAATAGCTGGTTAAGAGTGTTTCCTGGTCGGAGGTCGCTATGGCGAGGACGAGAGCGAGCACTCTGGAGTTCATCAATGAAATTTTTCCGACAGGTATGGTGTTTCGTGTTTGCATTTTGTATCGGGAATACTGGATTCGGTGGTAAATGTGACTGGCTTTGAGCTATGTCTTCTTCCTGCTTCGGTTTGCTACGGAATTATGTGCTGAGACACATTTGTCGTTTTAGGACAATGCCGAGTATTCATTTGTTTCAGTGATTTTTTTAGCTTGCTTAAATCAATGTTTGCTGAGGATGCGGCGTCCTCGTCTCATGACAATGTGTTTCCCTTCAATGGATTGAAATCACAAGGAAGCATGATATCTTAGTGGCGTTATAGTTTGAACCGTTCACAAGAGACGCGAAGAGCTTTTAAGGTCTGAAAGTATGTGAGTAGGTAGGACCTGGTTTGTTTGTTTTCAGGGGGAATCAATCTGCCATAGGTCCGTGGAGTCAAGTTTTATTCCGAGATTTATCGCTGATCTTAACTTCATAAAATTCCTTCAAATGCATGAAGCTGAGCACTATTCTAAATTGGCTACTGAAGCCCTTGGTGCGGGTTCAGTCGTCAGAGTCTGATGGCTGGAGGCGGACGAGGAAACTTTTGATTACAATGAAGCGTGTACTGTTATGAATGAGTTATTGTGCAACACGTAAACTGATTTCAATCCCATTTAGGTTTAGCAAGGGTGCAATACCTAGACCTAGTTACCTCTTATATAATGAGGTGATTGCTTACCGATTATGGATATCTTCCTTTTCTCCGTTTCGTCTACAGAAGCTATGTTCAACTATCTAGCGAGGCATCTGGACATGTCGGATGATTTCAGACTTATGATGTCTGCGGATTTGCTCCTAATACAGTAGGTGAAGGCTGTGGCGTGCTTATTTGAGTATTCTTCGCGTGGATTGTTAGATTGAGTCTTTGTAGAGCTTATGTTGCTTCAGTATTTCTCGTGAATTGAGAATAAGAACTTTGGTCTCGTACTCGGTGTTCCATGGTGCTGGGGTAGTTTGTTTGCTTGGTGTGCAAACAAGGAGATGCATCCTGCAAAATTGTGATGAACAGTATTGAAAGACCAGATTTTGTGATGTGCTGCAGAGGCATCTTTAGTAGCAGTGGATCCTCTTCTTGGAAAGCTGCGGAACAAGATCCGCCATGTGGATGCTGAGATTATTGCAGCAATCAGGCTGCAGGTGCCCTCTTGGAATCATCATCCTACACACTTCATGAATATCTGTCCTTGGTTATATGAGCTTTTGTGATTTATCTAGCAACCTGCTTGCAGCATCGAATGCAGCAACTAGTTCTGTGATTGTAATTAAAGTAGTCTTGTTGAGTTTATTAATGTGAACATATAACTGTAGCAATATGAATGTTGTTAAAGACCTCGTATCGTTGTTATTATTTGTTCGCGTATTCCAAGTAACACATTTTGAAGATGTATTGAATTAGGGACGTGAACTCTAGTATCTGAGAGCATGAAAATGTGATAGAGTATGTACACGTTTCTTTGGTCTTTTCACTGATAAGTTGATATTATTCAGAGCACCTCAGGCTCTAAAGCTAAAGAGGACCTTGCAGCAGCAATGCGGGCCATTCAGGTACGGCTTCCTTTTTGTTCGTTTTTGTCATTCCTCGTCTACATCTCCAGCTTCATTTAAAATAATTTGGTCCTTTATCATAACACGGAGATTATGCTTTTTTGGAGACTGGCTACGTGGATGTCAGTCACGAAATTCTCTAAGGTTTGCATCGCCAATATAAGAGGCAGTACGAACATGATCTGCTGTTTATATTTTTCATTAGTTGTTCATGTATTCGACTTACAGGGTAATACATTTTAAAAATAGATTTATCATTGATTCTGGGTCATCAAATGTCATCTGATCTTAAATTCTACTTATTTGCTTGCAGGAGTTGACTCAGAAAATAAGTGAAATGAAAGAAAAGGCAGAGCAAAGTGAGGTTATGGTCCAGGAAATTTGTCGGGACATCAAGAAGCTGGATTTCGCTAAGAAAAACATCACAACCACCATAACGGCTCTTCACCGTCTCGCAATGCTTGGTATGTTCATTGTTCTCATTTTTTCCAATTAACCCAGATCGTTCTTGGTGATAGTACTCATAGTTTAAGTAGAGACTGCCGTAAGAGTTGAATATTTGGAGCATTCTTATACTTCGTAGTTGCAGCCATTTCGTGATCAGTTTCTGATTAAGCCCAACAATATATTCCTGACCTCGATCCAGGAGGCCGATTCTTTATATAACAATTGAAGTGATTGTTTGTGATGAAATTGAGTTCGTGGTTGATTGGTGAATGCAGTGTCAGCTGTGGAACAACTTCAAGCGATGGCTGTTAAGCGTCAATACAAGGAAGCAGCTGGACAGCTTGAGGTTGGAATCAGACTTTTAAACGAGCATGTGGAGCGTTTATTTTGAGTTATGCTAGAAGTCCAAGTTTGATGGGATATAATATATCTGTGATTGGCACTTGCTTCCTTCATACTTCCTATTCTTGCTCTTGATAGAAAGGTTTTGTGGTTGAAAATATATGGAAGGTCAAATTATTGGTCCTTAGAAGGAAGTTCCCCATTGGAAGTTCGTCCTGTTGGTCACTCCTTGTGAACCCGAACCTAAGGAGTATTACGGTGTATTACAGTGACAAGTTCTGTCCTACCTCCCTATGAACACCCTCAGCCCAACAGTGCATATCAGTTGGTTTTCATGACCCCATAAGCGGAGAGACTGATTCTATGTGTGATTTCTGCAGGCAGTGAATCAGCTATGCAGCCATTTTGAAGCATATAGTGATATTCCAAAAATCACAGAGCTGAGAGAGAAGTTCAAAGGCATCAAAGAAATGCTGAAGTCCCATGTATTCTCTGATTTTGCAAGGTTATTGTTCGACCTGAATATTGGTGCATATCTGTATATTGAGAAGTCAACCTGCAATTTATGGACCTACATTCTGAGCAGTTCATGACTGCATATGCGTACTTCTATCCATTGTGCCTGTACACTACTTGCTTTGAGTATGTTAACCTTGTTATTTATATGTTTGTACTTCGAAAACCTGCACTGCAAATATCTGTACGTCTACAAATATGTGCTTCTGAAGAAAAATGCTTCTTCTCTTACTTGTGGTGTGTGGGTGATTGTGTAATGTACTGGATGCAAGCTAATTCTGTCCATTGAAGAGGGTACTTAGCTTCTCCTTGATAATAATTTTTTACTTTTGGATGGAACAGTTTGGGGACCGCTGGCCTGAGCGAAGATGGTCAACAAATGCAGCAGCTTGCAGATGCTTGCTTGGTTATTGATGCCTTAGATCCATCTGCAAAAGAAGAACTTATTCGCAATGTTTGCAGCAAAGAGCTGACAGCATATCAACAAATCTTTCAAGGAACAGGTACGATTACTTGCTTATTACCTCTCTTAGTTTCTCTCTTATTTTTGATCTGCGATGAAACCTTCCTTTTAAGGAGAGAATGTTCAGGCTGTCATTCGTGATTTTAGTCATGACGACTTCTTGCATTCAAGTTCAGTGTAACATGAACAGTTCAGAAATTTTATTAATTCTCTTAGGCAAACGACGAGTCCAAGCTTCTTTAATGGACAAGCATCCATGTTTTGAAACTAGTTTCCAAGTGTATTGTGACATTACTAAACGACTCATTACAGAGGTAGCCAAGCTGGAAAAAGCTGAGCGGAGATATGCTTGGATAAAGCGTCAACTGAGGTCTAACGAAGAAGTCTGGTCTATCTTTCCTCCAAGCTGGAGGGTTGCACACACCCTTTGCATGCAGTTTTGTAAAGTTACGAGGTAAATCAGGCATTCATAATATTTTTCCTGACTTTGAGCAACTGAGTTGTGATTTTCTCGGTTGAATGGCTCTCCTGCAATAATCACATGAATGGTATCGTTTTGTTGATTGAACCTCTTTTGTTCTTGTCTTGTAATCTATTACTGTGAAATTGTTTTTTCATCCGATGAAGATGTTTTTTTTCCTAATTTGAAGTAATTATTTCTGTGGGATGTCGTGTTTTACAGGGCTCAGTTGATGGAAATTCTTGACACTGCTCAACCTAAGCCTGAAGTTGGGACTCTTCTACAGGTGACCAATATAATAAAAAATTTCACTACGTCATAGCATTTGGTGTGACGAGATTTGCAGTTTCTTTGAAATTGATCTTGAGATTATATAAATTCAAGATGGTTTACATCAGTCTCCTTGACTCAATGACCACATCTAAGTGAACTGTTTACGTTCAAACTAAAGAAATGGCGCTTCTAGCGCAGTAATCACAAGTATTACATGACTGTATCTAGTGACCAACATGCAGCGTTGTCTATTGTCTGGTTCTAATTCTCTTGTATGAATTTTGTTCTTTGTTTGCTACAAACTGTCAGGCTTTACAAAGAACTCTAGAATTTGAGGAAGAGCTGGCGGAACGTTTTGGTGGAAGCGAGGGGAAGAAACTAGAAGACGAAAGTGATGATGAAGGTTTTGACACAAAAGATGGAGAGCTTACTGCTTCTGCCATACGCAGAAAATACCAAAAGCAGCTGAAACTGGTGAATTATCGATCTAGTTCATCATTTTGCAATTAATCTGGTCGTTTTTTTTAACGAAGTTTAGGCATTGTCCACCTGCATGTTGTAGGAGTTTATGAACCACAGGTGGTTATACACAACTTGTGTGCTACTGGCTTCAGGCACACATTACATTCCGCTGAATTTCTCACTGTTTCTTATACTATGTCAATTACTGCTTGGGCTGGTGTAGGGATGGTCAGCTCTTTTGTGTTCGTGTGTACCTCATATTTTTTCGACTTTCAAGCTTTCATTACAATGACATTTCTGCTTGAACAGGAATCAGATGGAGAAAAGAAAACAAGTCAAGACGCTGCTAATGAGAGGGTGAGCTTAAGCTTATATAATTTCTCATGTTGAATATGTGCGGGTAAATGGATCGTCTGGTTTTGGAAATGTGTTCAAAGGTCTGCAGTGTCAACGCAGGAAGCTGTTTGTTTAACGAGGGTGCTCGTTAATATTTCGAAATTTTCCGCATGGAATCATGTTGGAAAGACTGCGTTTACTTGTGTTCAAGCAATAGGAGACTCGTTGCTAAACATTTAATAACTGCAGGCTGCGGCGGCATTCAACTTTCGAGGCACAATATCCTCATGCTTTGAGCCGCACATGTCGATATACGTGGAGCTGGAGGAGAGGACCTTGATGGAGGCATTGGACAAGCTAATTCAGGTGAGTATCTATCATTATTACATCACTTCCTTGAGTTGCCCCTTTGCTTGATTGGGAGATTACTCTGTCAACCAGTGATAAACTGATTTTATATCTCCATTCAAAAGAGTGATTTTGTCTTTTGACCTTCTGCACTGCTTATTCTTTCGTGAACCTCAAAGTCGTTATGGTCTACCATAAGCTTTTTCTGAGTAATCACTCTCATCTACAGGAAGAAACGTGGGAATCTGAAGAAGGAACCCAGACACATATATTATCCAGTGGCACACAGGTTTGTTTCTTCTTGTACATGTTGGAGGACCAGCTTGCATTCTCTGAAATCAAAGCTAGCGCAACTTATCCTCTTCATGTATTGGAGTCCTTTTTGTATCTGACGCACACTTATTCATCGATGTGCAACCGTCCCACTAATTCTGAATGTTTTTTCATACGCGGAACACGGGAGCAGAACAAACTTACATTCAATCCTTTAATTTTCTTAGCATTTGTTATTCGTAGTCCCAGACATACCTGAGTATCGCTCATAGACCCTCTTGTGCAGGTGTTTTTGATAATTAAAAGAAGCTTGAAACGCTGCAGTGCGCTCACCCGCAATCAAACGCTTTTTAATTTGTATAAGGTATTCTTGCTACGTCCATTGAGGTCTTTATTAACTTATTTATGGTCTCGGAGGAGTTGTTCATCTGCTCGAAATCATGAGTACTTTCTTGGAACCAGGTGTAATTTTTCTTGAAGGAGAAGTTCATGTGAATGTAATTGATTATGTTTTTATTGTTTTGTCTTCCGTTTTCTTACCTTTTCAGTGTATCGTTTCTTTTGTTCGATCATCTAAACGAACCTCGATGTAGAGCTTGGAAGAGTTCGATTTCTTGCTACTTACCATAAAATATGAATCTTCGATCCAATACAGGTATTTCAGCGAGTTTTACGAGCGTACACTGGGAAGCTCGTTGCCAGGCTGCCTAGAGGTCAGCCTGGACTCGTAACGGGAACTGAGGGGCAAGTTAAGGTACCTGCATTACTAACCCGACAGGGCTCAAGCATAAAGCTGTTCCAGTACGTTGCAGTTGTGTGAACATGTTTCTTATTTGAAGTATGGTTGTTGTGCTCTAATCTTGAGTTGGTTTGCAAATCCAGGTCTCAGATAAAGATGAAAGAGTCATCTGCTACATTGTCAATACGGCAGAGTACTGTCACGAGACGGTAAGTTGTGATTCCCATATGCTGTGTACATTTTGCATTGTTATTCTCTATTTAGTCAAGTCGCTGATCTGAACGAAGGCTTCTTTCAGAATGGCGTAGCTTTTTCTAGATCTAGGAAAACGTTTGAACGACTAGCATGCCCAAGATTGCAGATGTTGATTTTTAGAATTGTTGCGTATTGTTTGTTGTTCTCTGGTGCTAGGATCACGTGAGATCTATGCTCACTGAAATTTCTTTGGTGTCGAACAACTATGGGAACTGCTGAAAAGGAAAGATTGATGCTTTTATAGTGGATTCACCCTGATGATTTCTGGAGTTGTTCGCTGGCAGGCTGCAAACATGGGCGAGAATATTGCAAAGCTTATCGACTCCCACTTCTCAGACAGCATAGATATGTCTGAAGAACAGGTATGACTTTTCTTATTGTAATTTTATAAATCAGGATTGCATCTTTTCTTATTTTATTTCTTTTATTTACAATGACACATTTTGCAGGATGAATTTTCCGGAGTGATCACAAAAGCGTTGTCAACTCTGGTGCTGGGGTTGGAGACGCGTCTTGAGAATGAATTAGCTAATATGGCTCGTCTTCCATGGGCTACCCTTGAAAGTGTTGGAGACCAGTCTGAGTATGCACTTCAATCATAACTTCATCTTGGCTCTATACGAATTTAGTTTGTTGCAGTTACGTCAAGTTGTAATTTTTACTGGTGTTTCAGGATCCGTTTCGTGTGCAGATGGCATGTATCTGTACAGTTTAACTTTGGTAGTGTTACTCATAAAAAGAGTTTTCCTTCTAATAATTGCTCGTGAAAATGAACTCTTTTTTGTCTTATGCTTTGGACTCAAATGCTTACACAAATTTATAAATGTTGGTGAAGTGCAGTTATGTCAACGGAATCAGTGCCATCCTTTCCAGTAGTGTCCCAGTTATTGCAGGACTTCTTTCACCTCTCTACTTTCAGTATTTTATGGACAAGGTATGCCCTTTCCAAATGATGATAACATACGTTGTTTGTGTGAACTGCTGCTTCACATGCACATCATGACTCGATTCCGCAAGCCTTTCTTCTTAGTACGTTCTTGGATGTGCAGCTAGCTGCGTCATTTGCTCCACGATTCCACAACAACATCTTCAAATGCAAGCGCATTTCAGAAACTGGAGCACAACAGGTGAATTTAGCTCTTTCTATTTAGTAACTTTTCTCAAGATCGGATCAAATCCTCTCTTATATACAGCATGCTCCCTTGTGAATTCCTAAGACGCTTTGTGTGTGGTGTGAGACGGCATGGGCTGCATTGTTTGCTAGTCATTTTTAGATCTAGTTTTAGTCTAACTCATCTTGATATTTATCTTTATTCCCATTATTGTGAAGACACTAAGAATTTCTTACTGATGGCCAAGTGTAAGAGTGAACCAATGCAATGAACTATGATGCCAGTCACTGCCCTAGATTTAGGTTACTGTGATGGACTACCGCACGGCCAGAAGCGCATTCTTCAGAGTTCTGGAGTTTTTGGTATCTTTTATCATTGAACGTTGCTATCTTGTTTCTGTTGATGATGTGCAGATGTTATTGGATACTCATGCAGTCAAAACTTTGCTTCTGGAGGTTCCTTCACTAGGAGGCCAGGTGTGGCCTTGCTAGAGCATGATGGCTTTTTAATTAGTTTTTCTACGAAACCTACATTTTATGCACTCTTTTCATGCCAGAAGTTGCATCATTGAAATTTTTAGTGTCTCTTCAGGCCAGCACACCGGCAGGCTACACCAAGTACGTGGCACGTGAGATGAGCAAAGCAGAGCATCTTTTGAAGGTAATGAGAGTCCTCTCATTCCTGTGGTGGCATTACTGGTAACTAATACGTTTGTTTGTTTGAAGTTCCATCCCAATGCCAGCAACGTGTAGAGTTTTTGTAGAGGGCCACCAACTTCGATGCCTTGTTTTTTGGTAAGTCCAGCAGGCATTGTTGTGAATGTTCTGCTGTCTCTGTTCAGTGTCTTCATTTATTGATTTGCAGGTTATACTGTCTCCAATGGAGGCGATTGCGGACACATATCGTGCCTTACTACCTGAAGGTTCTGGTGCTGACTTCCAACGAATTCTGGACCTTAAGGTCAGTGATATGCCAGCATCCCAAAATTGTTTTTCTCACCTCCACTTTTGTTGTTGTTTGACTTCTACGTCGCCTTCGCCTCTGTTGCATACCAATAATGCAACTGCTGTATTGCCTGCTGAACTTGGTCCTTGAGGCATGTATTGCGCACACTAAACCCTATTTGCTCTCTGATCCACATGAACTAGATGTTTGCACACTCACCACTTCAGTGGTTTCGAATTGCAGGGAGTAAAACGTACGGATTCTCAACCATTAATTGACCGCTTCACGAACCGGAATATAGAAGGGCTACCAACATTACACATTCAACAATCCGGTCATGGGGGCACAGCCCCATCTACCCCCTCTTTTGCAAACCCTGGACAGCAAAGCAGGGAAGCTATGATGTCTCGTGTTGGGGCTATTTCGACTCTAGGTAGAGGTGCAATTTCTCAGTCCGCAGCAGCTGTTGCTGCGGCATCCAGTACTGGATTGAAGCGCTTGTTTGAGCAAGCCAAAGAAGGAGCTGTTAAAAAAGAGGGTAAGCTTGTGCTGACTTCTGTTTCCTTCTGTTTGTCTATCAGCATCCCTCTACATACTTGACCAGGTCTGATTGTGCAGTATTTAATAGGCAGTATACTTCTTGTGCATGCGACTAATATGAATATGACTTGCGTGATGCAGGATCACATTTACAGGAATGGTTCTCCAACATTGGAAGAAGATAGGATGTTCTTGATCAGTAGAGTGAGACAGTATTTAGGCTGGTCTTCATTGGAATACATCCACACGATTGTTGATCTTTCGTCTCTCCATGTGGATGTGTGTTTTTCCAGAAGTCGGTGGTTTTAGAGGATGGTTCTTGAGAATGACCTCGTCATTCACTAATGGTTGGTTGAAACTGTTTCCAGAAGTTGTGCAAGTGTAGACACCCCGACCGATGGAATGGAGCACTGCTATAGATCTTGAATGCATTGTAAAGAGGACACTCTGCGAAATTTGGTCGATCTGAGCTTGGAAGTCGCCATTTCAGAATAATAGTAGAGAGGCTGAGCTCTGGTTCCTCTGTTTACATGCCCCTCTGGGACTTCATGAATTCGCCTGACATGCAGGAGATTGATGCATTTGGATACTGCAGCGAGTTTGAACTGCTTAACGTCCTGGAAGGGGTTGTGAGAGAACAGAGGATGTGATGGTGAAGAGGGTGATGTTACCTCAATTTCTTCATTTGAATATTTAAGTAAATCAATTTTAATCTCTTAGAGATTTACGCCACATGCTTCCTATTCTCAACTTCCCTAATTGCACTCTGTAATGTCCCATGTACAGTATATCCTGTGAGTGATTCACGTTGAGACAGCCTCTTGGTGTCAACTTGCAAACACAAGTCATGAGGTAGTAAGGGTGGTCTAGTTCTGTCATACGGCCTAATTCCACCAAGTGTGCTCATAGAAAGCGTATGTATTTTAGATTACACGTAATTGAGGTAAGGAAACCATTCTTGTGGTTTTCAGTTGTTGAGTGATTTTCATTATCAACCCTGAAACTTCTGAGCAGCAAACGAAAAAGTGTCTAATGAATGACTATAGAAACAAAGAATGCACCTTTTCATCCATAAATTTGATCATTTTTAGCTCACTACCTAAGTGATAGGCTTTGTCCTTCTAGGGTTAAATTGACTTTATTTTGGTATTTGCATTATTAAATTTGAGCTTTTTTGTGTAGTTCATAACACTGTTCAACAAGGCAAAGGAGATTGTCTTGTACAATAGAAAGGGTGGTTTGCAATGTGGTTTTTTGTGCTATTTATTATTTAGAAGCTATACAATTTTTTTTGAGTTAATATTTTTTATGATACTTAGATTCTTCTATTTTCAATGGATGAAATTGCTTAATTGCTATAGAATAAAGGGACATTATTGTTCTATTGTGGATGAATTTGCACACTTTTAGATGAATGTGTGATTTCATCTACATTTTGTATGTTGAATCTATGCCAATAGATGTAAATAGCTTTACAATTCCACCTTTTTGTACTTATTAAAAGTAAAGAATTTTTTTTTTTTTTTGTAAGTTGAAAATTTGACGAACTTGTCAATGGAGGAAGAAGAATGGTCATCATGTAGTCAATGACCACATAAGACAAACATTTATAGTGAAGAAGTGGAAAAAATAATTGGTGACTTTTTCCATCATTGTAAAGAGATAGTTATGCTTTGAGATGCTTTATCTATGTAGCATTAGGTTGCTATGAGAGGCTTTATCCCTTTAGCATTGACTTGCTTTTTGTGTTAGCCTTCAACTATTTGCTTTCAAGTAGATGAATTGAATTACCCTACTAGCAATCAAGTATCTCCTAATTGAATGAATGATACATTGTAACCATGATCTGTGAACTATTGCAATAAACAATTGATAAAAATAACTTCATGTATTCCATCATTTCTAAGGTTGGATCACTTTTTTTCAGGCAAACTTCTTTAATAACCAAGACTATGTATCCTTGACATTTAAATTTTAGCTATAGATAGTCAAATTGCAACTAAGATTAGTTGAAGTTTAAGAATGATATTTAACCCACATAGGCCCAAGTGACCATTTAATGTATGCAAGCAATCTTGAGTAGTTACACATGAAGTAAATTTTGGCATGAGATGTAAACAAGTCTCTTCTTTTTAGGAATATAATTTTTTTTTCAATTGGGTGCCTCAATCAAAAGTTATATTGCCCTAAATTTTTTAGGGAACCTAGATAGTTTCAAGCAACATGTGCAAAGCTCCTCCTTTCCTTCAAAAATTTGGTAAGTATGTAACTTACATGATCAAAAATACAAATGTAAAAAAATTAATCATGTGTAGTATATAAATTTTACTATAGGAAGAGTTAAAGTCTCTTGGCCTTGTTAGGCAAGGATGAAATTCTTTTTCTTCTAACCCTAAATGTGTTAATCTTTCAATCCATATAGTCAAAGTTTCTGAACTCTTCCCACCCATTCCCATAGTAGTCTTATACAAATTTGTACATTTGAATTTTGGAGAAAAAAATATTTATTTCATTTTCATTTCACTGTCCTAAAAAATAATAGTTCTTCATAATTTTTGCTTCAAATTCACCTTGGTTCTTTAGGGGTTAAGGAAATCTTGTGAGATATTGGATACAATACACATGGCCCTACCTAATTTTTCTATTTGAGATGTTTTATGTTTAGTGTTTGTAAATATTCAAATGTAAATATTGTTTCACTTGTATTAATATAGTCTATGAATAACATAGCTTTGAAAATGTAATAAAAAATAAGTGTAAGTGGTATGTTTTGCCGTTAAGGGTTAAAAATATAAGTTCAATTGAAAACTTAATGACCTTTTTGAATGTTGATTTATGATCTATTTTATAAACATCAAATTTTCTTTTGAAAAATGAAGTGAAAGGTTTGTTCTTGTATGAAATTTGATCCAAATGTGAATGCCTAGTTACAAGTACTTTTTGAAATAAATAACTAAAAATTATAGTTGATATATATTGGCAAATTGTAGATTCTCAATATTTAGGTGTATCTATATTAGAATCCTTCAAGATAAACATGTAAAAAGATTCACAACTAATTAACAATTATGTGAAGATACTTGAAATAGTGCAATACAATCATAGGGCTAAAAACAATGGCATGAATAGAATCTATGAACTCCTAATGGTCCCAATATCCCAACTTGCATTCGAGAAGTATATGTGCCTTGGGTTAAACTTGATTGTAACTTTTAAAGAATTTAGTTTTTCATTTTCATTTTCATTTATAAAATTAAGCCTAAAATGTTGTGTTCATTCTCTATTTCAAAACTTTGAAAAAATTCAAAATTCAATGTAACAATTGCAATAATTCATTGAATTATTAGATTTTTTCAAACTTTGTATTAGAATCCAAACAACACAAGATTGTATGTATTTCATTTGTATCTTCTTCTTTGAAATTGATTCTCAAGTTTAAATTACAAAATATTGTTTTCCATTCTAATCTTCAGTCAAAATCCCAAATTATTCCAATGTACTATATCTTCTGAGTAATACAATTTTATGAACATATTACACTTAAGAAAATCACAGTGATTTGATTTCCTCCAAAATTATTTTATTTCTCCAAGAAAAAGTATATACCAACATATCAAAATTATCAGAATTTCAACAACCAAATAATCAAAGACTAAATTGAACTTGAACATCATTGCCATGGGTATTTTGAATGTAAAAGCAATTATTTTCTTTTCTTTTTCACACTATTCTTCCAAGCTTCTTTTACCTCTTGGAGAAATTCCAAAATAATTGAATTTTTTCCATTATATTCTCCATTTTATTTTCACTTATTAGTTTAGAAATTGCAACAATTACAATTTTTCACAAAACTAATAGGGATTTTCACATTGATAGCCAACATGTAGTCTCATTAAACAAAAATATTACATTGAAATTTGAATATGATTTAAAAGGCTAAATTAAGCTGTAAAGCAAAGCTTGACCATATGGTGATGGAATTGGTCCTCACAGGGGTTAATTATAAATATGCAGAATCGAAAGAAAGATTGACGAAGGCAATTGCCTAACAATCGACATGGGCACATGCGACCAACGAACTCAGACCCCACCAGGCGGTGATCCAAGAAGTTCAGCACTTCTGATGGACTTCCTAACCTTAGCCTCGTCTGTGAAATCACCTTACACCAGTTAAGAATCTCCTCCATCAACATGAAAGAGACAAGAAAAGGATCCATTAATAATGAACATGAAGAATCGAAAGGAAGATTGACAAAAGACTGCGTCATTGCAGCCACCCAGTCGGTGATTCAACAAGGAGTTAAGCGCTTGTGATCTACTCCACCAACATGAAAGAGACATGAACAGGATCCATAAATTGCAAAAATGAAGAATCGAAAGAAAGATTGACAAAGCCAACTGCATGTGCTCCATGATCTCCAACAGCCTAACAAAATCAATGTCACTGCTGCCACCCAGTCGGTGATTCAGCACGGAGATACGCACTTATATTGAATTCTCAGCCTGACTAGCCCACCAGAAGCTTGGTCTCTTCCGTGAACTTGTACTGCGGGACTTCGAGGTTATACGGCGCAGGTCCTTTTCGGATGCGTCCGGAGATGTCGTAGTGGGAGCCGTGGCAGGGGCAGAACCATCCGCCGTAATCGCCGGCGTTGGGCAAAGGGACGCATCCTAAGTGCGTGCACACGCCCACCACCACCAGCCATTCCGGGTTCTGCACGCGCGCCGCGTCCTCCTCGGGGTCCCGGAGCTCGTTCATGGGCGTGGAGTTTGCCAACTTGATGTCCGCCTCCGTCCGATGCCGCACGAACACCGGCTTGCCGCGCCACTTCACGGTCACCGTGGAGCCGGGCTCGATGCTGCCGATGTCCACCTCCAGGGACGCCAGAGCTAGGACGTCTCGACTGGCGGACATGGACAGGATCAGCTTCAGGGCTAAGATTCGCAGCGCGGACGCGTAGATGAGTCGACCACCTGCACAACAGCCCCACGTAGTCAGCATTCCTAAACCCAGGAGCATGGTTTGCAAATGACCGATTCAACGGCTCATGTCGTGAGCAATATACGGGGCCACAACTTCCGTCACCAAAATCAGTGAAGAACATTGCGTGTGCTGGTCAAAAAATTAATTAAATTGAAACGAGAGATAATCTTCGTATGACCTACTCGAAACTAACAAAATTCAGATAGTCCCTGTATGACCTACTCGACACTGACGAATTCAATTGATCATATCGTGAACAATATTCAAGGCCACAATTTCTATCACCAAAATCTGTGACGAACATTGCATGTGCTGGTTAAAAGATTAGAAAAACTGAGCAGAAGATAATCCCTGTATGACCTAAAATCTGGTAAAAAGAACATCAGACCCAATTTGAGCTTCGTGGCCCCCTAAGACTTAAACCTTCACAGTTTGTGCTTGGTGAGTTTGAAACTGATGGCGGTACTGAAAAATGATTTACTTGCATAATTTACTGACATTAGAACGTGTTGGAAGTGGAATAAAAAATTTAGGGGCTTTCTAGTACCAGCATGTAATGTCCAATTATGAATAACGCCCATACTACCGGCAGCATCGAATATCAGTATGATGCAAGCTTATCTAATTGTCATCCACCCGAAATTGATCAATCATGAAAACATCGCAGTTTTGGGCCACGCAAGACTTCAGATCACTCATGAAAATTTTAAAGATTTGAGAGATGCAAGTGCTAATTAAAAGCAAAATATAAAGCTGATGGAATCAAATCCTCCCCCCTTCAGTACTCCCTCACTTCACCAGGCAGAGAGCTCAATAAGACATCTTTCACACAATTTTCAGAGGAAGCACGGCACCGTATGTACCTGTGAGGACCAGATAAGTGAAAGCCTTCTTGCTCGGATCTCCCGGGGCCAACCGCTCATGCGTGTGGTCGTCGTATGTGATCTCAGACGAGATATTCTTCAACGCCGCTACTGTGGCCGGTACTGCCACCGTCCCGGAGGCCGTCCCTGATAGAGCGTCCGACGCAAATCCTGGAAAGTGAAAAATGCATTCCAATTATATATTTTGCAATAGGAGTCCAGATGGTAACCCTGTCTCTAACTTCATCTCGCAAACATCTATCTTCTGAATCAGAAAACAGCACCCCAATAATTTATGTTCTAGAGATGAATTCAGTTATGAATGCGACTGTACACGAGAGGACTATAAAAGAGAAATCTGTATTAAATCTGCAGACAGAAAGAGTACAATCTACAACGTAACTTACGGAACTCTTACGGAGCATTCCGTTTTTCATTCCATGAACACTACTTTGTTTGAGAACGATTGACCACTATGTTGTAAGATCTGGTGTTACACGACTGGCTTTGCAAACCGAATCAATCGAAACTACTTCCATCTGTTCGTTCAAACCCTAGAAGCACTGATCCAGCAATTGGAGCTAGAAATTTGACAATAAGGTCAGAGATCCGATTACGCATTGGCTCTAGGAATTTCTGTATCACGAAAGCATAAGCCGCATGCAAAGATACATCGATTGTACCCATACCCTAAAATTTAACACTGGCAATGGTCACTCAGGCAAGAGATAAAACCCCAGGAGGGCGTGCATTATCTATAAATATTCACGTCGTCAGCTAAAACCGAAAACCAAAGGTAACAGAACCATACTCTCGCGCAGAAACGAGTTCAAAAGAGACGAAAGAAAGCAGAAACGATTCTGTTTCAAGACCTACCGCGGGAGAGCTGCCACGATCGGCTGGGCGGCATCGAGAGAGCGACGGCTCCATCGCCTACACGATCCTCCTTGGTGTCCAATATCGCAGCAGAGCAGCCCTGCGACGACTGCACGAGGCGAGCCAATGCAGGCAACCTGCGCCCCAACCCCCGCGCCAACATCGTGCGGAACGACTGACCCGCTCACGAAACCTTGAAATCACACCAAGAGGAGTGCGATGGTTGCACTCGGGGATATTCAGCAACAACGACGATCAGAAAAACATGGGTGCAAGTGCAACCCTAAATCTCTCCAACACATTCCCCTTCTGCAAAAAGCTCCTCCTCATAACCACGACGTGAACTTCGCCAGGAACAAGAACGGGGACGTCATTGGGAACGTCATTGGGAACGTCATTGGGAACTTCTAGGGGACCGCATCCTATTGATACCCTAGAATACCCTCCTAATTCACGGGTATATATTATTCTGCGACTTGGACAACAAATTCGCATTAGCGCTCTGCGATTTGGACCTATTGATACCCGAAAACACTCTCCGGAGAAACGGGTATACACCATTCTTAGACGACGACGATAAAGTTAGGACCGACGGACGAGATATTCTACGTCGGGGTGACGAAAGGATTCCCGCCCTTCGGCAAGGCAAACTTGTGTTCGCTGTGCTCGGGCTGCTGTTGTGATTGTTGTGCGCGATTTGTCTTCTTCCTGAGGTTTGTATCGACGGAATGGCGGTACCTTGTAATTTCTATCACGGCGTTCTGGACTTCGATTTGTAGGCGCTTTGCGGAATTGGAGGAACCTAACCTTAGCTGAGGTCGTTGGTGGCGGGATTTCTTGAATTGGAGGCGTGAAAATCTGAGCATGAGTGATGCTAGGTTTTGGTTAGATGATGTCGTGAGTGTAGGGGATTGTAGTGTTTTATAGTTTAGAGATGTAGTGAGTGGAGATTGGAGGCCTGTTCTTGTTTTTTTTGAAAGATAATTTCCGATTTTGGAGACGTGAGGGGGTACAATGTTGTCGGATCGTGTGCGGCCGATGCCTGTGGATCCCCGGAGCTCGAAGAGGGCGAGGACGAGTGCTACGAGGTACGGTTGATCTCGTTTCGGAGTTTGAGTTTGCTTGGAAATTCTTGTTTTTGGAGTTTGTTCTTTGAGGTGGCGATGAGCTGCAATTAGGTTTATTATGGTTTAGTGAACCACGGAGTAGTTTCTTTCCTGTTGGAGGGAAGAGAGGAGGACGTTATTGGCTAATAATTAGGGTTTCTAACTCAGAAACTTCTAATTAAGTCTGATTTTCTGATTTCTGTCTCCTAGCAACCGCTGGAATTTACCGTATGTCTCTTGTCTGTTGTTTTTACGTGAGTTATTGCTAGCTTGTCCGAAGTTTTCGTTTTTTTGCTGTGTAATCATGAGGTTTGTTGACTTGGAACAGGGCAGGAGATGAGTTTCAGCCTGGGAATATCGTAGAGATTGAGGTCCACAACTTCATGACGTACACACATTTGAAGTCAAGACCAGGGGCGCGTCTCAATCTCGTCATAGGTCCTAATGGCACAGGCAAAAGTTCTTTGGTCTGTGCTATTGGTATCGGCCTTGCTGGAGAACCATCGGTTTGCACTCACCTCTCGCTTGTCGCTGCTGAGTTTAAGTCAAATAGACTTATTCGATGTTTCAAGCTTTGAATGATTGATGTTCTATCTGTTGAATAAGCCCGCCTTCCATGTGGAGAGAAGCTCCTTGAAGCGGATAAATGACATAGTTTTCTCTTTGAGCAGCTTCTCGGACGTGCTACAAGTATCGGGGATTATGTCAAGCGAGGTGAGGAGTCAGGTTGGATAAAGATCACTTTGCAGGATCACAATCCCGACAATAAGATCTGCATCACTCGCAAAATCAATAAACAAAACAAATCGGAATGGTCTCTTGAAGGTATTGTCCACCTTTTGCATGGCCTTTTAAGTTCTCTAGCATTTGTTAAGCATTTTTTAGCTCAGGTCAATTTATTTTACTCTTAGGAATTCAAATACGAGTTTGAACTGATGTTGCTACAGATGGTAGAAGTTCTCTTTCAGTTTCAAAGAAGGACATTCAGGGGGTTGTCTCTAGATTCAACATTCAAGTCAACAACCTCACCCAGGTTCTTATCAGTTTCATCGTCTTGAGCGCTGTTCTGTTTTATTCGATCTATCAGTCAAATTTATCCTATCACCAGACTTTCCGTTAATGCTTCTGCCAATTCGTGAGATGAATTTGGAGCTTGCACGGTTGGGAGTTCGAGGAGTGATGTCTCTTCTATGATGTACTATGAAGTTGCGAGTTGAACGTTAGAATTCGTTGTGACTTCGTTGATTCTTGACATTCATTATTGAATTTAGATTTGTATTGACCATTCTTTTGTGTTGTTTTGTCTTCCAGTTTCTCCCCCAAGATAGGGTATGTGAATTCGCGAAAATGACACCTATCCAACTTTTGGAGGAAACCGAGAAAGCAGTTGGTGATCCGGAGTTGTCGAGACAGCACGCTTCTCTTATCAAGAAAAATGTTGACTTGAAAGCAATTGAGATTGTGAGTATCCTATAAATCCCAGAGCAGGTATCTCCTGGAGGGTGCCAGGTCTTCGCTTGAATAAAAAAATTCTCGTTTTTTGGTTACTGAGTTTATAATTATTTTTCACATTTCGATGTGTAAACTTGAAGGGGATACCAGTATTCGTTTGTGTTTTTCCTGTAGATTCATATGTTCTTGGTGAATTGCTATAGCTGTTACTGCGGTCAAACAGTTGTTTTATGTTGATCTGGGCACTTTGAATCTTTTTTTCAGACCGTGAAACAGCGCGAGTCAGTTTTGGCAAATCTCAAAGCAAACAATGCAGACTTGGAGAAAGATGTGCGGCGTCTCCAAGAACGCAAGAGTCTATTGGAGAAAGTTAGTTCTAAGTCACAGATCCAAGGAGCTTGATTTGATGTTTTCTGTTCACTTGTTTGTGGACAATTTACAAGAGGGATTTCTCCCGCGTGTTAAGTTGCTTTTTAGTTTAGTTTAGTTTAGTTTTATTTTACATAAGCTCTGTTCTGTAGTATTCTCTTTCAACCTGGGTAGCTGTGTCTGCATTTCAAAAATTTCACGACCTTTTGATTTTTCGTAGACCTTGATTGTCATTGTTACTAAAGTTTATAACAGAAGGGCTTTACACGTACATTTCGTTATTCAACATCCTTAAATTATACGGAGTTGTGTCGTTGCATGCAAGTTTTCACAGACTCAATTTGTTGCAATTTGTCTTTTCCGCAATGCAGGCCGAGAATCTCAAGAAAAAGCTACCCTGGTTGAAGTACGATCAGAAGAAAGCCCTTTTCCAGGCTTCTAAAGATAAGGAGAAAGAAACCAAGCGTTTGCTCAATGAAGCTGCTGCAAAATTAGAGGCTCTAAAGAAGCCAGTGGAGTAAGAACATTGTGTTTGAGCTTCTAGAGTCGGACTTAATTTGTAGTTTTTTCTGTTATCAGAAACGTGCGTTTGCTGTCTTTTTACGGCTCAGTTACTGTTGAGAACTGGAATGATTTTTTTCATCGTGTTGTAGTCTTGAGTTCAACTTTTACCGTGCACAGTGCATTTTTTTCAATCTCCACATGCTTATTATTTTAGTGATACTGACCGCTGGAGTTGTTTCGATTGTACTTTGAAGGGTATTGAGGAAAAAGAAGTCAGAAATTGAGGCAGCTGCGAAGAGGTCGCAACAAGTACATGAACGATTTGAGTCTCAACGGCGATCGTGGATTGAGAATGAGAGCAATATGGTACGCTCTCTACGATTGTTATGTTTCTCAAAAGTTAACTCAGTTACAATTCCTAAATTTTCTCTATCACTATACCTTAGATGCGAAAATGGTATGTCTTGTGCAGGGGGAACAGGTTCGATCGAAGACCAGGGAAATTGTAGAGGTCACCAAAAAGGAGAGCATTCGGCAAGAGAGAATTAATACGGCCACGAGAGACCTTGCTACGGCTGAAGAAGAGCTTGCCAATTTGGCTGCTTATGAACCTCCAACATCAGAACTCGTAAGAATGTTGAAGTTCGCTACCTAGTTAAGTGTGCAAAAATTATTGCAGAATTGTTTTGTAGATTGCACGTATTCGAGTCAAATTACGCTGGCAAATATCCCGATTATAATTACTACTGTCTCCAGGGTTGATTGATTTGATTAAAAGAATCTACTATTTGGTCTGTTAATCATGGGAAATTTGAAATGCAGTGGGTTTGATAAGATTCTGTTTACCACGGGTAATTTCAATGATTTTCAAGCTAATAGTTCGAGCCAAATTGAATTTGACTATGCTTTTGCAAAATGCACTGCAAATTCTTTCATCTGCATATTTTAGTTGTTTGTGTTCTGATCAGCAAAACACTTTCTTATGTTAGTAGGCAATTATGAATGATCTTATGTGTCCCGCAGGATTTGATATTATCTACTGTATCAACGTTATATGCACTTGATGTTGCAGAAAGATATCGCGGATCGAATCCGAGAGTTTGAACTTGGAATGGGAGAGAAGAAAAATCTGAGAGAGGAAAAAGAAAAAAATTTCTTCCAGAAACGTCAACAACTTGACCACGTTACTCGCAGGTGATTTCTTATCCTCTGAGGTTGGAGATTTTCAAAATTCTAAACTTAGGAATGTTGTTATTCTTCCTGGTTACCAATCTCTTGGAAATGAGGTACGCTTTCGGCAGCTGTATGTCCTCAGTTGCCCGAGTCGTCTTTTGTGAATTTGATATGAAATTTCAAGTTCTTTTGCGTATAACTTAGTTTGATGATCAATATATGATGACAGAATAACTGAAATAGACAGCGTAAAGAACCGCCTTCTCCAAGCTTTGAAAGATTCTGGTGCGCGAGGGGTGGTTGATGCTTACAATTGGGTCGAGAGCCATCGCAATGAGTTCCAGCAGCCAGTCTATGGCCCTGTTTTGCTTGAGGTACGTCCATTTTTGGAATAAACGCCTTCATATCGTTTGTTCCTGCTCAGGTTTACAGGGCAGTTATTGTCAGACTTCAATGTCATAGATCTGAGTAATACGGGCAGCAACTTGCACAAACTTTTTGGTCTCTTTGCAAACTTGTGAATACTCAAGCTGAGAAATCTGGTTCAATTCGTCATGCGCACTATGCATGGAATACTTTGTGTTGGTTTGATAGGTTTTTCTTTAGAAAATTCTTAATCTTGGAGTGGGCATGCAGATAAATATAGCTGACAAGGAGCATGCAAAGTATGTGGAAAATCATGTTCCTAAATACATATGGAAGGTAAACTCTTTCTGCGGTTCCAATCGGTGGTTTGAGTTGTCAGTCCGTATTTGCAGTATTTCTCAGATCTGATTGCAAGTGATTTTTTCCAGGCATTTGTTACCCAACATCAGATGGATAGAGATCTTCTTCATAAAAACCTTAAGGGTCTGGAGGTTCCTATTATCAACGCAAGAGATCTAACCGCACGTAATCCACCCCCTCTCACACCACAGGTACCCTTGCCTCTTAACGGATCCAGACGTCTCTTTACTTCGATGCATCACTAAATTGGTTCTACGTGGAACATATAACATGAATAGGGCATTATTTACGTCACGCTTTTTTGCTTAGACATCATAGGTTTTTGTATGAAAGGATTTGCAGTTCGCAGCTTATTATTTACACTCAGATTAGCTGACGAGTATTCAGTCCGGTCACATGAATTGTATTGAGTAGAGATGACTTGACTGTACACTGTACATATGGTGGTCGTTCTTGGCTCTATTTGCAGACAGTCAGTACCAGCGCGGTGTCACCAATGCATTTTATTGACAAGACTTATTTCTTGTCTTTTGTTTATGTACAGTATTTGCTGCGTTGGCATTTCCCATGTTTTTTATGTTCTTACTGTATTTTGCAATTGTAGATGCAAGAAATGGGTATTGTAGCGCGACTTGATGAAGTTATATCTGCTCCACCTGTGATAAAGCATGTCCTCAATGGGCAAGCTGTCCTTGACCATTCTGTGAGTACACAAACCACCTGTTTTGCTTTGTCTAGACAATCTACGTGTAATATTGTAGTTGAGTTAAAACGTTGTTTTCATATTGATTCTCACTGTACTATCTTCTGACAGTGTGGAAACGGTACCCTTGTGATTTGCCAAGTATCATTTTAATCTTTGTTCCTGTGAATAGACTATAGACGGAGATTCCAATATTCTGACGTTTTTTGCAGTTCATTGGGACCTCCCAAGCCAATAATAGGGCAGGTGAAGCAAACGCACTGGGAGTGTTCGATTTGTGGACTCCCGAGAATCATTATCGATGGAATAAGTCTTTATACGGCTCACAAGTTTCTGCGAGTGTCTCTACAATTCGACCAAGCCAGTTGTTTTCACAAAGTACTTGCTCTTATATTATATTCTCTTGTCAGATACAGTACCAACTATTTTCTTTAACATTCATCTGACGCTGGTGTGTTAAGGATCTAGTATAGACATCAGGTGTTGCTTGCTTGATAATAGTCTAATATCAGTGGGTGCCCAATTTTCTCGTTCAACGGTTTTTAATGCTCTTCGATTTGCTTGCGTATTAGGTGACACTAACTTGTTGTCGCCATTTCGGTTTCATGATTTATAGACGTGGATGCGAGGGTAAAGAGTACGCTTGAGACTCAGAAGGATGGTTACGAAAAAGAAATTTCACGAATTGCGGAGGAGGGCAGAAAACTTGACAGCGACATTCGTAGTCTTGAAGAGGAAGCTGCCACCCTTCACAAGCAGCGGGTAAGAAAGATGCACAAGGTGTTGTTGTTCAGGTGGTAGAGTAGAACGCAAGTAGGAGCATCCTCTCCCATGTTGATTAACTTCTGATTGCATCCCTCTTGGAACCACTACCCTCGATGGAAAAAATTTCGAGACTTATTCTTTCACCTGTTACTGGGAGTAGGGGCTGTATACTGAAGAATAACAAACTGTTTGTGCATGGTCTTAAGGAGTGTGGATTTAGGATTATCAACAGTGTTATGGAAAGTTTCGGATTTGTTAATCAGTAAGCGAAATGTTTATGCAAACAGGAGGAGATCTTGAACAAAGTGAAACTGGAGAAAAGGAAGCGTGCGGATTTGACTTCTCGAATAGGTCAGTTGCGTTTCAGGGCCTTTAAACGTTGGGAACAGTGTTTCAGAGCCGAAGTTCGTTGCAGCTCGGCGTTTGAGAGGTTACATGTTCTTTATGTCTCCATTTCAGGGTAGCTCTTGGGTGCTTTTGCTTTCTCCAGTTATTGCGAATCGTCAGAGGGATCTGCATGATGTTTGGTTACAATGTTGCGAGAATTTTGATGTATCAATCACCTTCACTTGAGGATCTTTTCAGATCTGCGAAGGAGGAAGCTGGAGTCTGTCCGCATGGAGGAAGACTGCAGGAGTGCTGAAGCGAGGCTGCGTTCTGACATTACTAGGTTGAATGAGGATCGCAAGAAGAATGTGCTAAAACTCAAGGTTCGTTCAACGTACTCCCTCTTTCTATTCAGCGAGTTGGTTCCTCGTAGTTCTGTTCTTAGATTGAGTAAACAAATATGGAATCGGTTACTGATTTCCATATGTGTAATCATGTCATGGATGACCACGTTGGCTACTGGGTGCTTTGTTAGTTGGATTAGTGAGCTTGCAGGTTTTGGGGACTATAACTTGACGTGTAAGGTTCTGGTCTTGATTTTGCAGGACCTGGTTAAGGAGTTTACCAAAAATCAGATCAAAATAATATTTGAACAGCTCACTTTAGCCGAAATGGACATGAAGGTACTTTTCAGAACTTCACTATCAGATATTCGAATGAGCTCTTCTAAGTTTCTCTTGAAGTATCCACCAGGTGAAAAAAATGGATGTAGACTGTGCCACCAGTATCTTTAAGTAATTGGATAATTTTCCACTTGAGAAAAGAATTCTTTTGCTTCTTCTGAACTAATTTGTGTAGCATAATCTGTCCATCTTGGTATTAATGATGCTTTTCACGATTTCATCGAAATGGATGGTCTCATGTCCATCCGGCTCACTTCATATCGTTTTCTGATCCAAATTCGATCATTTGGCACTGCTGTTCATGAGATATTCTGCAAGGGGGTTATTGCACTACCCACAAAGAGCGTATTAGTATACTTCTATGCTACGGTTTGATAGCCTTCCTTTGACTTTGTATTCTTGGATAATAGGTCAGAGAATTGGAAAGGGAGCAGAAGCTTAACCAAAATCTTGCTTTACAAGCTCAAAGGGAATATGATGAAAGTAAGTCAACAAAGTGGGAATATTGTGCTACCTTGTTTTTCTTGGTTCTTTTTCAAGTTGAGATTTTCAATTATTATTTTTGATCTGTGACAGCATTGAGAAACTGCCTACATTTCCTCACCTCATGTTCATCAATGACAGTCAGTTGCAATATTTACATCTTATTTTCTTTGCAGGTAAAACAGAAACAGGAAGGTGTCGAGAACTTTTAGACAGAGCTAAAAGAGCTGCAGAGCAAGTTGCGCCAAACCCTCAAGAGCTTCACGACATGTTCAGTGAGGTAAGTTATTTTAACTCTTACGCATATCCCGCGCCGAATAGTCTGCTCGCCATTCGGTTCTTACTTCCCAGGGCTTGTTCACTTCAGGTTGATTAACTCTGGTCTGAATTGTGATGTGAAGTAGTTTTGCCTGCCTGAAATGCAGGTTCATCGTAAAGTCAATATCATTAATTTGAGGAGTCTTGTGTGTATCTAAGAACGGTTATGGAGTTATCTTCATATTTGAATTCTAATTGGGAAATTCTTCTGATTCTTTCTTGCAGATGCCTGACACAGTTGAAGACATTGAAGATGCTATTTCTGATACATTAGCCGAGGCAAATGCTGTGCTCTGTAACAATCCTGGTGTTCTTGAGGAATACGAGAGGCGGTGCAAGCAGGTCCACAATCTCCAGCCTGCATGAAAATGAACATGTCTTTGTGTTCTTTGCATAACTTGAGATCTTTTAAACACTTCCCTATAAGAACCAAGTGCTACTTCAGTTTGGAATGTTGCTAGTTCTATCCGAGGAAGTAATTGCATGCATTTGGTAAATTGGGCATTCTTGATGTCCTGGTCAATTTTCCTTTTGCGCCTGCTAATGTGGTTAATAGCTGTTAACATGGTTAGTGTAGCGTGCGTTGTTTTTCTCTCTGAGACTTTGGATTTTTCGTGACGAGGTGTGGCCTTCTAAGGAATTTTTGAATACTCTCATCCTCTGGACAGATTGAAAGTTTGGAAGCCGAGTTAGACACTGAAAGAGCACAACTTGAAGCTTATAAATCAGAGATTGAATCTGTGAAGGTAAAATTTCAGTTTGTGTTATTATTGTTGTGACTGACATGTAGTACATTACATAATGTTGTTATCGACTTCCCTTTTGATGTGCAAATAAATGTACACTTATAACCGAGGATTTTCATAACCTGATGTCATATTTTCTTGTGTACGTGACATGCGATTATTTACCTTTGCCTCTTCGTATCTTTTTTTTATTCTCTTATTTTCATGTCCTTGCTGTTTTCCCCGTCGATAGTTTTCTTCACTTTTTCATCCGTATCTAACCTTCTCCTCACCTTAGAAATGGGTCTCCTGGTACGGTTTTTCTTCAAATCCCTCTTACAGCAGAATGTTAGTGAGAGTAATTATGCATGTTTTTCCTCTCTTTTGATGTCGCATTAGAAATGCGGTGACCCAAAGAAATAGAATCCTTGATATATTCACATCTTTCTTGGATTGGGCAGGATAAGTGGCTCCCAACACTTCGCACGCTCGTGGTCAAGATCAATGAGACTTTTAGTCATAACTTCAAGGAAATGGCTGTTGCAGGGGAGGTGTCACTTGGTGAGCTTCCTCTATATCTAGTGCATTACTGCCTGTGATATCTTTAGTGTGAACTGAGGTTGCCCATGCATATTTGTCTTCGGCTTCCAGTTTTTGTTAATTTTCACCGTTCTCAACTACTGTGCCTTCACTGCAGATGAGCACGAAACTGACTTCGACAAGTACGGCATTCTTATCAAAGTAAAATTCAGGTGATTTTTATTTCTTATCCTCATTTCAATGCTTTCACTAGAATGTTGCAACTGGTGAACACGTCAAGATATTATTTGATAAAGTGAGCATGATGATTATAATTTATTACTGTTGTCTTGACTGATTATGCTTTTGCTTTCTTCACGGTCAGAGAGACGGCCGAGTTGCAGGTGCTCAGCGCACACCATCAATCGGGAGGAGTAAGTGCTGTTCACTGAATTTTGAGTCGGTGCTTGAACGAATGAATCGTACCTGCTTTGTTTTCACAATGAGGATTATTACCTCAAGAGTGATACCGTTCTTCTGAAATTGGTAACTTATTATTATATCAAAATCATGTCTATAACTGAATTCATAATCTAATTCTTTTATCTGGCACTTGTAGAGGTTGATGATTTGTCTAAACTGTAAGGCTGCTAATCATCAGGTTGAACTGATGTTGAAATGAAATGTCAAAGCGGATATACTATTTTTTTATGGAGCTTGTGGTCCATTATCTGAGAGTTGGTATTGGGATCCTTTATCAGGAACGCTCAGTTTCGACAATTTTGTACCTTGTCTCACTCCAAGATCTGACACACTGCCCCTTTCGTGTGGTGGATGAGATCAATCAGGGTACCTCTTTCTTACCATTATGTTCGCCCTACCTTTGTGCGTTTGAAAAAAAGATCTTGTGGATAGCTACACTTTTATTTGTGACTGATTTGATTAATCTTGCATGCATTCTAAAGATATAGAAGGTTTATATGAATAACTTGATGACACATAGAACAGTTAAGTGAACATATGTTTCATATCTCCTCGTTCAAAACATAGAAAGGTTGAACCGGTTGGAGATGTTCTTTCATGACTTGGTAAGATGCTAATCAAATTGTGGGTGGGATTTTCTTGCAGGCATGGACCCTCAAAACGAGCGAAAAATGTTTCAACAACTTGTGAGGGCTGCTAGTCAGCTGAATACCCCACAGTAAGCTGCTCTCCGCTTCGCTCTGCATTTTGAAAATACATCCGTCTCTGCTGTACCTATCGAGCTTGTTCTGTTCTCGAATATCAATGGCTGCTCATTACAAGGAGACGACCATTATCGTCATCTTGTCATATTCTGAGATCTAGCAGGAGCCGTGGTAGATGTTCTCTTTCCAGTATAGATCAATCATATCTATGATCTGAACATTTAATCTCTTACGTGTTCAGTATCGAATGCGTTAGTTCTGAGTCGGCCTCGTTATTGCAGGTGCTTTCTCTTGACTCCAAAGCTTCTCCCCAACTTGGAGTACACTGAAGCCTGCACCATTCTGAATATCATGAATGGTCCCTACATAGATGAAGCTTCTGAAAGTAAGTAATAACTCGGATTGAATTCAATACTAATCGTTTTGTTCCTGGTTGGCAATAGTTGTAGACAATAACGCATTTCAATTGTTGTCTGATACTGTTAAGTGGAATTCAACTTTCTCTTTGGTAGTTGGATTCTCATGCTGTTAGACCTTGTGGTGCAGAGTGGAAAGATGGATTGTCATGGGCGAAGGTCACTCAAACCGTGGCGTCTCATTAGAAGCGCTTGTCATTTCAGTTCATACGGTAGACTATATTACTTGCACCTAGGCTGTTGCTGTTGAATATTGTCTCTATTGCAACGTGGTTCAATATGAGACACCTCTGGCTTTGAGCACAGTTTGTTGTATCAACGTCGGCAGTCATTTATTGAATTTATTTGCATGGCCAGCAGATGTACTTTTACCATTAAATGCTGGTGTTCTAAAAATCTGGACGTTGACCCTTTCCTTTTTTTGAATTTTTTCTTTCTTTTTCTTTTTCTTGATAATTTCCATTGATAAAAGGAAACGGTACAAATATCTTTGTAAATATATAACTTTTTCCTCAATTTCATCTAATTGGTCATTAATGAAGGGGTCTTTCAAGTATTACTTTTGAGGAGTTAAGGTAGGAAGCTCTAAAAGCAATCATTTAACCCTTAAAGGATCAAACACTGGTTTTTTTGACAATATAGTAATTTTGGGTAGCTCACTATGAATGAAGTTTTTATTTCTTTTCTTTGAAATATTCATACAAGAGCTACTCAAGGAGTAGCTTTAAGGCCCAAAAAATTTCATAACTTTTGACTACATGGTTGAAAAGTGCATGATATGTAATTTTCATTAGGTGGTAGGCATTAAAAAAAATTCTTTAAAAATCACTTCTAAAATAAAAAGTTGAAATTGGTTCTTTAGATTTATGTACACCTAGAAAGCTTTGAATCATTCCATTTTGATTAATGAGAAAGAAGTTATAAGATTCCTAGTTTTAGGGTAGTTATGGAATCTCTACTCTACAATAAACTTTGAAGTCTTTTATTTAACTCAATTTTCAATATTTTTGAAAAGAAATAATAACATTAGGTGTAGATTGTTTATTATAACATTACAACCATTGGAATTGACAATTTTCAATTCCATATCTAAGTTCTTAACAATTTTGTATTTTGAAACATTTTCTACTTGTTTCTTCTTACTATTTGTTTCCTATATGTTGTGCAATTCTAAATGATCCAAAAAATTTCAAGCATGTAGCCAACTTGTTGCAAATAATGAATCCAAAGAGTAACTACCATTTTGGAAAAAATTTCATACAAATGTGACATTGTGAAGTGCAGCTGCCCAAATTTTCGCGGGGACAAAAAAAGGATTTTTGTGAATTCAAATGCTATTATCTTGCAATCCACATACTGGAAATTTCTGAAAAAATTTCTACAACTTCTCAAACTAGTGTGCTACAAGATCTTATGGTTACATTAGTCCAAAAATGCTTTATTTCTAAAATTTTGTACTTGTACTAGAAATGGCAGTTTTGGAGTGGTTTTGGTGAAAACATAGTCTTGACCTCCAGGGGTTAACGGTTGTTCTACCTTTTTCACAGGCTTCAGTGGACATAATTATATTTAGATCATTTTTCAGAGAAAGAAAAATAAATGTGGAACCTAATCAAGTGCTTTTGTATTTTTCCAAATGTTTTTGAATTACTTATAAATTTTCAAAGATTCAAGGCATAGGCACCTATTTGTGACCATAAGTCTTCCAAAATCTGTCCACTTACAACCTCTAAAGAGGTGTGCAAAAATCAAAGACAATGATTGGCTCATGCAATAGGAAAACACATTTACTTAGATGCCTTCAAATGCTAAATTGATCCATTTAAGGATCACCCCATCTCCATTCTCTATCTAAAAATAGCAATAGTTTGAAGAAGATGGATGCTTTTGGAGCATATTAACTTAAATGTACTCAAAATTTCCCTAACACACTAAGGTATATGCACCTACAACCATTCCTAGTTCTTATTGTTAGTCACATATTACTTTTATTGACTCTTTTTGACAATTGAAGGACTTTGATACACTTTAGCATTCATTGTGTAAATCAGTTCAAAACTTTTAAATCATTGTTTCTAGGGCTAGAAAATAACAAGTAACAATGAATACCATTACTAAATGAAGTTTATAGAAACAAGAAAATTTGCAAATTCTACAATACTTAGTTTATAAATTTACCAATCCTTGAACTCCAACTTTGATTCATTCATTCATGATTCAAAGAGGTATATACACTAGAAAAAAAACGTGTCCGTTGCAACCGACTGAGATGCGACTATGTGTCCTATACAACTGTACTGCGACTGTAGCCCTCTGTATTTGCACCAAATTTGACGTGTATGTAGTTGTAGTCGCAAAGTAGTTGGAAAATGAAGAGTAGGGTTACGATACTGTAACAGAAGAACAGACAGGAGGTATTCTACATCCAATATTCATCGCAGTTGTCCATGTAGACAGCTATCCACGAAATAGAGGCCAGTGTGGAAAAATGTAGTCACTCCGATTACAGAAAACAAACTAATTACTACACTACAACTAAAAACGGCAACATTGCAACTCAAAAATGACTCAAATGCAACTAGGAATCAACTATACTGCAACTAGAATCCGACTACGGTGCAACTAAAAAACGATGCAAATGCAACTAGAAAACAATTGCAATGCAACTAGAACATGACTGAAAATCAACTATAGTGCAACTAAAAAACGATTGAAATGCAACTAGAGAACAATTGCAATACAACTAGAAAATGACTACAATGCAACTAGAAGAAGATTGCAATGCAACTAAAAAACAACTACGGTTCCACTACAGAACAAGTAGACTTTGGCTACAATTTGACTAAAATTCAACAACATAATGACTATAGTTTGATTACAAAACAAAGGCAGTTAGAGTTCTTAGTCAAAATGCTATAGTACTTATTTCATATGAGTTGTAGACTTGTAGTTGCATCCTTACTTTGCTAGACAATTGTGATTGTAAGTTTACTATGAGTTCACTATGACTCTATGAGATGCAACCTATGATTTTTGTATTTGAAGCTGGTTTAGAGCCATTCAAGCTACACACTTCATAAGACCAAATAAGTATGCCTCTGTGATATTATTCATCTATAATTTTTAAAGGTTCACTTCATTTCTACTCGCCTTTTTCTTTAATAGAGGGCAGACAATTGCATGCGTTAGTGCATTAAGTCTATTTGAAATGAAGGATACAACATACAAAGAAACTTTCAAACTTAAAAATCACCATTTTCTTGGAAATAAATGGTGTCAATATCTTGCACATGCTAAGAAACTATCCTCTACAGATAACTCTATAGCTCCAACCAAAGATGGAACAGTTGGTAGAGGAGGCACATCCTCTGGAGTAGCTAAACCAGAAGCTTGTATATTGGTACTTACGAATACATCTGATGTGTCTACAAATTGTCGTCGAGCACGAGCTTCTTTATGCAATACTACTTTCCAACCTTCTTTCCTTACATCATCAGCAAAGAACACTTGGGTTGCCTGGCTTGAAAATATGAAAGGATCCAGCATCATACGCATTTTGTGGCGGAAGTTCACTACAAGAAAACCAGCCTCATCTCGAATGTATGTTGCATTTCGTCGATTGTCTATTTTCTTCACCCATTCACATCGCATTAGTATCACAGGGTTGCTAAGAGACCCGTAGTCTAATTTCAATATATCTTTTAGTACTCCAACATAGTGCCCTGACACATCTCGAAGATCAGAAGCTGGAATTTGGAACACAGATGCAAACCCGCAGTCGTATGTTTGCAATTGGTTGGATGCGTCGTCATCCACCCTGAAATGGTTTCCAAAAGCTTTCATACGAGAATATCGAAGTGCCTTTTGCGATGGTTTTGTGGATAATAATATCCTATCTCTATCTTCAAGACTGTGTGCATCAATGTCACTGTTGCGAACAACCGTTTTTATCCACACATCAAGTGGTGCAGTGCTTGAATCCATTTGACAATCCTCCTTCCACTTACTGCAAGTGCATGAAAAAAGTTAAAACTAACACTGTTACAATTTGTTGTAGCCTAATTAGCAACAACTGCAAATGCTCACCTAAGACATCCCTGGACACCTCACAGTCACTATTGTTGCATATTAGTTGCATTTCAGTTGCATTATAGTCGCATGATAGTTGCACAAGATTATTAAAACCAATTGCATTCTAGTTCCATCTTTGCTACTGCAACCAATTGCATTGAACTTGCATATCTTTGTTCTACTAATTAGATTGTAAAAGATGAATAGGCTAGTACAACTTACTTCACAAGTGGCTCCAAAATGGCAACATTGTTTAGTACATAATTATGTGCTGCGTCCCGCAGTGCAGTAGACATTACAAATTGTCGACCCACACCCTCTAGAACTTCTTCAGCATCACCAAATTCGTCCTCTGCATCCCAGACGCGCCTCTTGACAACATCAAATCCTTGCAAATACTCTGTAACAAAGCCAAGGCATTCTTCCTTCAAGTACCCTTCTGCCATGCAAGCCTCTGGTCTAGCCATACTCCGGACATAATTCTTCAATGTTTTCATATACCTTTCAACTGGATACATCCACCTTGTGCTAACAGGCCCACACAAGTCTAATTCTTGGACTAGGTGATATGGAAGGTGTGTCATAATGTCAAAAAATGACGGTGGGAACTCCATCTCTAGTAGTGCCATACTTTCAGCCACATCTAATTGAAGAGACTCAAAGTCTGTTGGGTTATAAACCTTCGTACATATTCTCCTGAATACTTTACAAATCCGCATGACGGCCATACGCGGTCCGGGTTTCAATAGACCCCTCAATGCCAATGGCATCAATTGCTGCATTAACACATGATAATCATGCGATTTGAGGCTTCCAAATTTTTTAGCCTTTATATGCTTCCCAAATGATGAGGAGTATCCTGAAGAAAGCTTCACAGAGGCAATAATGTCTGCAAATTGCTCGTACTCTTTCTCAGAGAGCACATATCCAGCAGCAGGTTTCAACATTTTACCAATTCTACGAGGATTTGGTATCAACCACAAATGTTTTCGTATACCTCTCCTTTGAAGATCTCATCGCACCTTCACCGTATCTTTTTTTCCACTTATTGTTTTTAAGAAATTCTTGGCAAGATTCATCTCGCAGTGCATGACATCTAGTGTATAGCGGATGAGAAGCCTCTGGTCACATGAATAGCCTTTGAGTAGTTAGTATGGGATTGACAACGGACATGGAAAGACACATTCACTTGTACATCTCCCTACTAAATGCTTTTATTATCACTTCATCTCTCTCAAAAAACATGCTACAAGACTCTAACACAATGTAGGCACTTTAGTGTTGACTGCAAACGCTCTTTACAAGCATTTCAAAATGAATATGACACAATTGACATGTGACTAAAATACATCTGGTTTGCGACTAAAATACAACTGGTATGCAACTAAATCATAACTAATATGCGACTAAAACACAACTAATATGCGACTACAATACAACTGACGTGCAACTAAGATACGACTGAAAAGCGACTATAATACAACTGAAATGCAAGTAATCCATTGTCATTCTCCTTGACACTTTAATGGTACTACTAATTTGCTACTTAGTCGTTCGACTTGAAAGACTACTGCAACTCACCTTCCAGTAAGGCAACCTGAAAAGAATGCTAGACCGCTTCACTCCATGCAATTTGGACGGATCCCCTGGAGTTCCGTCTCTATTTCCTGCTGCTTTCCAAGTCTTATACTGCTCTGCATATTCCAACTGTTCTTCTACAGATACAATTTTGGGTCTTCCTCGTACTTCCACTTTTCCATCAAAGTGATCCTTCATACGCTCCGAGCGGTAAGGATGATTAGTAGGCAACCATCTGCGAGTCCCTTGATAAATTTCCTTACATAACTCCATTGAATGCTCTGCTCCTAAATCAGAACCACACCATGGACACCCTGCATAGCCTTGGTGCGCAAATCCTCCTACCGTGCCATATCCTGGATAGTCATGAATCCCAGGGAGGACACTCCCTATGTTTTAGCAAACTACGTGCGGCGGAAAAAGTAAAACAAGTAATACACCTTAAAATTTAATTTCTTTTTCAAAAAAAAATTATGGATAGATTTTACTACTTTATAAGTTTATGTTTTGAATTATTGGTATTTTTTTGTGCTAATAGTAATTAGTTATAAATTTTTGAAGAAAAAAGATACACTGTAAAGCTGAAAATAACTTTCACACCTCTATATTATATAAGAAAAAAAATTTGAAAAATGAAAAAAAAATAATATAGAATAGCTTTCTATTGAAAGTTTATTTTGGTTGAATATTGATGCAATAGTCATCTTCATGTGAGCTCTATAAATATTTTAGTTGGAGAACATGCCATTTTAGTTCATTTTTCAACCCTTTCTAGACAATATATCTTATGTTATTTGGAATTGAATTTTTTGTCAATAGAAACCTTTAGTCATTGTTAAACAAAGCTCAAAATTTTAGAATGAAATTATAGTTTATTCAAGGTGAATTACATGAATTACTTTTTCCACCGCCGCACGTAGGTACCCCAAATGTAGTGAGAGTGTCCTCCCCTAGTCATGAATTGTCCACATAAGAACTGCTCTGAGGTTGAAAGAGCGGGCACCAACTTCTTGTACAACATCATATGTTGGCACTCCTTTCCACAATTCTAGCAATTCATCCACCAAGGGTTCCAGATACACATCAAATACTTCTGCAGTTACAGATTGCTTTCCAGGAATCAACAAAGCTAACATCATAAAAAAACTTTTGGTGCACAACCAAGGCGGCAAATTATAATTTAGCAAGGTCACTGGCCAAGTAGACCAACTCGAACGAGTCTGCTTGAAAGGATTTACTCCATCTGCAGCAAGAGCAAAATGGACATTTCTCGAATCTTCACCGAAGGTTGGGTCCACATTTTCATGGAAGTGGCGCCACGCTTTTGAATCGCATGGGTGACGCACTAGATTGTCTCCTCCTGGACGATTGCTTCCATTCTCCGAATGCCATAGCAACAACTTTGAGAGTGCTGGGCTACGAAACATGCGTTGTAATCTTGGAATGATAGGAAAATGCCTCAAAACTTTTACTGGAAACTTCTTTCTAATCTGATCCCTATACCTTGGACGATTGCACTTTGGACAACTTATAGCACCTTCAAGTTCTCCTCTAAACAGTACACATCCTTTTTCGCATGCATGGATGCTATTGTAAGCCAATCCTAATTTGCCTGTTAGTCTTCGAGCTGCATAAAAATTCCTAGGCAACGTATTATTCTGTGGCAAAATGTGTCCTTGGAGAAGAGTGAATAATTCATCAGCAAAATTGTTACTCACCCCATGGACTGTGCACACGTTCATGATAAGGATGGTGGCTGCCAACTTGGTACATTGAGCACCTTCATATAATTCATGCAAAGCCTCTTCCAAAATGTCGGCGTCAAAATTGTTTTGACCTTGAACTTCGGGTTGCTCATCTGTATCACCTACCGGTTCTTCCTACGGCAATGCATTTTCGACCTCCAAGTCATCACCTACAGTTGGTCTAGAGTTGCATGCGTTGGTTACATTGTCTGCTACTATAAAGGCTTCCACTACTGTGTCATGCAAGCGTTCTTCCATGGGCTCTGAGTTTTCAACGTCTTGAAACAAATTGTCCAGCATATTCCTAGTGTCCACTTCATTATCGACCTGCATTGCTTGACCTTCTGTTGAACTCCAGAAATCAGCCTCCCATTCTTCATCTGATGTCTCCGGACTCCCAGGTCCTCGCCACACTCGAAATTTTGAATCTCTGCCGTTTCGGATTAGATGTTCCCTCACAGTGGGAACTATCCACTTCCTGCGACCTTGACATTTACAACAAGGACAACTCATTCTATGCAAATTTAAAAACCTAGCTCGGCAATATTCTCTCACCCAAAGTCTGTCATCACGTAGTTGCTTTCGCCTCTCATCTGTGACTTGTATGTGGTCGTCTTCTCTATCCATCCCACTTTGGCAAAATTTCCAATGTCGCAAAGGAACTAAAATTACTTTCAAAATGCACTTGTATCCTGGAAATGGACTAAAGTAGGGTTTGGAAGAATAAACCCTAAACCTTCTCCAATACACCCAAAATCTTCAAAAGAAAGAATATCATCGTTATACGACATGAAAACTAAGTACTCTTATTCACCTTCTTCTGTTGGTGAGACATTTCAGTTACTTCCGGAGGCTACGCAGATCAACGCCTTTCAACTGTGAAGTAGTCTATACGTACTTCAACAACTTTTCGAGCGAATGGCTTTCTATCTTTCTCCAATTTTGCTTTGTAGAACTACGAATGGGTGAAGTGGGGCGACTTCTATCCACAGTTTTCATCCTCTACCGACACGATTTTCATTACAGGGAATGGCTTAGATAGAGAGCATGTGTCATGACAGAGGGTTTCCTGTTGGAATCACTTAACGGTAAACTTGAGGCACAAAGTGTAACATCCTACCATACAAACTGAGTCTTCTGTATATTGAATTGACCGTTTTTTGTCAAAATTTGTCACCCTCTCCATTCCTCATGCATACTTTTTTTACGAAGTCACATACCTCCATATTCAAGATTGAAAAACTTGTTCCCTTGATTTTCAACTTCCAGGAAGCTTTCACACAGTTTTCCCGATGCTTTGTTTTGATTTTCTGTGTGTTTAATGTTTATACATGCTTTGTGTCGTGTTTGGTTCCCATGTGCCTTTCCTCTGCTACATTTGAAAGATGTCTTAGGGTTCGAGAAATTAGAATTTGTCAAGGGATAGTATTGAGGAAAGATACCCTCTCCGAGCTTGTGTTCACTTGTCTTCTTGGAGCTTGTTTTCTATTGACGACGTCGATCGCGAAAGAGAGAAGCATAGGCGACGTGCGAGTGAGTATCTTGTCTAGTCTCTTAAACTCTATGTGTAGCTCACCGGAAAATTGGACGACTGTCAAGAATTGATCCTAGTTGCATTTTTTGTTTTGAAATTGTTAGTGGCAGACATAACTGTACTCTTGGGAGCTTGAACAATGTCTGAAAGACTTTTCAGCTAGAACGATGAGTTTGGGGTAATCTACTTCATTCGAACCTCTTATAGTTTCTTGTGTCATTCTCTCAAGGGGTAACTTTGGCTAAATTTGCAGATATTCGCACATCAACTGGTGTGCAGGACGTGGCATTTCAACCAGCACCTCTCCCAAGTGTTTTATTGTTGCACAGTTCATGAAATACTTTCTCTAAGATATACGCTTTGTTCTTGCGGATATATCTATCATCGTCTTCTTGGTCATGAAGTAGAAATACAAACAATTCGGAATACACTGCCACAGCGATTTGGAGCTCTTGGACTTCCGGAACTCAATGCTTCACAGGTATGGTTGAGTCACCTTACTTTTGTTAAACAGGTTACGAATCATAATGTACTGGGTTTTATTTCTGCTGTGATGTATAAAATTAAAAAATAAGATTTTGTACAGTCTGAATTCCAGAATTAAGGCATTTCGACATGTAAGTTTTGAAACTGATCTACGGACACGAGATTCTGGACAGGTCTATGCTGTGAAGAGTGTGCTGCAAAAGCCTGTAAGCTTCATTCAGGGCCCACCGGGCACTGGTAAAACAGTGACGTCAGTAGCTATTGTTTATCACTTAGCGAAATAGGGCCAAGGGCAAGTGATTTTCTTATCGTTTGTGTTTGGCTACTAAATAAGTAAGTATTCAAACGAATGTCTACTTGTGGGCTTATATTGGGGCGCATGCAAGTGCAGTATGCTTTCTTTGATGAATAAGGATAGAGTTGATTTTAGTGATTAGATGGTTACACTTGTGTATTCTTGACGTGGCTAGAAATACCGATTGACTGCTTTATTTTCTTTAGGTACTTGTCTGTGCTCCCAGTAATGTTGCTGTAGATCAACTTGCGGAGAAGATCATTGCAACAGATCTTAAGGTAATTGATGCTATGTCTTGAAGCTAAATTGTTGTTAGGACTTAGTACAAAGAAATTTGAGACTTATTCAACAGTGAAAGGTACTGAGTTAATTGATTTACTTTTGATATAATGTATATACAATATAAGGTTAAAGATTATCTGACGTATAGCTACAAATTCAACATGGTATTATGCATGGGCTGTCTTTTGAGGAAAATTTGTGCACTAACATGTGCACCAAGTTCCCATCTAGGTGCAACCTACACCCACCAACATGTGCACCAAATTTTGCACAATTCCAACCACCCAATCAAAAGTTATAGCCCATTTGATAAACTGTGTCTAATGCCTCCTGTTGAGATAAGATAACGATCCCAGTTAACTTAGGTTAAGTGAGACTTAGTATAAGATAAAAGTAGATCTCACTACTAGTGACACTACTAGTGACACTACTAGTGATACCTCCTATATATATGTATGATCATGTAACCCTAATAATTAATTACTTTGAGAACTTCTTATTGCAATATATATATTTTCTGTGTCTATGCTCTGCTTCCTTCGCAACACGTTATCAACACGATTTGTCTCTCGTTTTTCTATTCTATTTTTCTATTTTCTTTTCCACTATTGTCTTTAGCTACGATAGCTATGGCGGATAAGAAGTCACCGCGGGAGAGTAGCTCCCGGATACAACCACTTTTGTTTGATGCTCTTGAAGCAGATGGTAGCAATTACATAGAGTGGAGTATAGATGTGAAAGTGTACTTTTATTCGGAGGAGTTGGACGATGCGATCGATGATGAACAAGAGGAGGATTTTCCAATGTCATCCAAGTGGAAAGCTTTGCTTATTCTTCGCCGCCACCTTCACACCTCTCTTCGATAGCAATACATCCAAGTTGACAACCCGGCGGAGCTATGGTGTCAACTTCACGCTCGGTTTTATCATGAGTGCACTATCTTTCTTTCCCAAGCTTGAAATGATTGGATTGCTCTTCGTGTTCTTGATTTCTCTGATTTCCTTTCCTTCAATGCTGAATTGCATCGTATTACTGCTCAAATTCGTCTTTGTGGAGATAGGATTACAGATAGGGAGCTCATAGATAAAACCTTATCCACTTTTCCTCCTGCTTCTGCCCTCTTAGCTCAGCAGTATAGGAATATGAAGTTTACGACACATTCCGAACTAATGTCTTATCTCTTGCTTGTTGAAAAACAGTACCAGCTTCTACTTAAAAACGCAGAAGCAAAACCCGCTCGAGAGGCTCATACTTCTGAGATCTCGAGACAGCAGCCACGAGGAACAAGGAAACAACAACAACGGTTGCCAAATTGGCAACACCCTAGAGATAAGTCAAACTCTTATAAACCTTCCTTTGATAGAGTCTCTCGATACTCAGATCGTTTTTCTAATCGTGATTATCGCTCTTCTCAATTCAACGATAGATCTTTTGATAGAACCTTCGATAGGAAGTCATCCTTTTCACGTGACAATCGTACTTGTCACAAATGTGGCTGTAAAGGGCATATCACTTGATACTGCCGCACTCCTGAGTACTACGTTAGTATGTACAAAGAGTTAGAGAAATTTAGAAATGAAAAGAGGGAGGCTCATTCGCTCGACGTTCCTTCCTCTTCCAATGTAAATATCGAAAATTACATGGTGCATATCTCTAAAGAGTTAGCTCCTACAGATGTAGCTCTTATAGATAGTGCCACGACGCATACAATTCTTAGAGATCCAAAATATTTCACGTTTGCTAGCCGTGATAGAACCTGGCAGACTTATGATATCGTCACAATTGCTGGAAGTCGGAACTTTCGGTTCCGAGAGGGCCAGACAACTATAGTATTGCCTGGGGGGACCCCCCTCCTGTGTGAAAAAGCAATGTATGCCCCTGATGCCCCCCGGAGCCTAATCAGCTACCGTGATTTACGGGCTAATAGGATGGATGTCTCCACTGCATTGGATGACCATAAAGAAGTATTGGAACTCAGGCAAGGTCAACAACTCCTTGCCACCGCTAACGCAGGAGTTACTGGCCTATACGAGTTATTGAGAAGCCCTCCTAAGGAGTCAACTTTCCACTTCTCTACTTCGGTAGGAGATGATGAAGAGTACCGGGAACTTAGGCAAGGCCGATAGTCCCTTGCCACTGCGAAAGCAGGAGTCGATGGACTAGTATGTGAGAGCAACTCTGCTTTGATACCCCCCTCTACAACTAAGACTGGATTGTGGCATAGTCGGTTGGGCCATCCAGGCACCACTATGTTGAAGAGGATGTTACCTTTGTTGGAAGGACACAATTTGTGCACCAATGATGCTGACAAGGTTGGGAGCTGCGCGGCATATTCACAAGGAAAGCTTATTAAGCGCCCTTCACATTGGAAGCTACCAACGGAACTCCCTCCTATGTTACAACGTCTAAAAGGTGATGTATGCCGACCAATTACTCCATCTTCTGGACCATTTCAATATTTTCTTGTACTTGTTGATGCTTCAGGTAAACACTCGGAGGTGTCCTTGCTTAGTACCCGAAACATGGTGTTTTTAAAGCTTTTGGCTATGATTATTAAGTTTCGGACTCATCATCCGGACTATCCTGTGAAGAGTTTGAGGATGGACAATGTCCAAGAATTTCGCTCTCATGCCTTTGAGGATTATTGTACTACTAATGGGATTCCACTTACATACTCTGTACCATATGAACATTCACAAAATGGATTGGCAGAGACATATATCAAGAAGATTCAACTCATCACTCAGCTTTTATTGATCCATGCCAAGTTGTCTCCTACAATGTGGGGACATGCAGTTCTACATGCAACTACATTACTCAGAATTTCAAGATGGACCAAGCAAATCCTTTATCTGCTCCCATGATCGGTCAAAGCAAGACAAATGATGACCCATACCAACCTTGCGAGGAGGAGGAGGAGGCATATGATAGCAAACGGTACCTCACAGCAGTCGGAGCTTTGTTATATTTATCTACATATACTCAGCCAGATATATCATTTGCAACAAGCGTGTTAGCTCGGCATAGTCAGAAGCCCACGATGCAACATTGGAATGGAGTCAAGCATCTGTTTAGGTATCTTCGCGGAACAGAAGACTTAGGACTTCATTATACAAAGACTGGACCATCAAATTTAGTTGGATATGCAGATGCTGGTTTCAAGTCGGATGAAAACACGGGCAAGTCCCAGACAGGTTATATCTTCCTACGTAACAACACACCCATATTATGGAAGTTTGTGAAGCAGACAGTGACTGCAACATCAACCAACCATGCGGAGTTAATTGCATTCCATGAAGCGACAAGAGAAGTAGTTTGGTTGCGGACAATTGACATGATCATTTCAGATCAATGTGAACTTAGCCACAGTACACAACCGACAACGATTTTTGAAGATAATGCAACATGCGTGGCGCAAGTTACAAGTGGATTCATCAAGGCTGATCGAATGAAGCACATCAGTCCACAAATATTTGGATTTACCCAAGACCTTATTGAATCAGGAGAAATTGAAGTGAAGAAAGTTCAATCCTCCAACAACATTGCTGACATACTTACAAAGGCACTCCCTGCTTACACTCACAGACGATTGGTTCAAGAAGCTTGCATGAGATCTCTTCAAGATCTAGTTACACATTAGGTTACGCTCTTTTTCTTTCTGTGAATTTTCCTTGTAAAGGTTTTTGTCACAGTTAAGTTTTTTAATGAGGTAACCCGGGATCGAGGAGGAGTGTTGAGATAAGATAACGATCCCAGTTAACTTAGGTTAAGTGAGACTTAGGATAAGATAAAAGTAGATCTCACTACTAGTGACACTACTAGTGATACCTCCTATATATATGTATGATCATGTAACCCTAATGATTAATTACTTTGAGAACTTCTTATTGCAATATATATATTTTCTGTGTCTATGCTCTGCTTCCTTCGCAACACCTCCTTGATAGCCCAAATGGGCCATAATTCTTCATAGCCCAAAAAAAAGATTTGCAAAAAACAAAAATATATATATATATATATATATATATATATATATTTTTTTTTTCTAACCGAAAATAGGGGGTCCGGCTGGTAGCTCGAAAACCTCAGTCGGACCCGATTGGGGTTTTCGAGCTACCTAGTGGTACCCCCGTTCTTACTATCTCAGCATATCAGGGAGTTCTCTATTTTCTAGGGTTTCCGCTTGTATTTGATTTCTGCTACAGATCGGTGAGCGCCCTCGTCTCCTTCGTTGTAAAAGAGTTGATTCCACATCTCGTTGTTGAGCTCTGTTTAATTTGACATCGGACCATTTGTTCGGGGGAAACCTTATTCCAAATAACTAGTGGTGTCATACATATTGAAACCGAGCTTTGGCAAGTCCTCCGTATTGGAGAGCATCGTTGGGAGAGACTTCTTGTCCCGTGGTTCAGGTAAGTTACAAACATTAATTTGAACTTCATCTTGTATTGCCGCAAAGTAATGTGGAATACTTTGAAATTATATTGCCACAGATATGGTTTTTAGCTGTCGTTTTCATGGAGCCAAGAATTGTTACGAGGCGTCCTCTTGTGCTTTAGTTGCATAAGACCCGTTTGGAATTCACCCTAAAATCGATTTTGTATGGTTCATGTGCTAGATTTGGGGTGTAGCACTCGGCTTTTGACCTGCGCGAACAACGGTGCAAGTTGCGTGAAGTTGCATGGCATCTGTGGTGACTGTGAATTCTAATTTTACTTTCAATCGCAAATTCCAGGGTTCTATTCGAAGGTATGAGGTACTAGGTTTAGAATCACACCTCCCAGAGGAATTGGAAGGTAAGAGGTACTACATTTAGAATCACACCTCCCAGAGGAATTGGAAAGTTATGTTGAAAGAATTGGAATAAGCTTACGGGTGATGATGGAGCTTCAGTGAATTTCGTTTCCAGAGAGAGTAATACCGACCGTGTTTCTTGCATTAGACTAGGGTTCTTTCACAGGTACCTTATCTACCTCTTTAGTAATGTATGATCTTGGGTACTCTTTCATTTGTGTCTGTACAGGGGAGGACAGCCTTTGCGGCCATTCGTTGTCAAATTTTGCGAGCTTCAGAGCCTGTGGCTGAAGTCGTGTTCATCGCCTTCTTGAGTTGAATAATTGAGCTCTGTACAAACGTGAGCACAGAAGAATTGCAAAACATAGATTCATCTCTCAAACTGCATCGTTTTGAATTTCTTTCGTTTCTTGACTTCAGTTGCAAGTTCTGGCCCTCTCATGTTCAGTTTGTTGCTGGTTTTGCTCGTCTTTAATGTTAAATGAATTTTAATTTTACATTGAATTGTCTTCGTGACCTCACATTGACTGTGTGACTTTGGATGCAGGTGAGTAGAATTTGGTCGACATGGATTCTAGTAACTATCAAAAGACAGAGATGGAATTGCGTCGAGATGCCAGAGTAGCGGAGCTAGTTGCTGCCATACAACCACTTGAAGGAACAACAAAGGAATAGTAAGAGACTCTCTAGAAATTGGAACTTGGAGTTGGCTATAGTCTTCTTGTACTCCTATGAGACTATCCTCTCTGTGGACATTTTTTTGTAAATCAAGCTGATCGACGCATTCTCAAAACTAGGTCCTCGTCTGTATTTTTACTAGGAAAAAATGATCGAGCTACACCTTTCCCAATATACGTTCCTTGTCATCCGGCTGCTATTAATGGTCATAATGTCCAGATCCCGATTACTTTTTGCATTTGTTTGAAAATGACTAACAGGAATAAAATTATGCTCTGCACTAGTAGGTAGTTAAGTAATTGAAATTACACAATAGTTGTAGTGTATTTGTCATGTAGTTGCAATGTAGGTCCCAATTTGTAGATGCAAAATAGTTGTAATGAAGTTGAAAATTAGTAACAATGCAATTACAAATTAGGCCCATTCTAGTTGCAATGTAATTGTAGTGTATTTGTAAAGTAGTTGCAACTTATTGTTCCAGTTGAAGTGTTATTGTAGTATTGCGAATTTCTTATAATTTCATTGACAAGTGTATTTGTGCTTTGCATTTATTGCTAATCAAATTGCTAGTTTATTTGCAGTGGAGCTTCTATTTCAAAGCGGAAGTGTACGAAGGACCGTGAAGTTCAACTTCAACCGTTGCCTACTCGTAAGAGTAGAAGAGTCGACAACAAAGCCACAAAGGCTATCAATGTAGGTGCAAGCCACGAAGATGACATGTCCACTTCAGAGGAGACCACTACATCTAACCCTTACATCAATGAAGATGGTGAGTTTTGATGAATTTTATAGATATGAATTTCCTTTCAAGAAAATAAAAGGTTATATGAAAATTGACTTTGATTTTTATATTTATTCTAAATTCAAATGTATACTAATGGTATTATACTCTTGTCTTGCAGGGAACAAAGCCAACGAATGCGAAGATGATGCTGAGGAAGCCTTGAGTAGCAGGAAGAAACGTGCAGGACTTGTGAATCCTACACTTCCTTCTGGTCATGGTAGAAGACAACCAGTGCCACAATCGGAGCGGGCTGTGGTTGAATCCGAGGTTGCTAGGGTTCCTTCACAGTCAACTCCATACCAAGGGCAATCAGATAGTATGGGGCGTTCTACTAGGCGCCAATTGCAAAAAGAGTATGAGAAGAAATCAAAAGCTAGAAGTGACATTGGGAAGAAACCAAGTGTAGTGCACGTGAATTTGAATGGAGAGATTGATACATCTTCTTCTGGGAAGAGTGCTTGGGATCAAAATATAAGGGCCTTTGCCCCTTTGATCCTTGATGTGAGCGTCATTGATTGGAGTGAACACAAGCCACACACTTTACAGAAGTTGAGGGACACCATGGATAATGAGTTTGAATATTTGGGAAATCCCCTTAGCAACATGGGTTTTCGGAACGCAGTGCAAAGGTTTTTGAAGAATGAGAGGCATAAGTTGAAGAAATTATGTGTTCCAGGAAAAGATGACGATTGTCCAGTGCGTATTCACCCTAGCCAATGGAAGCGGTTGAAGGAATACTGGAGTGGAGGTGATCAAGTGAAGAAATCTGAGATGATGACCAATGCCCGGAGAAAAGTGCAGAATGTTTCTAAACGTGGGCGGCGAGGGAAGGCAGGGGAAGAATATGATGTGGTAAGCCTTTTTTCGTGCAAATTGTTGACTTTGATAGTGTTTCTGCAATTGAATTTGTTAATGTTTTGTATCATCTTTCCAAATCATTTTAACAAAATAAATAAATGTTGGCCTTCTATCAGACAAAAGGGAGTGATCAAAGTCCTAGCCTCACTGACATTGCAGAAGGATTGCAAGCTTCAGGGTCATCGGTAAGCAGGCTTCATCATTTGAGTTCGTTTTTTTTATGAGTAGGAATCTCATAGAAGTTATAGAGTACTTATTAAAATGTTGTTTATAAGTTACAATCTAAAAATATGTTGTCGTAGTCATGTACAAGTCATAAAAGTTGTAAACAATAGTTAAGTGTTAAGTGTAGTACTTGAAGTTCTGTAGCACTTGCATAGAAGTCGCATAATAATTTTACCTTATATAAACATGTTTAATTATTTTTTGTGTTTGTGTATGCAACACAGGTGGTATCTTCTTCACTCCATGCAAAAGTGATGGCTTTGGAACAAAGACTTGATGAATTTCAAGACTTTCGAGTTGATGTGTTGGCAAGTACAGATCGAAATACCAAGGCTGTTGAAGGGATGCAGTTAGCGTTGTTGAAATTTTTAAAGCAAACAACAACAGATCCTGCTTTCATTGCCAATTTAGTGGATCCTGCTGTAGCTGCCAACCCAGTAGACCCTACTGTAGCTACTGGAGAGATCAACGTCGTTGATCCATATGACTTTGCTTTTATAGAGCCTACTCACCCAACAGGAGAAGAGATAAATGAGACTATTGATCCAGATGAGTTAATAGTGAACTCTACCTTGGAGCCTGGAGAAGGTCAACAAACCACTAAAGAGATTGTTGGAATGGAAGAACACGATAGTACACAACGGAAAGTGAGAGATGTTGAAGGCACCACTGATGCTGAAGTTGACTTAGTGATACTTAATAGTAACACCGCCATTAATCAAGTCCCAGAGAATCTTGTCAATGAAGGTTCCATCTCTTCACGGCTAAGAAGACGGAAGGATCGAGAGGTGAGAGAGAAAAGCATAAGACAAGTGATTTGAATTTGAAAAGACTACTATGAATTCTTTTGTGCTTGTAATTTTTGTGGATGCACTGACTGTGATTGTGGTATGTAGTTGCGCAAGCCTACAGCGAAGAAGGAAATCTTAAGGATGAAGATGCAACCCACACAAAGTCAAAATGTGGAATCTCCAAAAAAACACAAAGTGAATAACACATGTATAGAACTTTCAAAATGTCCTTTTCTAGATGGATTTTTTCTATCATTACAAATTTTTTTCTGTACTTTTTTTTTAAAATATTTTTGATTTCTTCTTATGTGGTGCAGTTTGTAATAGGACAACAAGTCTCACTTTTGAATCCTTCAGCCCCACAGCAAGTAGTAGCATCAGGAACTATCACGACTGTAGGTGGTGGTGCAGGCCCACAAATGTACCATGGACAACCTATTCCGGAAAGGTGGTATAGGCTTGACATTGCTCATGCACTAGGGGGGGTTGTTGATCTAATGCATCCTAATCCTAATGGAGATGAATATAAATTGAAAGATGTGGTGGGTGCAAGTACAATTTGGGAAGAACAATACATAGCGGTCATTGCTCGTGTTGTTGGTTTAATTCCTTCAGACTGCAAAGGGAAGGTTGGCAGCAAATAGGGATCATGATCAATGATGTATTTGAAAGACATTGAACCATTTACGAATGTTGTTTGCAACATGTGCACACCGTATATGCCGATGGTTTATAACTATTTCATGCAGTTGTTTTGTTTTGTAAAAAATGGCAGTATTCTAATGCACTCTCTAATTTTTAGCATTGTTAGAGTTAGTTACATGAGTGTTGCAAGACTTGCAAACAAATTAATATAAGATGTATAAGGGTAATAATTGAGTTGTATAGAAAAAGTGTAAGGCTGTCAAATGCGTTGCACAGATTTTGAAAAGACTACCATAGATAGAAGTTGCAAATAAGTTACAATGTAGTCGCAAATAATAGTTGCACACAAGTTGAAAATAAGTTGCTTTCCAATTGTACAAAAGTTGCACAGAAATTGCATTCTAGTTGCACAAAAGTTGCATTCCAGTAGCAAAGAAGTTGCATTCCAGTTGTACAAAAGTTGCAATCCAGTGGTACAAAAGTTGCATTCCAGTTGCAAAAACGTTGCAAATAAGTTGCATTCTAGTTGAATAAGAGTTGCAAATTAGTTGCAAGTAAGTTGCATTCCAATTGAATAAGAGTTGCAAATAAGTTGCATTCTAGTGGCATAGAAGTTGGAAATAAGTTGCATTCTAGTTGCACAAAAGTTGAAAATAAGTTGCATTGTAGTTGTACAGGAGTGGCATAAAAGTTGGAATTAAGTTGCATTTTAGTAAGTTGCATTCTAGTTGCACAAAAGTTGCATTCTAGTTGTACAGGAGTTGCATAAAAGTTGGAAAGAAGTTGCATTCTAGTTGTACAGGAGTTGCAATAAAAGTTGGAAATAAGTTGCTTTCTAGTTGTATAAGAGTTGCAAATGAGTTGCATTATAGTTGAATAGGAGTTACAAATGAGTTGCTTTCTAGTTGCACTAAAGTTGCATTCTAATTGCACAAGAGTTGCAAATAGTTGCACAGGAGTTGCAAATTAGTTGCATCCTAGTTGCATAGGAGTTGCAAATGAGTTGCATTCTAGTTCTCCGAAAGTTAGAAATAAGTTGCATTTCAGTTGCACAAGAGTTGGAACATAGGAGTGAAAAAAATTACATTCCAGTTGCACTCTAGTTGTATTCCAGTTGCAAATAAGTTGCACTAAAGTTGCAAACAAGTTGCATTCTAGTTGCACTAAAGTTGCAAACAAGTTGCATTCTAGTTGCACAAAAGTTGCAAAGAAGTTGCATGAAGTCTAACAGAAGTTCAAATGAAGTTGCATAGCAGTGGCACTAAAGTTATAGATGAATTACAATAAAGTCGCATACAAGTTGAAAACAAGTCACAAGTGAGTGAAATGTAGTTACGTGGCAGTGAATACCACATCAGCAACCACGTCACAGCAGTTCATCGACGAAGTTCCCCATTGCCTATCGAATGACAAACAACCTCGGGACTGCAGTGCAACTCATGCGACTTGTCCACTGCGACTGCGGACTCCAGAATATCACCAAGTCGCAAACATCCGATACGACTACAAACCAGTCGCAAACCGCAGTCGCAAAACCCTGCTTTTTCTTCTAGTGATATTTATGAGCTACATTTCCTTGAATCTTAGAATTCTTTCCAACTAGCTAGCCTCCAATCTAAAAGTGGAGAGATTGACAAATGGACTTACAGACGAGACTCTACTACAACCAACATGGCGTAGTATTAATTTCTTGACCTCCACAACAACAAGGCTTTGATTTTTGTGTTTACTACTCGAGGCATCAATTGTAGTGAATGCTATTCGAGACCATGCATCCTTCAAACCAAGGCACTCCATCCTTCTTCTCAAGTAATAAATAGGACCATTTGCAACATCTTGGGACACAATTCACTTGCTTCCACAAAGAGATAGGGAGTCCTACCACAAGTCATTAGAGAAAGTTTGGACTCTCCAGAAGGCCGCTAAGAAGTGCCGGAAGGGACCCCTGCATTACATTTATTTTGGTTTGGCAAAAAAAATTCCCCTATTGTCGTTCATTGTGAGTTTCACAATTGTCAAAGCATTGATTACAAAAAAAATATTATTATTTAAATGGAAGAAAGGGCGGCAGTTATTATTTTTAAATATATGTCGTCGTGCATATATTTAAAAATATTTACTGCAGACTTACTTACAAATAACAATATAGTAAACTATATATAAACTATACTTAAAAGAAGGAATACAAGTGATAGTCCTTCACGAAGTTCACACAAGCTGACACAGCATCTCTGACATAAATGCCGTCCTTTTCGGAGCTCGGTAGGACTTCCGAAATAGATTGGTTTGTCAAACCCTAGCAGCCTTCTGGAGAGTCCAATTTTTCTCTAATGTGTGTGAGATGAGTGTGAGTATGTAGCCAAGTGAGAATAAGGGAGGTGCAAGTCCTTATTGTGGGTTTGGGATAGTTCTAGTGAGAATGGAAGTGTGATAAAAGAGGTATTTAGTTAGCCATACAAGGTGACGCCTACATTTGAGGATTTTGGACCATTATTGGCACCGGTGGCAATTTGGCACTACCTAGAAGTGGACTTGCGGTGCTCCTTGAGTCATTCATTTTAGATCCTTTGTGAGATTGACACCCATGGAGGAAAACCACCCAATGATTTGCATCAGCTCAAACAATGAGGAGGTGATGGGTGGTGCCCAAGCAATGGAGTCCAAGTAAGATGTGTTCCAATGCAACATTTGCATGGACTCGCCAACCAATTCCGTCCTCACCAAATGTGGCCACTTGTTTTGTTGGTCTTGCCTTTACCAATGGTTACAAAACACGAAGAAGCCGTGCCCGGTGTGCAAGCTCATGGTGAGAAGTCAAAGCATCACTCCTGTTTATGGATGCCAAAGGGGATCAAGTTCCGAATCAAGTGACCATTTGGTCCCTCCCCGTCCTAGTGCTCCATCGCAACGTAGACGAGCAACGCGATCCGAGGATGAAAGCTTGAGCGCCACCAATGTATCCATTGCATCCAATTCCACAACACCAACAACACAAGCTTCTGGCATCCCAACGGTCACTTTGAACGTGACCTCGTTGCAACGTTTACTTGCAAATCAAGCCCACATGGAGTCATTGGTGCAAGACCTATGCATGGAGTCTTTGAGATCAAGAGCACAAGCCAATTTTCAAGAGATTTGTGCATCCCATCCGCCATCACCAATTGCTTGGATAGCCGAAGCTTCCAATCAATTTGGGTGTGCTTTTGACCCATCACATGTTTGTTTGGAAGGCGTTCGATTAAGTTACCTTCCTAATTTTGTATTGGACATATTGCTTCACCAAGGTGAATATTTTCTCACTGATGATGACTTTCGGAGGTCTTGGTTGCCTTATTATGAAGCTCAAAATCCAAGATTGTCACGACATGAGCATTATAATGCTTTCTTGGAGGCTTGGAGTATGCATTTTTGGGACGAATCTTTGAGTGAAGAAAACCAAGGAAGAGCATCAATTCTAGCTAGAGCACCTTGTAGCTCGGAAGTTGGTTCCACTTCTACCGCGAGTTACAATGAACCTCTTCATGGAAGTGAACCTGAAGTTGAAGAGATGGATTCATCCGAATACAATAGAGTGTGGCATGAATGGAGAGTATATAGGCCTTTAGCTAGACCAAGTCGTCCAAGGAATATTCGGCACCACCCTTATTAGGTAGTTGGCGTAGTGCCAAATCTCTAAAAAAAACTATATAGATGTTTTATCCAACAACTATAAGATGTCATTGATGGAAAAATGTTGTGAATCTTTTGTGGTAAAAAACCATTTTAGGGGGTGGCTAGGAATAGCCTACTTGCAAAATGCATAATTATAACCCTCCTAAACTTAAAATAAAATTTGCATCTCCTAGTGCCTGTATATTCATTTCTTTTTCTCATTTCAAATTTTATGATTTGTCAATCCACATTGTGAAATGATTGACATTTTTTCCAAAAAATTTCATAGTGGCATATTGCACTTTTGTATGCTTTAAGCTCAAAAAAAATAATTAATTTCAAATCTTGTCAATGCACAAAAAATGGCTATTTTGACAAATTCTCTTAAATGACACTATTAGGTCTTTAGGGATCAATGAACATAATTGAAACCATCCTCTATCTTTTATTATTTGGTCAATTTTAGGTGTTGCTACCTCATATTTACTATTTTAGTATTGTAAAATTGTATCAACATTGATCCATCTAAGTCTTTAGCTTAAGAAAGTTCATTTTGGTATAGATTATAGGTTTTTGTTGCATGGTTGAAGATAGAAATTTTTAATATGTTGGCAATATCTATAATTGTAAAATATATTCTTTTCCTCAATTTCCTCAAATTGATTAAAAACAGAGGTTGTCTTGTAACCCCTAGAGTCCCAAGGCCTTTAAAAACTATTCAAAATTGCACTTTAGACTATAAAGGGTATAAAAGTTTATAACTTTTTTTTAATGTCTAACCATAGGATTTTACACTAGACTAGTACAAAAATATGTTGAAAAAATTTCAAAAAGTTTGACTGTATAGATTGCAAGATATTTGCAATTACAATGAAGAAAACAAATTTTATATTTTTTTTCACCTTGCTCAACTAGATTTTTTGACTTTGAATCTTTTTAATTGAAAAAACTTTGCACTAATGATTTTAAATTAAAAAAATTATGCTGAAGTATTGAGCTATGAGTCATGGAATTTTTTTTAAAACACTTGATTTTCATTCTTACAAAAATTGTTACAGAAAAGTAGGTACAAGATAGAAAGAAAAAATGGATCGTTAATAGTTTAATGTTCAAATTGAAATATACTAATCTCAATGTTGAGATTGTTCTAGAAAACAAACTAAATTGTATGGATCTTCTTGTTTCAATCAAATGTGAAAATTGAGTTAAGAAATGAATTTTATGTGTTATTTTTTGAAGAAAATACTATGTGTGTTTGACTAACAAGACTCTTCATAACTATTTCAATACTAGTCTAGATGGAATGAATTAAAGCTTTCCATGTAGGCAAAAGTATAATCTAGGTAATACAGAAATTTAAAAATTTTGTTTTAGTTTCTGTAAAGGTTCTTGTATTGCCCTAAAAACTCTTTTTTGAGCTTAAGGTGGCATAACTTTTGCTTTCAGATACTAATTAAAATAAAAATTATATTTCTCAAAAGCTAATGTACATTCCTATCTTCAAAAAGAATTTCAAAAAATCATGTCAAAAATCAAGATCACGGGAGTGTACTTGAATCTCCAATTATCTTTCTAGGGGACACTTGGGATTTTAGAAATTAAACATTCAAATATTAGTTTAAATGAATGAGAAGTTATGTAAACAAAACAATGCCCTTAAACACTTTACAATTGATATAGTTAAAAAGATGCCTTCATTTTGTGTATGGTAATCTTTAATTACTTGACAAAATAATGTCCCTTTCTTTGATTTTAGGATCTTTAGGAGGTGACTTATATTTCCAATTTACACAATTATCCCTTCCAAAACGTTATTAATCAATTACAAAAAGATTCCTTTCAACTTAAAGAAAATCCAAGTACCTAAGAAATAATATTCTCTCAAAAGATGACATAGTTTAACTTTCCCGGGTTAAAAAAATTGATTCTTTACCTTAACCCCTAAAAGACCAAACTGCGTTTTTTGACAACATAGCAATTTTGAGCAGCTTACTATGAATGGAATTTTCATTTATTTTTCTTTGAAATTTCCACAGAGCATGTGCCCAAGAAGTAGCTGTAAGGCCCAACAATTTTCATAACTTTTGACTACATGGTTCAAAAGTTATTGCATAATATATAATTTTCAATGCTCAGTAGGCAGCCCAATTCTTTTTTTTAAATTACTTTTTTCAAAAATACAAATTTGAAATTGGTTCTCTAGATTTATATATACGTGGAAATCTTTGAATCATTCCATTTTGATTTACGAGATGAAAGCAATGAGGAGTTCTAGTTTGTGGGTAGTTATGGATTCCCTACTTGAAAATAAACTTTGGAGTCCTTTATTTAACTCAATTTTAAATATTTTTTGAAAAAAATAATATTATAAGATGTAGATTGTTTATTACTACAGTACTACTACTGGGGTTGGAGTTTTTCAAACTTTATGATTAAATTCTTAACAATTTAGTGTTTTGAATCACTTTGTACTTCTTCCTACTTACAATTTTTTCCTATATGTTGTGCAATTCCAAATTATCTAAAAAATTTCAAGAATGTAGCCAACTTGACTTGAGGAATGAATCCGAAGAGTAACCACCATTTTGGACATTTTTTCATACAATTGTGACCTTGTGAAGTGCAGCTGCCCGTATTTTCACAGGGCAAAAAAAATGATTTTTGTCACTTCAATCATTATTATCTTGCAATCTACACGGTGGAAAATTCTGAAATTTTTCCTACATCTTTTCAAACTATTTTACTACAAGATCCTATGGTTACTTGTGTCCAAAAAGGTTGTTCATCTAAAATTTGGTGCTTGTATTAGAAATAGCAGTTTGGAGCGTTTTTGGTGAAAATATAGTCTCTGACCTTTAGGGGTTAACCCTTGAAGGAAGTTGAGGACCAAAAGTGTCAAATGAATGACTTCACTATTCACTATAGAAACAAATTATGTACCTATTGGTCCAAAAATTTAAGCATTTTGTTGACTACCTTGGTCATAGGGAGTTGTGTCCTTCAAAGATTAAGCCTATATTTGTGGGACTTTGATAGAACTAATTGGAATCCATATAAACTCATATACAAATAGTGTACCATGAACCACTGTCATAGTATAATAAAATAAACGTAAAAGTAGTTTTCTAATTCATAAAAGCTTTGAAATTTAGTATCTTTCACATCGAAGGACCAAATGCCACAAAACAAAGCCTATGCACCATTCCTCATAGAGAGCTCTCCAATGATACCAAAAATGTTATCAAGGGAGTTACAATCCAAGAGATATCACCGTAATAAAAGAAAAAGAAAAAGAAACCTAATTCAAGGTATACACTAGTGTATTGTATGTCATTGCTATAAGAAAAGAAAAAAATTATAAAAAAAAAATTTAATTCATAAAAACTTCAAGATTCGATATCTTTTACATTGTAGGTCCAAATGCAACAAAAACCAAGTCCATGCACCCCTAATTGTAGAGAGCTTTCCGATGGTACCAAGAATGTGATTAGGGGACATACAATTCAAGAGATCTCACTATAACAAACAAACAAACAAAACAAAACACTCTAACTTAAGGTATAGACTAGTGTGTCATGTGCCACTGCTTCAGTATAATACCTAGTAAAAAATAAAAGTAAAAAATGATTTTCTAAATTTATAATTTAAAAAAGCTTCAAAATTCAATATCTCTTCTACCGTAAGTTGGAACCCCACGAAACAAAGTCCATGCACTCCTCTTTGCAAAGACCTTTCCCACAGTACCAAAATAAAAGTAAAAATAATTTTCTAATTTTTTTAATTTATAAAAGCTTCAAAATTCAATACCTCTTCTACCGCTGTTGTTATGTACTCCGTATCTTTGAAGGAAAAAAAATTATTTGACCTCACATGGAAAATGAGAAAAATATTTGACCTCGTGTGGAAAATGAGTGGCGAAGGTCTTTTTGAACCTTCTTACTCAAGTACAAGTCTTGCTTTTGTGAACCTTCTCACCCAAATGCAATGCAAGTCCCTTTTTAAAAACCTCGCACGTTTTTTGAACTCAATCAAAAACTTTTTCAGACAGTCAATAGAAAATTAAAAAAACATGTGCAAACTTGGCAAACACCTCTATAGCAGCACCACCACCCTATATGGTAACATTCCCCTACAAGTCTACACCCAATGCAAGACCGACACGTCACTGACCCCACGTGTCACACACCCAATTGCTCACCCCCCAGAACCCCAACGTCCTTCCCATTCAAAACCAACGCGCCGTTGACACGCCAAACATGTTGCCAGAGCGTACATACATCTTTAGAATCTACACACGGTCATGGACCCCCACCCACACATGTCTCCAAAACGCACATACGAATCTAAAATCTATGAAACGGTCATAAGCCTCCTACCCCTACCCCACCTCCAGCCCCACCCCAGTCGCCGTTCTTGAAGGTTCCCGTTCTCTGTCCGTCGTGATCAATGAGTCGTGACCGTGTTGCGACTGCAGCGTTGGAAACTTTCCTTTGCCGACATACAAAACCGACGCGTACGCTATCCCTACGTCACAGACAATACTGTTCACGTGGTTCCCTCGGATCCCAGAGACTCACGAACTCATATATAAGAGTTGGGTTTTGTAGAATAGGTAATCAATTCACTTTTTTGTCTGAGTCTGAGAAATAGTCGTTGAGTTGCAGAGGTCAAGCTTTGGGGAGTGTTTGGATCGGACAGGTCTTTAGTTCTCGTGCTCGATTTGCTGTTGTCTGAGTCTCTGAGGAATAGTCTTTGGGTTGCAGAGATCGAGAGTTTTGGAGCAATTGGACAATTCTTAGTTCTCGTGCTCAATTTGCTGTTGTAAGAGCCTCTCAGGAGTCATCGTTGAGTTGTAGAGATCAAGCTTTTGGGGAGGTTTTGGACAATTCTTAGTTCTCGTGCTCAATTCGCTTGTGTCTGAGTCTGAGGAGTCGTTGCTGAGTTGCAGAGATCAAGTTCTTTGAAGCGTTTGGACAATTCTCTGTTTTTTTGCTCAATTTGCATTCCTCAGAAGCGCAAGAAGCGCCGTTGAGTGACGCTTTCGGGAAGCTTGTTGTGGAGCTTGTTGAGAAGCTTTGGTGTGGCGTGAAAATTTGGTGAAGGATGGGCGCGTTCACGAAGTGGGGGCGAATTGCCGTTGCGGCAAGCTCGATGGCTGTTCTGAGCATGAATACCGTCTTGTTGGAGTCGCCGAAGCCAGTGGAACAGACGAACCGCGCGGCTGCGGCTGCAACTGCGGCTACTGCTGCTGCTCCTCCTGCTGCTGCTGCCCAGGAGAACAAATCGGCTGAGAAGCAAAGCGTGTGCCGAAAGAGCCCGAGCAGCAAGGCGCCCAAGATGGCGCCCCAGTTCGACGGGCTCAACTTCTACGAGACTTTCATCGGGTCCGCCCAGCGGTAACTGGCGGCAACTTGCGGTACCACAGAAGATGATGGATTCCAGCTCTTGGATTGATTCTTGGGGCAATTTTTTTCCTATAGGCGATAGTTTAGTCTGTTGGAGGCGACGAGTCTCTCACTCAATTCTTTGGCACAGAGATTGGTTGCCGGTAGTAGGATAACGATGACCACTTGTATAGAGCATTCTACTTGTAGATATTGAGGTTTCACCAAATTTTGTACCGTAATTGCTCCAATGAATTCATTACCGTATTTTTTTCACATCTCGGGTTTTGTTTGCCATCATGCAATTTCAATGTCTGCCATGAATGGATGGGTGTGTACATCTTGGTAATGCAGGATTTTGAGTTGAATTTCAATAGAATTATCAGGGCTTCAATTGCAAGGTTCTCCTCTCGACTTTTTTTCCATTTTGAGCAGTATGTGGTTCTGAGCTCAAATTTTTGTCAACGATACATAACCCTTGTTCTCAAATCTTGATTGAGGATTGCCTCTTTACGCATCCGTGGTTTTGATTGCCATTCTGAAATTTTGATCTTTTGCATGAATGGGTAACCGGTTGTGTACATCTTGCTTGGTATACAGGATTTCCAATAGAATACCTACAGTGCGACAAAGTGTGAGACTTCAACTACAACATTCTCTTCTCTCTTTTCACTGTGATTCTGAGCTCTACCTTTTGTCAATAATACCACCCCTTATTTTATGTCCTGTTTGAGAATGGCCTCTTTTCACCTCTCTGAGTGGGTTTTGTTTGACATTCGGAAACTTTCATCTGTTCCATGGGTAGATGATTGTGTACATTTCGTCATGCAGGAGATTTTCAATTCATTATTGCAAGTATGTCAAAGTGCGAGACTTCAACTGCAAGATTCTCTTCTCGTCTTTCTTTCCATTGTGTGCAATTTGTAATTCTTATTAGTCCAATTCTTTTGTCAACAATTCCACCCTTATTTTCAGAAATCTCGTTAGAGAATTGCTTCTTCCGATTCCTGCTCCCCAAATTCGCAGGTCTGCTACGAAACCGGAGAACGTGAACAATTCCACCCTTGTTTTCAGAAATCTCGTTAGAGAATTGCTTCTTCCGATTCCTGCTCCCTAATTCGCAGGTTGGCTACGGAACCGGAGAACGTGACTGCTCTACCTACTTATTACCCAACCGTCCCCCAAATGCAAGCTACCACTATCTTTCGCGTTAAGCTTCAGAGCATCGCCACCAGTTGCACGCCAAATGAGCACTGTACCCAAAAGTGGCGAGGGCTTTGGAGTCCCGTGAGATGTGGTTGTGCCGTGATCACATAGTGATCCCCACCAACAACCCTCTAAAATTGGATTGAGTATAAGTTTTCAAGTGCCACCCAAGGCACCGGACACTGTGGCTTATTCTTGGAGCTAAAAATTTTAAGATTGAGTTTTTTGTTGAACATTGCAATGGATCTATGGATTAAAAATAAAAACTTTATCTTGTACCCCACATGAACACATAGTAATGGATTAAAAATAAAACTTTTTATCTTGTACCCCATATGAACATATACTAATGGATTAAAAATAGAAGGTTTATCTCTTACATTAAAGGTATGTATAACACATATATGTACTTGTTAATATTTGTAGAACTTATAATTTTAAGTTTGAACACATACTAATGGATTAAAAATAAAACTTTTTATTTTGTACCCCACATGAACACATAGTAATGGATTAAAAATAAAACTTTTTATCTTGTACTCCATATGAACATATACTAATGGATTAAAAATAGAAGTTTAACTCTTACATTACCTAACATATACATATACTTGTTAATATTTATAGAACTTCTAATTTTAAGTTTGAATGAAATCTTATATAATGTTATGTTTTTATATAAAAAGTCTTTTATTATTTTTCCCGTCCCTCAAGAGTGTGATGTGTGCATTGAAAAGTTTTGGTTTCAAAGCGTCCACACATTCTTGAGAGTACACATGGGAAAAAGTCTCGTTCCTCAAGAGTGTGATGTGTGCATTGAAAAGTTTTGGTTTCAAAGCGTCCATACATTCTTGAGAGTACACATGGGAAAAAGTCTTGTTTGCATTGTAGTGCTCTATGATGTGTCTCCAAAAATTCCTACTCTTTTGTCTAGTCCCTTGCTTCGGATCCTGTGAAATGTGTAAAAAAGAAAAACAAAGTTGCTTCTCCTCTGCCTCACAAAAGTTCTTCCCTTTCTTTGCACGCCCCCTGCCCCCCTCCCCCCTCTATTGCTTCCACGTTGACATCCATTAAGGCTATAGTCTACGTTGACTAAGAATCTAAAATACCGTGAGTTGTAATACTACCCTCTACAAAGGCCCTCCCTTGCCGTGGAAATGTGAATGTGACGTGATGGACGTCAAAATTTATACCGTAACGTGTTGTTGGTGTGGAGCCGTTTACCGTTAAAAAGGCACGCCAAAGATGGAGTACCATTGCCGAGAACGTTAAACAGTACTGGTGGCGATGCTCTCAGTTGTTATTTTTTTAGCATCAGGGAAATGGAAAGACCCCGCCATCCCGTGAGTGGTTTCAAAGCAGGAAAAGCACCGGTAAAGGCAAGTCAGGTACTGTACAGTACCACGCTTACATCGCCATAGCCGGCGCTGACTTATTCCACTTTTGCAGTTCGGAAAGTGCCTCCAATGAGTGTTGGCCCACACTATGCTCTCAAATCAGGCATGCTCCCAGTCTAAAATCTCTTCCTCCAGCACATTTCGAAGCGTAGTGTGGGGTAACCTAGCTCTGGGCGTCGTGTGCAACTGTTCAGAGTTCGAGCTGTAAGCCAACCTTTACATGGAGGAAACGTGGGAAGCTGTGATTACAGACTACAGAACTGCAGTTTGCAAAACCCTGCCAAGTGGAATGTGTAGCAGCGCCGTTGAGCGGAGCCCTTCTGTAGCTGGGACGCTCATTGCAAAGGATAGGGACGCGTCAGGAACTGACTGCGGGATGACGAGGACGAGGATCGCTGAGGAAGGTGTCTCTGAAACCCACCTGGCTCTAAAAGCAACTTCTAACAGAGAGGTACATTTTACTTTCTTCCATGTACCTTTAGTGCACATTTCAGGAGGGGTCACTTTTAGAATTCAACTTCAAAAATTTGTAATGAATTCCATGAAGGTCCAAAAAATATGAAACGACTTCGATTAGATGCCAATTTTGTTCTTCTTTCCTATCAAAATTTACTGAAATTTGTTTCAAGAAGTTTAGCTTCCCAAAAAATAAAATCAGCTCTTCAAAGGGTTCTTGTAAGAGCCTCCTACCTTGAGTGTGGTGGAGGTACAAGAGGGTGTGAAAGCGCTCCGCCTCTAAAACCACCAAATGGGCCGAGGAGAACTGCCCCCCTCGCTTGTTGCCTACGGATACCCCTGAATTTTTATTAATTTATTTGCCACATACGACAAGATTTGCAAATTTTCAATTCATATTTGCAATCAAAAAGGACCCCAAATTAGTTGGATTTTGAAGTTAAGTGCACTTCATTGCAATTCAAAATCAATTCATTCCTTAGCATGCAAGGGCTTTGAAAAGTTGCTTCCACTTTCTAGTAACAACTGATTAATTCGTAAATCAGCTGGACTTGACTCTGCATAAGAACATTAAATTGGAAAGTCAAGAAAAAAGATCCATGTACTCCTTTTCACAGAGAGCTTTCCAATAGTACAAAAAATTCCCATAGGAACAAAACCAAGAGGAATTGAACCTGGACCCTACGTAATGAAATCCATCAATTTCACCTTACTATCTTTTGTAATATAAACATCCAAGGTTTAATATTCCTTGTGGCCTAATTCATCTTTAAAATCCTCCACAAAAACTCCTAAATTTGGTAACCCCTCAATGCTTCCCAAAATTTGAATTAAAATCCACACAAAACAAAAATGATATCAATGTAGCTAAATCAAAAATTAATATTTTGGATTGCGTAAAATATTTGGTATTAAAATTCTACCACAAGAAAAGGTATTAAAAAAATGCCAAAATTTGAGTACAAATCAAACTTACATAGAAAAATTTGTTTTGACATTTTTGGTTATTTTATATAAATTGAATGCTATTGGCATCAATACATTTGATGAATGGTCCCTTTTGATCATGGATCTTTGTCAAAGTTGTATGGATCTTTTCTTACGTCCCTTTACACACACACATTTCAATTTCATCAAATTGGTAATAAGTGGATGGTGTCTCTTGGCAACTCAAGCATTCATTGTACATGAATGAAAAGTTATTTGTACAAAACATCCTCTTGATGGGATTTGTTTATGATCCACAATGCCAACTTTTAGAATACTTAGGTGCTAAATGGATATAATTACTTATTGTTAATTTCTACATTTCTCAAGTGTTAGTCTTTGGATTCATGATAATATACCATAGGTTGAAATTTGAAAAAATTTGCATGAGATGATTTTGTTTCTTGAATGACAAATATAAATGAAATTGATGTACACGTCTAGCCTATCAACTCATATTGAGATTCACTTTCTAAAATAAATAAACATAAATCTTTGGCCACATTTTGATTATGCTATGGATTTCTACAATTGAAGAGCCACAACAAATGTCCATGCTTTGCACTTACGAGTACTATTGGAAAATGCATTCACAAAGAAATGTGTAAACTCACCATCTCACTCGAATAATCCTCTCAAGTAAGAGACATTCACTTTCAAATTCTTCTCATAACAAAATATATCTAAAAGAAGCAAGGAAAATGGGATGTACAACGGATGATGTTAGAGTACAATGACATAGGTACATTCCATTGCAAAGTCTTCAAGACAATGGAGCACACATTGAGAGGATTTCAAGGTCACTCAATATTTGAACTTGAATTCAATTTACACCACTAAGCCATTTAGAACTTTTAGAAGATGTCAAGTGCTTTAGATTTGACAACAATATATCTATAAATTTGCATGCTAAAAGTTTACTATTTCTTTAATCAACACATCACATGCAAAAAAAAGTATGTTCGTGGAGTTTCAATTCAAGGAGGCCGCAATGACAAGGCCTAAAAAATCTATTTGACAATGGAGACATTGTAGTGAGCAATGATTCTAAAATCACCTTCACTCTAGTCATCATCAATTCAAACCATAAGCCCAAAGGTTAGCCGGCCCCAAGTGATCCACTTACTTAATCATTCATTGGAGAGTGATTGCGGCCACAAAGTAAAAAGATTATAATGTTCTTTGACTTAATAGTGTATACCAGTATTTTCCAAAATTTACAACTAGGTTAGCTCATACGTGTGTGCCTCATCAAGCTAGACTATGACAAAGAAATACACATAAAAAGAACGTTGGAGGTTGGAACAAAGAATTCACAAAACAAGAGGTAGAAGATTGAAAGGTGGTGTGCAAATATAATAATACATGTTTTACAAATTGACAAGCTTAGTGGTTTGAAAGGAGGTGGTGGCTTGAAAATGTAGTCACAATGTCAACGAGGCATAAGCTTAGTGGTTTGAAAGGAGGTGGTGGCTTGAAAAGGTAGTCACAATGTCAACGAGGCATAGGATGAGTGTTTGAATGAATCTTTGAGGTTAGAAGCAAAACTTCACAAACTAAAAAGATGGAGGATTGATAGTCTCCCAACCTAATATTCCATTTACTCCATATTGAAAAGCTTATTTATTTTGAGGGTGGTGAAAAATTATAAAGCTAAAATAGAAATAGGAAACAAAGAGTGAGTGTTTGAGGTTTGAATAAAAAATTAGCAAAACAAGAAGTTTGTCCGATTTAAGGGTTGCAAATTCTACAATACTTTGTTTACAAGTTTGCAAATCCTTGAACTCCAACTTTAATTGATTCATTCTTGATTCAAAGAGGTATGTGTTTATGAGCTACATTCGCTAGAATTTTAGAATTCTTTCCAATTAGCTAGCCTACAATCTAAAAGTAGAGAGATTGAGAAATGGACTCATGGACGAGACTCTTCCACAATCACCATGTCATTGTATTAATTTCTTACCCCCCACGACAACAAGGCTTTGATGTTTGTGTTTAGTGCTAAAGGCATCAATGCCGTTTGAGACCATGCATCCTTCAAACCAAGGCACTCCATCCTTCTTCTCAAGTAATAAATAGGACCATTTGCAACATCTTGGGACACAATTCACTTGCTTCCACAATGACATAGGGAGTCCTACCACAAGTGTGTAAGATGAGTGTGAGTGTGTAGCCAAGTGGGAATATGGGAGGTGCAAGTCCTTATTGTGGGCTTAGAGTAGTTCTAGATGTGATAAGAGAGAGGAATTTAGTTAGGCATACAAGGTGACGCCTACATTTGAGGATTTTGGACCATTATTGGCACCGGTGGCAAGTTGGCACTACCTAGAAGTGGACTTGTTGTGTCCCTTGAATCATTCATTTTAGATCCTTTGTGAGATTGACACCCATGGAGGAAAACCACCCAATGATTTGCATCAGCTCAAACGATGAGGAGGTGGTTGGTGGTGCCCAAGCAATGGAGTCCGAGTAAGATGTGTTCCAATGCAACATTTGCATGGACCCGCCAACCAATTCTGTCCTCACCAAATGCGGCCACTTGTTTTGTTGGTCTTGCCTTTACCAATGGTTACAAAACACGAAGAAGCCATGCCCGGTGTGCAAGCTCATGGTGGGAAGTTGAAGCATTACTCCCGTTTATAGATGCCAAAGGGGATCAAGTTTCGAATCAAGCGACCATTTGGTACCTCCCCGTTCTAGTGCTCCATCAAAGCTTAGACAAGCAACCCAATCCGAGGATGAAAGCTTGAGTGCCACCAATGTATCCATTGCATCCAATTCCACAACACTACCTACACAAGCTTTTGGCATCCCAACGGTCACTTTGAGCGTTACTGCGTTCCAACATTTATATGCAAATCAAGCCCAAATGCAGTCATTAGTGCAAGACCTACACATGGAGTCTTTGAGATCAAGAGCACAAGCCAATTTTCAAGAGATTTGTGCATTGCCTCCACCATCACCAATTGCTTGGATAGCGGAAGCTTCCAATCAATTTGGGTTTTGGATGTACTTTTGACCCATTGCGTATTCATTTGGAAGGCGTTCGATTAACTTACCTTCCTAATTTTGTATTCGACGTATTGCTTTGCCAAGGTGAATATTTTTCCATTGATGATGACTTTCGAAGGTCTTGGTTGCCTTATTATGAAGCTCAAAATCCAAGATTGTCGCAACATGACCATTATAATGCTTTCTTGAAGGCTTGGAGTGTGCATTTTTGAAACAAATCTATGAGTGAAGGAAACCAAGGAAGAGCGTCAATTCTAGCTAGAGCACCTTATAGCTCCGAAGTTGGTTCCACTTCTACCGCAAGTCACGATGAACCTTTTGGTACAAGTGAGCCTGAAGTTGAAGAGATGGATGCAACGGAGTACAATAGAACATGGCATGAATGGAGAGTATATAGGCTATTGGCTAGACCAAGTCGTCCAATGAATTTTCGGCACCGTCCTTATTAGGTAGGTTGCTTACTACCATGACACCCAAAAACTATATAGATGCTTTGTGCAAAAACTATAGAATGTCATTGATGAAGATACATGTTGTGAATCTTTTCTGGTGAAAAATCATTTAAGGGGTGGCTAGCAATAGCCTACTTGCAAAATGCATAATTACAACCCTCCTATACTCGGACTAAACTTTCCAACTCTTTTTCCCAAAGTTTAGTAACTTGAGAATGAATTTGTCTTCTAAATGGAAGAGCTCAAGGGATTTTTGCATGATGGCTATATTAAAATCCCATTTTCCGTGCCTCTTTTATATATATTTTGTTATGAGAAGTATTTGAAAGTGAATGTCTCTTACTTGATAGGATTATTTATGTGAGATGTTGAGTTTGCACATTTATTTGTGAATGCATTTTCCAATAGTACTCGTAAGTGCCATGGTTGTCTATCCGGACGTGATGCTGGCTTTTTCCATCCCTTTGTCCATTAGCATCGGTACTCGTGTGTCCGGACGCGTTGGTATTGCCGTCACCCAAAAAGAACAAAGTATTGTAGAATTTACAACCCTTAAATCGGACAAACTTCTTGTTTTGCTAATTTTTTATTCAAACCTCAAACACTCACTCTTTGTTTCCTATTTCTATTTTAGCTTTATAATTTTTCACCACCCTCAAAATAAATAAGCTTTTCAATATGGAGTAAATGGAATATTAGGTTGGGAGACTATCAATCCTCCATCTTTTTAGTTTGTGAAGTTTTGCTTCTAACCTCAAAGATTCATTCAAACACTCATCCTATGCCTCGTTGACATTGTGACTACCTTTTCAAGCCACCACCTCCTTTCAAACCACTAAGCTTATGCCTCGTTGACATTGTGACTACATTTTCAAGCCACCACCTCCTTTCAAACCACTAAGCTTGTCAATTTGTAAAACATGTATTATTATATTTGCACACCACCTTTCAATCTTCTACCTCTTGTTTTGTGAATTCTTTGTTCCAACCTCCAACGTTCTTTTTATGTGTATTTCTTTGTCATAGTCTAGCTTGATGAGGCACACACGTATGAGCTAACCTAGTTGTAAATTTTGGAAAATACTGGTATACACTATTAAGTCAAAGAACATTATAATCTTTTTACTTTGTGGCCGCAATCACTCTCCAATGAATGATTAAGTAAGTGGATCACTTGGGGCCGGCTAACCTTTGGGCTTATGGTTTGAATTGATGATGACTAGAGTGAAGGTGATTTTAGAATCATTGCTCACTACAATGTCTCCATTGTCAAATAGATTTTTTAGGCCTTGTCATTGCGGCCTCCTTGAATTGAAACTCCACGAACATACTTTTTTTTGCATGTGATGTGTTGATTAAAGAAATAGTAAACTTTTAGCATGCAAATTTATAGATATATTGTTGTCAAATCTAAAGCACTTGACATCTTCTAAAAGTTCTAAATGGCTTAGTGGTGTAAATTGAATTCAAGTTCAAATATTGAGTGACCTTGAAATCCTCTCAATGTGTGCTCCATTGTCTTGAAGACTTTGCAATGGAATGTACCTATGTCATTGTACTCTAACATCATCCGTTGTACATCCCATTTTCCTTGCTTCTTTTAGATATATTTTGTTATGAGAAGAATTTGAAAGTGAATGTCTCTTACTTGAGAGGATTATTCGAGTGAGATGGTGAGTTTACACATTTCTTTGTGAATGCATTTTCCAATAGTACTCGTAAGTGCAAAGCATGGACATTTGTTGTGGCTCTTCAATTGTAGAAATCCATAGCATAATCAAAATGTGGCCAAAGATTTATGTTTATTTATTTTAGAAAGTGAATCTCAATATGAGTTGATAGGCTAGACGTGTACATCAATTTCATTTATATTTGTCATTCAAGAAACAAAATCATCTCATGCAAATTTTTTCAAATTTCAACCTATGGTATATTATCATGAATCCAAAGACTAACACTTGAGAAATGTAGAAATTAACAATAAGTAATTATATCCATTTAGCACCTAAGTATTCTAAAAGTTGGCATTGTGGATCATAAACAAATCCCATCAAGAGGATGTTTTGTACAAATAACTTTTCATTCATGTACAATGAATGCTTGAGTTGCCAAGAGACACCATCCACTTATTACCAATTTGATGAAATTGAAATGTGTGTGTGTAAAGGGACGTAAGAAAAGATCCATACAACTTTGACAAAGATCCATGATCAAAAGGGACCATTCATCAAATGTATTGATGCCAATAGCATTCAATTTATATAAAATAACCAAAAATGTCAAAACAAATTTTTCTATGTAAGTTTGATTTGTACTCAAATTTTGGCATTTTTTTAATACCTTTTCTTGTGGTAGAATTTTAATACCAAATATTTTACGCAATCCAAAATATTAATTTTTGATTTAGCTACATTGATATCATTTTTGTTTTGTGTGGATTTTAATTCAAATTTTGGGAAGCATTGAGGGGTTACCAAATTTAGGAGTTTTTGTGGAGGATTTTAAAGATGAATTAGGCCACAAGGAATATTAAACCTTGGATGTTTATATTACAAAAGATAGTAAGGTGAAATTGATGGATTTCATTACGTAGGGTCTAGGTTCAATTCCTCTTGGTTTTGTTCCTATGGGAATTTTTGATACCATTGGAATGCTCTCTATTAAGAGAAATGCATGGACTTTGTTTCGTGATATTGAGAGATAAATTTATGAATCAGTTTTTACTAGATAATGTAACATCTTGAGAATGTTCTAGCATGCTAAAAAGTGAAGCGATTTTGAAACCACAAATTGCATTGGAATTGCAATGAAGTGCACTTCAACTTCATAACAAGTGAAAAATGAATTATTTAAAATTATACAACAATTTGGATTTCTTTTATATACTATGTACCATTTCATAGAGAACCTTTGGAGGATTGTCAAAGGATTTTTGCATTTGGGTGAATAGCAAGCAAGAAGTCATAGAAGCAAGTGAAGTGGTTTTGGAATAGGTATCTCTAAAGCAATTGTGAAGGTTCATTTCTTCTATGTACCATTGAATACAAGTTGTAATTTTCACAAATGTTGGCAACACTAGATATTACATTGTATAGAAAACATCAAATTCTTTGAGTGATTTTCAGTTACATATGTGTGTTTGTAATGATGATAAAGTAGAGTTTGGTGTGATTCCAATGCAATTCACAATTCACAATTCCATTCATTTTTGAGTGCACACAGGCCTCCCAAAGTTCTCCTAATCTCAAGAGGATCCAAAAATTCGTAATTCAGCTAGACCTGACTGAGTGTACATCCTCACCAATTTACAACCGCGGCTTGAAAATAATAAACCCTGCAATTGAACAAAAGACACTCTGCAACTAAGATCAAGAAATTCTTGGTATGTACCAAGTTCAAATTTTTCTCTTTTCCATGGTGCTACTCAGGATCGGCATACTGTGTCTGCAACGTTGATCATGAAGGCAGAAGAGGACAAATTAAACTTTGCGTCTATGAAAACAGAAAAGAATCTGCGTTCAATTGCATTGATGTGCACAGCATCCCATCATCTAATGTCAGGTAGGTCGAACTTCTGTGCAGAGGACTTCGAAAAACATAAGACTTGGTTAGGGATTGGCATCCTACGATCTTATACAGTATTCAGATCTCACATTCTTCAGTGCATTGAAACCTCCTTTCATTTGCTGACAAGAACATGTACAAATTTGAACAGAGATAGGAATTACCGGTGTGCTCAGCGGCTAATTTGGGTGTCCTAATCTTCAGCGGGAAAAAGGCATAGCACTCGGAAGTCTCATGACCAGGAGTCTTCGCACATTTCAGCACCTCTGCCATAGAAATTGCAAAAAGCATCACCTGTGGTTGTACAAAACTAGAAACCCTAATACCAAGTTTATGCACTGTTCTGAAGTTGATAAAGCAAGGTTTGAGAGGAAGACTGTCAATCAGAAATGGCAACCAATTCATAAAATAAAAGTGAATTGATTGCATCACAAACTTTGGAAGTAATTCTGACAATCAAAAACGAAAACAACCATACCAATCAATCCAGTGAGTGGGCTCATTAGCAGCGCAAGCGAGGGAAGCTTTTCACCACATCTCAGCAGCAATGGCATAGGAACTGAATCTCCAGCAGAAACATCACCTGTTATTATTGTCCCTGACGAAAAACCCTATTACCGAATTCAAGCACTCTCTGAAACTGAAAAATGCAAGATAGGAGAGGAAGATCCGGAGAACCAAAAATGGCATCCAGATGAGAAGAGAAACTCATTAGCACCGCAAGCTTCACACATTTGCCACCAGGAGCCTTCGCACATTACAACACCTTGCAATGTGCACAGAAATCGACCCTGCTTCCAAACTATAACAGAAACATCACCTTCGATTGTCGTAAACACGAAACCAAGTCAATTCTGAAACGGAAAAAGGAAGTTTGGAACGGAAGTACCAGAACAAGTGGCAGCTAATTCATAAAATAAAACATCCATTGCTTGCATCGAAACCTCGGGAAAAAATTCCAGCAATCAAAAGACCGGAAAGTCATACCAATCAATCCCCACCCCCACCGTAGAAAGAAGCAAGGGCAGAAGACTCGAGAGCCTCATGACCAAAGATGTGCCAGCCATTTGCCACCAGGAGCCTTTGCACACTACAGCAAACAGATGCATCACCTCGATTGTGTCCTGAACAAGAAGCCCTACAACCGAATTCAAGTCAATTCTGATACTGAATCGAAAGAGAAGAACCAGAAACAGTGTTCACCAATTCATAAAATAAAAATACATTGCTTTGCATCGCATGCTCCCCACCCCCAAAACCTCCCCCATCCCCAAATACGAACCCTAATTAATTCGCCGCAGCAAGAGACGGTAGCACTTTCTTGATCATCGCTTCCACCTTGGACAACGAAATCGCGCCTTCGTGTCGCCCCCCGACCATCACTTCCCCATTCCGAAACATGAGCAACGTCGGCAACCCATACACCTTATACTTCTCCACCAACTTCGGATTCGGATCCGTCTCTATTTTCACCACTTTCAGCTTCCCCGCGTACTTTCGGTCCACCACGTCCATACTCGAGGATACCAGCTTACAGGGACCACACCAATTCGCCCAGAAGTCGACCAGCACGGGGAGCTCCGATTGGAGAACCTCAGTGTCGAAATCTTCCTGCGTTGCGCTACCCACTTTGCATTGAATCCCTCTTAATCCCAAACCTTTAGGGTTCCGAATCTCAGACCGGGTGGAGAATCTGAATCCTGAAGGGAACTTCTGTAAGGGCATGGATACTTGCCGTAATCCGGTACTCCGGAGGAGTGGAGTTGCGACCGACGTCGGGGCTGTGCCGACGAGCGCTTGCGATGAGGAGAGCAGCATCTTTGCCACTGCTCAGAACTTAGATTTTCTGCGAGATTTGTGAGAATTGCAACCACAATCGTGACAATTTCGACGAGAATTGCGAGAATTGGGAGAATTGGGTGAATTGCTACGAGAGTTGATGCAATTTGAAACCCTAGATTCTTCGCAATTGGAGATTGCGGAAGAAGATTACAATTGGGGCGGAAGTGGGAAGTGATGATTGATTGAGATTTCGGTGGGATTGGAGATGCTGCGAGATGAGGGGCTTTGGTTTTATCCAAAGAGATGAGGTCGTGGCCATATTTTTCTTTTCCGTGCCCCTTTGCCCGCTGCCCGACCGGCCAAACCCTAATTTGGTGGGAGGACATTGAATTCTCTAGGAACACCTTAATTCATTTGTAGAAGGAAATCTATTTTAAATTTTGGACTTCTAAAACTTAAGATTGGAAACATTACCAAATTCTAAAATTTTAAATCCAAAACTAGTTATTTATAAAGAAGTGATTTAGTGAATCAAGGCTTTGAGAAACTTCAGGTATAAACATTTTCCAAGTTCTACATTGAATTACAAATGATACATAAAACTCTTGAGCTTCTCCATGTAGAAGACAAACATCTCATTCATTCAAAAGACACTTGAGCATCTCCATGTAGAAGACAGACACTCCCCAAGCAACTAAACTTAGGCAATAAGAGTTGCAAAGTTTAATCCAAATTTAGGATGGTTGTAGTAGGCTATTCCTAGCCATTCCCAAAACTGGACCACAAAAGATTCATATCCTCATCAACAACATCCAATAGTTGTTACACAAAGCATCTGTATGGTTCTTTTGTTGCCTTGGCCACACTCCAACTACCTAATAAGGGCGGTGTCGAAAATTCCTTGGACGACTCGGTCTAGCCAATAGCCTATAGACTCTCCATTCATGCCACGCTCTATTGTACTCCGATGCATCCATCTCTTCAACTTCGGGTTCACTTTCACGAAGAGGTTCATCGGGACTTGCGGTAGAAGTGGAACCAATTTCCAAGCTAAAAGGTGCTCTAGCTAGAATTGACGCTCTTCCTTGGTTTTCTTCACTTACATATTCGTCCCAAAAATGCATACTCCAAGCCTCCAAGAAAGCATTATAATGCTCGTGTCGCGACAATCCTGGATTTTCAGCTTCATAATAAGGCAACCAAGACCTCCAAAAGTCATCATCAGTGGGAAAATGTTCACCTTGATGAAGCAATACGTCCAATACAAAATTAGGAAGGTAACTTAATTGAACGCCTTCCAAACGAACACGCGATGGGTCAAAAGCACGCCCAAATTCATTGGAAGCTTCCGCTATCCAAGCAATTGGTGATGGCGGATGGGATGCACGAATCTCTCAAAAATTGGCTTGTGCTCTTGATCTCAAAGACTCCATGCATAGGTCTTGCACCAATGACTCCATGTAGGCTTGATTTGCAAGTAAATGTTGGAACGCAGTAACACTCAAAGTGACTCTTCGGATGCAAGAAGCTTGTGTAGGTGGTGTCGTGGAATTGGATGCAATGGATACATTGGTGGCGCTCAAGCTTTCATCCTCGGATCGTGTTACTCGTGTACGCTGCGATGGAGCACTAGGACGGGGAGGGACCAAATGGTCACTTGATTCGGAACTTGATCCCCTTTGGCATCCATAAACGGGAGTGATGCTTCGACTTCCTACCATGAGCTTGCACACCGGGCACGGCTTCTTCGTGTTTTGTAACCATTGGTAAAGGCAAGACCAACAAAACAAGTGACCACATTTGGTGAGGACGGAATTGGTTGGTGGGTCCATGCAAATGTTGCATTAGAACACATCTTGCTCAAACTCCATTGCTTGGGCACCACCAACCACCTCCTCATCGTTTGAGCTCGTGCAAATCATTGGCTGGCTTTCCTCCATGGGTGTCAATCCCACAAAAGGATCTAAAATGAACAACTCAAGGGACACCGCAAGCCCACTTCTAATTAGTGCCAACTTGCCACTAGTGCCAATAATGGTTCCAAACCCTCAAATGTAGGCGTCACCTTATATGCCTAACTAAATACCTCTCTCTTATCATAACTCAAACCCACAATAAGGATTTGCATCTCCTTTATTCCCACTTGGCTATACAATCACACTCATCTCACACACTTGTGGTAGGACTCCCTATCTCATTGTGAAAACAAGTGAATTGTGTCCCAAGATGTTGCAAATGGTCCTATTTATTACTTGAGAAGAAGGATGGAGTGCCTTGGTTTGAAGGATGCATGGTCTCAAACGGCATTCACTACAATTGATGCCTCGAGCACTAAACACAAACATCAAAGCCTTGTTGTTGTGGGGATCAAGAAATTAATACAACACCATGGTGATTGTGGGAGAGTCTCGTCAATGAGTCCATTTCTCAATCTCTCTACTTCTAAATTGGAGGCTAGCTAATTGGAAAGAATTCTTAAATTCTAGGAAATATAGCTCATAAATATATACCTCTTTGAATCAAAAATGAATCAATTAAAGTTGGAGTTCAAGAATTGGAAAATTTGTAAACTAAGTATTGTAGATTTTGCAACCCTTAAAACGGACAAACTTCTTGTTTTGTTAATTTTTATTCAAACCTCAAACATTTACTCTTTGTTTCCTATTTCTATTCTAGCTTTATATTTTTTCACCACCCTAAAAATAAATAAGCTTTTCAATATTGAGTAAATGGAATATTGGATTGGGAGACTATCAATCCTCCATCTTTTGAGTTTGTGAGGTTTTGGTTCTAACCTCAAAGATTCATTCAAACACTCATCCTATGCCTCGTTGACATTGTGACTACATTTTTAAGCCACCAGCGCCTTTCAAATCACTACTTCTGAATTAGGAGTACGTTTTCCCCTATTTGTCCAAGAAATACAACGCCAAACTTCTTTGATCCCTCAATTTTTTGGTGTTTCAAGGAGTTTTTGTCTTGTAATTTTTCTAACTTCCTAAAATTTTAGTTTATAGTTTTTCATTTCAAGTACTTAAATATCAACTCAACTACCATTGTAGACCATTCGGAAGTTTCTTAGGAATAGGTTTGATGCTTGTTAGTGTAGGTCATTTGGATTTTTCATAAGAATAGATTTAATTGGCTTTGCAACTCATCAAAAGAAAATAGAAATAGGATTGATGCCTCATTCATGCCTTGTCGTTGTAGCCCATTAAAAAATGCCTTAGAAATAAGTTTGATGCATTTCCAATATCATACTTATGCCTATTAAAATTTGATACCATAATTGTCATGGATGGATATTGAAGTCATTTTGAATTAGTCTAATGCAAAAACAACATTGGGAATGCCTTGAAACACATCTCCTTGTTGTTTGATGCATATGTGACAATATGAGAATATAGTTTTGGTATCACATTTAAACATTTGGGTATTTTAAACACTTAAGATTAGAAGTGCATCACCCTTGTGCCTAGTAAAGAAATTCCAAGTTTGGGTTCAATGCCCATCCAAATTTGATACTAAAACTACATGTATTATACAATTTCAAATATATGTTTCTCTAGCATTGCAATTATAAACATTGAAAGGCAATTTTGTAAATATCTGTGGTGGTGTCATTACTCTACATTGTTGAGGGATTTAAATTGTTTGCATTGCTTCTTTGCCATAACATGGTGGCTTTTAAAAGGTTCTTGACTTATTGTTGTGTTACTAAGCTCAAATTCAATATATTCACTCTCACTTTAGTTGTGAATTGATTCTATATTTTATACAATCACCATTAATAAATTTTTACACTTTCTAGTGTGCATTCCTCTTGCATCCTACAAGCTGTCAACTTCAATTATTGGTATCAACAAAAATACTAGACTTGTCCATTTTTTTTTATAAAACTCCTTGCAATTGAGAGGTTCTAATTTTGACAAGAAAGTATTTACTGTATGGTTTTTGATTGGTGGATTTGAGAGCAAGTCTAAGCTAAGCAACAATTCAAAATCTCTCCTTTGCATAAGTCTTCAACTTTCAAGCAATGTGTGTAAACTTATTGAAGGTGATTGAATGTACATTCTTTGTAAGTTGCACAAAATTGTTTGAATTTTTGTCTCCTAATTTCTTTTGCATTGCAACTTTCAAACCAATTTCTACATCTAGGTTAATATGAAGATGATGTATTGCAAGCAAAGTATTTTATTGTTTGATCAATAACATTTTCATTTTCACCATGACAATGACGTATTGAAGAGTCAAGATGCATTATTTAAAGGTACACCTATGCTAGGATTCTTCTCTTTTTTTTTAATTGAAATTTTTCTGCAAGTAGCAAGTTTATAGTGAAAGAAAGACTTACAAGTAAGGGTTGGCTTCCACATGGAGTTGGTGTGTGTATGAAGCCTATTGGTCAACAATAAAATAGGGACTCCAAATTAAACTCCCCATTCTACCATTTATCAATGGGCTTCACCAATCCCGACTCCACATGGAAGCCAACCCTAAGTTTGATCATAAAAGATTTGCCTACACCTAAGTTTATGGAAGAACCATCCGTTTCCAACCAAGACCCTATGGGCAACTAATAGGGTGTGTAAATTTCAAAAGAGGTTGGGATTGATTTCCATGATTAGCTGTTTAGATGGTTACAATAAGGTTCAAAGTTTGATAGCTTGGAGTAATGTCAGTAGCAAGACAAGATATGATTGCTAGGTGTAACAAAAATCATAGCATGAGATTATTAGAATTGGCAACATGTCTTGACACATGTCCCTAGTTTTCAAATACATTTTCTTGGTTTTGTTAGCACAATGGATACGAAACTTTCATGACACATTTTCCTAATTTTGGATGCCAAAGTTAGCAAGAAATAGTATGAGAACGAGCAGTTATGAAAGACTCCATACATCGGGTAAGGTTTTCAACCAACTTTTGGCTTCCAAAACTCATAATAATTTCAATCCAAGGCATAAAAGTACTAATCCTCTATTGTGATTTTTATCTTTCTATGTGGCAAAAAATTTACATTCCCATATATTGCTTCAGAACATACTTGGAATTGCTTAATTGATTGACTGTGAGTAGTTCTATCATATTTCATTGGAAGAAACCCGATAACTTAGTAGAATTAACCCTTAGAAAACATCATGTGGGTGATTGTGGAAATCATCCCTTTGGTTATTGTGTGAATCATTTGCTTAAAAAATTGCAAAAGTACTCATTGGAAGTCAAACTACTATAGAAGACCTCCCCTTTTCACAACAAAATTTCAAGGATGAATAAGGTAGAAGCACCCAAAATCGTCAATATAAACAATTCAACATAATTAGAGACACCTTTTCCTAAAAATGATATTTTGTAGTATCAGCAAGTGAAAACTACGAATATCAAAAATAAAAATATAAGATTTTTCGGAAGCGGTATGTAATTTCTATGATTTTTCAAAGTGCCATCTCCCTAGACCATTGAAACTATCACATAGGTGGACCCTAAACCAAAATCTGCAAAAACCAATAGTCACTGAATTAGAATTAAGTATGTGTCCTTCAAGTGCGTTAGCAAATAAGAAGTAAGCATTTGAAGGACACATTAACTAAAAGTCTAGGGACACATTCAGAGGCAATCTAGGGTACATGAATAGGTACAGGGACGCTTTTGGGTGCCTTCACCTTAGTTGCACTTCCATCCCACTAGAAGGATTCTCTGGCATCCATGGGACGCCAGACCTACTCCTCCTTGACGTGCAAAGGTTAATCATAAAGCATGTACAATGCATGATCAGGGGCCAAAGTTTGAGAAAAACATGGGACGATACTCCCTGGAGCACCAAAACTAAACTTAAGGTCTGATGGAGTTTGGTTCTGTGTTTCTTTTGTACTACTCTTAGTTAAACCTTCCTCTGACACTCATTTACAAACACAGAGTGAACTTTACCATTAACTCAACTCTTGGTTTTTAGTCATTTGACCCATGATAAGATTCCGAATTCTCTGTCTTTGTCATGACACAACCTCTTAATAAACTTCTGCAAGATGTATGACATGACAATAAACACCTTGTTGGTACAACCTCTGAATCTTGATAAATGTATTATTCTTTTGTGATAAACGACTTGAAATTAAATGGAACTCCACAGGTACCAAACCATTAAATTTTTTCTTTAATGATACACCAAAGGTATCTGTACCTATAATTGCAATTAATTAATTACAATGGTATGGACCATAGTAACTAGTACGAAATATAAATTAAATTGATCAAAAAACAATTCAGCAAGTGGAAGAAGATTCCAATGTACTTTAGTGTGCGTACTTGGACATTATATGAATATGTTATTAATTTTTAAAGTTATGTACCAAAAAATAATATTAGACTTAAATTTTGATTGAGTATATGTTGTATAGTCAACATCTAGTTTTTTTATAATGCTTTTTAGTTCAAATGTTGGTGTTGTATTTTCAAGCATTGTTGATTATGGAAGTACATACTTCAGTACCAAATACGACTATTGAGCATTCAATTGTGAATAGGGGCTTTGTTTTTGCAAACATCTAAGTATGGCAAGGATCACTTATCTTCTTTGATTTTTAGAGGGAGTGGCACTCCCTCCCAAATCCAAGAAGACAAATGGTCCTTGCCATAGGTATGGTAGTCCGATCACCTTAAACAAAATAAACTTCTCTGACTTCAAGGCAAACATTATTGAGTGTCGGAAATCTCTCATTCTTTTAATCACATAAAGACAAGTTTGCATTAAACTTGGAGGAAATCCAAGAATGATGTAATTTTATTATAATAATATGCAAGAGTTATAAGAGGTCTAGGTTGAATTGGTAGATTTTATATAATAAAAAAAGGAGGCCCTATTTTCAATGTTCACACTTGAACAGAGTGCAACGAGCATCTACATTTTCTTGAACACGTGCTTGGAATTGGATGATTGTACCCTAAAATCGTACCCTATTTTCAATGTTCACACCTTGAAGAGAGTGCAACAAACATCTACATTTTCTCAAGCACGTGCTTTCGGAATTGTGTGATCGTACCTTCGATTGCAAAAAAACCCCGCTCGTGAGGTCACCATACTTGCAAGTTCATATATTCCCTTTGACTACATGGATCTTTCCATGTGCAACTCTTGGGAAGAGTGGGACATCTTCAAGCTATACTAAAAAAAAGTTAACTATGGCAAAGTTTTCTGTATCATGTTTCCAAATCATAGTTTCATTGTTCACAACATAATTTGGATGCTTCAAACTAAGTTATACTTGGGTAACATTTTTGTAATTTGACCTAACTTGTGCACTCAAAAGTTGCAACAATTTGCAGTATGTGGTTACAGCTGAATCTGGAGCTTAGTATAGTTGTAAGAAATGTAAGACATTGAACCATATAGTGGCCATAATTATATGCGTGCAAGTTGCAATGGATGTTTGGATTTTGTAAAACGGAGCACTAAAATTTTAGTTTCCTAATACAACCCTGAAGAGGACAATCTCATTGTTCTTGCTTGAGAAGGTGGGTACCCTCAAATCGCCACTTTTTGCTACTGTTGGTCAAATTTTCATATTTTCTTGTTGCCAAGTGAAAAGGGATCCAATGTACCCATAGAACACAACATTTGAATAATGTATGCATTAGTTATGAAGGATGAAAGTTTTTTTTGGTAGATGTTCTAAAATCGTTTCTTCAACATACATACATATTGATTTTGGAGATGTATGCACAATGATGATGTTGGTTTTAGGCAAGGTGTAATTTATGAAATTATATATTGAATGAGTGTTATACCAGGCCCTAGAAGAACGGAGCTATAGTCAAGGTGTAATTTATGAAATTATATATTGAATGAGTGTTATACCAGGCCCTAGAAGAACGGAGCTATAGTCAAGGTATTTGAATGTAAGGTTGACACTTTTAGGCAAGGTGTAATGGGGGGTAACCACCTTAAAAATCTATCATTTTTATAATTTGGGTTGCTTGAGTTGCAATGCAAATGTTATAGAACTCATTGTATAAGATTTGCACACCTATAATTGTCACTAATCACAAGTGAGCATATTTGCTAGTATAAAAGTATAAGTCTTTTTTATATGATCTTATTGGAAATTGCAAGAATACTACCATGTGAGTCTAGAAATGCAAGCCTATGAATCATAAACCTAGGTATAAATAGGTATCCACAACCATTGAAGGTGACTTTAACATAGATATCCTATAATCAAAGAAAGCATCGATAACATAGGTATCTATAACACAAATGTCTAGGCTCCTAGACTCAAGATCCTAAGTTCACATGCTAGTAACCCGTTTTGGAAACTTGAAAGAAGGATTCCAATGTCCACTTCAATATATATTTTTTAGGCACTGTATAAAAAACTTATAAATTTTCAAAGTACAACGTCTAGCAAAACAACATTAGACTTTGGTACACTTTGAATTCGTGTATCAATTGTCTACATCTTATATGTAGTTGTTGTTTTCGTGATGCTTCGTGATCCAAATATAGGTGTCACATTTGAGGATAAGGATAGTGTTGATTATGAATGATCGTACGTACATACTTTAGCGCAAAACCACGACTTTTGTTTTGTCATTGTGGACTCGGTTTGTTCTTCTTCTCCTTGTTTTGCCATTTCTTCTTCTTCCGCAAGTGGGGGGCGTGACTCATGTCCAAGCTGGCGTGTTCTGGTTTTGCAGAATAATAAGCTCACAATGAATGATGCCATGAGCTGGTTCCACTGGCGGGGGTGCTCCACAAACATGGCCCCGTGGGTGGCATAGCAGGCCTTGTCTTTTCATGAGGGGTACTGCACTTCTGCACCATTTAATTTTGCATTAGAATACCTGTGTCTGGAAAATGTGGGCATAAATTTCAGTGGCAGACAAGCAATACAAAAAACTACGTTACAATTGGAAAATAAAAATAAAAATAAAAATTCTGGATTTCATGTGATTTTTTTTAAAGATTTTATAGAAGGGTGTTGCCTTGAGCATCCCATTGGTACTATTAATTTGGGGCTCATGTAGTGTAATGGCATGAAATAATGTGAGCTTTCTTGATACACTATAATGAAGTCTACCATGTGGAAGAGGATGGAGATACTGAGAGTGCATCCTCGGGACGAGCGGTGTAAGGTAACTACACCTAAAATCGCACAAATAAGCAATTTCAGCATGGTTTTCATTAGTATATTTGAATTTTTTTTGTGTGGGGGTCATGTTGGTGGTGAAAAGGAGATTCTAGATTCTCTTAGAATGCATTTTTGGGGCACTATATGAATAAACTGTGAATTTTCAAAGTATTGAAAATAGGTGTTCCTGTAAGCGATCGTAGAGTCTCATGAATAGTGGGAGTATATTTTAGGCAAGAATCTCTAGTGTGCGATTTTAGGAAGGAAGCGTGCAATTTTAGGTGTAGTTACCTTATTGGCCCTCCAAATGTACCTCTAACTTTTGAATGGTATATAATTAGAACTTGAAATTTGTTTCATTGGAAGCGCATCCCAAAGAATTTTGAGAAGGTACAAAGAAGTTCAAATTTAGACATTGGACAACCACTTCAAAAGCAAGGTAAACGTCAAAAATTATAGAGGTCTTAGCATATCACAATTATCAAACTTACTCTCTCACAAAATCTGGTCATTGAAACTCCAAATTTGGTCAAATGTGGAATTATGAAATTTAAAAATTAAGAATGATTTATTTTATTCATTTAGTCCGTAAGTAATTCAAGCTACTTTATGGGATCATAGCCCAATCCATTGGATTGGAATGGTGTAGGCTTGTCAATTCCCACGACCAATTACAACTCTTGAAGTGTGTAATGCATGTGCATAGAAAACAACCTCAATTGTGAAAGAGCAAGTTTGTTGAGAGTAGAATACCTATCTATCCAGACCTTGATCAATCTATATTTATAAATTTTTCTCACCTTTAGGGACATCTAATGAAGCACATAATGTAATTCATAATGTCTTTAAGGAGTGGTTGGTATTTTTTTATTTTTAAAAGAAAGTCTTGTGAAAAGAAGTCATTTCAATACGTGAATTCAATTAATTATGTTTTATAAATTTTTAAAGGATGGTGGGTGGGGGATGTAGGTATGGTGTCTTGTGTACAGCTAATATGTTTGGCCATAATTTTGTTGTACATGTATAGGTGGTAGTATTCAGACATGTGCATGGGAGTAGCCAATTAATCCCAAGGCTTGTTTTGAGCTTTTCGGAATTTGCTCTAAATCGAACAAAATGCCAACATTTTGATAAGTTGTATCAATTTTTTTTGAATTGTAACCATACAAATTCAAACTAGACATGTTAGAGATCTCATAGGAAAAGAAAACACAATAACATTACTTATGGAGTGAAAGATTACAATGCTTGTCCATGAGGGTGTTAAAACTGCAAAAGTGATGTGAAGTCTTTTAATCCTCTTTTCACAAGTCAAATCTAAAAAGTTGGTGACCAAAAACATGAGGTTAAAGGGCCTAACATGTATAACCCTAATCAATTTATGGCTTCTTAAACTCTACTTTATAATTTTTTTAAATGAATTTTGAATGTGATTTTTTCTCCAAGATCTAGTGTATTTGAAGCTCATTTCCAAGAGCTCCCAACACTACATGAAGTCAAGATTGCAATGGGTATCCTTGCACAAAATCTTGAATAGAAAAATCACTATCATTTATTTTCAAGATCAAATTTTTGATGCTAAAATTAGACTTCAAGAAGAATTTTCCAAGAATATAAACTATTAAAAACAGCAATTTGGTTTGGTTTTATTTAACTTCAAAGTTTTGCAAACACCAAATTTTGGTGCCTTGGGCATTTAGGGGTTACTAGAGTACCATTTATTCTTGTTGATTGCCATATTTCTAACATTCGTGAGAAAGAAGCTTATTGAGTTTGTCTATTATAGATGAGTAATTTTCAAATTTCATGTAATGCTTTGTTGTATCATTGAATGTAAAGGGCTTAATGTGAGGTTATGTACTCCAAAGTAACATGAAACTATGAGTCAATTTGGTGTAAATTGTAGAGTGGGCAAAGTTTTGAAGGATACTCGTTGGACCTAAAGAAGGAAGATTACAGGACTTCAACTTTAAACTTCAATGAAATGCTTCTTTTTAGGATTTTTTTTCAAATTTTCCAAGTGGCGTAGAATCCACATTTTATAAGCTTCATTTTAATATTTTTTCTCAACAACAACAACTGTTTTGAATGTCAAAATCAAGTTCTAAGGAAAAAAACTCAAAGTATTGAATACACTAGATAGTCTACCTTTTTTTTAGAAACTATCCCATATAAAATTAAAAACAACTAAAATGTCTTGAATTAAAGTCAATCATGTGGATATAGCATCAAAGAAGTTCAACACAAAAAGAAAAAAATGAAAATCATTCATTCTTCAATAGGCACCTAAAGTTTTTTTTTCCATATAGAGGATACAAAATTTTCTTGGTATCCGTCTTAGGTCAAACCTAAAACACAAATTTGTTTGATGGATGACATTTTGTTATTATAGACCAGAAAATGCATCTATTGGTTAAAAAATTGAATTATATTTTGCCATGCCTATAATTGAGGCATCATCCTTCTAGAGATAAACTCAGCCTCAGTGATCAACTTGTAAGTGAGACTTAAGTATTATCATGTTTTCAAAACAAAGGATAATTATGCAAAAACTGAAATTGGGAAGGAAAGACTTGGATTAAGCTTAATTAGGTGCTATTGGTTCATTAACTTGTTACTATATTTAACCGAGGTGATTGAGCTCTAATTTACCAATTCACATTACACAAAGACTTATCGATGGCTAACACTTAAATGACATAGCTAGCTTGTTGCAATAGGCTTGATTGTGAAAAAATTGGGTTCATAACGAGGGGTTTATAGATACAAGTTTGTAGATGTTTCAACCCCCCATCTACAAACTTGGCTTTTCATCTCATTCACTCCCCAAGAATTTAACTAAAGACACATTCACTCCCCAAGAATTTAACTAAAGACACATTCACTCCCCAAGAATTTAACTAAAGACACATTCACTCCCCAAGAATTTAACTAAAGACACATTCACTCCCCAAGAATTTAACTAAAGACACATTCACTCCCCAAGCAAATAAAACTTTGGCAACAAGAGATGGAGATTTTTGTCTAAGTTTAGAAGGGTTACAATTATGCATTTTACAAGTAGGCTATTCCTAACCACCCAATAAAGTGGTTGTTGACTACAAAAGATTCACAACATATATATCCTCATCAATAACATCTTAAAGTTGATGCACAAAGCATCCACATAGTTTTGGGGTGCCTTCACACTATGCAAACTAGCTAAGAAGGTCAATGCCAATAATTACTTTTAATTGGACGACTTGGTCTACCTACTTACCTAGAAGGTCTCCGTACTAGCCTTGCTATATTGTGCTCCGTTGTATCCATCTCTTCAACTTCAAGTTCAATTTCGGGGAGAAGTTCTTGGTGGCTTGCAGTAGAAGTGGAAGCAACTTCCGAGCTGTAAGGTGCTTCGGGTAGAATTGATGTGTAAGGTCGGTGCCTACAAATCATTGCACGACTTGGTCTATCCATTTCCCTAGATGCACTCCATCCTTGCCACATTCTATTGGACTCCGTTATATCTATCTCTTCAAATTCAATTTCATGAAGAGGTTCATGGTGCCACATTCTATTGGATTCTGTTATATCTATCTCTTCAAATTCAATTTCATGGAGAGGTTCATGGTGGCTTGCATCTATCTCTTCAAATTCAATTTCATGGAGAGGTTCATGGTGGCTTGCAGTAGAAGAGGAAGCAACTTCCAAGTTGTAAAGTGCTTCAGGTAGAATTGATGTGTAAGGTCGGTGCCTAAAATTCATTGCATCACTTGGTCTACCCATTTCCCTAGATGCCCTCCATTCTTGCGATGCTCTATGGTACCCTGTTGCATCCATCTCTTCAACTTCAACTTCACTTTCATGGAGAGGTTCTTGGTGGCTTGCAACAGAAGTGGAACCAATTTCCGAGCTATAAGGGATTCTTGGTTGACTTGATGCAAAAACTCTTACTTGATTTTGAGATACACTCCAAAAATGCAAACCCCAAGCCTTCAAGAAAGCATTGTAATGCTCCTGTTGCGACAACCCAGGGTTGTGAGCTTCATAATAAGGTAACCAAGACCTCTGAAAGTCAACAACATTGGGAAAATATTCACCTTGTTGAACCAATACGTTGAATACAAAATTAGGAAGGTAACTTAATTGAACGCCTTCCAAATGAACATGCGATGGGTCAAAAGCACATCCAAATTGATTGGAAGCTCTAGCTATCCAAGCAATTGGTGATGGCGGATGTGATGTACGAATCTGTCGAAAATTGGCTTATGCTCTTGATCTCAAAGACTCCGTTGATGACTCCATTTGGACTTGATTTGCAAGTATACTTTGCATGCTCCTAAAATTCATTGTTTGAAAGCTGGAAAATTGTGGAGGTGGTGGTGTGGAGGAATTGGATGCAATTGATACATTGGTGGTGCTCAAGCTTTCGTCCTCGGATTGTGTTGCTCGTCTACGCTGCGATGGAGCATTAGGACGGGGAGGTATCGAATGGTCACTTGATCTATAACTTGATCCCCTTTGGCATCCATAAATGGGAGTGATGCTTTGACTTTCCACCATGAGCTTGCACACCGGGCACGGCTTCTTCTCGTTTTGTAACCATTGGTAAAGGCAAGACCAACAAAACAAGTGGCCGCATTTGGTGAGGACAGAATTGGTTGGTGTGTCCATGCAAATGTTGCATTGCAACACATCTTGCTCCTCCATTACTTGAGCACCACCAACCACCTCCTCATCGTTTGAATTCACGCAAATCATTGGGTGGCTTTCTCCCATGGGTGTCAATCTCACAGTGGATCTAAAGAACCCACAAACCCACTTCTAACTAGGGTCAATTTGCCACCAGTATCAATAATGGTCTCAAACCCTCAAATGTAGGTGTCTCCTAGTATGACTTACTAAATACTCCTCTTTTATCACACTCCTAGTCTCACTATAAATGACCCAGACTCACCATAAGGACTTACGCCTTGCCTTCTTCTACTTGGTCACACTCTCACACTCATCTCATACATTTATGGTAGGATTCTCTATCTTGTTTTAAAAACAAATAATTGGGTCTGAAGATGTTACAAATGGTTGCTTGAAAAGAAGAATGGAGTGCCTTTGTTTGAAGGATGCATGATCTTGAAAGACATTCACAAGGAACAATGAGAATTCTAATATTCAAGGAAATTTAACTCATATATACATACCTCTTTGAATTAAGAATGAAGAGTATTGCCTTTATATATAGTATTTTATTCTACTAAATAAAATAAAAGCAGGTGAAAACGTAAAAGCAAACGTAAAAGCTAACTTAACCCGTAAAGGACCAAGACTTTTTTTTGCAGAACATACACTCAAAACTGCCTTTTCTATAGAAAACAGTAAAAGAATTGAGAATTTTATTTTTTTGCACATCTAACCAAAGGATCTTACACCTTACTTGTATGAGAATGTGTGGAAAAAATTTCAAAAATTTTGACCTCATAGATTGCTAGATATGTGCATTTAAAGTGGAAAAAACAAGTTTTGCTACACATTGAAGGATTAGATTATTTGAATTTGAACCTTCTTAAATTAATTTTTTTGCACTACAAAGTTTTGAACTTTCAATCTTTATTGTGGAGAACTGAGTTGAGAGTCTAGGAAAAAAAAGAAAATTAAAAAAAACTTAATTTTTATTCTTTAAAATATTATTGAATAGGTGTAGGTATGAGATAAAAGGAAAATCTAAATTATTGATATCTCTAAAATGGAATTAAAACGCACTAATCCCAAATGGTGAGATTGTTCTAGGAAGCAAACTAAATCACGTGGTATTTTTTTTCTTGAAAAATTATAGAAATTGCATTTAGAAATTAATCCTGCAAGTTATATTTTCAAGAAGATGCTCTAATTGCCCAAAAAACAAGATTGTCCATAACTTTCTCATAACAAATCCAAATGGAATGAATCAAAGCTTTCCATGTAGAAAAAAATATAATCTATGAGAATTTTTCTTTTAAAAACTCTCCTTTGTTTTGAGCTTATTCGGGCATAACTTATGTTCCCGGGCCCCGATTGAAAAAAAATGATATTCCCATGAAGCTAATCAATTTTTCTATATACAATTTTTTTTTAAATCATGACAAAAATTCATCCCATAGGTACCTATCCAAAATTCCATTTGCCCCCCTAAGAGACAATGGTCCTTTAGGGGTTAAAAATATCCACCAATCGACCTTTGAGTTACTAAATTTCCATTATAGAACTAACATGAAAATATATATATGTATATGTGACTATTTTGCACTAGTACATGGCCCACATCACGACACCACTCACTACAATGTCTCCATTGTCAAATAATTTTTTTGCCTTATCATTGCGACCTCTTTGAATTGAAACTCTCCAAGCATGAACTTGCATATTTCTTTTAGAATGTAATTTGTTGATAAAGATGAAGTAGTGAACTAAGAGTTATGAAATTTAAAAATTAAGAATAATATGTTTTATTCATTTAGTCTCCAAGTGATTCAAGGTACTTGATGGGATCATAGCCCAATGCATTGAATTGGAATGGTATAGGCTTGTCAATTCCTATGACCAATTACAACTCTTGAAGTGTGTATTGCATGTACATAGAAAACAACCTCAATTGTGAGAGAGCAAACTTGTACAGAGTAAAATATCCATCCAGAATTTCATCAATCTATATATTTTTTAAATTCTCACCTTTTAGGGACATCTAACAAAGCACATAATATAATTCAACTTGCAATCTATTAGTATGTGTTAAGATTAATTTGAATAGAACACGAATCTTTGAATTTTTTAGGTGATCATATCATACAAAGTTCCCATCACAATGTGACAGGAAAAGTATATAAGCTTCTTTGAATAGTCGCAACCCCCTCATATGTTATACCAAAAAATCCTAGGTGTAGAGACTACTGACCCTTTTTTCAATGGCTCACAAGACCTAACAAATACTATGTAGACCTCAATCATAGGACCTCAAGTATAATTGCCTAATGTCTAGTCACCTCACTACAATGGAAACATAATTCATCATCTCATCAATCCTTGAGAAATGGCATAAATCCTAAAACAAAAGGTTGCTTACCATGGAAATCATCTTTTGGAATACATTGTGAATCATCTACTTAACCCCTAAAGGACCAAGGCCTTTTTTCTGCCAGAAAACACTCAAAACTGCCCTATCTATAGGAAGGAGTAAGAAAATTTGAAAATTGTTTTATTTTAATATCTAACCGTATGATCTTACACCTAACTAGTATGAGAGTGTTTGTAAAAAATTTCAGAATTTTTGACCGCTCAGATTGAAAGATATCTGTGTTTAAAGTGGAAAAAACAAGTTTTTCAGCACATTGCGGGACTAGATTTTTTGACTTTGAACATTTTTAACTTAAAATTTTTGCACTACAGAGTTTTGAACTTTAAATCTTTGTAGTGTAGAATTGAGTTGAGAGTCTAGGTAAGAAAAAAAAATTCAAAACAAAATTAATTATCATTCTTGAAAAAATTGTTAAGTAGAAGTAGGTATGAGATAGAAGGAAAATCTAAAATATTCATATATTTTAGATGGAATTAAAATGCACTAATCCCAATGGTGACATTGTTCTAGCAAGTAAATCAGACCATGCAAAAAAAAAAATTGAAAAATTTGAAAAATTGCATTCAGAAATGAATCCTACAAGTTATTTTTTTCAAGAAGATGCTCTAATTGCCCAAACAACAAGAATGTCCATAACTTTCTCATAATATATCCAAATGAAATGAATCAAAGCTTTCCAGATAGACAAAAATATAATCTATGAGAAAAAATAAAATAAATAAAAAATTCAAATTTTTGTCCATTTTTTTTGGGCTGCCCGAGCTGCCCGCCGTCCCCTTGTTTGAGCTTATTTGGTCATAACTATTGTTCCCGGGCACTAATTTCGAAAAAAATTATATTCCTACGAAGATAATCAACTTTTCTACCTCCGAAAAAATATTCAAAATATCAAGAGAAAATTTCAGCTCGTAGGTACCTGCCCAAAAACGCATTTGTCCCCCGAAGGGACAATGGTCCTTTAGGGGTTAAAAGAAAACCAAAAGCAACTCATTAGTGGTCAAACTTACTATTGTGCAAGACCTCTCCTTTTCGCACAAAATTCAAAAGATGAACACAAACCCTTCTATTTTAAATAGACGGATTCTTTGTCATCCATCATCCACTTTTCAACCTCCACATCTTAAGAATTTGCATAGTTTAGTCTTTCACGAACTAAGGTGAAAACATCCCAAACCATCCATGTAGTTACTCATGACAAGTAGACTTCTATTCATAAAAAACGTATCTCCCAAAGTGTCATCAACCCATTCCCATACTTAAACTACCATTAGTTCACTACTGATTTCTCTATAGGTTTCTATTTTAGAACCAAGTTATATAACAGTTCCACTAACCAAGGGGCATTCCACTTTCAAAAAATTCAAAAAAAGTACATGTCTCAACCCCAAATCCTAATTTCTTTTTTGAAAATTCACAATTTTCAATTACTAATCCTACAAAAATAAAAATAAAATTCCTAGAAAATTAAAAGGTACCTCCATCTACACCGAATCCCTTATTTTGACAAGTTCTTAAACCAGTTTTTAATCAATTTCATTCTATTTATTTCATGCATGGTACAGTTGATCAATCAATGAGTCACAACATAAGTGAAGGTTGACCGCTTGGACAAGCATCGACATTTGTCCACTTGGCAGATCATTCACGGCCCCTCACAGCGGTTGCACCCGCGTACCTGAGGTGGCAACGAAAGACATAAATCACAATATTTTTTTTTCGCAACTGAAATCCCTTAAAAAACAATGGAAATTGTCCTTGTTTCAAAAAAAAAAGAAATCCCTTAAAAATAAACTTCACTTCCTAATTCCAAGCTCTGCTGTTTCCTCGAGTTTTCTTGTCAAGTCAAGTCCATCCCTCGGGACAAAAGAAAAAATTCGACAAACAGAACCTACCCAACGACCATATGATTGGCCATCAATAACGTAAGGACTCTTTTAGAAGTACTACCACTGATGAAGGGGTGCGTGCGCGCGCACCTATTTGCAAAAAGAATCTATGATCATTGTTTCTGATGGGGCCAAAAGAAGAAGAAGAGAGAAAAAAATAAAAATAAAGTGCATGCCTTGGACACTTATAGAGAGATTGAGAGAGCACGTACTTGTACTATATTCTATTCTCAATTCTCGACCAACTTTTGATCCGTTTTTTTTCATGTTTGATCGGCTCATTTGGTGTCCACGTGTTGTTTTTGCTTTTTTTTTATAATGGATTTTGGGATTGGAAAAGCATTTGATTATTGTGTGAATCCAAGAGTGTCATGTTGAAGACTACTATGTTGACGTGTTGGAAGATGATAAAAGAATGAAACTTGATATGGAGATGTCCTTGTTGAATAGGACATGATATTGTTTATAAGAGTCTCTGGAAAACTTTGAAATATCAAATGGGTCCTTTGTTGTGGGATGTGGCATGGCTAGTCGAACTACCTCCAACAAACTCTTCATTCATGATGGTCTTTAATTAAATTGGACTTGAGTTCAGATTAGTCTTATCCTATGCAATGTATGCTAAAAATTTGTCTCATATGCTTATTGAGATGATTGTAATATTTAGCAACTAATGACGAGAAAATTGGAAAATTGGAAAAATCAAAGTATTGGGATTCTCAGGAGGCCTTTAATTTGTGTTTGTAATTGTTTCACTGTTGCTCAGTTCTGGCTCAGTTCAGGGGGGCTGAAATTCTGACCAGTGATCGGGAAAAAACGGTGGGTGAATTGGGATAAAAAAAATCTGATTGTGCTTTGTAAATATTGGTGCAAGACTGGTTTTAAAATTTATAAAAAATTTGTTTAGAGCTTAAAAAAAATTGGAGAAAATAACTTGGTACTTGAAAAAACGGTTCAATATGGGATTTAAAGATAACTAGTTGGTAAAACTCAAAAAAAAAGATCCCGAACACAGACGATCATTCTACTCAAAGCACAAACAATTGGAATTGGTGCAGATTTACGTTTCAGTTTGCCTTCCCTAAAAAGTGTGAAAGTTGCGAAATTTTGGCGACAAAAATTTGTCTTTGTGTTAATCCAATGAAACATGGCATTCCCAATTTGGATCACTGTAGCATCTCCTACATGTTTTGTGTGTCAAAGAAAGAAAATCATTTTGTAGATATTTACAAAATGGATATTTTACCATGTTTTGACTTTCACTTTTGCAACAATCCAAAAGTCTTAAGAAATTCTTTCCAAAAAATCTAACTTTCAAATTCCTTAAATTGAATTAAAAATTGTATCGTTCATTCAAAAACTTACAAAATGAAAAAATTTGCTTGAGAAAGATTTGAATTACTCATCTGTTTTTCAATAATCAAAATTTGAGAAATGTTATTATGAGTGATATCCCTACATCATAAATTTCAAAATTCAAAATTCAATCACGGGTTTTCTAAAATATTCTTTTTTTAGTATTCTATAAATAATAATCTAAATATATGTCAAGTGTAAAAGACCTCAGTTTTAATCCTATAATTATTGAATTATAAAATTATAATATTTCAAGTCACTAATAATTAATTAAAAGTTAAATATTATTGATCAATTAAATTGTATTCTACAGTTGTAAATTAAATTGAAATAACTTTTAGAATCAATTAGTTTAAGATTTTTGTACAAACAAGTACATTCCATGATTGAATTTCCAAGTGCTATTTTTTGCAAAAATAAACCTCAAATACATTTGGGTCCTTGGGTAAAATTATCATTGTAAATTTGTTTTAATTCTTTGATCCCTAAAGGTTGAAAAATTTGGAATGTGTTTCTGAGGATTTGGGGTAGGTTTCTATGATGTCAGATTTTATTGCAATTATTTGAAATTCTTTTTGGAGGTTGGAGAATGTACTATCTTTATAGGAATACAATTTTAATTCATTTGGTGTTTGGGAGAAAACGTTATGTCCTTACAAGCACAAAATGTTCAACTCTGGGCAACCAAAAGAATAAGCAACAGTCAAAATCTAACTTCTTTTTTTTCTTACAGAAAATATTTATATATTTTTTGAAAATCTTAGATTCATTCCATTTCAATAAGTGATGTGAAATTTATGAAGTGCCTTGTACCATACATATTCAATTCTTCAACAGTTTGATCGTGAGGATTGACATATTTTTATTCCATTTTAAAACTATCAACAATATAATTTTCCCTTCCCATTTTATACCTACTTCTACTCAACAATTTTCTTAAGAATGAATTTGGGTGGGGTGGGGGAGATTTCATAGATTTTCAACTCAATTCTCCACCATTTAGATTTAAACTTCAAAACTTTGCAATGCAAAAAATTTAAGTTATGGGGATTCAAAGTCTTAAAGCCTACAATTATTTGGAATAAGCAAAGACTTGTTCTTTGTACTTTGGATTGGGCTTTGCTTCCTCTCTTTCTTTTTTTGTCTAGCCTTTGGACTTGGCTACTTTTGGTGTTTTACAATGGAATTCCCATTTGTTTCAAATATATATAAAAGTCTTGAAAATTCTTGGTGTTTTGCAATGGAAATTTCATTTATTTAAAAATATAAATAAAATAAAATAAAATCTCGAAGCCTAGTTATCTGAAGTGAATTTTTTTCTTCCCACTTCAAACACTAATATCTTACAATCTACACGATCAAAGTGTATGAAATTTTTTTAACACACATTTTCATACATGTCTTATGCAACATCTTGGTTATAGTTGATCTGATTAGTTTAAATTAAAAGCTTGACCCCCCAGCACAACACTTGCTCCCCCCGTGACGACACTAAATTATCACGTCGCACCAAAGTTGTACCGCCCGGCGACCTTTACCAGAAAGCAGCAAAAGTTTTTTTTTCTGGTCATTATTATGGGCCCCTCTGCTTGCCTTGGCTTGTAGTCTAGCAGCCGATGATAGCTCATGACCAATGTGTTATTTTCCATTGGCCCTTGTAAAGTTGCATTCAAATTCGAAAGCAGCCAAGCTTGGCTTTAACTTATTCTTCACTCCTTGCTGCCACATGGAGACTCCGTTCGTACTTTCATACACACACCAAGAATTGAATTCCATCAACTTCTATGGCATGAAAAAAAAAGGTTCATGAAAATCCAAGCAAAAGATTTGAATTGAAAATTCTTGGTTGGTATTTTTTTGACTTTTTAAATGAAGAAAGAGAGAGAAGGAGGATTCATGAGTACAATAGCTTTTTTTTTAACCCATTAAGTACCAAGGCCTTTTTTCGGTCAAAAATTGCTCAAAACTATAATTTCTAGTGCAAAAAATTTGAAAATTGGTACTCCTTCCTTCCCAAAATGATTGTCCATTTTGAATGTCATATTTTTTTAAGGTTGTTTAGAGTAGGTGAAAAAAATAATTCCTTGTGGCTAATTTTATTTAGGTTGCTATGAACGCATGCAATGTTCTTCATTGATTCTAGTGATGTAAAATTTGGAAACTTTCTTAATTATGTTTTTCACAATTATATGGTCAATGAAATTGAATCAATAAAATATCAAAAAAATTGTGGACAATCATTTTGGGATGGTGGAAATATTTTTTTTTGCATATCTAAACGGTAGGATCTGACTTGTAGTAGACTAGTATGAGAATGTGTGGAAAAAATTTCATACACTTTGATTGCATCGATTGCACAATAAATGAGTTCAAAGTGAAGAATTTTTTTTTTTGTATAGAAGCAAACTAGTTTATGAGACTTTGAATCTTCCTCTACTTAAAGAATTTTGCACTATAGATTTTGAATTTTGAATTTTTTTATCATGAAAAATTGAATAGAGAATATAGGGAAAATAAAAGTTGAAAAAACAATGTGGTTTTTTGTTCTTTAAAAAAATTGTTAAGTAGAAGAAGGCACATCATAGAGGAAAAAACTAAATCATTGATAGCTCTAAGATGGAATTAAAATACACTAATTCCAATAGTGAGATTGTTCTAACAATCAAGATTAACCCTCTAGAACTTTTTGTTTCAAAAAAATCTGAAAGTTGGACCCAAAAAAAAGGTTGGATGTGCAAAAAAGGTAGTTGTCTCTCTTTGCACTAGAAATGATAGTTTTGGAGGGATTTTGGGTGAAACATAGTCACAAACCTTAACGAATTATTAAATGTAAAGCCTACATGTTGAAACATTCTATACAATTGGTAAGCTAAAAGTGACCCTGCTCTAAAGGCAATCACTAACATAGAGGTACATTTGTCTTCCTTCTATGTATCAACAATGTACATTTCAGGGGTCGCTTTTTTAGAGCCCCTTGTGTGTTTCAACTTCAAAAATCCATAACTAATTCCACAAAGGTCCAAAAAATATAAAACAACTTGGGTCCGATGCCAATTCCATTTCTCTTCCTCCTAAAATTTCTTGAAAATTGTTCTAAGGAGTTTAGCTTCCCCCAAATTGCAATCAGCTCTTAAAAAGTCGCTTTTAAGAGCAGAGTACCTTAGTACAAAACAAGTGGTCCTAAGCACTCCAGACTAGAGATCACACAATTAACAAGCTGTCCAGACTTTGACAGAATTTCACTCTAACTTGGTTGAGGCCTTTGTTGGCTCGTGACCAGACTTCTCAAACTTGTGCCCAAATTCCACGGTAAGTTTCTTGAGGTGACCAGCATTCTTGTACAGTACTGTACATTTCTTGTCGCTCACAGTATTTGTGTTGTTGGGGGAGAATCACGGGTTAGTTCATTGTTAATTGGTGGATTTGGTAAAAAAAAAAATGGTTGCAATTTGAAGACATGGGAAAAAAATTGGTGAAAAAATCTATGGTATTTTTGTTTTGAGTAAAATAGAGAGGAAAAACAAATAGACTTGGTCTTTGAAAAATTGGTTCAATATGGGAATTGGAAAAAAACATCCTCAATTTGGTGTTCAAAATGTAAATGTGAGACATGAATCTAACTAGAAAGTGTAGAAATTTGACACTTTTGACACTTAGGATGCAATTCAAGCCAAGTCAGAGCACATGGAGATTCCGAGGTATGTAACTAGGGTGTCACTCTTCAAGTCAAATGTGGGACACTTAGTGAATAGACTCTTCTTGTACACTAACCATTGATATGGTTGGAGTTAATTTTGTCTCCATACCCTGAAAGGACAAGGCCCATGCCTATCACCGAGGTTGTCATTGAAGTAGTAGTCCAAAATTTACAAGATTCTTGGAAGAATAGGTACATTTTTAAAATTTTAACAATATCCCCAAAGGTCATTCTTTGGACACTATTTGCAACAATTTAGGATTAAAGGCTTGTGACATAGTAGAGCATGGAAATTTGCACTTTCTAAAAACTCCAATACTCTCAAAAGTTATATATTTGGTTGTCTAGATAACACTTGAAGTGAACAATCAACATTTGCCAAGGACTATGTAGTGGTTGTCAAATCACACTAGAGATTGATCCTTTGCCCTTGGAGCCTAGAAAACACTAAATTTAGTCACTTGTGGGTTAAGATTTTTGAATTGATAAAAATACTAAGGCTCTTATGTTCTTAATGCTACAAATAATGACCAACCAAACGATTTGGGACTTTGTCTTGAACTTTAGAGACCTTGACAATGAAGATTTTAACACAAGTATTAGAGCCTTAAAAAGAATGGTTGTAGAGAACAACTTCGGAGAACAATGTACCCACTTGTTGTTGATGTACTTCCTTACATGTATCCTCCGTCATCGAGACAATGTAAGCTTAAATCATTATCTTAGGCAAGATGAGGAATGCAATGTTCATGGCATGTTCTATTGCAAAGAGTATGGTTGTAGATTCGTTGGATTGATGCATGACATTGGCATACCCATATGATTGGACATCTAGGGGCAAACAATAGATCAATTTAAGCTTGGCCTCTAAGTCAGGAGGCAACCACCTTTTGTGTAGCATCAAGGAGTCATAGATGTTCCCCTACCCATGCCCATTGGTAAAGTCAAAGTGAGTAAAGATCTAGCAGGTGCCAAGGAGGTACTATTGCCAATGTTGAAATTCTTTGTCCATGTCAAAGAATGAATGGTATGCACTCAAGCAAGAAGAGAGTTTCATTGTGCAATTTGGGAGTTTGGTGATGGAACAACAAAAGTTTTAAAATTTTAGTTACTAATCGTAAATGAAAAATTGTATTTGGACTCGTCTAATTTTCTTAAGGTCTAAACTACTAACCTTTTCAACGGAGTGATAAATTCCTATGCTATTGAAAATGCAAGATTACAAGGTAATTGTTGTTATGGCTCTTGAGTTGGGGTTGGTTAGTGCTTGACTTGTACTTGAATCTATTTGTTAAACACTTAAATGTTGAAGAGCACCACTTTAGGCCTTTTACAAATTTGGTTGAGCTCTAGTGACTTTACACTTTCAAAATTATATAGCTCCATGTACTATAAATTTTTTTGTGCTCACTAATAAAAAAATTCATTGTGATAACAACTTCAAAATGCAATTGTGAGGAGAATTGAGCTTGTCATTTGAATAAGGGTATTAACTTTGAGTGAAATATAAAGAAAAAAGAAGAAGGGGGTGAGGGAAAACTTAGATTTGAAAATGTTGGATCTTTGCCCAATGCTTAGTTGTTTAAAAAAAATTATAAATGCATATTGTGCATGGTGACAAAGCAAATGCCAAAGTTACCTATTCACAAATGTCGGAGTTGTCTATTTAGATGAAAGTTCAATAAAAATAGATGAATGTTGATAGAGTTGGATGAAAATTAAAAGAAAAATAGTTCATAATATTTACATAGCTAGGTTACAATCAATATATTTATTGTACAATAAAATATAGCATTTTCAAGACTAAAAGTTGCCTATGTCCACTACAAAGGCAAATATTCAAAAGAGTTCAAGAGTAAGAGTTAAATTGCATTGAAGATGAAAGGATATTCAATGTATAGGAAGCAAAAGTTTTCAACAATCATAGCTTTAGCCATGGAGCCTCAAAATTCCAAAATTCCATATATGCTTCAATAATTTGGCTTCAAAATATTCAATGACCACTTAGTTGTACCTCATATAATTTGTCAATACAAAAATCCCTAAACATTGCCACATAATTAAATTAATGCGAGCTAAACTAGTTCCAAATAAAGGTTGTCACTAGAATGAAACATGGAAAAATTGTAACCATAACAAGGGGGTGAGTGAAGTGAATTAACTAACTTTCCCTACAAAAAAAACCCCACTCAACCATCAACCCCTAAAGAACCAAGTGTCCGTTCAATGTACACAAGAAATCTCAAGTAGGTTCCCAAGAAGTCAATTTTAGTTGGATGTTTACAAAATTTTGAAATAAGGTGTAAATTTGTACACCCATAGTAGGAATATACATTTTTATCCAATTGGGTATCCAAATCAAAAGTTATTTTGCCCTTAATTTTTTGGGCAGCCCAAGCAACTTTGGACAATATATGCAAAACTCCTTCTATAATTTTGAAAATCAGCATGTATGTAACTTATATGCTACTGAAAAAAGTCACCATATGTAGTGTAAAAATCTCATTCTAGGAGAAGTTAAAGTCTACTAGCCTTGTTGAGAAAGGTTACAAAAAAATTCTTTTTAACTTCAAGTGTTATAATCTTTCAATCCGTGTGGGCAAAATTTCTGAGATTGTTTCCTCACATTCCCATAGTAGTCTAATACAAATTTGTGTGGTTGAATTTTGAAAGAAAAAATTATTTCATTTCTTTCTCACTGGTCTAAAAAGTGACAATTTTTCACAATCTCTGCCTGAAATGTGGGGGTTTAGTTACATGTTTAATTTAAATTGTTTCCACACACTTTGCATGTTGAGATGCCCTAATACAAATCATCTTACTTTTAAAAAAAGAACTGTGAAAACAGTTACTATTGTGCTATTGTGGCCTCTTCAATTGAAGGTTGGTCTATTTTAAAAGTTTTCTCAACAAAAATGGTAACTTTAGTTGTCAACGCTCACTCATGTTCACCATTGAATGCCTGTTACAGTAGGTGACTACACTTAAATCCTCACTTAATAAGTTCATATATTCCTTGGAAAAGTAAAAATAAAATAAAAAAATTCCACACAACATTACATCCACTTCCAAATTTAATCCACAACCATAACTTAAATTAAGTTACATGAAGTTTGACTTAAGAGAACCCCAACCGACACACCACTGATCCCACTCAAATGTGATTTTTATAATTAGCTCAAGTTGCCAATTTAACCTTTGAAAGGATGCAACCCCCATGACCGAGGTAGTCACCAAAATGCTTCAATTATTGGACCAATAGGTGTATTCTTTTTTTCTATAGTTAACAATAAAGTCATTCATTTTAACATTTTAGGTGCATAGCATCCTTACAAGGTTAAGACATGACCCGATGTACAAAAATTCAAATTTAATTTAACACTATCGTAGAGTATTAATTTTTCTTTATACTAATTTTGGACATGTTGAAGTATAAGACACTTGTTTAAAATGATTTTTTTTAAACTAATTTTTTTGAATATTTTATAATTTATTCAGATTTATCAGTGAAAAAAACTTATAATGGAAGTACATTTTTGTCTAGATTCTTTAGTAAATAGAATGAGGATTTTTTGGGGATTTTTTTGGTAAGAATTTCACAAATTTTAAAATTTGATTGAGTGAAATATATTACTAACTAAAATATGACTCCAAATATTTACAATTCTTATAATTCACTTAAAAAATCTCCCAAAAAATCATTAAAAAACATATACTAATATTTTATATACTTTCAAATAGTCCACAAATTTTTGGAGATTTTTGATGTGAATTATAACAATCTTAAATATTTGGACTTATATTTTAGTCAACAATATTTCACTCAATCAAATTTAAAAATTTGTGAAATTCTTACCAAAAAAATCCAAGAAGAATTCTAAAATAAAATAAAATAAAATATTCTTTTTAATTAATTAATTAATTTTTTATACAGTTGTACTACTTAACGACAACGTGTCCAAGTTTTGTTTAAACTCTCTAATTCTTCACTTACTTATGGTAATTTTTGTAAGTTTCCAAACATTTTGAGAGTCACTGTAGTTTTGTTAAATTTTACCACTTTCGTATATTGCCATTCAAAATGATAAAAGCATAAGGTAAAGTACCTTCTACAATATTGATTTGCAAAGTGGAACCCTTCAAAATCTTGTCTAGTTGTAGGTCATTTGAACAAGGGATTTGAGGTGATTTTAGATATTTCTTTAATCAAAATTTTGGAAATTCATAGAATACTCATAAATGTCTAAGAAAATACTTTGGAGATTTCTAATCTTCTACAATTACCAACAAGACCGGGCAACAAAAACTAAGATAATAGTTTAATAATAGAAGGGATTAGAAGCCTTGCTCAAAAGCATTTTTAGTCGGATTTAGTAATAGTAACCACAAAACATTCTTACTATATATCACACCCAAGCATTTCTTGCAAGGATGGAGCTGATTCCACATCCTTTTGCCTTTAGTTGTAGGATAAATGAAATTTTTTTCTTACTTGTTGTGTAGTTACTTAATTTTTAATTTTTTTAATCTTATTAATATTTGGAATCTTTGTGTCCAAATCATGAATTCAAATTTCAAGATTTAATAATTTGATTGCAAATAAAAATTTATTAGATTTTTTTTAAGTAAATTTTTTTGATTGACATTTGCTTTATAATTTAACCTTGTAAAAACATTGTGGACCTTAAAATTTTGATGAATGACTTCACTATTAACTATAGAAACAAAAAATGCACCTATTGGTCCAATAATTGGTGTATTTAGTTTACTACCTTGGTCAAGGGACTATGTCCTTCTAGGGTTAATGCTAGAATGCAATATGGAGTTATCCATGAAGGACTAGACTTTCAAATGTTGTACATTGATTGAATGCAAAAGTGCCCAATATGTATCAATAAATCTTGTGTTAGTTCTTACCAATTTTATGGTAAAAATTGAAAAGAATTTCTTCAAAGAACAACAAAAAAAATTTCAATAATATTCTACAATTCAAAGAACTGTAATATGTAACACCATAAAAAATAACTTTTTTAATTCAGAAAAATCCCCTTTAAGAATGACTTCAAAACAAATGTGAAATAAAAAGATCTCTTAAAATCATAATAATAGGAACTTAACATTCTAAATTCAAAATAATAGAATCTTGTGAAAATCACTAATAGTTATTCCATATTTTATTTTATTAAAAGTTATCAATTATTGGATTCAAATTTTATTGATAAATATTGGTTCATGCAATGCTAGATTTAGCCATGTAGATGTGATTTATGTATTGGAATTTGCAACTTTTACATGAAAGTCATTGTTGAATTATTCATCTTGGTTACATTAATAACACATCACAAACTAATTTATGTTGTCTTGGTTGGTAGAGTACTACATGATAGCACCATATATTGAAAAAATGGGTAGAACTATCCATATGCAAACATTCACTCAATTCAAAAAGCCATTTATTATTTGTAATTTTCATCAAATATTGGCAAAACTAATAATTTTCCAAGATGGATTTGACAATTCTATTCACTTTTTTACCTATTTTGTTTAATGTTGAGGTAACCAATGTCAATATGCCAATAAAAATTTGGTTGATCCATCTTCACATATATAAAAACTTTGACTAGGCTCCTAGTCCTTATCGAGCTAATATAGACCCTAAAAACTAAACCATGGCTATTGGATGGATGATGAAATGTTTTGAAAAGTGTACTTCATCCAATTGTACTAATCATTGAGGAAATCTTGTGTTATATATCAATGGAAAAAAGAAGATTGTTCAATAAAAATCAATGAGATAGATATTTTGCAATAGTTAAAATTAATAATAACGATTTTAAAATAATAATCTTATTACATTTAGTTTGAGTACTTAGAGATTGATCCTCTTACTAATACTTGATTAAAAGAAAATCGCACATTTTGACCTCCAATTTTGAATCAAAATATTATTTATCTCAATTTCATCAAATTAGTTATAAAGAATGGTTATTTTCTAAAGATTCAAATATTATTTTGGATGGATGAACCTAATGGAGGCATCAAGGATGGCATTCACCATCTAAGGTATGTACACCCATTGTCTTCCCTTTGATTATTGCACATATTTAGACCAATCAGGTTTGCAATTGTTTTGGTGCAATAGAAAGAAATCAAAGAATTTTCAAATTTTCTTTGGATTAATTCATTTTTTGACAAAAACACGAACACTATAGGCAACAAAGCAAAAGCATATAGCTTCCTATTGTTGTCTCTTCGAGGCAACTATTTGTGTCCATTTAGATTCTAATGAGGTTCTTTTAACTCTGTACATAGTTGCAATGGTAATTTAAAAGAGTCCCTCAAGATTGTGGAATAATGAATGAATCTTTTGCCATGTGTAAAAAATACATAGAGTGCTTGTTTAATGAAGCTATAAAATGATGACGATTCAATCCAATTTCCATCCTTTCCATCCCAATTCTATATTGAAGTTGTCATTACGCTACCTTAGATCTATAAGGCTAGGTTTTGATAGTTGAGCTATTCCCAACAACCATTCCCAACATAAGCTTTATGAACGTAGTAGATTGGAGTCAACCTTTGTCTTTGGGACAGATAATAAAATATCTCCATCATTGTCTATAATATGAACTTTGAAGTGCTTAGGAATTTAGCTTGGTTCAATTTTTTTTTATGCACGATTTTTGGTGAATTGGCTACAACCAAAAGATGTTGGGTTCTTTTTTTTGTAAAAGAAATTTTTTAGAGGGGATTAAAGTAGGTAGACTATAGCTGTATTTTAAAAACCAGTAGCCAAATTTTACCTAGGTATCACCTATTTTTTATATAGATATCACCAAGTATCACCCAAGTATCACATGAGTACGGAAGAAACAACTTATTTCTTCTCTAAAATGAGAAAAACCCTACTAGCTATGTCCCCAATAGGCCAAAATGTTTTATTTTGGATTGACCCTAAAAAGCACCCCCTTAACCCTAAATATCCAAGGCATCAAAACTTGGAGGTTAAATAAAACCTTATCAATTTACTATTTTTAGAAATTTATATTAAAAAAATTCTTTTTGAAGCCTAATTTGAGCATCAAAAATCCAATTTTGAAAATGAATGATTATAAATTTTCTATTTGAGAATTTGTACAAGAGTGTCCATTTCAAATCTTCTTTTTTCTAGTGTTAAGGGCTCTTAGAAATGAGCCTCAAATACACTCTTAAAGAAAAAATCACATTTGAAATTCATTTAAAAAAAATGTAGAGTAGATTTTGAGAAGCCGTAAATTGATTGGGGTTATGGCATGTTATGCCCTTTAACCTCATATTTTTTTGGTGACCAATTTTTTAGATTTGACATGTGAGAAGAGGATTGAAAGACTTCAAATCACATTGACAATTTAAACACCTTCATGATGAAACGTTATAATCTTTCAATCCAAAAGTAATATTGCCATGTTTTCTTTTCCCATGTGATCTCTAACATGTCTAATTTGAATTTGTACAGTTACAATTAAAAAAAAAATTGTAATAGAACTTATCAAAAGGTTGGATTTGGGTTCAGTTTAAAGCAAATTTCAAGAGGCTCAGAAAAGACCGTGCTCAGAAAAGGCCTTGGGCATTTAGGTGGTGGTGGGGGTAATAATAATGAATTTTAAATTCCTGACCCAAAAGGGAGGGTCGGGCCCCTCGGGCCCCCGGCAACGTGAGCTTCGCGCAACTGAAGGTCCCCCCAGCGGGTTCCGCCAATCCCCTTCCTCCAGCTGGCATTTCTGGGCCCGCGGGCCGATGATTGGGTGCTGCTGGTCCGATGGACTCCAGCTCGCCGGTCGTCGTCGTCCCTTGCTCTGCCTTGGGAAGGGGGTCGCGCTCACTTCTCCCCAGTTCTCACCAACTCCCCCTCTCTCGCCATCGCCAACCCCGGCAACCCTCACTCCACAGCTTCGGCCCTCCTATTCTTATTATTCTATTCTACACTCCCCCTCCTTTCCAAAGATCTCTACAACATTCTTCACATCACAATGAGCGCAACACCAATCTAATCCTCACACCAGCTCGCAAACCAGCAAGCGAGCAAGCTCGCAAAACCACGAATAGAGAGAGAGAGAGATACCTTAGTGGCAGTCATCAGAGCTAGGCGTACAAGCTATTGATCGAGAGATGACGAGAGACAGGCCGAGATTCCTGCCTTTAGTTTGAGTTTTTTTTTTTTTTAATATTCAGTTTTGAGTTTTTTAAATACTCAGGTTCGAGTGTTTTTTTTTTGTGCGTTTGTGTGCGGTTTTTTCTCTCTCTTGTTTCTTAAGAAACCTCGACCAACGTTGCGCTTCCCGCCTGTTGCGCGATCGCCAAAGAAAAAAACCCGATAATTTGTTTTTGCTCCCGTGGATCCGAACTTCCGAAGTCGCGAGTTTTGGAGTGAAACCTTAGGTTGTCCAGGCGCGGTTCCCGAGGAGCGGCGTCATTCCCGAGTTGGTAGCGATTTTTATTTTTATTTTTATTTTCGCTTTTACTTATTTGAATTTATTTTGGTTCAGGTTTTGAGTGTGAGTTTGAGGAGTTTAGGTAGGTGTTGTTTATTTGTGTGTTTTACTTTTTTTTGTAGTTTAGTCGATGAGTTTTAAGTTTTGTTGTGTTTCGAAATTCGTCCTTGGTGGTTCCGGAAATTGAATCGTTTGAGGTACGTGCAGGGATCGTTAATTTCGGGTTCCGGAGAGGGAAGGGGTTACGGGATCAGATTCAATACAAGATTGCGCTTCGGCGGCATTCACAATCACTGAAAGGACTGTTTAGAAATTGTAGGTGAATGCAGAAGCGCCTCGCATTGTGGACGGCAAAGGGGGAGAATTTGCGAACACCGCTTAAGATTGGAGAGCTTGTAAATCGGTAGCAGCAACAGAGAGTGCGTTGTCCCGAATCTTAGGGTTTGAGGGATTCCGACCTTGAATGTCACGAACTTAGAGACGGAGAGTGCGTTTGTAGGATCCCGAGGGGGAATGTGAAGAAGAAGTGCTCGAGGTGCGATTGTTGTGTTTCCAAAGGCGATAAGGGATCCCGACTGTGAAGCTTTCGTGCTCGAGTTCCGATTGTTGTATTTGCAAAGGCGAGGATTGATCCCGACTGTGAAGCTATAGTCCGCGAGGTGCGATTGTTGTGTGTTTCCAACGGCGATAAGGGATCCCGAATGTGAAGCTTAAGGCCGCTCGGTGCGATTGTTGTATTTCCGAAGACAATAAGGAATCGCGAATGTAAACCTTTCGTGCGCTCGGTGCGATTGTAGTGACTCCCGTGCATTGACAGATGGGCGACGACGGTGACGTGTTGAACGGCATCCGCTGAGTGATGCAGAACGGCAAAGATCATGTGCTCCTCGGCCACCGCCCTTCGCCGGACCGCAATGGCCAGACCAACTGTCACAGCAGCCACAGCTGCCATGTCGTGGTGGGCGCTTCCTCCCCGCCGGCTTCTTCTCTCTCCTCCCCGGCTTCCTCCCCGCGTCTCCGCGGCAGCGGGCGCTCGATCGGTCGTACCGGCAAGGTCCGCTACGGCTCTCCTTTCTTCAGAGGAGGAAGGGGCGGCAACCCTAACGCCACGTTCTTGCAGAGGCTCACGCTTCTGCTGCTCTCGTTCTTCTTCCGGCGGCACCGGGTGTTGTTGCTAGTGCCGTTTGTGTATGTGACGGGAATGATGGTGTACATGGGGGGAGACATCTCCATGCCGTATGAGTTTCCACCGTTTCCGGGGAGGTATCGGGCGGGGTCGGTGTATAGGAGTGATCAGGTGTTTGAGGAGTTGTGGCCGGTGATGGAGAGTGCGGAGGCGGCGTCGCATGGGGTGAGCCTTGCAAATCGTTACCTTGCTTCTTCTACTGGAAATGAGGGGTAGCATTCAGGTGCCTGCTTGCTTGAATCTCGTTTCTGTTGTGTTGGTTGCAATTGCGGGTTGGCATTCGGTAGCCTGCTTGCTGGAACTCCTTCACTCTTGTGTTGATTGCAAATGAGTGTTAACTTTCAGTAGTCTGCTTGGTTGAATTCTGTTCTCTTGTGTTTTTTGCGAATGCAGGTCACTAGACAGTAGCTTTCTTGCTGGAATTTCTAATCTCTTGTGTTGGTTGTGAATGATCGTTTACATACAGTAGCTTGTTTGCATAAATTCGTGTACTGCTGTCTTGACTGGAAATGCCGGGTCGACATTCATTAGCTTGGTTGCGTGAATTTCTAAGTTGTGAAACCTGTATGAAACTGCACCTGGTTTTCCTTCAGGAATCCTGCAAGGCCCTCAATTCATTGCCCTGAGGCAATAGCCTTTTTGAGGTTTTATATTAAGAGACCTGTATGAAACGACCCCCGTGATCTTGATTTTTCTCTAGGATTCCTTCTAGGCACTCTTACCCACCCTTCTCTGTGGCACTGTTTCTGTTGATTGCAAATGAGTGTCAACCTGCAGTAGTCTGCTTGTTTGATTTCCTAGATTGAGAATCCTATCCCATGCTCTTGATATTCCTTTAGGACTCCCGTAAGGCAATCATTCAATAGCCTTCAGAGCTTGGTTGCGTGAATTCCTATTATGAGAAACCTGTATGGAACTATCCTATGTTTCCTGCAAATGAGCGTCCTTTCTCTTCAGCATTCATTAGCCTGCTTGCTTGAAATTCCTATACCGAGAAGCCTGTACGAAACTGCACCTCGTCGCTGATCATAGAATTGTTTGTGGAATTGTGTGCAGGTGGAGTTCGGGGCGCTGAATGAGGCCACAGGAGGGACTCATGGACGGCAGGTGTTGTCTGTTTGGGAGTATCCTAAAGAGGGTGGAGGTTTCACACCTTGCTTGAATTCCGGCAACCATGACTCAGGTAACAGTTACAAAGCCACTGTGGTTGTAGTCGTTTGTCTCATTGGTTGCTTGTAGACCACATTCTTTGGGAATTCTATTTTGTGCACAGGAGATATTTTTTCCCTCCAAGTTCTCCTTCTGCCCTTACCATTTGATTGTTCCATCATATTCTTACCTCATTCTCGTGTGTCAACATAAGCCTATACACGATTTCTATGGCCTTCCAAGTGACTCGAGAACTTTGTGAAACCTCGTTTTTCCACTAAAACGTGCTCTTGGACTGTAGGATTGCCGGAGTCAAATGGATTCATACTCGTAGAGGCAAACGGGGGTTTGAATCAACAGCGGTCCACAGTGAGTGAATGACTATCTTCGTGACCTGAATTTTAAAGAAAACAAATTTGGGTAGAATTAAAGCTGGATACTGTTTTGTGTGCATCATGAAGGTGACGTTTTCTGATTGCGGGTATTCTTGTACATGTCTGTTTCTGAATATCATTCCCTGGGAGTGCAGATATGTAATGCTGTTGCTGTTGCAAAGCTCATGAACGCCACTCTCATTATACCCCACTTCCATCTCAACAGCGTGTGGAAAGACCCCAGGTGTGGATTTCCTGACTTTCTCAGAAAATTTTCTATGTTCTTTCGGCATAATCTATGTACACGACCAGTGGTAGTTTGAGGAGCGGTTGGAAAGAAGTGAAATGCAGATGCTCATACTTGTTCTTGTGTCTTTCAGCCGTTTCGGGGATATCTTTGATGAAGATTTCTTCATTGAATCTCTATCCAAGCAAGTGAGAATCCTGCGGGAATTACCTCAGGAAGTGAGGAGCCGATATGACAATACTAGCATGATCTACAAGGTTCCCAAAGTGAAAGCGTGGTCATTGCCCCGTTTTTACTTGGAAAGTGCTCTCCCTGAGCTCCGGAAACGGGGGTACGTGTGCAGAATAACTCCGAGCTCATAACATAAGGTTCACTTTGGAAGCTAATAGTTGATTCTAGTAACTTCGAATGATGTTTCTATTGTTCGAAAATGTAGGGTATGATCTCTTCTTGCTATTGCGATTGGTACATTTGTTGCCTTTCTTGGAGCTTCCTAAATGAACTATTTCAACTCCTATGGATATGGAAGTGGTACTTCTGGCCATTTGGGCACTTGGGGGATAGATACGTTAGTACCATTAACAGCATTCGCGGGGCATTCGTCATGAGCATTGACAATCTGCCACATCGTCTTCATGTGCTGTCATTAACTGTCATTTGGAACTGTTGCAGGGTTATCAGATTTTCTCCCTTCGCTAACCGCCTGGCTTACGATGGGATTCCGATGAGTATCCAGAAATTGAGGTGCTACACCAATTTTGAAGCCCTGCGTTTTGCCCCTCCCATTGCGGAGATGAGCAAAATATTAGTTAATCGAATGAAAGGCAAGAGTGCAAGTTCAAATGGCAACTATGTCTCTATTCATCTGCGGTTTGAAGAGGTATGTATGCTGGCTTGTTCTGGCTATACTCAATAGATAGTCTCATATGAAACTAATCTTGCTCTCTTCAGGGTTGTGTGTTGGTGTTGGTTTAACCCCTAACTGCTCCAAAGTCCATATTCTGAAGTCTATATTCTGGATAATGAACAAAGTGGTTTGGGGTGATGTTTTATCTAAGTAATCTATCATCATTCAAAGCAATGCTTGAATCTTTAGAAATCACACTTTCTTTATGAGCAATTTGATTAGATTGAGGTAAATGATATGTTCTTACAAAGCCATAAGCATAAAAGGGTGTGGGCGTTCAAGGGTTAACAATGGAGATGGTGTTGGTTTGTGTGCGAATCAGGATATGGTAGCGTTCTCTCAGTGCGTCTATGAAGGTGATGAAGCAGAAAAAACTCGGCTGGACAATGCTCGTGAGAAATCGTGGCGTGGCAAATTCAACCGCACAGGCCGTGTCAACTTATCACCGGATGACATTAGGAGGGATGGCAAGTGTCCTCTGACTCCTGTGGAGGTACGCAATTCATCCTAAGTGCTCGAACTAAAGAAAGTAATGTGACTTTTAAAAAGTCATAGTAAATAATCGGAACTCCTTCAAAAAATATATATCATTGCTTCATGTTGAGCTTTCTTTTTTTTTTTCCACTGATATATTACATGACTCTTCTTACTTACTTACTTACTTACTTACTTGAATATTACGTATTCATCCTGTTCAGCCTCACAAGGCTAACCTCCCTCCTTTCAGCGACGTGAAACAATTTTATTTTAATCTCTAAGTGTCTAATCGCGAAATAGAAAGTCCCCTTTACTGATTTATCCTACAATAGTGCTCGTGACTACAATCTACAGAGCTCGCACTGTTCGTGATAACATTTAAATTAGTGCATGTAGTTCATCACATGATTTATTTTAAACTCCTCGAGATATGATACGGCTGCTATTGGCCATTTGGCACTTAGGGTTCAACGGGTAATATGCTTTTATAGTAGTTTGTATTTTCCAGGATGGTATATTTTCTACTCCTTCCGTCCCAAAATGATCATCCGGTTCCCCTTAATTTTGTTGCAATAAGCTTAATACTACACTTTGAAAAGGGCCCCGAAACTCAAAGTTTCAGGACGATAGGAGTACACCAAACTCTACTTAGAACTCGAAACGGGTTGAAGGGAACGTTAATTTCAGCAAAAAGAATCCCAAACATTTTGTCCAATGGGAAGATCATTTTGGGACGGAGGGAGTAAATATTTTAATTACACATCAGTGGGAAAACAGTTAAAAGGCCAAGTCTGAGTGTGTTTGTTGCTCGCAGGTGGGAATGATGCTCCGAGGGATGGGGTTCCGAAACACTACACCCATCTATCTAGCAGCTGGCAAAATTTACAAAGGGGAGGAGAGTATGGGGCCCCTCCGAAGAATGTTTCCTTACCTTCAAACGAAAGAAACTCTTTTATCATCAGAGGAGTTGCATCGATTCAAGGTGAAGTAGTAACAGCTTCTACACCTCACAAACCCCCACCTTCTGTTTTAGAGCCTATTTAAGGTAATGACACCAAGAATCACGCCTTGAAATTTATGGTTTCTGTACATTTTAGGTGGCGATTCTGGGTGCACATACCTTAGCTAGCCTCCCAGTTTGTCACAGATACACAGGGTGTATTATTTGATTTCACAGAATTCATATTGTTGTATTGTGGGTAACCCATGCCTGTGGAACATGTAGTATTTGGATACTCAGGATTCTTATTGGCGTAATATAGGGAACCCTCTCCCGTGGAACATGTAGGATCTGGATACCGTTTGAATAAGTTATGAATTTTTGTAGGAGTAAATCACGAGCTTAGATTACCCTTTAAACATAAGCATTGCATGTACGAGGTTTCTCATGGACGCAGCTTTGACTGTGATAATATCTTTGAAGTCCGTCTCATTTTCTAAAAGTTAAGTGTTTGGATAGCACCTGCATCATAAGAGGTTGACTTTTGAGTACACGGGAAAAGGATCCCACGTCAACGACTTTCGTACCTAAAATAAGGATTGGTTGGTACCCCATTTCCTGATAAGCCTCCTGATAAGGGTTCTGGTACATGGACTGACTGGAGCCTTTTAACTTCTATGCTTGTGTGCAGGGATTTTCGTCGCGGTTAGCAGCCATTGACTACACTGTGTGCCTCCACAGTGAAGTGTTCGTGACTACCCAAGGGGGCAATTTTCCACAGATATTAATGGGGCATCGCCGCTTTCTTAACAAGGGCCACTCGAAGACGATTAACCCGGACAAGCGACAGCTTGTCTTACTACTTGATAATCCACACATTGAGTAAGCCACCAAGCAAATGAAAGACTGTGCCCTGAAGAAGATGCTGTATTCTAGGGTTTGGGATTCTTGATGCTTTTTGGAGGAACTTGTTTAGGGTTTGACAGAGGGTTATTCTTTTGCTGTTGGTGATTCGGTTTTGAATCTGTTCTAGTGTTTGAGAAGAAGGTTATTTGATACTCTGAGAGAGAATCTGTTTTTTTGATTTGAGAGGAGGGTCCTGCTTTTGTTATTAGTCTGGTTTAGGGTTTGAGAAATGCTTTTCTTATTGGTGATGGGTTTTGTGTCTCTTTCTAGGTTTTGAGAGGAGGGTTGGACTTTTGGTATTGGTTATTGATGCTTTTGTTGTATCAGTTCTAGGGTTAGCGAGCAGGGTTTATGTTTGGTTATTGATTCATTTTGTGTATCAGTTTTAGGGTGTGAAAGGAGTGTTATGATATTTTTATTGATGTTTTTCTGTCTGTCTGGTCCATATTCAGGTGGGAGGTTTTCCGGAAAAGCCTGGAGGACATGCGAAGACACAGCGATTTCAAGGGTCTGCAACCACGGAAAAAACTGCCGGTGAAGAAGTCCCAGTTCTACACTATCCCACCCAAAGCGTCGCTGTATACATTTCCTGCCCCCGAATGCATGTGTGCGGAGCCTGCCAACCCAGGGAAGTTAGACCAATGAATGAAAATGCACCCCATTCTATTCTTTTTCATTCCATGAGCGCAATTATTAGGAGTAGACAACCAACCAACCAACCCCTTTCATAAAATTCATGTGTGGGTAAAGAGCCCCTCTTACTGTAATTTATCAAGCCTATCATTCTTTCGATCTTTGTGTAAGTATGGTACTAGTTCGTGATGACCCCCCAAGGCTGAGTTTGCCTGCTTAATTATTAGGAGCTTTTAGCCTCGGTTAACCCCCAGGTTTCAATAAATTTTGATTGAAAGCGGAGTAGATTAGTCTCCAGCATTGATGCAAGCCATCTCCCTGGATGGCACTCTGTATTGATGGTGAATAGTGTTGAATGATTGTGAACGATGAGAATAGTTTAGGCTGTTGGCCTTGTAACTGTACACACATGGATCTCCCAGGTATGTCAAGGTTTCTGAATCTGCACCCTTCCTTAACTTTTGGCTGGTTTGCGGATGTAATTGCTGAACTTGTTGACCCATGCTTGATGCTGACGTTGCTTCAATGTGATAGACTACTCAAGTTTATTCAAGCAATGCAAGATGCTCTAACTGTTTTATATTGCATTTTCCTACTAGAAATCATTTTATTTCTATTTGTTTAGTGGCTATTGGGAGGAGAAAGGAGTATCTTCTTTGCCCTGTAGTCATTAAAACTTTGGAATATTTTATTTTAGTGGAAAATTGCAATATGAAGCAATTGAATGAACTTGAGTAGGGTGGCCTGCATTGATATCCCAAGTGCAATGGCTTCTCTGCAGTTGAAGTTCTGTACGAATTTTGTTTTTCAATTCATGCCGTGCTTTATATCATATGGCCTATGGTGCTCCCTCTTCTCGTTTTAGTCAATTTTTGTATTTTACAACTAGCAACAAGAAATCTGCAATTTTGCAATTTTGAAGCATTGTTTAGGCTGTGAAGGGGCTTATTGAGCTCATAGTGAATTGATCTTTTGGATATGGAATGGATGAATTACATCCAAGTATGTTGCATATGCATTTTTGGTAAAGGTTTTGAGTTTGTTCATGCATGGAAGGAAAGTAAAGAAAAACATAACTGAAAAGAATATCCACCTTGTCATTGTACTCACATCCGTATGAAATACTCATATTAACATCAAATGACTTCAAAAGGCGAAGGAAGGATAGGGGTATGATTCAACATGCACATGGCAATGAAAGTGATGCCTTGGAGCTAGGTTTGGTAAATAATCAATGAAATACATCATGTGAAAGCAAAGTCTTGTTATAAAAAATAACAAGCTACGTGGCCACATATATGAGAGTTTTATTTATTTTGTTTTATCCCATTTGGATACATATGAGACCCCTTCATTGGATGAAGCAAGGCTTGCTATTTTTCAAAATGTGTACAACTACTCTAGCAATATGAACCCCTTTTTCTTAGTTAGACCTTTGATTGAGCATGGTTAACTAAGATCCACCCGCATTCAAGCATTGAAGGCTCTGCATGCCTCAGCTACAATAGAACTTCTAGTAACTAAAAGTGGAAGCACCAAATATAAGCAATTCAGCATAGTTGGAGATACCTTTTCCTAAGAATGATATTTTTGTAGTATTAGCAAATGAAAATAATGAATATTCGAAGAAAAAATTTAAAAAAATTCAGATGTGGTATGTAATTTCTATGATTTTTCAAAGTGTCAGCTCCCCAGACCACTCAAACTATCACACAGGTGGACCTTAAATCGAAACCTGCAAAAATCAATAGTTAGCGAATCAGAGTTAACTTAAGTATGTGTCCTTCAAATATGTCAGCAAACCAGAGGCAAGCATTTGAAGGACACATTAATTGAAGTCTAGGGACACATTAAGAGGCAATCTAAGGTACAAGAATAGGTACAGGGACGCTTTCTAAACAACACTTCAATCAGAACTGAGAGCTAGGATTCAGGCTTCAAAAGGGCGGTGACACACGGAGTGTAAGTGAACAGACAGAAGCGCCGTGGAATGGTTTAAAGTAGCTGACGTTTGCGTCAGTTTGGAAAATTGCTGCGGTCAAGGGGAGATTCGAAAGGCACAGGATGATTTTGCATATTGCAACTGTGTTACAAGCTATGGCCGTCATGTACTGGCTTGCGCCTTTTGGGGCGCTTTGCAGGTTGCGAATGCTGCGGATCGATCCCGACCCCCTGCAGGACTACGTACTGCGTGACGGATCTGACGTCCGCGGTACGGTGGTGGTGAATAGGTTCCCGTGCAAGCCCCGGGACACTGTCATGCATGCACCGCCAAGGACTTCACGTACACCAGATTTCGCGAATCTCGTAAGCTCCAAATGAATTCAAATTCACTCGTAATTGGCAGTCTTGGTAGTGCAATGGAATCTAGACATCAATTGATTACATGGAGCTCGGGGAATGGGTAACTAACAGGTTGTAATTAAAAATTTGGTCGAACAGTGAGTAGAGGTACGTGTATGTTAAACCCCCTGAATTGAAAATTGTCAATTGGTTGTATTGCGCGCGATGCTTGTGGTAAATTTTTACAGTTCCTGTGAGATGTTTGATCTGTGACTCTTGTGAGGGTGTTTCGAGCTTATGCTGCCTAAGGAATAGTTTTGAAAGTTGTTGTGGTAAACGTACGTAGTGCTTAAAGATTCGTGCATGTTTAGCGTTTTCCATGATCGATTTCAACGGGGGATTACGCTAGCGAGAGTCCAAATACCGAGTGCAACCATGGAATTTCAGGCTGTATTCTTTACTCACGCCGCGAATTTCCATAGTTGCACAATGGAATCGATCTACTGGGTCTGTGGGATTTTAGGTTTTCTCGATCTCCTAATTATGCATTCGCCGTGTATGAATATGCATGATTACTGTATATGCTCGGATTCGTAGATTTCTTAACTGGGTTGTGGCATACACTTCCCCAGCAGTATACCCAACCTAGCTCCGTGTCCGAAACCGGCGCCACCGCCGACCTGGCCTCCGTGCAACAAATGCCCGGACTCAACACGATGGGCGTCAGCCACGCCCGACTTGACTTCGCCATTGGCGGCGTCATCCCCTGCCCCTCCACATGCACCCACCCTCGGATCTCGGAGACTCTCTTCGTAATAATGAAAGGGTCAATCTACACAAGCTTCATCAGCGACGACGACCAGCTGTTCGACTCCATTCTCCAAGTCGGCGACTTCACCGTCTTCCGGAGAGCAAGGCAAGCCAGCATTTCCAGCTCAACGTGGGGAACGAAACCGCCATCGTGTTCAACACGCTGACGTCGCAGCCCGCGTCACAGAGTCCCGGATTCTAGCTTTTTCACGGCCAATTAACCAAATCTTCGTGCATTAATTCTATAGCGCCCTCCGATCCCTTGCTAGTATGATTTTTGCAAAAAAATAACACATAGAATTCATTTCTCAATTCAATTTTCAAATTTTTTTAAAACAGGAAGATCCACATAATTTAGTTTGTTTGCTAGAACAATGATCTCAACATTGACAATAGTGTATTTCAATTTGAACATTAAACTATTAATGATCCATTTTTTTTCTTTCTATCTTCTACCTGCTTCTCTATATCAATTTTTGTAAGAATGAAAATCAAGTGTTTTAAAAAGAATTCCATGACTCTTAGCTCAATACTTCAACATAATCTTTTTATTAATGTGAAATCATTAGTGCAAAGCTTTTTAAGTTAAAAAGATTCAAAGTCAAAAAAATCTAGTTGAGCAAGGTGAATGAAATTTGTTTTCTTCATTGTAAATGCAAATATCTTGCAATCTATGCAATCAAACCTTTTGAAACTTCTTCGACATAATTTTATACTAGCCTAGTGTAAAATCCTATGGTTAGACATTAAAAAAAAGTTATGAACTTTTATGCCCTTTGTAGTATAAAGTGCAGTTTTGAATAGTTTTTATAGGTCTTGGGACTCTAGGGGTTACAAAACAACCTTTGTTTTTAATCAATTTGATGAAATCGAGGAAAAAAATAAATTTTACAATTATATATATATGTTTTACAAAATATAAAAATATAAAAATATAAAAATATTCTATCTTCAACCATGCAACGAGAGTGTACAATCTATACCAAAATGAACATTCTTCAACTAAAGACTTAGATGGATCAATGTTGACACAATTTTACAATACTAAAATGATAAATATAAGATAGCAACACCTAACATTGACTAAGTATTAAAAGATAGAAGACGGTTTCAATTATGTTCGTTCATCCCTAAATAACTAAGAGTGTCATTTAAGAGAATTAGTTCAAATATACATTTTTTGTCTACTAGAAATTAATTATTTTTTTTCAACTAAAAGCGTACAAAAGTGCAGTAGACCATTATGAAAAAAACTAAGAAAAAATGTCAAGCATTTCACAATGTGGATTGACAAATCATAAAATTTGAAATGAGAAAAAAAAAACATAGTGGAAATACGAGTTGGAAAGTTTAGTCCAAATTCAGGAGGGTTGTAATTATGCATTTTGCAAGTAGGCTATTCATAGCCACCGCAAAAAATGATTTTTCACCACAAAAGATTCACAACATATCCTCATCAACGACATCCTATAGTTGTTCCACAAAGCATATGTATGGTTCTTTTGGCGACTTAGCCCTATGTCAACTACCTAATTAGGGTGGTGCCGAAAATTCATTGGACGACTTGGTCTAGCCAATAGCCTATATACTCTCCATTCATGCCACGCTCTATTGTACTCCGTTGCATCCATCTCTTCAACTTCAGGCTCACTTGTTCCAAAAGGTTCATTGTGACTTGTGGTAGAAGTGGAACCAACTTCGGAGCTATAAGGTGCTCTAGCTAGAAGTGATGCTCTTCCTTGGTTTTCTTCACTCACATATTCGTCCCAAAAATGTATACTCCAAGCCTCCAAGAAAGCAGTATAATGCTCGTAATGCGACAATCATGGATTTTGAGCTTCATAATAAGGCAACCAAGACCTCCGAAAGTCATCATCAGTGGGAAAATATTCACCTTGACGAAGCAATATGTCCAATACAAAATTAGGAAGGTAACTTAATCGAACGCCTTCCAAACGAACACCCAAATTGATGGATCAAAAGTACGCCCAAATTGATTAGAAGCTTCCGCTATCCAAACAATTGGTGATGGCGGATGGGATGCACAAATCTCTTGAAAATTGGCTTGTGCTCTTGATCTCAAAGACTCCATGTGTAGGTCTTGCACCAATGACTCCATTTGGGCTTGATTTGCAAGTAAACATTGCAAGGAGGTCATGCTCATAGTGACTCTTCGGATGCCATCAGATCGTATTACTCGTCTATGCTGCGATGGTGCACTAGGACGGGGAGGTACCAAATGGTCACTTGATTCGGAACTTGATCCCCTTTGGCATCCATAAACGGGAGTGATGCTTCGACTTCCCACCATGGGCTTGCACACCGGGCATGGCTTCTTCGTGTTTTGTAACCATTGGTAAAGGCAAGACCAACAAAACAAGTGGCCACATTTGGTGAGGACAGAATTGGTTGGCGGGTCCATGCAAATGTTGCATTGAAACACATCTTGCTCAGACTCCAATGCTTGGGCACCACCAACCACCTCATCATCATTTGAGCTCATGCAAAGCATTGGCTGGCTTTCCTCCATGGGTGCCAATCTCACAAAGGATCTCAAATGAATGACTCAAGGGACACTTGGAAGTCCACTTCTAGCTAGTGCCAACTTGCTATGGGTGCCAATAATGGTTCCAAACCCTCAAATGTAGGCGTTGGCTTGTATGCCTAACTAAATACCTGTCTCTTATCACACCTCAAATGTCACTAGAACTACTCCAAGTCCATAATAAAGACTTGCACCTCTCTTTTTTCCACTTGGCTACACACTCAAACTCATCTCACACACCTGTGGTAGGACTTCCTATCTCATTGTGGAAACAAGTGAATTGTGTCCCAAGATGTTGCAAATGGTCCTATTTATTACTTGAGAAGAAGGATGGAGTGCCTTGGTTTGAAGAATGCATGGTCTCGAATGGCATTCACTACAATTGATGCCTCGAGTAGTAAACACAAACATTAAAGCCTCGTTGTTGTGGAAGTCAAGAAATTAATACAACGCCATGGTGATTGTGGGAAAGTCTCGTCCGTGAGTCCATTTCTCAATCTCTCCACTTTTAGATCGGATGCTAGCCAATAGGAGAGAATTCTAAAATTCTAGGAAATTTAGCTCATCAACATATACCTCTTTGAATAAAATATGAATAAATTACAGTTGGAGTTCAAAGATTTGCAAACCTATAAACTAAGTATTGTAGAATTTGCAAATCTTAAAATCAACAAACTTTTTGTTTTTACAAACTTCATTTAGTAATGGTATTCATTGTTACTTGTTATTTTCTAGTACACCTAGAAAAAATTATTTAAAAGTTCATAACTGATTTATACTATGAATGCTAAAGTGTATCAAAGTCCTGCAATTGTCAAAAAGATTCAATAAAAGTAACATATGACTAAAAATAATAACTATGCTCAATTGTAATTAGGAATGATTGTAGGTGCATATACCTTAGTGTGTTAGGGAAATTTTGAGTACATTTAAGTTAATATGCTCCAAAAGCATCCATCTTCTTCAAACTATTGCTATTTTTAGATGGAAAATGGAGATGGGGTGATCCTTAAATGGATCAATTTAGCATTTGAAGGCATCCAAGTAAAAGTGTTTTCCTATTGAATGAGCCTATCATTGTGTTTGATTTCTGCACATCTCCTTACAAGTTGCAAGTGGACAGAATTTGGAAGACTTATTGTCTCAAACAGGTGCCCATGCCTTGAATCTTTGAAAATTTATAAGTAATTCAAAAGTACTTGGAGAAATACAAAAGCACTTGCATTAGGTTCCACATATATTTTTCTTTCTCTGAAAAATGATCTAAAAATAATTTTTTCTAGTAAAGTTTATGAAAAAGGTGGACCAACCCATAACCCCTGAAGGTCAAAGACTATGTTTTCACCAAAAACACTCCAAAATTGCCATTTCTAGTTTAAGTACCAAATTTTAGAAAAATAAAAATTTGGACAAATGTAAACATAGGATCTTGTAGTATACTAGTTTGAAAAGTTGTAGAAGATTTTTCAGAAATTTCCAATATGTGGATTGCAAGATAATAGCGTTTGAATTCACAAAATTTCATTTTTTGTCCTTGCGCAAATATGGATAGCTGCACTTTACAAGGTCACATTTGTATGAAAAATTTCCAAAATGGTAATTACTCTTTGGATTCATTCTTTATCACAAGTTGGCTACATGCTTGAAAATTTTCAGATCTTTTGGAATTGCACAACATATAGGAAACAAATAGTAAGTAGAAACAAGTAGAGAATGTTTCAAAATACATAATTGTTAAGAATTTAGATATGGAATTGAAAAATGTCAAATTCAATGGTTGTAATGTTACAATAAACAATCTACCTCTAATGTTTTTATTTTTTTCAAAAATATTGAAAATTGAGTTAAATAAAGGACTTCAAAGTTTATTTTAGAATAGAAATTCCATAACTACCCTCAAACTAGGAATCCTCATTACTTTCTTCTCATTAATAAAAATGGAATGATTCAAAGCTTCCCATGTATACATAAATCTAAAGAACCAATTTCAATTTTTTATATCAGAAGTGATTTAAAAATAAATAAAATTTAGTTGCCTAGGTTGCATAATGACCAATGAAAATACATAATCATGCACTAATTTTTTAACCATGGAGTCAAAAGTTATGGAAATTTTTGGGCCTTAAAGCTACTCCTTGTGCACATCTTGTATAAATATTTTGAAGAAAAAAAATAAAAACTTTGCTCATAGTAAGCTACCCAAAATTGCTATATTGTCAAAAAACGGTGTTTGGTCCTTTAAGGGTTAAATGGTCACTTTTAGAGCATCCTACCTTAAGTCCTCCAAAGTAATACTTGATTCCTTAAAGGACCCCCTTCATTAACCCTGGAGTGCTCCAACATCCAATTTTTGGACAATGGATAGATTCAAAATTAGACTTCTTTCTCATTATAGCTTGGATGAAAGTCATCCTAATTTTTAGAGATACTTTATAAAGTTGTGGTCCTATCCAAGGGTTGGATTTGGTATTACTAGAGCACATCGTTTTCTAAAATTACAAATGTGGAAGTATGTGAAGTGCTTGACTTGCGTTGACTCTAGTTCAAACTTGGAATTGCAAAAATGAGGTTTTAGACTCAATAAACACAAAAATTCCACAAAAATTCCATATCAAGAGAACCTCATTTCAAATCCTTTCCAACAAAATTTACCTCAAATATGATAATATTTTTCTTGTAATTGAATTTTGAAGGAATTTTGAATTTTTCCTTTCAAAATTTATAGAAAAAAATATTGGTGATAGCATTGGTAAATCTGACCGTATGGATAGAATCTAAATCTAAAACTCTACATCTTCTATTTGCATCTGAATTCCAAAATATTCTTTCAAATAGTACTTTATGATAATTTTTCCAAAATTGTCAATTTTGGAGATGAGTTTGGACAGTTAGGGTTAACTGAACTACAGAGGGTTTAATATTATGTTTCCTTCTGTGATTAGCAAGGAAACTTTTTCTTTGGGGAATGTGGAAGGTAGTCTCAGTAGCAACAGTGAAGTTCAAGTAGTTTGCTCTAGAAGCAACCGTGCTCTAAAAGTGAACACTAATATAGAACTACTGATTTTGCTTTCTTTAATGTACCAACAATAGTGTACACTTCAGAAATGGGCGTTTTTAGTGATCATATTTGTTTCCACTTCAATAATTCATTGAATATGAAATAACTTGGGTTATATGCCAATTCCACTATAATTTTTCTTCCTACAAAAATTTACTGAAAATTGTTTCAAGGAGTTAAGATTCCCAGAAAAAGGCAATCAACTCTTAAAAGGTGGGGCTTTAACCCCTACAAGTTTTTGAGTACGTTTTCACCAAAAATGCTCCCAAATTGCCATTTCTATGACAAGTACTAAATTTTAGAAAAAAAACATTTTTGGACACACATAACCATAGGATCTTGTAGTACACTGGTTTGAAAAGATGTAGAAAAACATCTACATCCAATGATTTTATTTTTTTCAAAAAGTATTAAAAATTGAGTTAAATAAAGAACCTCAAAGTTTATTTTCCATAATTGCCCACAAACTAAAACTCCTCGTAACTTTCATCTCATTAATCAAAATTGAATGATTAAAAGCTTTACACACACATGCATAAAGAAAAAAAAGAAAAAACTTCTATGCTGCCAAAAAACACAATTTGGTCCTTTAAGGGTTAAGAATAGCTTCCCTAGCTAAAGTGAGTTGGAGGAAGCTTGAGGGGAAGCTACTTTATTCACCTACTTGGGCAAGTACAAGATTCTTCTTCAAGTTGGGGGACTGCGTTTCTTTAGCGACTCTTTGATGTCACTGCCCCTAGCCTACTTAATGTAGTCTTAATTTGTTCCATTGAATTATGGATGGCACTCATTTCTTAAAGATGAAAGTAAAACACAATTTGAAATAAGGCATCAATCAATTTCATCTTCATACATCTATACCTCTTGATGTATAATCCCGATGAATGATTTGATTGAGGATTTTAGTTTATACACGTGAAATTATTTTTTTAAGGATATAATTATATAAATGTTTCACTACATTTTCACATATGCATACTTTTAGGACATCAAAGTCGAGATCAAAGTAAAATCTCTAGGTGGAAAAACAAGGGATGAATTTACAATTAATTCTACAATTTGCCTTCTATTGTCCAATAAGTTTAGTTACAATTAGCTAAACTCTTTTAGTGTTTGCTATTTGTTTCCAACAAAAAGTCCAACTCCTCATATAGAAAAATGTACACCACTTGAAGCAAAGGTGGAATCATGGATCAATCAAAATAAATCAAGGTATCTATACTCAAAATCCTTCCTAACTTTCATAATTGCATCCTCTATCTATACTTGTTTAAGATTAGACTAAAATATTATGCATGTACATTTAGGATGCAATTGGATAAAGGACACTTTAGTGGCAACTGTGTATCTTATTGACAAGAAAAAAAATGTGATCAATTCAACTAAGTTCAATACTATATGCTCAAACAAATATATAAAATAGAACAGATTAAATACTCATCATTTCTTTTGTGAAAGTGCAAATAAATACCACACCACATTTTGAGATAACTACACCCAGAAACGTCCAAATAAGCATCTACTATCACATTTCTATTGAACATTATTTGCAATTGATAAAACATTCTTGAATTTTAATGTTGAATTTTTTAGATACAACTATAAATCAGTTCAAAAGACTTACTATAAGAGTATCTAAAATTGACCTTTGACTCTCATAGTTAGAAGCTTTAAGTTTTAAACAAGAATCTAGATGAGACACTCCCGTAGGATTAAAATTAGGTATGTTTGCCTTTTGATGTTGAATTTGGAGTAAATAAATGGCACAAATTCAAAAAAATATCCAAAATTTTTATCAAATTTCAAAATTAACTTTTAACTACTAAATTTGAATAATCCCAATTATGAAGTTTGATGAGACTATTCATGAATTCTTTGAAGTTTGAGCATATATAATCAAATTGATGATTACTCAATTCAATCCATTGTTTGAGGTATTATAAATAATAGATAAACTAGATAGCCCATTGATTAGTAGAATGACAAGTTGATTACTAGCCATAATCCTCTTTCAAAAGTGTTTTCATTGCTATATGCATGGTGAATCATGAGTTCATGATCGTCAAGGTTTGAAGATCAACAACTCTTTCATAAAATGAAAGAAGGATGGGGTTATGATTCACCATGCATATAGCAATGAAAGTAACACATTAGATGAGTTTCAACTTGTGTTAAGGACTGCAAGTTTCCCCTGTGTTCTTAAGCTCTGGAATCTTTGCCACACAGAGTCTATTGACGTGGTTGAGAGACACACACATTAGTAGGCATTAAAAAAAAATATATATATATATATATAATTTATTTCTATAATAATTTTTTTTTAAATTTAAAAAAATTAATTAATTTTTTCCAAATAGCGCTGGTTAGTTCCCAATAGTGGAAACCAGCCTGAAATGGCTTTTTTAGTAGGCCAAAACACATCTAATGTGACAAAGCTTTGTAAAAAATATAGAATAAGTCATGTAAAAGTAGAGTTTTATGATAAAAAATAACAAATTGAGGCACAAGAGTGTCAATGTATGCATTAGAGAAAATCTAGGGCCTGTAGAGGGTTGTTTACCTTTTGCCAACAATGCAAATATTGTTTCTTGTAATCTCTCCCTTGATGCATGAAATTTGAGTAATCGGTGATCATGGATTTTTTATTCATTGATCACATATTTCATCCATTTCATGCAATCTCCTCATTGTCAAGAATTCCAACAAATAAACAAGCATTTCTAGTCAGACTTTGCCCTTCTTCTTAGCTTGTTTTTTTGTTAGAATTCTTGTTAGCCTATTTTTTTTGGTTAGAATCCCCTCTACCTCAGTGATTGCTCTATACATAAAACAATACTGACACTCCCCTCTCCTCTAATTCAATAAAGAATTTCTCTCTTTGAGAATCAATCTAATCAAAATTCAAGAGTAAGTTACTATACGTGCCTACTACAATCAACAATTCGCACAAGCATGAAATTGACACAAATGCCACCTACTTTAAGGTAAACTATCCCATTCCAGTCCATATGGGAGCAAACCCATTGTCGAGACAAAATTATATTAGTGGTGTACATTCAAGTTTTGAAATGCACACCACTAAATAAATATAATTTTGTTCACAATGGGTTTTGCTCACATTTGGACTGAAATGGGACAATTTACCTTAAACAATTCCATGGACTTCTATCCACGTACACTCTATGTGTCACCGCTCTTTCGAAGCAGGAATCCTAGCTCTCAATCTAACTGAAAATATACAAATCCTGTGCCTTTCTCACTCCCTTCCTTTGCACCTCCACTGAACCTGCAATCCCAGATGCCCAGGCCTTCAGACACACATTCAAGTCGATGTAGCCACCGACAAGCTACCGGTGGCATCCTGCATGTTTTGACAATCAAGGTAAAAAGATATAAAACCTTTCACTTTGCCCTGGAAGAACATTGCAGCCAAAGAATGATGGTTGATGGACGACTTTTTAGATCAATGTAGAAATGAAGAATGGACCTGTTGGTTCAAAAATCAAATCATTTTTGGCAAAGTACCATGGTGATAGGTCTCGTCTTTTCAGAGTTAACCTTTAACCCTAAAATGACGCGGGGGTGACCCTGGAAATCATGCATTGTGTAACCTTGAGAGTCATTGGAATAAAAAAAATCCATTGGAAGTCAAGCTATTGGTGTAGATGTTCCCCACTTTCCACAAAAAATTTCAAGGATGAATAGTTGTAGTTTTGTCCTGCACTCGAGGATTCCTTGTCATTCATCGGACAATTATTGAATGTCCGCGGCATCTTTCCTAGGCTAAAGGACACTAACACTATAAGAAACCTACGTTTTACATAATGGATTTTAGATGACATCCATTGTGACAACCCACGTTTTTATAACCCATGTAAGACGTAGGTTTCTTAAAGTGTAAGGTTGAAAAAAGGCTAATGGATGACTTGACTATTCATTGTAAAAACAAAGAATGCACCCATTGGGTCCAATACTAATTCAAGCATTTTGTTGACTACCTTGGTCATGGGGGAGGGGCGCATCTTTGAAAGGTTAAAATGATGTGCACATAATAGATGTACATAGGTAGTCAAGTTAAAATTGTGATGAAGAAAGTAAGACATAGAAACACCCTAATCCTATAAGGACACTACACCGAAAAGTGACCAATGGATGACTTTTCAAGATCAATGTAGAAATGAAGAATGTAGACTTGTTGGTTCAAAAAACAAATCATTTTTGAATGACTACCTTGGTCATAGATTCCTAAGGTTAAAGTACCTTTATTACTAGTGTACAGTTGAAGCCTTCCAAAAGACCCCAAACCATTACTTGTAGCTCCATGATTGTGTAAAGCTGTACACTTTTCACACTCACAATTTGATATTGACGTTGATATTGATAACACTTCAACAGAATCCTTCTTGTCAAAAATGGGGGTGGGGTTGTGGTGGTCAGCCTTCAAAAATCTAAAACAAAAAAGGTTGACACGAGGTTCATACTTTATGCAAAAAAATAAAAAAAAATAAAAAAATTGTCTCCCCTCAAATTGGGGTCCATTGAGGTTCCCTAACATAAGCAATACCGACACAAACCCAGTCGAATCAAAATTCGAGAGTACTGTACGTGCTGACCACAGTCAGCCATTTGCGCACACGATCGATCATGAAACTGACTGCAAACGTCAACGACTTGAAAACCATTCAATCCACGCACGCTTCAATCTCTCCAACGTCACTGCGTGTGTCACCACCGCCTCCGAAGCATGAATCCTAGCTCTGAATCTAATTGAAAATATGCAAATCCTGTGCCTTCAATCCTCACTCCTTGCATTCGCTAATCCCTGATTAAACTCTAAACCTGCAACCTGCAATCCCAGATTCCGAGGTCTTCGACAGAAGACAAGTCCGGATGTAGTCACCGACAAGCTACCGGCGGCATTTCTGTTTGTTTCGACATCAAGGTAGAATTAAGAGAATGATCTAAAACTATTCTCGGCTTCACCCTGGAAAGATCGGACACTGCAGTGAAAAAATGGATGATGGAAGGCGCTGTAGATCAATGTAGAACAATCCTGAAGAATGCTTGAATACCAAATCATTTTTGGCAAAGTATAGATCTTGGTGATAGATCTTGTGCTTTCAGGGTTTAGGGTTTAGATGATGTGCTTAGATAGATGTAGAGTACATAGATCGTCTAGTCAAAATGACAATGACGAAAGTGAGACTTGTAAGAAGCTTTTACCCTGTTATAAGGATACTACAGCAGAAAAAGTCTGTGGGAAGTGGATGACTTTCAAAGATCACTTTAGAAAATGAAGAATTCGCACCTATTGGTTCAAAAACCAAATCATTTTTGGAGTGACTACCTTGGTCGTACTTTAGGTCAGCGTCTTTCGAAGGTTTAAAGTACCTGCCAAGGTGCATGGTTGAAGTGGCTTGCGAAAGACCCAAAACCATTTCACTGTAGCTCCATGTGTAAAGTTGTAGACTTTTCACAATCACGGTTTGTTATTGTTTTTTGTTATTGATGTTGACGTTGATATTGAGAACACGTACTTCAACAGAACCCCTTCTTGTCAAAAATGGGGGTTTGGGGGTGGGGGGGGGCGGTCAGCCTTAATACCAGCTTGCAGGGAACAGCGGCAGTGTTGTCGACCAAGTCCTGATACTTTCATGTCCTGGAACCTGCTGCAGCTTTGACATGATTTCATGCGGTTTAATTGCTAGCTGATGAGAAATGGGACGTAGCTTCCATGGGGAATAAATAGCTCATCGTACAGACACAATTATCCAAACATTAATCGATCGCTGAAGCTAGCTCTTCGATCGATCACAGTTTCTTAGTTTGGCATTCGTAGTGTTGCTTGAATTGCAACTAGCTAGCTATGGCCGTCATGTACTGGCTTGTGATTGCCTGCGCATTTCTGGGCGCACTGCAGGTTGCGAATGCTGCGGATCCCGACCCTCTGCAGGACTACTGCGTGGCGGATCTGACGTCCAAGGTGATTGTGAATGGGTTCCCGTGCAAGCCCCGGGACAAGGTCACCGCCAAGGACTTCACGTACACCGGATTCCGCAAAGCTAGTAAGCTCCAATTTATATTCACGTACTAGCTCTTGTCAGTTTCGATTTGGACAATGGAATCTAGAATTCCATCACGAGGAGTTTGGGGGAATGGGATTCACGCTTCTCTTTGTTTTGATCAAACAATGAGCTAGCTAGTAGGTGCAAATTATTAGTTGTATTGCGCTACTCGTAGCAAATTTTTAGGAATCTTGTGAGATGTTCGAACTGTGACTCTTGTGAGGTTGTTACTTATGATGTCTATGGGGTAGTCTTGAAATTAAGTTTGTTGTGGGGTATCGCTTCAGATTCCTGCATGTGTCAGGAGTGTTTTCTATGATTAATCTCAGTGGGGCTACTCTACCTAGAGAAATCCAATTAGTCCATGGAATTTCGAAACTTGGGTATGGAATTCAAGTAGTCCATGCAACAACCATGGAATTTCGAAGCTTGAGTATGGAATTTCAGGCTCTATTCGATCTTACTCAAGTTGTGAAATTCCTGGGGATGCACAATGGAATTATATACCCGGTACGTCTATGGGATTTTTGAAATTCTCTCCTGTTGTGGGCTCCCCTTGAGTGCACATGAATAGTGATTCATAGACCTAACTCTGTGTTATGTGCTTCCCCGCAGTGTACCCGACCTCCCTGTCCGAGACCGGCGCCACCGCCGCCGTGGCCTTAGCGCAACAATTGCCCGGACTCAACACGATGGGCGTCAGCCACGCCCGTCTCGACTTCGACATTGGCGGCGTCATCCCCCTCCACACCCACCCTCGGGCCGCGGAAACTCTCTTCGTGGTGAAAGGCTCAATCTACACAGGCTTCATCAGCGACGACGACGAGCTGTTCGCCTCCGTTCTCGAAGTCGGCGACTTCACCGTCTTCCCGAGAGCAAGCCAGCACTTCCAGCTCAACGTGGGGAACGAAACCGCCATCACGTTCAACACGCTGACATCGCAGAGTCCTGGATTCTTGTTCACGGCCAACCAGATCTTTTTTCCTAATATCACCAGTGCAGTGATTGAGAGGTCGTTCGGGGTCAATGCCAAGACTGTGAAGAAGTTGAAGAGCGGGATTCCGAAGTACTGGAATTTAGGAGCTTGATAACACGCATTCGTTGGAATTCATTCAGTGAACGAAAATTACGCATTCGTACGGCAGCTTGATAGTGGTGTAAAATCATCAAGTATAGGTGAATGAAAATATGATTCGACATTGGCAGTTCTAGAGTACACGAGCTGCGCTGGTTGCAGTAGCGCTCTTCTCCCTAACTAGTATGGATTTTTGCAAGTTTATAAGAGGACACACTTGCGTTGAGGTGTTAGTAAGTATCGTTGAAGGAAAATGTGATTCATTGATAGTTCTGCGTACACGAATTGCATTTGCTTGCCACAGCTTTAGCCTAGCTCTTCCTAGCATGATTTGTGCAAGTTTATGTCTCTAATTTAGTGAGGATTCATGAGCACGTCTGTTACCTAAACATGGTGGACTGTGGACAGTGAAACCTGTAATGCAATAAATGTTTCTTCTACCTTCAGAATCGAGCTTCGGGAGTTGATCGACCTTAGTTACCTCACAGGGACGTGCAGCCCTTAATCACTGCTTGCAGGAAGGAGAAGGTCGAAATTGTGCTGACCCTAAACACGCTTGGGCATGAATTGGACGAAGTGTAAGTTTTGAAGCACCGCTGGACGAATCATTTAGATCGACCGTACTTCCATCATCGTCAATTTTTGATTCCGGAGCCACAAACTGTGACACAACTCTACACAATGCTCTTCAAATTAGGGTAATTATAGAACATCTACCGAAAGAAATTTGACCCTTCATAACTTTTGCATACAATATCCAAATGTCCCGATCTTTGGTGCGTTGGAACCTCCTTTCACTTGCCAACAATAAAATGTGAAAATTTGATTCGTCTAATAATAATGATTAAGCACAGTAGCAAAAAAGTGGCGGTTTGGCGGGGTACCCACCTTATCCCACCTGCATTGCGTGGTTGCTACCGAGCCGACCTGGAATATGAATTGCACTGTGCAAGAACTGCAATGATACACTAGTTTATGAGATAATGACGAGAAATGTGCCAGGTTTATCAAAGCAACAAAAACTCGTCAATGAAAATGAAGATTTCTGTCACTACACTGTGGCACGTTTGTGTCCATTTCCTGTTGGTGTCTCCGTTGTCAAACTTTGTGAGCAACAATCTGGATGGTGTAAGTTGATCAAAATTCTCAAACCCTTGTTTCTCCGAAAGCAACTGAGCCATCGTTGTATAGCTACCGTTTTAAAACAAAAACCTGAGTTAGTAATGCTGCAACATCAGTTAATTGCTCGAGGAGATTGATAATCTAAGTACTGACAAGATTTGCTTTGGGTTGCATTGACGGCACTGGCTAGCTGGCTCCTCGTACAAGAAAACGAGGAAGAAACCTATAGCAAACACAAATTCTTTCACTCATGATTCTTCTTGCACCTTTTGCAACTTCGGCACAGAAAAGTGATGCAACTTGGGAATAGGAATATTTGCGAAGAGAATTCGATGTAGTGAATGGAGAGAGAAGAGTGAGAGAGACGACAAGACACATTAGGGGTACTCACACCTTCTTCAATCAGAGCTCAATTCTTGGAGAATTGAGATGTGGCACTTCCGGAGCTCTCAATCTCCGAGGTTTTTGAAGTCAGCCATTCTTCTCCTTCACAAGTGAAAAAATGAAAATGGGTTGAAGAAAATTTTCTCAGAGGATTTTTCATTCTTCCGTAGCTCACTTTCACCTTTAATCCTTTATGTCAAGCATGTGTCAGCAACCCCTAGGAAATACTTGTACTAGTTTGTTTTGGTTGTCAATAAACTTGAGCCATTAGCAAACAATAGGCATCAATGTTACTTAAAATAATTTTTCCAAATGTGGACCAATCATTCCTTTTCTATGAAACCAACATCTTCTTTGTTTTCTTTGTTTTAGGTAGAGTATTATGTATCAACATTAATTTGTTATCTGTGAAGAGACTAAATGGGAATATAATTATCCTAAGATCAAGAGTTTTGAAATTGCAAATAAAATTTTAGATCATATGAAACAACAAGTTTTTTTATGAAGCAATAACTCACACATGCCCTCCTACACCAATTGAAAATTGAAATGATTAAGTTTAGCATGCTAAAACTTGTCAAATGGAGCAATATTTTGCTCAAATCAATAACATTGATATGAAGTTCATATGAAAGTCACATTTAAGGTGAAAACACCAAAAAAAAAATATTCATGTATCCATGCATTCCTAACAAGTAGACCTTTATTGAAAGTGTCCCCCAAAGTGCAATTAACCCCTAAAGTCCCATTTGTTCCTACAGGGGACAAAATGGATTTCGGGCAGGCTCTTATGATCTGAATTTTTACTGAATTTTTTTAAAACTTTCTCATAAGATAGATAAACTTATGAGCTTTCTAGGAATATAATTTTTATTCCAATTGGTGCCCAAGAGCAAAAGTTATGCCACAATAACCTCAAAATGGGTGAGCTTGGCCGCAAAAAAAAATTCACAAAAAATTGAAATAAAATTTTTAGTATTTTTTTTCTTGTAGATTATATTTTCTTCTAAATGGGAAGCTTTGATTCATTCAATTTGGATTAGTTATGTGAAATTTATGGAGTTTCTTGTTTTGCAGGCAATCATAGCAACTTCTTGAAAGAAATTTTTTTCTTCCACTTTGTATGCTAATATCTTTCAATCTACACGATCAAACATCACAAAAATTTTTATCACATGATCTAAGACAAGTGTAGAACAAGATCCTATGGTTAGATTCTATAAATGTTTAAAATTTTTATTTCATAGGTGAACGTAGTAAAAGTGGTAGTTTTGAGTGGTTTTGGCAAAAAAATGGCCTTGGGACTTTCAAGGTTAAACCATTCCTATATTTAACTACAATTGGTTGATTGTTGATTCGTTAGATTCAATCATAGTATTCATGACCAGACTATGTGATGGTTCGAGTGACCTAGGGAGTTTCACTTTGAAAATTCATAGTAATTACATGCCTTATCCAAAAATTCTAATTTTTTTAATGAAATTTTATGATTTTCAATTGCTAATATTACAAAAATGTTTGTTTTTTTCCCTAGAAAAAGGGGCATCCAAATATGCTCAATTGCTTATTTTGACAGTTGTGGGTGTTTTCACCCAACAGCTGTAATGAAGTTCATAAACCAAAAAGTTTTATGAGAGTGACAAGTTTGTTTCTTGGGACGTGCTTCCCAATTCAAAAATGTTTTCGTTTTCTGTTTTAGCTAATTCGACAGTGACGTGTAAGTGAGCGCACAAGCTGACGTGGACGGTCACGGAACCAGCCCCTCCTCCTTCCTCCACGCCATCACCCCCTACCACCGTGACTCCCCTTCGCCGCGTGTGCACAGCGAAAAACCACGGTGACCCCCATCACCGTTTCCTCAACCCCATCACCACTTTCCCACACCACTTCCTCTTCCTCTCTACTAAACTGCCTCTTTCCTTTCGTCACTCTCCAACGCTTCTTCAGAAATTTATCTTCTCGACTACCGATTCTATCGCCCCTTTCGAAGTCGCAATGGACATGGAGAGTGCTCGGAAGTGGTTCGTGGATCACAAATTGCGTGCAGTAGGTCAGTACAACAAACTTCTCGCGCTCATTCTGTTGTTAGGGTGGTGTTTAGGGGTTTGATGTTTGTTTGTTTGATGCTGCATCGAGATTTTAGAAGGTTTTGTTTGAGAGGTTTTATCTTTGCTTTTGTGTCGGTGGTTTCAGAATTGGCATGCAGTGGTTTCTTTTCTTTTGTCTGGGAGGTTGACTTATTCTTTCTGTTGTAATCGTTTCGTAGCGAATTTTGTGGTAAGAAGGTAGAATCGGGGACATGTCGTCCATTATGCAGAGGCGTTATAGAATAGAGATATAGAATCCATGGAGGATGTCTCTACTAGGGAAATTCTGCGGCGGGCGTGCTCGATTCTATGTGTCCCAATTTTTTCGATTGTGGTTGTTTCTAGGTGCATGTAAGGTGGGAGAACTATAATTGTTGAGTGGAGGTGCAATTATTAGAGTCGTAAGATTTATATGCGTTCTTTTGAGAGGATTCCAACGCATTAAGAATTTTGTTATTTGGATACCGTATGCGAAAGTTATGAAGTGTGAAAGTTCACAGTAATTAAGGGGATGTATACCAGCCCTTTGCTGGTGAGCGTACTGATCTGCATGATCATTTGTTCATTAAACCTATCGGAGCTTCATTTTAAAACTTAAGAAGAAGACATGGTTTGGGAAGACAGTATCATGTTAGTGTCAGTGTTTAATATCGTTCTTCAATGCAATGTATAGGCGGAAAATACATTATTCCGAATGTAGAAGGTTCATTTAGGGGTTGAGGTCAGCAATGTTTTAAAATTTATGTTTGCTTTTTCTCTGTTGGAATGGGAGGCTGACTTCGTCGTTCGTTTTATACGTTTCATAGCGTGTCTATTTTAAGTGATGGAATCTCTGCACTAGAATTAACCCTATATCCGTTAAATTGGCAATTTTCTAATTACGAAAATGAGGTGCGCAAGTGGTTCTTCCTTCAAAATCAGGACTGGTCTAGATTTATGTTTTATACAGCTGCACAAGTAGGGTTAGTTTTTTTATTGTGGAAGTTTTATCATATGTTGTTATGATGATTAATACTGTGTACGTGTTCAATATTTTTGGGAGGACTTTTAATTTTCATCCCGAAAGGCCTTTCTGACTTTTAGGTCTAGCTATAGCAGTAGTAACTTAGAACTCAGCTTCATTGAAGAGTTGACTCTTGTGTGTTATGGGCTGAAAAGCGACCATGCTTTCGTCGACCTTGCTAGTGTTTGCTATCACTATATTGACAACCATAAGGGAATCACAAGTACCAGAAGAAAACCTTTAGGACATTGAAAATTCATCTAGGTTTGTGTCCTGCCGATCTTCAGATGCTGTCACCTGAAGATATCTATGTGCTAACAGTGATCATGGCTTCTGACAGGTACTCTTTGGGCGAGCTCATTGTTAGGCTCATTTGCGTACAACTTTTCTCAACCCGGCATGAAGACAAGTGTGAAATTGATACATGCTAGGTAAGTTTGATTCACTGAAGCTAAAGTTTTCTAATATGAAACATAATAAACTTGAAAGGAACTCCTATCACCTTGGGCGCATCCCTTAATTCAGGGAAGTTCTAGGGTATCCAAGATGCTCCAATCTTTTATTTACACACATCCTCTTACATCTTGTGTTCAAGAATATTGAAATCAATTATTCCAATATTAGCTCCTGGATTGACACTTGTGAGCAAAAATATGCATACTAATTGAACCTGTGTCAGTAAGATGGGTGCACTCGTAGAACAACTTAATGATGCTGTGGAGCTTACCGGATTCACCTGACTTGTAGGCTACACGCACAAGCTTTGACCTTGGCAGCACTGGCTGGGAGTGCTGTGGTGGAGTACTACGACCACAAATCGGGAGACAAAGCAAAGCGATATGAGAAGCATTTCGAGACTTCATAGAGTTTCCAGAGAGGGCGTTTGGTGTCACCGTGCTTTGCTAGCACCCCTCATGATCATCTGTTGTATTTCAATCAAGCAGGGTGCACTGTACTAGTAAGGTAGAGGGTGCTAAAATTGCCCGCACTCTAGATGTGTGTTGTCTAGGAATGGGTGACACGTTGAGTGTACTATCGACTACGGTCATTGATCATTTACGTACACTTTAAGGACGGTTTATGCACCCTTTACATCAGTACACCTCATGAAGTTCACTTAGCTAGAATCGTAGGTTACCATGCTCCACGATCTCTTCAAACAATGGTAGACGTAGTGTCTCTGCATATGAACGTTGAAAGGTTTGATCATTCGTCTCCTCGCGTCAAGATGGCCGAGGTTTTGATTATTCTTTCATTGATATTAATGTGTCCATTCAATTCAATATAAGTGCTGATTTACGTTCGTTTGTCACGGTTTTGATTCGTCTTCGTCATTTCAAGTAACACGTTCCATTGCTTTCTTTCTAATATTTCAATCTTTCATATCAGTTCGGTGTTTTTTGTTCAGAGGTTTTGTTTTCATTAATCCTTGAGGTCCTAGGCATGGTTTTTGGATGTGAGCACTTTTCAGAGAATTTTTCAATTAAGCACAGTTTTGGTGCAAATGGTGATTGCAACTCAAAATGTGACCATATTCAAATAAATTCCGCTTGATTTCACATGTAGGTTGTACCTAGAAATTTGTCCACTGCCCTCTTCCTTCCAAAATAGCTTGAATTTGAGCAAGCATGCATAAAACTTACACTCATGTATAGAGATTGAAGCATAAGCTTCATGCACATCATTCCACAACTTGTGAAGATTCTTTTGGGTAGTGGGATATGCATTCAATTGTTGTTTGATGATAGCCCACACATGTTCAATGAGATTGAGGTTTGGTGATTGAGTAGCCACTCTATAATGGAATCTAGTTGCCCTTAGAACTATTCTTGAATAATTTTCATTGTATGTGAAGGAGCATTGACTTGTTGAAAAATTACTTTATCAAGATCAAAGTCGAAATCTATCAAGGAGCTAAATTTTTCCCCTTGCAACAACTTAAGATAATGTAGAGCATAGAGTGCCCTCTCAATCTTTTACAACTACCTTTTTAGTGTCAATGAACTTTTTAGTGTCACACGACTCGAAAGCATCAATGAACCTCCACCATGTTCATTGTTTGTTCAATAGTTTGGGTTGGAAGGTTCTTGTCACTAACCCAACACCAAATTGAGCACCAAACTCAAGCCATCAAAGCTAAAATGATTGATTCTTGTTTCATCACTAAAAAACACCCACTCCCAATCACTTACTATCCAATCTTTATGCAATTGAGCAAATTGTAATCTTCCTTTCACTTTTTGGGTAGACAAAGCCGGCTTAGAAACCTTAATAATGACCTTAAACTTGCTTCTTTCAAAGCATTCATCACCATTTCAATAGAAAAATCAACTCTTGATACACTCTTCAATTCTCTTGTTGCCTTTATTGGACTATGGATCCCACCTACTATAACTAAACGCATTGTATACCACTCCAACATGGGGCTACCTTGTTCTTGGAATGGAAATGTTCTCACAATATTTCTTCCTAATCCTATTCGCAATAGACTATGGCAAACCAATAACTTGTGCCATTTCTCTACTACTCATGTCCTTCAAGAAAGAAACCATGTTCAACTCTTTCATAAGTGAAATTTTCCTCAAAGTGCCTAACAACCTCCGCAATGTATGAGTTTATGAAGGTAGTCACTTCTTTTGCTTTTTCTCAAACCCTAAAGAGAAGGCTGAAGATACATGGTATGATTCTACATTGCCTTATCTTCCACCCCAACTTTTTCCATTAAACCTTCAAAACTGTATGGAAACACTACCTCTCCGAAATTCACAAACTTGCACATGGATTCAATGTTTTGAGTAAGTGTAATATCTTGACACATAGGAAGTGTTATCTAATGTTCTTCATTTGAAATCATTTATAAGCCATTGTTTTGGTTTCATAGATGTAGCAAGACTAAAGTATTTCTCTTTCTCATCAAATGAAAAATAATACATTTGGAATTGAAGAATTTATGTTCACAATGTGTCTAAGTAGTATACATTTCAAATTTTCAAATGTACTCTACTAGTACATATACAATAGCCATTAAGTAGTACATAAAGTTACATGGTAAAAATTGGGCCTCAAACCTTAAAACAACTTGCAAAATCATAAACCTTCAAACTATATAACTACAAATTTTTAACAAAACAAACAAACAAAGCAAACAAGTTTTCAAAGTTAGAGAAAGTAACTTTTGAAGGTTTTGAAACTTTAGACTAAATAAATTGAAGAAGATTAGGAACTTTGGAGTCAGATGCATGAAGTTCCAGAACACTATTAATAGAAGATTAGAAGTTCCAAGAATACAAACTCAAAGCATAGATTCATCTTTTGTATGAGACAAAAATAAGCAAATCATTCTTTAGAATAACAATCTTTTGTATATGGGCTTTCTTTAGGTTACATCTTATAGAATCTCCTTATCTCCAAATTGTAACTTTACTATGTAACTCTTGAAGTATCCAATCTAATATTTGATTTAAACTAGAAAATGAAGTCAAAAAAACTATTTGGAAAACTCACACTATTTTCCATTGCCCTACTTATGCTTCAAGAAGAGATTCAAATTTATTGTAATTTTACCATTTATTATTCTTTTTTGCAATTTTGCAATAAAAATTAAGACAATTGTAATTTATTGTAGAACCAATAGATGTTTTTCACAGAAATGGCAATAGACAACATATACTACTCATCAATAACCATACATTAGGTAAAAATATTCATTTTCTATAAAATATTATAGTTTTGAATAAGTAATTAGTACAAGTAACACACTTTTGAATAATCACAATATAAGATTGAAACTTTAATATAATTTAAAAGGCTAAAGTGACCTCAAATATTATGTTTAATCATATGGCAATGAAATTATTCCTTTGAGGGATAAAAATATTTATAGTGGTTTGTCAATTGAGCCTATTTTGACATTATTGGAATGAAAAGTGTACAATTAATGTTTAGACAGAATAAATGATTATTTTTTGCTTGGCAAAACTTTTTAATTTGCTAAGAATAGCAACTCTTCTAAATACTATTATTTCTTCTAACAATAGTTCATATAGAGATTCAATTTGTTTTGTTACACTATGAAAGTTGGTATTGATAGTGAATTGCAAGAGTAGGACAAACATGTCATTATTTATCTTAAAAAGGTAATGGCTTGGCATTTTGATGAAATGAGTGTTTATTGAACAAGTGGTGATGCTCTAAATGGGAATCTTCTACAACTACACAAGTTAATTCAATGATTTTTCCCACACCAATAATAATAAATTACACTAATTCCAAAATTATGCAAATTTGTTAGGTGTACTATTATGGTAGTTCACAATATTTTAAATAAATTCAATAGTGTGGTTCATACTATTTTCATGCTATTTCAAATTCTACAATTTTCATCCACTTTACATTTGAGGTACATCCATTCATTTGCTTTCACGAATACAAAAACCACTATCTCTATTTATGTTAGATTTCATTATTTTTTGTTTCTATGGATATTTTTTTACTATTCTTCAAACTAGATTTGTCAAAATCTAGTACCATAGTACTTGTTAAAACGTGTTACATTTTTAAAAAAATTATCAAGTTTATACAAAAATTTGTCTAAAAGAAAAACATGAAATTTAACACAATTCTTTAGACATTTAATTTTAACCCCTAAAAGACCAGCATGTGTTTTTTGGCAACATAGAAATTTTGGCAAGTAAGTGTAATTGGAGATTTCCATGTTTTTGGCCCAAACTTTAATAGAAGGTGGGAACAAGGAATATCTTTCATGTCCACAAAATTTTAGGACATTTCGAGATACAAGTCAAAAGTTATGGCCTAATGTGTTACTTTTTTTCGTTACTTGGTAGTTCTGGCAGATAAAAAAAATGACTTTTTTCAAAAACAAAAATTGCAAATTATTTTTTTAGATTTATATACATGTGGAAAGCTTTGAATCATTTCATTTTGATCAATAAGTCAAAAGTTATGAGGAGTTTTAGTTTGCGGGCAGTTATGGAATCTCTATTCTAAATAAACTTTGAAGTCCTTTACTTAACCCAATTTTCAATATTTTTGGAAAAAAATATAACCATAGGAGGTAAATTGTTTATTAAAACATTTCAACCATTGATATTGGCATTTTTCGAATTCTTAACAATTTTCTATTTTGAATCATTCTCTACTTCTTTCTACATACTATTTTTTTCCTATATGTTATACAATTCCAAATGATCTGAAATTTTTCATGCATGTAGCCAACTTGTTTTGAAGAATGAATCCAAAGAAGCACCACCATTTTGGACATTTTTCATAAAAATGTGAGCTTCTGAAGTGCAGCTGTCCATTTTTTTGCAATGTTCAAAACATGATTTTAGTCACTTCAATCGCTCATATTTTGCAATCCACATGGTCAAAATTTCTGAAATTTTTTCTGCATCTTTTCTAGCTAGCATACTACAAGATCCTATGGTTGCTTGTGTCCGAAAATGTCTTTTTTTTTGTAAAAGTTGGTACTTGTACTAGAAATGGCAGTTTTAGAGCGTTTGGTAAAAACATAGCCACGTTCAATTATGGGTTAAAACTATTTTTTTTAAATTTTAATAGTTTTTAAATTAACTAATTTAACCTAAAAATTGCTCAAATCTTTTATGAAAAACATATGTCTCATTCAACTTTTGTTCTACTTTTATCGAATTTTGATTTAACTTTCATTCAAAGTTTATACTAATTAGGTCAAATTCATCCAAAATTATCCTAATTAATGTGAAGGGATCTTCCACAATTCAATCTCTTGCATTAAGGTAGGCTACTCCAATTTTGTCCATTGCCATGCTAGTTTTAGCCCCAATTCCATTTGTTAGTTCATTCAAATTTGTCTAGAAATTATGCAAATTCCTTCAAGATTCTAACAAAATTAGCAAATTGATGCCAAAATGGGCTTTGTGTCAATCCATGATTGGTGGGAACTTAAATGCCAATAGATACATGAAAGGGCACTTATGAGGTGATTATGACTCCACTCTAGTGATCTCCAAATAAACTAAATTTCATTGGGTTTCTACTTAATTTTTTCATGCCCTCAATGTAAATTCAAAAAAAATCTTCCAAAAATGAACATTTGGCTAGTTACCCTGAACCCATTCTAGGATCACTGCTCCACTCTATGGGCGGTTCTATAATTTTAGGGCTAATCGCTTCAAAAATATGTGCCTCTCTTGGAGTAACGTTGGCCCCAAGATATTCAGATTGCAAATTAGGGTGGTAATAGGCTTGTGTACAGAATGATGGCTCTTTTTCGCCAGGTGGCATTGACAGAAATCGCAGGAAAAGACACGTCAGCCCTAAAAGAAAGTCTCTGTTAGGGTCTCGGGGTCGCCCTAAGGAACCTCCCGTTCTCAATGCTCTTGCTTGGCAGCCACGCCTCGTCTGTTTCTCCGTATCTCCCTCAAATTCACTGCTGCAGAGACTAGAAATTTCTCTTCTGTTACTTCTGAGAAAGAGATACAAGTCTTTGAAACTGCATTTAAACCGGTGTTTCTTTCCTGCAGTTTGGTGGCTTGATCGGAAAGTATTTGAGTGAAAAATCGTTGAATTTGCTTCCGCCTACTTCCCGGACCTTGCAATTGAGGGAGAAACCGTTTCGATTAAGGGAGGTTCTGTTGTCTCGATTGCGGGATTTTGGAGTGGAGGTGAAGAATTTCGAGAATTTTGGGAATTTTGTGTTTTAGGGTTGTTGAGAGAGGATGAGAGGACTTGCGTGTAATGCGTGTAACGAGGAGTTTCCGAACGAGGAGGCGCAGAAGCAGCACTACAAGACCGAATGGCACCGCTATAACCTGCGTCGGAAAGTGGCGGGCGTTCCTGGGGTGACGGAGGCGCTCTTCAACCTGCGAATCGAGGCATTGGAAGCGGAGAAGAAGGAGAAAGAGGGAGAGCGTCTGTTGTACAAGTGCGCGCTTTGCAACAAGGAATACACCACCGCGAAAGCGCACGCAAATCATTTGCAGTCGAAGCTACATGTCACGCGCGCTGCTGCCGCGGATGCCCCCGCGGACGCAGGTATCTTTAATTGAGTCCGTGTGCAACTATAGTTTGAATTTGATTAATTGGACTGATTGAATAGGCAGCACGAGGATCCAGGGTGACTGTATGATCAGTGCAATCCGTTGTGTATTGCGACCGAATTTGGAATGGATTGGACTAGGGCTTGAGAGTTCCGCTGATTTATTTGAATTAGGTCAAGTGGAACCTGATTGCGATTATGGCATTGGTTGCACACAGGTGTTGCAGGAACTCGACCAGCTCCTCAGCGAGCGCCTGCCGTTTCTGAGAAGGCGCCGTCCGGCAAAGCGGTCGTGGAGGATGACGAGGAGAGCGACGACGAGTGGGAGGAAGTGGACGGAGCGGATGCGGATGCGGACGAGGACGAGGACGGTGACACGGTGACGGAGATGGAGGAGGCCGGTCCGAGTGACGACGATCCTCTCCGCGGGAATTGGGAACCCAGCGACTGTCTGTTCTGCGGCAAGGCGCACAACGACTTCGACGCCTGCATCGAGCACATGCACCGCGACCACGGCTTCTTCATCCCCGACGCCGAGTTTCTCAAGGATCCCGTGGGAATGCTGACCTACCTAGGGCTCAAGATCACAAAAGGGTTCATGTGCCTTTACTGCGACGAGCGCGGGAAGCAGTTCCACAGCGTGGAGGCTGTCCGGAAGCACATGGTGAACAAGAGCCACTGCAAGCTCCGGTACGGCGATGGAGAGGGGATCGCGGAGGAGGAGCTGGAGGATTTCTACGACTTCACCAGCAGTTACAAGACGCCGGCGGAAAGCTCATCCCAGACTCTGGCTGTGCACGACGGGGAGAGGCCGTTGGTGTCGTTGGCGAGCGGCGGACATGAGCTTGTGATCAAGTCAGGGGATGACGAAGGCTCCAGGAAGAGAATAGGGTCGCGGGACATGGCTCGCTACTTCAAGCAGAGACCGGCTCCCACTGATAATCGCAACGGCGTGATGGTGAACGCGTTGGTGGCGCGGTACAGGAGCATGGGACTGGCAACGCAAGAGCAGAAGTGGCGATTAAGGAACAAGCCGGAGGAGCAGCAGCGGAAAGCCTCCCAGAGAGCCGAATATATTCGGTCGAAGATCGCTCTGAAGAACAATGTGATCCGAAACCTTCCTAGGAACTGTGAGTTCTAGAGAATGCAGCCAAACATGACCAACAAGACGAGATAACGGCAACATCTTGGGTTTCGGAACGTGCAAGACTTGGTGTCCTCAGAATTCATCAGTGCATGCTGTAATTGGACTTTATGGATGGCCAAGTGATGGCTATGGTGGAGACTGAAACGAGAGCATGTGGGCACCCTATGATGATATCTACTTTGGAACAGTAGTAGATTTTTTTTGAGGCTTCTTGTATTTTTATTGAGGTTCTGAAGTTCTTCAGGAAAGAGAGAGTTGCCTGGGACGCACACATGTGATCTAAGTAAGACCAATATCGATCAAGGAATGAATCGATCAAGGAATATTGGTGAGGAGAATCCATGTGGAATGTAAGCCTAGTGCAGGTGGCACTGGTTAAGAGACATATTTATTCTATTCCCTATATTGTTGTGAATGCAGCTTTGAAGATCTGATGTAAGCTTAGTGATGTTTAATCATTGTCAAGTTTAATCGTCTTTTTCGTTTGGAGTGAATGTTCGGTATGCGTGCAGGACCTTAACCCCTGAACGCCTCGATCCCTCTTCAAATTTTGGCACATTTTTGCTTATATGTTTGTAAAGAAATATCATGTACCTCAATTTCATGAAACTGATCTTTAATGAAGGTTGTCTTTTCAAGATTGAAGTGTTACATTGGATGAATGAGAATGAGAAGTTAGTTGGACTAAATAGTGCCGCTCCAAGCCCTCTATTCATTGTACATTGGAGTGCTTAAGGATTAAGCCCTAAAAGACTACATCCATTGTGAAGTAGTTAAGTTAAATTTTTCCTTTTAAATTGTGTTCAAATATCAATCTTATATTTTTATTACATGACTATGAATTGTCAATCATCATGAAAATTTTCACTTTGTTTCATAAAAAATTGTTATAGTTATAATTTTTGTGACTTAACCCTTCAAGGACAAAGGGGTGACTTTGGAAATCATCCCTTTTCATTACCGTGTCAATCATTGGCTTAAGAAATAGGAAAAGCATTTGGTGGAAATCAAAGCACAATAGAAGACCTCCCCTTTTTACAACTAAATTTTAAGGATGAATAGTTGCACTTCTTGTCCTACTACAAGGATTCCCTATCATCCATCGGACACCAAATGCCCTCCTCGTTTAAGGGTTAAATATGTGACTTAAATTTGTAAATATAGCAAAAGTAGCTCAATTAATTTGAAAGTATTTGAAGAGGTACAAGTAGCAATGGAGATTAGTGTGAAATTTTTTCAATTAGTTATTTAATTTTTTTTTATACCCAAAACACACTTGGCAATGATCTTCAAATCAAATTTTACTATCAATCTAAGTTTATCCTATTATATAATTGATATATAGAATCTTGATATTTTCAAAGTGTATTTTCTATTGGTATTGATTTTTCAATAAATTTGTTGGAAAAATCAAATAATTTAATTTAAAAAAATTAAAATGGAAGTAAAATCATATCAATTATTATAAACTTAGATAATTCTAATACATAATATTAGAATAACTTGGTATTTTTACCATAAATGAAGGTTAAAATGAAAAATATAATTTAAATATAAAAAATCATTTTGAAATAAGAAAATCCGAATGAAAAACACACAATATGGTGCAATATGGATTTTGACACACAGAGATTGGAATTACAATAATTCTTTCAATTTCTCAATTTCTCCAAAGTTTTAAAATGGGATAGAATAGAAACTTGTCAAGCTTCATTTTCATAGTTTAAAGCACAATCATACCAACAATGGATATTTTGAAAGTAACAATCAAGGTTCACTTGACCAAGGTGCATTCACTTAGTTTTTGGATGCATGGCCCTTAAAAGGGTTAAAGAGTGGTCATATAAAGTAGGCCTTGTAGGGTGAATTTACCCTTGGAGAAAACACATTCAAGAATTTCCTATTTGCTCCCCATGATCAAATTTGAAAATAGTTTGAATTCATATTGGAATTAGAGGCTCCAAATTAGCTAGGAGAGTTGAAGAGTATGAAATTTAACATGGCATAAAATAAAGGGGGAATTTTTTTTACGATGACCCAACAAAATACAAAATTCACCTTGAAGGGTCCACTTTAAACATCCTACACTGGTAGCATCATGTTTGCTAATCCTGTCTATCTCCCATTAACAAGAAATTCATGTATATATAGAGATCAAAATTTGATCTCAATAGATTTGGCTCTTAACCCCTAAATGCCTGGGCGACCAAATATGGTCGGTCTGAAATTTCAGGCTCATTTTGCACTAGGTAGTTAAATTCGTTTGACCGGTTAAAAAATTTTTTTGGGCAGTTTTTAGGGTTAACAATTGAAAACTTTCATTTTTCACTGAAAAAAGTACATATTTGATTGTTGAGAGGTCTCCAAAGCCATATATGTCCATTAGTGGAAGAGTAAAGCTTGCTAATTTTACTTCATTTTCCAACTTTGAGCAATTTCACTTGATTTGAGATCTAAAAGCTTGTATTTATCCGTTTGCTTTGAAAATGGTCCCAATGGAAAGAGTAAAGTGTTTTCATGATTTTCACCATTTGAAAATTTAAATAAAAAAGTGTCGATTTGGAGTTATTTGTGATTTATACTTATAAAAGAAAATTGCATCTCAACAATTGCAAGGTGGATTGTGTAATGAGTCCGGACTAATGGCTCTTGATGTTGATATGGTCTCGGACCACACGGCTGAGATGATCTTTGAGTCCACCTCTGGCAGTAACGTAGAGGTCATGTACAAGACTCTTGTGGTAGATAGACCTACTGCATTTGACTGTGACTCCTGGAGCTCTAATGATGCATCGTTGGATCCTTCCAACATGAGCTATGCGGAGAATGAACAGTGTTTCGATTTCCATTGGAACGAGGATGATGAGTCCGAGACTGAATTGGATATGAGTTCATCTTGGCCTTAGTAGATAGAATTACGAAATTGAGAATATATTCTAGCTAGTGTTTTGCTTTTGAATATTATATATGTATTAAGATATTTGGAGCCGGATTGAGCTAGCAGTTATTGAACAAAAATATTCTTATTGAGTTCTACCACTTTCAATTTGCTCTACTAGGAGCAATCTAGTTTTTTCTATCATTTTCTCTGTGCATAAGAAACGCGTGTTCATTGATAATGACCTTTTGAATGAGTCATTGTGGTGTATGTTTATGTTCCTGAACTTGAGGCATGCTTGTGTTTCTCAAACTGTTGAGGTAGTCAAATGTATGTATGTGGTTTTTTGGCCCTTCCTGATTTCATCTCGGATTTCTTGCTTATGATGCTCATTACTTACCTTTGGGTCATTAGATGTGATTTGGGGGGGCTGGAGGGCCGTTTCAGGCTGTTCCCAGCTCCGGGCCCTCGGGCCCTATCGAACGTAGCTGACAGTTGTTTTTTAAAAATAAAAAAAAATAAAAAATTTAAAGTTCTTAAAATGGAAAACAAAGTCAAATTTATTTATTTATTTATAAAATCGACATGGCAATCGCTTGGCCAAGTCAACAGGCCCTGCGAACTGCCAATTTCGTCCACTTTCGTCCACTTCTCTACTTGTGAACTCGCGGCCCTTCCCGGTAGGCAAATCTCATCTAATGGCATCACTCCTTGCTCCTTCAATGTGATGTGTCTGACCACTTTCAGAATATGCAATTGTTACGGAAACTCGAACCACATGTCTTGCTACAGTTCGTGGGAAGCTATGGAAACTATTGTGCCTGAAGCAAAGGCTCAAATATGAGTATGGTTGGTACAAATTCAGCCATATTTATCCTAGAGTGTGTTGGTGAAGTTGCAAGTGCTTTGAATCTAGTGCTCATTGCGAGGATCTAAGGTAGTATGTTGTTAAATGGCACCTGACCTTAAAGCGCCATCTAGAAGGTTTGAACATTTTGAATTTCAGTTATATACCTATTTGGATGGAGTGCTTTCAGAAACGAATTTTGACCCTTAATAACTTTTGCATACAATATCCAAATGTGACGTTCTTTGGTGCCTTGGAACCTCCTTTCACTTGCCAACATGAATATGTAAAAATTTGACCAGTTTCATAATAGCAACTAGGCTCAGTAGTAAAATGTGACAGTTTTGGGTGTACCCACCTTAGATAGCTGTAGGCTAAGATAGTTTTGGGGCTTCTTTTCAACTCCACCTTCATTTTCAACCACTGCGCTAATTACCAGTTTCAGTTGCCAAAGACAAAAAGTTCATGTTGAAGGTTCCTAGGCTTAGTTGTTGTCTTTGACCATTTTCTTTGGAGTTGCATGTTCACGGGAGTAATCCATGCCTACTAGTATGACCTCGAGGTGTTCAAGCCTATAGGATATCAGGGTTTGATTTGAAATCGCTTCAGATTCTCTATTTCGGGTAAAACTTATTTTTAACCTCTAAATGCCCAAGCCTTTTCAAGTGTGTTTTAACTATGAATAAAGAGCATGGGCTTATAGTTATCCCCATTGAAGCAAATTGTTTTCTTTTCAAAATCTAACCGTATAGATGTTTAAAGAGTTTGCTTATTAGTATGCACACCAATTTTGAGTGCAAAATTGCATAATAGTTGTGAGATTATAAGAAGAGAAATGTATGTTTTCTATTTTTAATATGTTGTCCCTCCCCACAATGTTTTAGAAATTTGCACGTAAAAGTTTTTTTGGATTGGAGGTGATATGAACAACTACAAATTGTGTTAGCACACTAAAGTGCCCTTTCAAAAAAATTAATATCACTTGAAAAGCTATTAAACTCATTACACAATCCACCTTGCAATTGTTGAGATGCAATTTTCTTTTATAAGTATAAATAAAAATAACTCCAAATCAACACTTTTTTGTTTAAATTTTCAATGGTGAAAATCATGACAACACTTAACTCCTGCCTTTGGAACCATTTTCAAAGCAAATGGATAAGTACAAGTTTTTAGATCTCAAATCAAGTGAAATTGCTCAAAGTTGGAAAATGAAGTAAAATTAGCAAGCTTACTCTTCCACTAATGGACATATATGGCTTTGGAGACCTCTCAACAATCAAATATATACCTTTTTCAGTGAAAAATGAAAGTTTTCAATAATTAACCCTAAAAAATGCCCGAATTTTTTTTTAAACCGGTCAAACAAATTTAATTGCTCACTGCAAAATAAGCTTGAAATTTTAGATCGACCATATATGATCGCCCAGGCATTTAGGGGTTAATATACATTAGCGAAATTCGAAAGTAGTAGCATTGAATATAGCCGTTGTTGCAGCTCTAGCCTTATCTTGACCCTCGTGGCCACGTACAATGCTCTGGTATAGCCTCCTTCATAGAGTAGTCTTCTCGATCTTTCGTCACTAAAAAATATTGTAAGTGTAGCCCGGCAGTGCTTGTGCTTCATTATGTCGTTATTTTACTCGGACTTCAGATTTTCATCATATTGTTAATTGTTTTCCAACATTTTTTCTTTTTAAACAAATGAAACGGAATTTCATTGCAAGGGCACAAGGATCTGAAGTAGCAGGAATATCAACTGATTGCAAAAGTAGACAAATTTCTATGATTCTATTTTTGTTGATGAAATAAAAGTTATGACAAATTTCATTTTGCACAAGAAGAAAATCACGCGGGCACCCACGCACGACATTCAAAAGCAATCCACAGGTGATCAATTCTCTGAAAATTTTGTTGAAGAGTTTCTCCACCGTCTTTAACATTCGAAGGTCACTTACAAACAACAGTGCATTGTACCGGTGATTAGTTGTACCGGTGATTAGTAGCAGCATTCATTACGCTGTGGTACGAGGCTGCTTCTACAAAGGAATCTTAAAGCTATCTCCAACGTCATTCTATTATCCTGGGGAACGCACCTACAATGCCTAGGAATTCTCGAGATAAAATTGGAGAAACTAGGAGAAAGCTCTGAAACTCAATTAGGGATATCATCTCTCTCCGAACAAAGGGTCAAGCACAATGTGGCTCCTATTTTTCAATTTCCATGGCAATAGCTTGTGCTGCCTTCGCTTTAGTAGTTGCAGAAAGCTTCATCCTCTTCTTACCAACCTTGAAAGCTTTCTTTTTAATTTGCTTGCCCACCTTGCCCACCTTCCCGGAATCAACCTAACAACAATCAATAAATGTCAGAGCACCATAATCAAAACGCAATCCATTCAGCAAAAAGGTAACATTTAGTTTCAGGCATCGGAACAATATTCAGAAAATTGCGACTACCGGTATACACAATCGATTTTGAAATAAATTTGTCAGTTAGCATGACCTAAGGTCCAGAAGCAATAGGAACTGGAAACCTTAAGAAGGATAGGCACAAACAGCATACATAGAAGTTAAAAAGGCAATATCTATCAGACATGAAAAGCTTTCTCAGATTTCAAACCAGCTGTTACTGCTCACGCCAGGTCTTTTCCTACCTTCTTCATCTACCAAATACAAGGAACCTAAGCTTGGGTTGTAAAGCAATCCCAGTCATCAGCTTATAAGGTAGAGGATACTACAACTGTTAGAGACCTAGTCCAGCTCCTATACTGACCCCTGTTACCAAATGCACCCCATCTATCATACACTTGGTTGGCCTTCAATTAGACGTGGCGTAAGACTTGGTTAAATGTCTGTCAGTAGAGTTATAAATGGAGTTGTTTTCTGTCACTTTAAGGTGGTCTACCAATTTAAAATTGCATAAGAAATTCATGCTAATGATAAAAATCCGATCTCCATAAAAATATACAGAAAACTCTCACTATTCTACATGTCTACCAAAAAACTACTCCCCTAAATACGCTACAATAGTTGAAGTGATGGAAAGAGTAATTCACTATTTCGATATATGATAATAGCAAAGAGAATTTCGATGCAGAAGAGAACTTCAGAACCCACAAACCCAATACTTATGCGATTAACTTCGGAAATTCCATCATACCTTCATACTGTTTTCTACTTTAGCTTTTTGCTTTTCAGCTTTCTTCGCCTTCTTCTCTTGCTCCTCCTTCTCACCTGCACCAAACAAAAGAAAAGAGCTTTTCAAAAACAATGCAGACCCTAGCTCACAAACCTGTCATTGTCAAGGTGATGCTCATTGTGACACGTAACACGATTGTTACATACTGATTTCGAGAACGTCACCTAAAAATGTTGGTTTTAACTCATCGGCCAGGGAAACTTTGATTGCTTGTAGCTATGGCATATGATATCCAAGGAACACATTCTTTGGTGTTTTTAATGCTTTGGAATCCACTTTGAAATTTCTAGACAAAATCTGACCGTTTTAATAATAGTAAACCCTAAATCGGGTTCTGGTCTGTTACCTTAACAGTACAAAAGCAGCGAGCAGCACGCCTTAAGCAACAATGAAGTGTCCCAAAAGATACAAATGCACCGCCACAAATGTCCAAATTACGCACCCATTAAAACCCTAACCCTCTACTGTAATTGTTTTCAACTTAGAAAACCAGACTCCTTGCCAAAAAACTCACAAATTCAGAAAATGTTCGTGCCATACAGGAACAAATACGGAAAACAAACTGCTTATCAGCCTCTTCAATCCACCGTCCACCCGATACCACCCTAATCCTCTACTGCAATGCTCTCAATACAAGAAACCAGATTCCTTGCAACGAACTCAAATATTCAAAGGGATCTCAAGTCATAGAGGAACCAGACGCAGAAAACTAATTACAAATTAGCCTCCCCAGCCCACGGATTTTCAAACCCTAATTCTCAGAAATGACACTGCAAGAGTTAATGAGTCTAGTCCCCCAATACCACCCTCATTCTCTACTACAGTGCTTTCGATGCAGGAAACCATACTCCTTGCGAACGAACTCAAATATTGAAAAGGATCTCATGTCATAGAGGGACCAGAAACAGAAAACACACTACAAATTAGTCACAAGTTTTCAAACCCTAATTCTCGGCAACGACACTGCAAGTGCCACAGCCAGATTAATGAGTTTCGTTATGTGGGACTTACGTTTGAGATCGAAGGTATGCTGCTTCACGCGCGTGCTCAACTTGTTCTTCTTCGACATTTTTCTCGATCAATGACGATGAGACGGCGAACTCCGCCGAAGTGTTCGAGACGAACACTGGAATTCGAAAGGTTTAGGGTTTTGTGACAAGGTTCGTGAAGCCGTTCTGTCTACGTGATGGACGGATGAGAGGCGCCTTGAATGTTATTGTTATTCATCGATAACTTTTCATCCGATTTACCAAACGCCGGTCTATTACCATCCATTTAAGGGCCTGCCCTCCTTGAGTCAATTTTGGAGTCAATTTTTTTTTTCTTACATTGAGAAACTTAGTGTAGGAAGACCCATGAAAAATCAAAATTTGTGAACTAAATATGGAATTAATGTGAATTTCCAAAATCTCGGAGTAAATCATACATATATGTCTTCCAATACAATACACTTGTTATTCTAAAGTCACTTTAAAAATACATCATGATGATATTAAAAGTCTCAGAAATCCAAATGCTAGCTTAAAAATTCCACCCCACACAGAGTGACAAGAGTCACTTTTGGAAGTGACCAAAATTGAAAGAGTTGTTCAAGTAAAATACTTGGCCCTAATTTCTTAACCCTTAAAGGGCATTTTTGTTCCTTTGGAGGCAAGCATGAGGAATCTACCACAATGTTTTTAGGGCAAGCAGCAAGAGGCTAGATATAGTACCGCTTTGAATTCAATTTGTAGTCTTTAATTTCCAAATCTAGTCATTCATAAATAAATGATTAGTAAATCAAGACTTTGAAGAAGTTGAAGTATAAATACTTGACAATTTGTACACTAAATTAAAAATGATGGATAAACCATTCACTCCCCACGCATTTGACCTTCTCCATATAGAAGCCACATTCACTCCCCAAGCAAATAAAACTTTGGCGATAAGAGATGGAGATTTTAGTCCAAGTCTAGAAGTGTTGTAATGCATTTTGCAAGTAGGCTATTTCTAACCACCCATAAAATGGCCAACAAAACAAGAGGAAGCCATGCCCACCAACACCATTGCTTCAAGCTTGGCTCTTTCTTGTTATGTAGCCATTCTAAAGAATTCTAAAATTCAAGGAAATGTAGCTCATATAAGCTGCCAACAAAAACAAGCTTGTAAATATGCATATGAAGAAGTATTAGGGTTCTCACAAGCAATTCTCATTCTCCATGACAAGTTGTTTCTACCAAGCCGCTACTAAGTAGCACACAAACGTTGCAAAGAGCAAACAAACGAGGATGAGCAACAAGGCGAGAAGACCAGATTCGGATTGCATTTTTTACTTCCTTTCAATCAAAATAATACATTGTGTGTATCAAAGTGCACTTATAGCTTGGAGATCATCTTCATATTTTGGGGATGAAGGCTGTGTCTACATACATTTCCATCCTTGAAGTCTTGACGACGTAGATATGAAAACGTTTCAGCCATACTATAAACCCTAACAACATAAAAGATGACTCACAACAACAAAATCCTTTCAAAACACTGGAATGGACCTCACAAAAGTTTACAAGAAATCCAAACGTAAATCAGATTCCAAAGCAATTGCACAGATGAAATAATTTTGAAGAAGTACATGACTTGGGTCACTCTGGATAAATAAGGGAGTGGAAATGATTTCATTTTCAAGTGGCAATCAAAACCTATATCTATACTGAGACAGTAAAACTTCAAGAAGTAGGACTCACCTGGATCATGTTTGAGATGAACTTGACTGTGGTAGTCAATGGTGGTCGGAATGCGTAGCACAATTTAAGCAAGAAAATATCCAGATCAGTCTCAAATCATATGTCAAATCCAGGAATTATGCTAGAAATCAGACTTTTGTCACGGAAATGAAGATCACAAAGAATTGCATTAAAAAAACCCAGCAATATTGAAAAGCTGAAATTGGGTCATGCTAAACATGACGACTGAATAGGGGCGGCAATTAACCTGTGATAATAGTGTCATTAATTCAGAGCTCGTTTCATCCTTTCAATAGCTTTCTCCCTTGTTGGTGGAGCCCAAACAATCAGCTCCACAACTGAAGAAAAAAATAAGAAGAGAATTGAAAACACTAGAAGCATATTTAACTCCTCATTGGGTTTGAAAAACTGACCTTTCCAAGCAACGAGTCATAACTAGAAGGCACCACGTAGTCCATGTGGATGTGGCTATCCATTCTCACAAATGGGCCACCAGGAGGCAAATAGCCAGTAAATACGCCCTGCACTTGGAACGAGAGACTTGTGAGCCGGTAGACTATCCTCAAATTCATAACTTAGAAATTGAAATAGAATTTCCTATTCAACATATTTAGGTTTCATATGGATTGCGAGGAGTGTGTGTGCAACTCGAATTCAAAGCGGCACTCGACATGGATTTGGTGTCTATTCTTTAATAAATGATCTGACCTGGTCCAGGACGGAAGTCTTGGAAAGCATCCTCTACATCAATTGATGTGGCACTCAATGGAATGTCCCCTTAGCACAATCTCGTCCTGGAAAGCCAATAGCAAACCATAAAACAATGTTATCTAGAAGAAATCAACTGTATGTGGAGGTTCAAACTCGTACTTCTAGCAGCTCCAATGGCCAGTTTTGAACCTATGGAAAAAATGAGGTATAAAAAAATAATTGCTAGACACTAATAGTTACAATTTCATATCAATCACCTAAATGTGAAATTTATTCCATGGAAACGAAAATCATACTATTCACGAACATCCAATCAAGCAATTACAAGTGTTTACTTCACATTCGGTGGGCCAGGTAGCATTAGTAGGATGGTAGACATTTAGTGTTTAGTGTTTAGAGTTACCAACACTACTTATTAGTGTTACTCACCTTCTTTGAGAACCTGTCAATATTCATGAACATCCAATCTAACTATCTTTTAAGAGACAATTTAACATTTAGTGCTCTGGTGGACATAAATATAGTGTTACTTAGTAGTGTTCCCAGTGAGTATGACAATTATAAGTGTACTTCTCTGCAACCAAAAGTACTCTCAAGTTTTAACTATGTTGGTCCAGACTGTACCCGAGTATACCAAAGTTTTTCTCCCAATGCTATGAACACGAATCTACTCCTCAATAAAAAAATCAACAGCACGTATCATTCTCAGTCACCGGGTGCTCCACTTGAATACGGGTATTCATCTCCATAAAAAAAAAGATGCCACTCTCATCAAGTAAGAATTCGACTGTGCCAATTCCAACATAGCCTTCACAGAAGCAGCAGCAGCGACAGCTGCATCACCCATTTGCTTTTCACAATTCGGAAGTCAAGGCCGGAGAAGGGGCCTCTTCCAAGAGCTTTCTGGTTCCTTCTCTGTAATTTCAAGAGAAAAACGAATTTTAGTTCACCAGTACGCTATGTATCATCGATTACTTGCGAAAACCCTCACTCTCACTGTACCCTACATCAGTATTCAGGTAGAGGATAATAATACTGTTTACAGACTTAATCCTGTCTCCCAATAACAAGAAATTCATATATATATATAGGGTGGAAGTCGACTACACTAGGTACACTTTCGGCAAAATTTTGGAGTACCTTAAGTGTACACTGTTTGTATTTTGTACTCAGTGTACATTTTGCGTTCAATACCAACCATCGATTTGAAGTACTGCGCGCCATTTACTTGAAATCGATTCCAGATCTAGATTAACCAATCACGTTGAAGTTGACCTCCATCTGCCGGTTTCTCCAGGGTTGTAACCAACTATAGCCGGTTGTCTTCATCTCTCTCCTTTGTTACCGTTCCCATTTTAGACTATCTGCCTTGTTTTTCGTCCATTGAGTTTGTTTCCTGCCCTAGTTTTCCATTGTTGCTGCCGCCACATGCTTTCGTTGTCGCCGCATACTTTCAGTTGTAGGATTTAGGTGGTTTGCTTAACTTGGAGAACACTAGGATTAAGCCTTTAATGTTTGTTTTCAAAACAGTGATTTTCCTAGTAATAACTCCTTCTTTGTTCTTGTTAGTCTTGCTTTAGAGGGAGTAGAGCAAGAAGAATAGGCCGAGTTACTAAGGAGACGGCAGAAGAGGTTGATTTGCGAAGGAGCAGGCGGAAGAAGCCTACTTTTTATTGCTAAAGAATTGTGCTTCAAACATTCGAGTATACTACGACAGGTATGTTTTTAATTCCGCATGACCTCTTAAACAGATAACCATGGAGAATCCAAAGATTAGAGAAACCTTTGACTAGGAGGTTTAGGGTTTTGTAAGATTTTGTTGTTTGCTTTCAAAGTAAAGGTAATAGTCTTGTGATTGTCATTTTCCTTCCGGTAGGGTTCTTTAACTTGTGTTGGTATCATATTGCAATTGCTTTGGAGAATGGGCCATTTGCTTTACAATTGTAATTTGTTATTTCTTTACTGCAACAAATTCGAACAACCTATATTTCATCTGGACCATTTTCTATTATTGTCCAAACCTTGCTGGAATTCCTAGATTACAAGTTTGTCATTGAATATTGAGAAGAAAGGCTGGTGGTTAGAAATGATTGTACATAGGATCAATTTTTCTCTAGATATATTCTCCCTTGCGATTGTTAGCTTGTTTCGGGTATTGTAGAAATTAAGTTTAGGGTTTCTCATAAATTTGTTTTGGCTATGATCTTGTATAGGTTACAATGAAGAGGAAGGAGAGTGAGTCTGGAGGAAGATCTGGACTCTCCTCTGCAAGCAGGGGTGACGACAACAAAGGAGATGGTGGTCAAATACTCTCTGTATTCGAGATTGAGGGCCTCATAAACAGTTTGAAGCAACCGCTTGCTATTATGCAGTGGCAAGATTTCAAAGAAGCTTATGGACTTGAAGAAGATGGGGTGAATCCTCATAGACTGAGAAAGGGAAAAGATGTCCCAGAGGAGTTGATGACAGAATTATTTGGTAAGGGTCAAGGGCTTGGAGGGAGATCAGGATATGCTTGGGTGGACTGTAAAGACACCGAAGTAAGGGACCGAATCAAATATTTGCATCCCCTTGTGTATCAAACAGCTCATTTGGAGATTCCACGGGTTGTCAGCTGCCAATTCGCTCGGGGTATTGTTTTCGAGCATCACAAGAAGGAGAAAGTGAACTGGTGCAAATTTGGGGAGGAGACCAATTTGCACCAACGTATAAGGTATACTCAAGATAAAGAAAAATTGGATTATGCAATTCAAGAAGGACTTGAGGTTACAAAAACGAGTTGGAGGAAAGTCAAGGTACCTGGGCCAACTGTGAAGACAGAGGTGAAGGTTGAAATTGGAGAAGGCTCTTCTCGTGAGCAATCTGATGTTGGAACGGTTTGTTTTTCACCTTTTATTTTTGGTTTGAAATTATTTTTGAAATGATATTGTTAAGTACTTCCTATTCATACACTACATTCTTGAAAGTCTTCAGTGGAAATTGTTTTTTAGATTTGAATCCTTTTATGTTATTAAATTAAGTACTTAAAATTTTTTAGGATAGGTTTGCATTATGAACATGAACTAGTCAAATGTTTGGAATTCAAGGTTATAACATTGAACTTGTGTGCTTTGCAGGTACAACCTGCCCAACGTCGGCATTTCAATCTTGGGAGTGCTCTCAATAGAGAAGTAGGCACAAGGAGTCCAACTATTGTGGAATACATGGAAAATCTTTGTTGCATTTTGAATATGGAGTTAGAAGGATTGCAGACGACCTTCAACATTGCAATGACAAAAAAGGGTGAAGTTGGAGGTGAAGTGAGGGTTCTAGAACTCATTTGTGATTCTTTTGGTGCTAAATTGCAATCACTAATGAAGAATGACTGTGATCCCCTTGATGAAGCAAGACGCAACAACAATACTGGAAAAAAAGCATTTATGGAGGAGGTCATGGAGGAGAAACAACAGGAACTTAATACTAAGAAGATGGAAGCAGCAAAGGTTGAACATGAAGCTGAAGAATGTGAGAGGGTGTTGCGGTTAAAAAAATTATGCTTGCTAGTGTTAAGGCTAAGTGTGAACTGCTGAAGATTGGAAGACCAACTGCCGGTTTCCATCCTACACCTATTATCTATCCAAGTAATAAGGTTGATGAAGATGACTTAGGTTTAGGCATGTACCTCAAAATCACGACTTGTTGCCTTTGTGGTTTTGCATTTCCTAAAAGTGATATCATAGTGAGTAGTTGTAAACATATGTATCACCCATTTTGTGCCAAAATTATGTATCAAAGTGGGAATCAGTGTGTTGATTTGAAGTGCACCCAAGCCTTTGTAGATCCTGATTGGTTTAGGAGTTGGGGAGTTGGAAAGGTCACTGGAGAATTACAGGAGAGGGCAGCTAGTTTAGGATGTGTTGAAGAAGAAGCGAAGCTCCTAGCCAAACGTTACGAGGATGCAAGGCTAAACTGCCCAAACACAAGTACATTATCCTTTTTTTTTTTTATTAATTATTGTTTTTGTATGTCAATGGTACTTTTTTAGTTCAAGTTCTTAGATTTGGTTTAAGACATACATTCAAAAAGACTTATAATACATTATAAAATATTTTATATAGTTTCTGAGTACTATTGTGCTTTCATTTTTTATATGACAATCAGTAATAGTGTTACCTTGAATACTAATAGTACTACAAAAGTCCATAATAGTCTCTAAATACTATTAGTGATTGTAATATGTAGTTTGTTGTATTTTATGTAGTCTCTAATTACTATCTTTAATACTAATAATACTTATTAAAGAACTAATAAAATAGAATTACTCTTTATACTTCTAGTACTTGAAGTTCTTTGATCTCTTACCTTCAGACTATTGTAATCACTTCAAGTATATATTGAGGACGTACATTTAACCAAAAATGTAGATTTTGTTTGTAAGGATGTATCAACTGTATACTTGGATGTATTTAGAGTACGGTTTAGGACTAGAAATACTTAATGTCCTGTCATTTGTAAAACTATTCAATTATGTATTCATTAACATTACACTATTTTTTCTTTCTATAATTATTGTTCGACATTATTGGTTTTCTATGTATTTATATACGCTAGCAATTGTAAAACTTGATATTTTTTCTTTCATATTTAATTGATTTTTGGACTAACTAATTGTTTTCTAATATGACCTTAGATTCATGCTTGAAGGCGTTTTCTTCCGTGTTCACTCCTAATGCTAGTTTTGGAGATAATAATAGTCAGGCTATTTCCACTCCGAAAGAAAGAAGCCCTATCCCGATTACAAAGGGAGATCGGAAGGGTAAGCCTAATAGGCCTATAGTAACACTAGAGACCCAAGAATCCGTAGGAGGTGTATCTAAGTCTAACATATCCCATCGACTACCAAGATCTCCGATACCTCCAACTTTTCAAGTGAACAAGAAACCAGATGAGCTCTTTGAATGTTTTGATGAAGGGGGGAGGGGTCATGGAAAAGCACTTGTGAAAGAACCAGAACTTGTAGAGGAGAGCAGCTCTGAAAGTGAAGAAGGTATATTTTATTTCCTATAATCCTCTTCCAATCAAATTGATGTATTATTCATTTAGGTATTTAGGTTTAGGATACATACATGTCTTAATTAGCTACAAACTGAATTTAATAGTCCAATTTGAATTTTTTTTTTATATTTCATAACATTTGGGATTTGATGTGCTTGTTGTTCTCATGCAATTTTTTGGTTGTTATTTTGGATCTAGAAAAACTTCCGCATTTGCACTCCTCTTCTGGCACATCTATTAGCGATCCACAGAAAGACAGTGGACATCATGTTGGATCTGACAACACTTCAGCTCAAAGACATGGACTAAGACATGAAGATGGAGAAGTGCAAGTTCAAAGTAAGGAGTGCACTGTAGCAATGGTGGAGACAGAGCCTTCAGCTCATCCAGAAGTCTTAGAGATTCCAACAACACCAAATGTTGCATTGTCCGAGGTGACTGAGATTGAGAAGAGTTTATTAGTATCTAATGTACCTGTGACTACAACTGCAGCACTGCCCCATACTCCAACACCCTTGCTTTCAGCAGTGGGGCCTATTGTACAAGAAGTAACCACGATTGTTGACAAAGATCCAGGGTCAGGGAAGACTGTCAAGGAGATCCAACTTCGGTCCAGTTCTAGGAACAAAAAGAAGTTCACGGAAGACTCAAGCCAAAAGGTAAAGATTCTTGGAGCAGAAATGAAGAAAGCAAAAAGTCACGCCCCTAAAGACTTAGAAGGAACTGATGGGGCAACCAAGAAGAGTAGACTAACAACAGGCACTGGGGTTGTGACGAGGGGTAAACGGTCTGCACCAGATGAAGAAAAATTTGGTGCAGAAACAGAGGAAGGTTGATGACCTACAATAGATGTAGTGTAGCATTGCTTTGAGCTATCGTGGAGTGTCATGTGCTCCTATGGTTTTGTTCTGTTTTAACTTATTGTTAATGTGTTTTGTTAATGTCTATATCACTAGTTTAGGGGTTTTAATTTTTGTTGTTTGTGGAGTCTTGACTAGGACTCTCTGTACATAAATGAAGATTTGTCACGGGGCCTTGAATGCCATTCAGTTCCAGTGTTGTGGTCTTCAAAAGAGGCCTCTCCACCTAGAGATTTTCAATATCTAATTAAAAGTGTAGTTTCGAAAGCTGCTTTTGTAAATTCAAGTTTGGATCAAATTGGAGGTGGTTGTAGTGACTGCCAAGGTTGTTGTCTTTCTCTTCAAAAGTCATGCTCATGCCATTCCAAACTAAAGGGGTTTGCCTATTTGCCTAGAGGATTGCTGAAACCAAAATATATTAAACAGGTAAATCCTAACGTTGTTTTTATTACAAGGTCATAGTTTAGCTTTAGTAATTTGTTATATGTGGGCCTTGCAATATATTCTAACATTGGTGTTGGCATGCTATGTAGGCCAATCAAAACAAGGTCTTGTTTTGTTGCAAGGGAGAGGGGTGTTACTCTGAGGATGAAAAAGTAGCAATGGATTTTGAGAATATGACATGTCCTGGACACCTTTCCCGTCTCTTTATTGAAGAATGTAATATTAAATGCAAATGCCATGCTTTGTGTGGAAATTGTGTGGTTCAGCAAGGCATGCAATGCCAAGTTCAGGTGCATATTCTAACTTCTAACCTCTTGTCATTAAATCATGTTCAAGGATATTTGTAATCTTATTTTAAAATTACTTTGGATTGTAGTTATTGAATTAGTATTAAATGTTACAACCAAGAATTGGATTAGGAGGAGAAGACTCTTGAAGTTCAGATTAGGCAATTGCTGCATTTGATGCATGAGAATGGAAATAGAATTTTTTATACATTAAGAAAATCATTTTTTATTTATTTTGGAAGTGAAAAATCAATGCTTATCTTGTGCTTATCTTGTGGAAGATTGTTTTTTGTTCTGAATTTCCAATGGTCAATCTTTTTATGTAGGTTTTTCACACTGGGAATCGAGGCTAGGGTGTAAAGACAATGGTAAATTTGGAAGCCGGAAGGTTCATATTTGAACTAGCAGGGGAGATACTAACAAATTCTGAAATGATGCAACGTAACGAGAAGTGGCATCAACAAATGGGATTCAAACAATCTTACTCCTTGCAGTTAGATGTAGATTGGCCATTGGAAAGCAAGGCTACAGATAACATTGCCTTGTGTATAGATACAACACTATTTGAAAATGTTGCAAGGTTTATGAATCACAGGTAAGATATTTATTGCACTTTGATTCTTTGTTGCATAAATTTAGTTTCTTTTATAGTTTCATTGAAGTTAGTTTAATAAAACATTGGAATGTTCCATGGCTCCATGCAGATGTGAAGATGCTAATGTAGTGGACATGCCAGTAAAAGTCAATGAAGGAGACAATCGATTTTACCACGTTGCTTTTTTTGCAAAAAAAAAAATCCTAGTTGGGGAGGAGTTGACATGGGTAAGTTTTTAACTTCTATTTTTTTTTCCTCCTTAAATCACATTTTCAATTTCTGTGCAGGAAAAGAATGTACAAAACTAGAAGCACAGCAGCTACTACTTTTCAGTTTTGGTTTATATTTTAGATTATGTTTCAGTGTCATCTTTAGATAAAGTTTTTTGTTCATTTACTTGCATTGCAGGATTATGGTGAGGACTTTAAAACAAGTTCCGGTGACCTACCTTCTTTTGAATGTTTTTGTGGAAGTAGATATTGCCGTTTCAAATTAAGATAGAAGGCTCATAGATGATTTCAGCTGTACTAAATAATGTACATAATTAGGAACTATTTTACTAAATACTTTACATTGCACATTAGACATATTGTCTTCATGTACTTTTACTTTAGGGGGTGATTTCAAGGAGCTTTGAACATTTTATTTCAAGTCCTAGTTTCTCTCAGATGATATCATTTGATTTTGTGAAATTATTTCATTCCACACTTCTTGGTTGACTAGAATTTTTTATCTTTTAGCAGTTTACTTAATAATTCACCCTTGAAGAAATTGTGTAACTCATGAACCATTGTGCTCTTGTTTCTAAAATGTGCACACAAGAGAGAGATTATACTATGTGAAGATTTCAACTTTCATATAGTGATTTAATCTTAAATTTTGTGGCAGGTTTGAGGAAGATTGAATGTGTTAGCAAATGCAATTAGCCCCCTGTGACCTGTGTTAATAGCATCACTTGAATGGTTAGCAACATAGCCAATAATATTGGCATTGGAATGGATCACAGCAAGGCCAAAAAGAGGTAATCCACATTTTCCTTTGAGTCTATAGGGAATTTTCCACATATAGGCTCTACATAGTGTACATCAATGCCTCTATTCTAGTTATGAGGACTATTTAATGATGGATGTGATAGACATTTCATTCATATTTAATGTTTTGTTAATGATGTATTTTTTTCATCATATGGTAGATGTAACAAATGTAATTGATAATATTTCAGCATATGATTGACAGGGTTCAGGGACCAGCCATTCAACACTACTTGAAAGAAGCTGCTATGATAACAGCTTCATCCACTTCAATTGTCCAAAACTAGACTATTGAGACTTGACAGGTAATCATTTTTCTCTTCAGCCTTTACTTCATCTTCAAAAGTAGGCTCTGAACTATTCTTTCCTTAGGAATAACAAATCTTATTTGAAACAATTTAAATTTTGCTTGGTTTTTGATTTATTCAAGCTTGAAGGCTTTAGACTATCATCTGTTGTTGCACAGGAGAATCCAAGCACTAGTAGTCAACTTGTTTAGATTAAATTGATTGAGTCCTTCAAAAACTCTGAAATTCCTAAGGATCTAAGTCACAAAGCACTGTGGAATGTTTTTCTTGATTCAGGAAGGACAACATTTTAGAAAGCTCAGAATGTGCTCAACATTACCATCACAAGCTAACCAGATTTGGAAGAAATCTGATGCTATTTCAATCAGTGGTCTTCGGCAAAAGGATTGAAGGTTACGTAGTCTTGGCACTGGGAGGGTCCTCGTGTGTGTTCTTTCCTTCTGTCTAACATGTCCTCTTGTTTCATGGGGTTTTGTGGGGCTTTTTGTTTTGTATGTATCTGGCCTGTAGCTTAGAAGTTGTTGTTTTGGTTGTCTTAATGCAATGGGGTTTTCCTTAGTTCCAAAAAAAAAGAACTTCCAAATTTATTTCTCAAAAAGAAATTTTCTAGGTCTCAATGTCTTCTCTTAGTTATAGAATGGCCTGTTTACATGGCTTTAGAATGTACACAAAAATATCAATGACAGATTCTTACATTGTAATGCTATCTCTTTTTTATTTTATGTTTATTTGAATAGTCTATGATCCCTTTTGTTGGTTGTGCATGAAGAATGTGCTTCATGGATTGTTGCATACCAAAATGTTTACTATTGTTGGCCATGATCACTTCAGATTACAACTATTCTATTTCCATTACCTCAAGTTGACTACCATTTTTTAGAACAGTCCCTATTTTTGTGCTACTGATCCAGCAAAGAGGAGTATTTTTGGGTGGATATTTCCTTATTTAACTTGAACCTGAACCCTTCTAATAATTCCATGATCACTTTTTTTTTCTATGGGTTCATCTCCATTTGGATTGTCAAGATAGTAGGTCTACTCGAACTGTTATGATACACTGACAGCTGCACACTAATTGTGATCTCATTTGGTCTTCAATACTACTCGAATTTTGGAAAAAATTTATCCCGAAATAGTTGTCACGTTTTCAATACAAACTGGGGTTTGATTGTTGATGCCACGGCCTCACTATATCAAGTATCTACCACACTCCACTTGTTCAAAAATTAAAATTTTAAATTAAAAAATTAAAAAATTAAAAAAAAACTGCCAACACAAAGGGTGGAGAAGCATCTTCAGGTTCATTGAATATTCAAGGGTACTCTAGTTAGTATAAAAACAATAAGTACACCAAAAGAATCCGAGCTGCAGCATTAATAAAAGTGCACTTTTTAAATTTTATCTTATTGCTCTCCAATTTTAGTCACCCTTTCAATTCTATGGAGTTGGGTTATTAGAGTCTAGGGTTTACATTAGGGTCTAAGGTTTACATTAGGGTCTAGGGTTTAGATTAGGGTTCAAGATTTAGATTAGGGTTCAGGGTTTAGATTAGGGTCCAGGGTTTTCAGGGTTTTAGGATCCAGGGTTTACATTAGGGTCTAGGGTTTAGATTAGGGTGTAAGGTTTTTAGGGTTTAGGGTCTAGGTTTAGGAATTTTGCATGGGTTCTAGGCTTTGCGGTTCCAACTTGTAGTTCTATAAACAAAAATTACAATTTAGTCATGTTCATTGTAATTACAAGATTGACTTTAATAAGAATTCTAATGTACATTATGAATTTTGTAGACATCAAGGTTAAGGATACATTAGGAAAAAATATTGTAAAATATCTAGTGTAAAATTGAATGGGTTAGTTTTAGAATTTTAATTATAGGATTTACATATAGAATATTAAATTATGATATTTAATTATAGGGTGTTGATTATAATCATTTAGTTATAAGGCATTTATTATTTTATGGCCATTGTAATTATAGAATGATTAATTCAAAACTCAAAAGACTAGAAAGTAAACTTGAAAGTGAACTTTGAGTTAAACAACTCTAAGTGGAAAATGAAGATATAGATGAAGTATAAATTTATACTTATAACCATTTAAATATAAGTATAACTTTAACTTTAGTAAATAATTTTAGACACAAATAATTATAGAAAGTAAAAGTAAAACATTTTCTATTATATAAGAACAAATTTGGAATAATAAAATATATTATTGAGATAACAAATACATAAATTATTTTTGCTTGCTTTTTTATAGTTCATCTTTTGTTTGTTTTTTATATTTCTTTTTTACTCTAAAACTCTTGCTATTTTTGCTATTATTTGTTTTAGATTATCTCCTTTAAGTTAGTTCTCTAACTCAAAATCATCTTCATTTAATGGAGTATTTTTATAGCATATTTGTCATTGGAATTTTCCTTATTGGGATTATAGGTATAGGATCATTTCTTATAGGAGTATTGAAATT